>OX419343.1:24016568-24239068 GCA_948470475.1 Galaxea fascicularis | reverse complement strand
GAGGGACATGTTTTTTTGAGTATTAAACCCTAAGAGTGATCAGCATTAAATTTCTCCTTGTAATATCATTGCTTTATAAAACAGAGTGGTCACGAGAATTAAGGACAGGATCACACAAGATGAATTTGCTGATATTCTAACAACTTCTCCCCACTACTTCTATTGGAAATGTCTAGGGGCAACAAATGAGAATTTAAATTTTGATCTCATGGTTTAAGAACCTTAATCTATCTCTAATCTTTGTACAAAGAAAAAAGACAGAGTTACTCCTGCTTTTCCCTTCCACCATAGATAACCTCTTAAAGATCACTTTCTTTCGAAAATTCCGCGTTTTGTGACTCGCTTTTTTTATTTATAAAAAATAGCAGTTAGTGGATTTAACTGGACTTTTCACGAATCTCGCTTTTCATGAAAACGAAAGTGAAAAAGGGCTTCTTCCAGGAAATCATTGGGGGTTAAAAATTCTCTATTTAACAGACTTGGAGACGGTACTGAGCGGAAAGAGAAGGCGAGAGGCAGATGAAATCCAGCAAATTATACAGAGCTGCGTTTATTACACTTTCCGGTGTGTTTTTTCATATTCACACAAGAAAGGCAAATTAAGGGAATTACGGATTCTTGAAGGAATATCCGCACAGCAATGGATACACGCTTCCAACTTACTAATCATGGCAGCTAAAGAGTTCACGGCTGCAATACTGATAAAACGCAACAAAGTAATTTGCTTGCATTAACGTGTCATAAAATATTAGCTAATATGTGATCTCACTTTCTCTAAACATGTCTTTATTGTCTTTAAATTAAAAGCCAAGCTCCTTATTGTAACTAGAGTATCAGAAATACCAAGATTATTTCAAAGGCAAATTCGACCAAAAATAACGCTTCTGCAATCCTGTATTTCACATTGTTTAATTGACAAAGAACCGGTTAATAAGCGTCGTCCGACTCCTCCATCGCGCTTAACTCCGTCTACAAACGAGACATATTCCTTTGAAAGCCCGCAACATACTTACTTAAGTTCGGTTTCACCTGTTATTGTGCGAATACAGAGAATTGACGAAGCAAAACATTGTTAGGGTAGGAGTTTCATAAACTGGTACACTGAATTTTTTTAAGATTTAGAGCTGATCGACCCTGATCTTTGTTGCTAAAACACCTAAAGAATTCTTTAAAGGCTCTTTGATAGTTCTCACTGAATATAAAACAGATCAATGAATTGATGGCACCGTTTGAGCAGGAGAGGAAATAGAAAATTATGAAAGAGAAGAAGAAGCTGCAAGATGAAGGCAGCTCACTGTCAAAGAGGATTATCATTGCCATAATACTCCAGGGTACCCAGCACAGTGTAAACGCCAACACGATAGCAATGGCCAACTTCAGCACGTTTCTGTTTCTTTTCGCTCTGAGTTGCTCAGCAATGGTTGATTGTTCGCCTGGAATCACCTGTGTGTTGAGCTTGATGAGGATGATGGAGTAAAGTGCGGCGGATAGGATTAAAGGGGTGTACAAAAATACAACAAATACTGTGAGCCAGTAAGTTCTAAACGAGGAGAATTCTCCGAACGCTTCGTTCCAAACATTATCACAACGCAGTTGTCCTTCAAATTCAACAAGTTTGTAGGTGAAGAGATCTGGAGATAAGAATGCCATCGCGACGATCCAAGTGGCAAGAATAAAGTAGGGGCACATCTTTGAACTAATGAGTGGAGAGCGAAGAGGAAATACTGCGGCTCCAAATCGATCCACTGCTATTAGGACAGACTCTGAACAGACACAATGACGGAAACACTATTTAAGAAGGGAGCCAATTTACACAAGGCCTGACCAAGAGGACCACTGATAAGCCACGAGCCGTTAGAGTGCAACTCAGTCAGCATCCACGGGAACAGGAATATTGGATACAACAGGTCGGACATGGCCATGTTGACGATGAAAAAGTTGATTGGTTTTCTCAAAGTTGGTGTTTTGTAAACAACTATTCCTATCAAGGAATTCCCAACCAGTGAAACAACAAAGATCAGACAGTAAGCTACTGTTTGCCCGATCTTGGATGCTGTGGAATTAAACACACGGCCAGCAACTCGATCCACTCACCGTTGCGTTCATGTTTGTAGACTTGATAGTTCTGTTGTTTCACTCGCAAATTCGTTTGATCGACAGGAAGTGTTTATTTATACTGACAGCATCCCACGCTCGAAGAACAAATGGAGTATTTGATCTAACTGTTCGAGCGAGATTAGACATATCGCGTCAATCATAAGGTGAATGATAACGTCTTATTTTCTCGCAACACGCTAATTATTAGAATTTTAGATTAAAAGCTAAGCCCTGTAGAGATACTCCTAATATTGTCGGAGCGATGTATATTGAAATGAAACTAAAAAATGTTTGTTCGAGCGTGATGAGACATACCGCGTTAATCATAAGGTAAACAAAGTTCTTTGTCCGCATAAAGATCCTTTTCTGGCAATTATAACATCTTATTTTCTCGCAACATGCTAATTAGTATAAGTTAAAATTAAAAGCTACGCTCCTGTAGAGACCCCTGTAATAATTATTGTCGAAGCGATATATGAAAATTGTATTTGTTTTGTGCCTCGCATTTTTAAAACATTAGCAAAATGCATATATTCTGCATTTTTCTTGCAAGAAGGAATTAAAGCGTGTTAAAACCATGAAAGAGCGTTTGTTGAGAAAGGCATTTATAACCATAGTTATATTAGTAAGTTAGTTTACTTAACGCCGGCCACACTGTCCAAAATAGTTTATGTTACCTAAATATAAGCGAAGCGATCCCCAAATTTAGTGCCATGTTCTAAACAAATAATTGTTAAACATTTATGAAAATGTGAAGTTTGTGGCAGATGTGGCTTAGAGTCACAAGAATACCTCACAAACTAATGTGTCTATGCAAGCTGAAAATCACTCATTGGTCACTCGTTGGGCACTACGGCCCCGTGCTAGCGGGCATTACAATCTAAATAAAATTTGAGCCTAAGCATTAGCAACCATGGAGAGCTTTTTCGGCCTCGTTAGGCCTCATTTGTATGGCATAGCTAATGCCCAGGCTCAAGTACCCACATGAAGAAAACAAAGAATAAAAACATGAAGCTTGTGGGATTTGTTTAAAAGGTATTTGGCTGACTAAACCGTGGCTACAGTTATTTTTGGTTCTGATCTCCAGTTATTTTCCTGTGTGTCTTTCCTTTCTTCTTTTACTTTGTCCGTGTACTGTCCTCTTAATTTTCTGTCCGAAACGTGACCTAATCTCTGGAATAGTAAATTACACAAAGATGCACGTTAAAGTCCCAGAAAGTACTGTAGTCTAATCACTACTCACTAAGTAGCCAGTTCTGTCCGCCTTTTCTTTTTGCTTATCCTCGGTTAGCTCGAATACTTGGCCAATTCCTAGCTAAAATTTGTTTTCAAAATGATGACGTGAGGAGCCTTGTGTTGGCCTTCCCGTGTAAGACATTTGTTCGTTTCCATGGAGGAAGTTATGAAAGAGACCTGGCGTTACGGCGAGAATTCTAACCTGATCGCATAAGGATGTCAGTTGTACCAAAAAAAATTAATACTCAAATAATAATAAGATAATAATAAGAGTCGTCTCACTCTTGTAGAGACGTTACCTAAAAGATATTTTTTTTTTTTAATTTTGGTGGGAAAAATATCAAATTTAAGCAATCGAGCTCACTTTGTCCGGGGAACAACAGATCGAAGCAAGGTAAAGATGTTTTGAATAGTTTTGGGGAGGGACTATAAATGGTAACCAAAGAGTGTACTCGTGTAAGTTTACACGAGGCAGTTATATTTACGCCTCAGCGTTCTTCGTTCTTAAACGTGATTTGTTACTGAGTTTTAGGCTTTGTAAGCATTGTTGTGCCGTTAATTTGCGTTACAAATCATACTTCCTGATCACTGGTTGGATTGGATAAACCTGGAATTTTTCAGATAAGGCCAAAAGATTTATTCCATTCGAAGCATTCTCTCAGGTTTTGCTCCGCGTTTATATTACTCTCGATTTTTCATTTTCAAGTTTCTTTATTAGGCCTCAAGTCTGAAAGTCAGCGATTGTAAGCCTGCCTCTAGAGTTCAGAGATCGGGAGACAGACCTAGGCAACCAATTTGTTTAACCAGGCTTCTACTGACTAAGAAGAAAAGCAACTTTCACAGGGTCAGACCAGGAGGACCACTGAACAGATCGATACCAATTGATTTCACTGTTGAGCGCGTGCTCACAAAACAAGGTAACTTTGTTAGCATAAAGGTGCCATAAAATATGAGCAAATATGTCATCTAAACCTTTTTTTTTTATTGTCTTTGAATTTAAAGGCAAGCTGACTCCTTATTATAACTAGAGTTTCAGAAATACCAAAAATATTTCAAAGGCGAATTCGACCAAAAATGACAAGGAACAGTTAATAATCGTTTAGCAAAGTTTCCCAAATGTATGTCAGCTAATTGATCTAACGGGTTATATCAGGTATATTTACAACTTTTTTTTAATGAACTAACAGTCTTTCCTTATGTAAGAGTAAGCGTTTGGTATAGAGGAAATCATTTCTTTAAAGATCTACATATTTTAATTTTGTAGGCTCTTTGAAATGTTTTGAAAAGTGTTGCCAACACTTTTCAAAACAACCAGAGTTTGTTTACTTGTGGTGAAAATGTTTCACTATGGATCAAGTTTCCTCAAACCACCAGCCTTGTTGCGAGAAAATTTTGAAACTGAGACACACGCTCTGTTTTTACAATACGCCTGAAAAAGGCGTCTGACCCCTCCATGGCGCCGAAGTTAACTCCGTCTACAAACGGGACATATTCCTTTGAAAGCCTGCAACCTACTTACTTAAGTTAAGGTGTCAAATTTCTCACCAATTATTGTGCGAACACAGAAACTGAGGAAATAAAAGGCTACAGTGAGGAGTTCCATAAACCGGTACACTGAGAATTTTTAAGATTTAGTGCTGATCTGTGTTGCTAAAACACCTTAACAATCCCTTGAGGGCTCTTTGATAATTACCACTGAAAATAAAACAGATCAGTGGATTTATGGCACAAATTAAAAGGACGAGAAGACTGGAAATTTTATAACAGATTCGGAAGCGGCAAGTTATAGTAATGTCACTGTCAAAAAAGGATATCATTACCATAATACTAAAGGGTAACCAGCACAGTGCAAACCCCAACACGATAGCAATGGCCAACTTCAGAACGTTTCTGTTTCTTTTCGTTCTGAGTTGCTCAGCGTTGGCTGATTGTTCGCCTGGAAACACCTGTGTGTTGAGCTTTATGAGGATGATGGAGTAAAGTGCGGCTGTTAAGGCAAGAGGGATAACAATAAATAAAACATGTCCTGTGAGAAAGTAAGTTCTACGACGGGAGAATTCTCCGAACGCTTCATTCCAAAAACTTTGACAAAACAGTTGTCCTTCAAGCTCAACAACTTTGAAGGCAAGGAGATATGGAGAATGGGATGCGATCGCGACGATCCAAGGGGTGAGAATGAAGTAGGAGCACAGCTTTGAACTGAAGAGTGGAGAGCGAAGAGGAAATACTGCGGCTCCAAATCGGTCCACTGCTATCAAGACCAGGCTCTGAATAGATACACACGTTGAGATATCTGACAAGAAGGGAGCCAACGTACACAAGGCCTGACCAAGAGGACCACTGATAAGCCACGAGCGGTTAGAGTGCAACTCAGTCAGCTTCCACGGTAACAGGAATATTGGATACAGCAGGTCGGACATGGCCATGTTGACAATGAAAAAGTTGGTTGGTTTTCTCAAAGTTGGTGTTTTATAAACAACTATTCCTATCAAAGAATTTCCAACCAGTGAAACAACAAAGATCAGACAGGAAGCTACTGTTTGCCCAATCTTGACTGCTGTGGAACCAAACACATCAAAGCAACTCGATGCATTCACCGTTGCGTTCATGTTTGCTAACTTTCTGATAGTTCTGTTGTTTCACTCACAAATTCGTTTGCTTGACAGCAAGTGTTACCTTATTTATACTGAACACTCAACGGCATCCCCAGCGCGAAGAACAGATGGAGTATTAATATTTGATCTAATTGTTTAAGCGAAGTTAGATATACCGCGTCAATCATAAGGTAAATGACAACGTCTTATTTTCTCGCAACATGCTAATTATTAGAATTTAGATTTAAAGCTAGGCTCCTGTAGAGATCCTCGTAACGGAGTGATATATATATATATATATATATCTAAACAATTTTGCAAAAAGGTAGCTCTAAAGTTTTGGCTTGAACACGGGCCCGGCCCGTGTTCAAGCCATTGTGGCCGGCCAAAATTGAGGGGGCTTGCCGTCAAGGCCTGCTTTGCCAAACAGCCTAGGGATAGTTCTAACAGTGGGTGGGTGAGTCTCAGTTTTCTGTCAAAAGCACAGGGCAGGGGGGGTTCCTGCTTTGAGACTTTGACTGCAGTTAGAGTTTCTAGCTCCATTAAGTGGCTCTTTACAGTGTAGGATGCCTTGGCAGTTTTGCCTGGCCTAGTGTCGGCCTGAATGATAGTTTGCTTTTGATTACCAATTAGAGTGAACCCACATTGTGCAGTGGGTGGGTGGGTGGCAGTTGTTTGGGCAAAGCACAGGGGTGGGGGGAGGCTTGACTTTGTGCTTTGTGGCAGCAGCGGAATTGGCTTGTTTTCACAATTTCTGCAGGCACGTTTTGACAAATCCAGTTAGATATCTGCGCGTTTCTCTCCAGAATGGCATTCTGGGAACCAGGATGAATAGATCAAGTGTCATGAGCTGGTTTTTGACTGCATTTCAGGCGTTGGGCCCTTGATATCTGAGCGATTTTGCAAAAAGGTAGTTCTAAAGTTTTGGCTTGAACACGGGCCCGGCCCGTGTTCAAGCCATTGTGGCCGGCCAAAATTGAGGGGGCTTGCCGTCAAGGCCTGCTTTGCCAAACAGCCTAGGGATAGTTCTAACAGTGGGTGGGTGAGTCTCAGTTTTCTGTCAAAAGCACAGAGCAGGGGGGGGTTCCTGCTTTGAGACTTTGACTGCAGTTAGAGTTTCTAGCTCCATTAAGTGGCTCTTTACAGTGTAGGATGCCTTGGCAGTTTTGCCTGGCCTAGTGTAGGCCTGAATGATAGTTTGCTTTTGATTACCAATTAGAGTGAACCCACATTGTGCAGTGGGTGGGTGGGTGGCAGTTGTTTGGGCAAAGCACAGGGGTGGGGGGAGGCTTGACTTTGTGCTTTGTGGCAGCAGCGGAATTGGCTTGTTTTCACAATTTCTGCAGGCACGTTTTGACAAATCCAGTTAGATATCTGCGCGTTTCTCTCCAGAATGGCATTCTGGGAACCAGGATTAGTAGATCAAGTGTCATGAGCTGGTTTTTGACTGCATTTCAGGCGTTGGGCCCTTGATATCTGAGCGATTTTGCAAAAAGGTAGCTCTAAAGTTTTGGCTTGAACACGGGCCCGGCCCGTGTTCAAGCCATTGTGGCCGGCCAAAATTGAGGGGGCTTGCCGTCAAGGCCTGCTTTGCCAAACAGCCTAGGGATAGTTCTAACAGTGGGTGGGTGAGTCTCAGTTTTCTGTCAAAAGCACAGGGCAGGGGGGGTTCCTGCTTTGAGACTTTGACTGCAGTTAGAGTTTCTAGCTCCATTAAGTGGCTCTTTACAGTGTAGGATGCCTTGGCAGTTTTGCCTGGCCTAGTGTAGGCCTGAATGATAGTTTGCTTTTGATTACCAATTAGAGTGAACCCACATTGTGCAGTGGGTGGGTGGGTGGCAGTTGTTTGGGCAAAGCACAGGGGTGGGGGGAGGCTTGACTTTGTGCTTTGTGGCAGCAGCGGAATTGGCTTGTTTTCACAATTTCTGCAGGCACGTTTTGACAAATCCAGTTAGATATCTGCGCGTTTCTCTCCAGAATGGCATTCTGGGAACCAGGATGAATAGATCAAGTGTCATGAGCTGGTTTTTGACTGCATTTCAGGCGTTGGGCCCTTGATATCTGAGCGATTTTGCAAAAAGGTAGTTCTAAAGTTTTGGCTTGAACACGGGCCCGGCCCGTGTTCAAGCCATTGTGGCCGGCCAAAATTGAGGGGGCTTGCCGTCAAGGCCTGCTTTGCCAAACAGCCTAGGGATAGTTCTAACAGTGGGTGGGTGAGTCTCAGTTTTCTGTCAAAAGCACAGAGCAGGGGGGGTTCCTGCTTTGAGACTTTGACTGCAGTTAGAGTTTCTAGCTCCATTAAGTGGCTCTTTACAGTGTAGGATGCCTTGGCAGTTTTGCCTGGCCTAGTGTAGGCCTGAATGATAGTTTGCTTTTGATTACCAATTAGAGTGAACCCACATTGTGCAGTGGGTGGGTGGGTGGCAGTTGTTTGGGCAAAGCACAGGGGTGGGGGGAGGCTTGACTTTGTGCTTTGTGGCAGCAGCGGAATTGGCTTGTTTTCACAATTTCTGCAGGCACGTTTTGACAAATCCAGTTAGATATCTGCGCGTTTCTCTCCAGAATGGCATTCTGGGAACCAGGATGAGTAGATCAAGTGTCATGAGCTGGTTTTTGACTGCATTTCAGGCGTTGGGCCCTTGATATCTGAGCGATTTTGCAAAAAGGTAGCTCTAAAGCTTTGGCTTGAACACGGGCCCGGCCCGTGTTCAAGCCATTGTGGCCGGCCAAAATTGAGGGGGCTTGCCGTCAAGGCCTGCTTTGCCAAACAGCCTAGGGATAGTTCTAACAGTGGGTGGGTGAGTCTCAGTTTTCTGTCAAAAGCACAGAGCAGGGGGGGTTCCTGCTTTGAGACTTTGACTGCAGTTAGAGTTTCTAGCTCCATTAAGTGGCTCTTTACAGTGTAGGATGCCTTGGCAGTTTTGCCTGGCCTAGTGTAGGCCTGAATGATAGTTTGCTTTTGATTACCAATTAGAGTGAACCCACATTGTGCAGTGGGTGGGTGGGTGGCAGTTGTTTGGGCAAAGCACAGGGGTGGGGGGAGGCTTGACTTTGTGCTTTGTGGCAGCAGCGGAATTGGCTTGTTTTCACAATTTCTGCAGGCACGTTTTGACAAATCCAGTTAGATATCTGCGCGTTTCTCTCCAGAATGGCATTCTGGGAACCAGGATTAGTAGATCAAGTGTCATGAGCTGGTTTTTGACTGCATTTCAGGCGTTGGGCCCTTGATATCTGAGCGATTTTGCAAAAAGGTAGCTCTAAAGTTTTGGCTTGAACACGGGCCCGGCCCGTGTTCAAGCCATTGTGGCCGGCCAAAATTGAGGGGGCTTGCCGTCAAGGCCTGCTTTGCCAAACAGCCTAGGGATAGTTCTAACAGTGGGTGGGTGAGTCTCAGTTTTCTGTCAAAAGCACAGGGCAGGGGGGGTTCCTGCTTTGAGACTTTGACTGCAGTTAGAGTTTCTAGCTCCATTAAGTGGCTCTTTACAGTGTAGGATGCCTTGGCAGTTTTGCCTGGCCTAGTGTAGGCCTGAATGATAGTTTGCTTTTGATTACCAATTAGAGTGAACCCACATTGTGCAGTGGGTGGGTGGGTGGCAGTTGTTTGGGCAAAGCACAGGGGTGGGGGGAGGCTTGACTTTGTGCTTTGTGGCAGCAGCGGAATTGGCTTGTTTTCACAATTTCTGCAGGCACGTTTTGACAAATCCAGTTAGATATCTGCGCGTTTCTCTCCAGAATGGCATTCTGGGAACCAGGATGAATAGATCAAGTGTCATGAGCTGGTTTTTGACTGCATTTCAGGCGTTGGGCCCTTGATATCTGAGCGATTTTGCAAAAAGGTAGTTCTAAAGTTTTGGCTTGAACACGGGCCCGGCCCGTGTTCAAGCCATTGTGGCCGGCCAAAATTGAGGGGGCTTGCCGTCAAGGCCTGCTTTGCCAAACAGCCTAGGGATAGTTCTAACAGTGGGTGGGTGAGTCTCAGTTTTCTGTCAAAAGCACAGAGCAGGGGGGGTTCCTGCTTTGAGACTTTGACTGCAGTTAGAGTTTCTAGCTCCATTAAGTGGCTCTTTACAGTGTAGGATGCCTTGGCAGTTTTGCCTGGCCTAGTGTAGGCCTGAATGATAGTTTGCTTTTGATTACCAATTAGAGTGAACCCACATTGTGCAGTGGGTGGGTGGGTGGCAGTTGTTTGGGCAAAGCACAGGGGTGGGGGGAGGCTTGACTTTGTGCTTTGTGGCAGCAGCGGAATTGGCTTGTTTTCACAATTTCTGCAGGCACGTTTTGACAAATCCAGTTAGATATCTGCGCGTTTCTCTCCAGAATGGCATTCTGGGAACCAGGATGAGTAGATCAAGTGTCATGAGCTGGTTTTTGACTGCATTTCAGGCCTTGGGCCCTTGATATCTGAGCGATTTTGCAAAAAGGTAGCTCTAAAGCTTTGGCTTGAACACGGGCCCGGCCCGTGTTCAAGCCATTGTGGCCGGCCAAAATTGAGGGGGCTTGCCGTCAAGGCCTGCTTTGCCAAACAGCCTAGGGATAGTTCTAACAGTGGGTGGGTGAGTCTCAGTTTTCTGTCAAAAGCACAGGGCAGGGGGGGTTCCTGCTTTGAGACTTTGACTGCAGTTAGAGTTTCTAGCTCCATTAAGTGGCTCTTTACAGTGTAGGATGCCTTGGCAGTTTTGCCTGGCCTAGTGTAGGCCTGAATGATAGTTTGCTTTTGATTACCAATTAGAGTGAGCCCACATTGTGCAGTGGGTGGGTGGGTGGCAGTTGTTTGGGCAAAGCACAGGGGTGGGGGGAGGCTTGACTTTGTGCTTTGTGGCAGCAGCGGAATTGGCTTGTTTTCACAATTTCTGCAGGCACGTTTTGACAAATCCAGTTAGATATCTGCGCGTTTCTCTCCAGAATGGCATTCTGGGAACCAGGATGAGTAGATCAAGTGTCATGAGCTGGTTTTTGACTGCATTTCAGGCGTTGGGCCCTTGATATCTGAGCGATTTTGCAAAAAGGTAGTTCTAAAGTTTTGGCTTGAACACGGGCCCGGCCCGTGTTCAAGCCATTGTGGCCGGCCAAAATTGAGGGGGCTTGCCGTCAAGGCCTGCTTTGCCAAACAGCCTAGGGATAGTTCTAACAGTGGGTGGGTGAGTCTCAGTTTTCTGTCAAAAGCACAGAGCAGGGGGGGTTCCTGCTTTGAGACTTTGACTGCAGTTAGAGTTTCTAGCTCCATTAAGTGGCTCTTTACAGTGTAGGATGCCTTGGCAGTTTTGCCTGGCCTAGTGTAGGCCTGAATGATAGTTTGCTTTTGATTACCAATTAGAGTGAACCCACATTGTGCAGTGGGTGGGTGGGTGGCAGTTGTTTGGGCAAAGCACAGGGGTGGGGGGAGGCTTGACTTTGTGCTTTGTGGCAGCAGCGGAATTGGCTTGTTTTCACAATTTCTGCAGGCACGTTTTGACAAATCCAGTTAGATATCTACGCGTTTCTCTCCAGAATGGCATTCTGGGAACCAGGATTAGTAGATCAAGTGTCAGTAGTAAGGGGGGCCACTTGGGCGCATTCAAAAGAATAAATTAAAAGAACAATGGCCAAGAATTCCTTAGGGAATAGAGAACAATGGGGATATGGTAATTATCACGTGCACAGCACGAGGGCAGGAAGCAGGCTATGACGTCATCATAGGGGTCAAAGTCCAGGATTTCGCAATAGGGTTGAGTAGGTATCATGGAATGACATCATCACATAGGCATGTGAAAGAGATTACTCAACTCCATGGCTTGTCATGCATCGTCAGCTCTTTTTTCAAGAAACACGGGCGTGATGAGGTCTTGAAAAATAAAATTGATTCTAATCGAAAAAACTAGCGGGAATGAATGTGTTTATTCAAAGAGATCAGATGAAAATGTAAACAAGAATGTGTAGCGTGAATCAACGAATTATACTAAGATTGTAATTCGAGTGTGTAGAGTGTATTCTTATCCGAATGATGAAATCAAACGAATGTTTTGCGTGCTTGATCAAAATGAATTTATAAAGTCTACATGGAAGATGAATTTGTCAAACTTATCACATGGCGTTTTGTCGGCAGAACCACGCGTTTCGCTCTCATTGTGAAATCAGAAGTAAACACGGTTTTTTGATTTCGAGTTTTACCTTGGCTTATTGTAGAAAAACCGAAAACTTGAATCAAAGCGCCAACGGCGAACCATCTTCGATTACGATGGAAAGATTGAAAGCTAATGCAGTTCCAGTTTATTTCAGTTTATTTATGAAATGTTTAATATTACAGAGACACACAGCGAAATGTGAATATAAATGAATAGACAGCAGCGCAGAGGGACCTCGACGAAAAGAATAGTTCATTAGATGTTATTGTTACATGCAAATTTCAGTCAAACAATTCACCTGCAAAACATGTTATTGTGGTCACTGAGGCGAGAATACAAACATCTTTTCTCAAAGTTGACCGAAATCATTTTTAACGTTACCATTTTTATGAAGTTGTATTCGGTTCTTAAGGGCATCTCGCTTCCTCAAGGTCTTAAAAGCACCCTTTGGGCCGCCTTAAATTTAAGTGGTTTGATTCAACTCTCAGTTATAGGTATTAAAACAAGAGTCGGTTTAAGTTGTTTGAAACAATCATTTGAAGCGCACGACTAATGATGATGAATGACACGGACTTGACAATTAAACACACAATACAGAGACTTAAAATGCAGTGAATTTGAAATGGATAAAAGTCAACCGCATTTCTTTCAAGCAATTTCAAACACTTTATTTCGTTAACAAGACGCTATAACAAAGAGTGCTTGTGCTTCGTAAAGCCTGCATTTGGAAACAACTAAAGCCAGGGCGCACTTTAATAGTGAGAAGCAAACCTTTGCCAGCAATGTACCCACACAGCCGAGAAAAGTCGCCCTCGCGTTTTAACAAGGTCGAGAAAAGTCGCCCTCGTATTTTAACAAGGTCGAAAAAAGTCGCCCTCGTATTTTAACAAGGTCGAGAAAAGTCACCCTCGCATTTTAACAAGGTCGAAAAAAGTCGCCCTGATGTTTTTATCATGGTCGAGAAAAGTCACCCTCGCGTTTTAACAAGGTCAAGAAAAGTCGCCCTGATGTTTTTATCATGGTCGAGAAAAGTCACCCTCGCGTTTTAACAAGGTCAAGAAAAGTCGCCCTGGTGTTTTAACAAGGTCGAAAAAAGTCACCGTCACATTTTAACAAGGTCGAAAAAAGTCACCCTCGCGTTTTAACAAGGTCGAAAAAAGTCGCCCTGATGTTTTAACAAGGTCGAGAAAAGTCGCCCTCACATTTTAACATGGTCGAATAAAGTCGCCCTGATATTTTAACATGGTCGAATAAAGTCGCCCTGTTGTTTTAACATGGTCGAATAAAGTCACCCCCCTGTTTTAACAAGGTCGAAAAATCTTAGAATCAATTTTTCACTTTTCTCTTAAAAGAAGAAAAGCAAGGGACCTGTCCTAGGGCTGACTGACTATAAAATAAAACGGGGAAACTTGTCATTTCCAGTTACGCGTCAACATGGATAGGGTTTACTTCCTCTTGGTTCGCACTTGTGCTCGACGTTGTTTTTCACGATACACATGGAATCCCTTACCTTGTGAAAGTTGGTCAGTTCTTTTGAATGAACTAGATCCCATGAACTCGGGTCGCTTATTGAGTGTTTACTTTTACATGGATCAGTGTAACGCCAAGTTCACTGAACAATATGAATTCCATCGAAAGTTAAGGAGTGCCTATCCTACACATTATCCTTCTGTCTGGTGGATGTCGTGGCAGATTATAAAAAGCCTGTGGACGAACATTTTGTAATCATTTGGTTTTCAACTATGGGCAGTGCTGCAAGTCGTCTGTGTGAAAGTTCAACGCCTACCGTTTCTTTAAGTGACATTTGTCAGAGAATGCGATGTTTAGTTGCATGTTGTGGTGGTGAAGTACACATCGAATTGAAAGATGACATCGACAATCACGAAGAGAAAAACACAAAAGAAGAAGATGACCCACAATCAGATGAACCGACTATTAGAGAAACTGTATTATGAAGTGGACCGTCCTTCTGCTTTAGGGGGAGTCGACAAATTGTATCGTGCAGCACGTCGGTATGGATTGAAACGCTCTCAAGTGCTCAGTTGGCTCCAAGGCCAACCCGGTTACACCCTACACAAACCGGCACGAAAACACTTTCGTCGTAACAGAGTATTAGTGTTTGATATCGATGCTCAGTGGCAGGCGGATTTAGTGGACATGCAAAGTCTGAGTCGATGGAATAAGGGGTACAAGTATTTGCTGACTTGTATCGACATCCTATCCAAGTACGCCTGGGTGATTCCCCTGAAATCAAAGACCGGTTCTTCGTTGGTGGCAGCGTTTAGAAATATCTTCGAGCAAGGTCGAAAACCATTAAAGTTGCAAACCGATGCTGGGACCGAATTTAAGAATAAAGTTTTTCAAACCTTTCTAAAAAATGAGAACGTGCATCATTTCGTGACATACAACGAAACCAAAGCCCAAGTGGTCGAGAGATTCAATCGCACCTTGAAGCAAATAATGTGGCGGATGTTTACCACCACTAGCTCATACCACTATTTGGACAAACTGGACAGGTTAGTCAATGACAATTACAATCAGAGTTTCCACCGAAGTATCAAGATGAAACCTGCCGATGTAACTGTGCACAATGCAAGAGAGGTCTGGAAAACCTTGTATCAGGATCAGCGAAAGCCAGCAAAGTATAAATTCAAAGTAGGAGATCAAGTCAAGATTAGTAAACATAAGCGAATCTTTGAGAAAGGTTACTTACCATCCTGGACGGAAGAGACCTTTACGGTTGCCCAGAGAGTTCCAAGGGACCCACCTGTATACCGTTTAAAGGAAGCAGACGGTGATTTGATTCAAGGCACCTTTTATGAGTTCGAGTTGCAGAAAGTGATAGAAACAGCTCATCACTTGTTTCGCATTGAAAAAGTTTTAAAACATCGAGGAAAAGGGGCGAACAAAGAAGTGCTAGTGCATTGGAAGGGTTGGCCTAAGAAATACGACAGCTGGATTCCGTATAACCAACTGGTAGCCTTGCAAAAACAGACATGACTGCAGACAACAACTTTTACGTGACACTTCCCAGTAACGCTAGTAGCAATCTATTTCTGACCAATTCCAAGTCCTCTTACCGCGTGGCGTTACCTCAGCAAATTCATTTGAAAGATGGAGAAGATTGGGAAGTAGGACTACATCATATCGTGTATCCGTTATCGTGGTTTGACGTTCCTGGTGGTTGTCAACATTCACATGTCTTAGTCCGACGCTCCGATAACTTCAATCGGTTCACCTTACCCGAGGGCAAGTACCGAACAGCCCTGGATGTTACGGAGGGAATCCTACAGTGTCTGAACAATGATGACTCGCCGTCTAAACCCAAAATAACAGTGGACGAAGAATGGAATGTAACTCTGAACTCTCTGGAGGAAGAGATTATGTTTACCGTTTCAACTGCTCGTGCACTTGGGTGGATAACGGACCAACATACCGTTAAGCCTGGGATCCGTTTGAACAAAGAGGTCTCCCTTATCCCAATAGATAAATTTGGTTACGATTGGTGTGTTATACCACCTCAGACCTCCATCACATTTCCTGGCCTTTTTACCATTCCTTTTTCGTTATCTCTCTGCCCGTGTAAACAGACGCTTTTGCAAGTACAAACCAACCTCGTGGAAGCTTGGCAAGTGGGTGACAAGCGTTTACCTCTCTTACATGAAATGGTACCCAATGGTACATTTCGAGAAACAGTTCTCGAAGAGAAAGAACATGTTGTCTACCTACCGTTGCGTACAAAGATATTTCAAACCGTTGAAATCTACTTAACAGGTGGCTGTGGTCAACGGCTTTCATTTCTAGACGGTATCGTCAACGTGGTATTACACTTTCGTCGTCGATCATCATGACAAACAGTTTTTACATGGTGTTGACTAGTGATGCAAGCCTGGATCAGTATCCAGAAAACAAGCCGTCCGAGTTTAAGATGCAATTACCGTCCCAGCTGCACCTAAGTGAAGACTGGGAAGTGGCCATGACCCGCATCATCTATCCATACACGTGGCAAAATGTGAGAAACAATCAACTGTCTTACACTTTGCTTTGTAAGGCAGGGCCTGTTCCTTGGTCAATGTCCATTCACCTCCCAAGGGGTATTTACCGTACGGTCAAAGACGTAATAGATGGTATGTTGATGGGACTTCATAACGCTTTGAAGGACCTTTATCTGAAAAGTGAAGAAACGATTACAAGTTTAGGAGGAAACGAGTGCTTTTACATTTACGAGAAAGCTCAACATAACTTCGAGTTGAGGTTGCCCACTGCTTGGTACGTGACTCTGCCCAAGACATTAGCCCGTGCCCTAGGGTACTTAAATCACAAGAACCAGCTTCCTGCTTTGTACCAAATCCAGAGCTCTCCTCTTGTCGAATTGAGACCCGATCAAAGCATAACCCTGTTGACGACCACAACCACGCTTGCCAGAAAAGAAGACTTGGTGTGGGGAATGTTGTCGAGACACTCTTTTCAGACCATGTACGTGTATTCAGATCTAATCGAGTCCCAAGTGGTAGGAGACGCCCAAGCTAACGTGCTCCGAATACTGGTCCCCCGAGGTCAGCCGGGTGACACGGTGACAGAAGAAGTCAAGCAACCAACCTATCATTCACTCCGTACATCTGTGTTTTCATCAGTGGCCATCCATATAAGAGGAGACACTGGTCAACCGATAACATTTGTGTCTGGTACTGTACGTGTAACGTTGCATTTTCGACGTCGTGCAATTCTATAACATGTTGTTGCCCATGAACCATCAATTTTACCCGTATCACCAACAAGTTATACCCTTTCCACAACAAGGCAGAGGGGACATAAGTATCTATGGAGGAACGCACCCTTACGGACAAGGGGGCAACGGATTAGGTGGAATGTTTCGTTCCCTATTTCGTACAGCTACACCCTTTCTCAAAACAACAGCAAAGAATGTTGGAAAGCGATTGCTCAATACCGGGTTGGAAACAGGAATGCAAATTGTTCAAGACGTCATGAATGGTCAACCTTTAAAGGCAGCTGCCAAATCGAGAACCAAAGCGGCTGGAAAAAGTTTACTCACGGGCACCATTGATGACATTACACAGCAAGGTCGTGGGAAGAGAGCATATAAGCGTACGATAAAAGCCAAACCATTCAGTACTCACCCGATCAAGAAACGGAGAACATCGCATTCGACATTCAAGACTATTTTTGACTAAGTATGGCTTCAGCACACCCTCTCTCAGTCCCTGGTGGGAATTCAAGCTTGGAGTTGTTTCAAGTACCTGTCACTGATGTGTCAATCGTCAGTAGCAAATGGTTGGATTATGAACCAGTTCAAACGGGAACCAATCCCATCGAGTTTGTGATCAAACCCCTAAAGGACTACATTGACATTAACAAGACCGAGTTACGGTTGGTGGTAAAAATTACCAAGCAAGATGGATCGGCCACGGGTGAAGGAAAAAAGTACACTCTGGTGAATAACACTCTCCATTCGATCGTGAAACAGTTTACCATCAAGATCAACGAAACGTTAGTGACGGAACAGTCAGACACTCAAGCCTACAATGCTTACATCAAGACATTATTAAACTTTACAGAACAAGCTAAGAAATCGTACCTTACCAAAGCTCTGTACTACAAAGATACTGCTAGGCACATGGATGAAGTAGACAATACAGCAGACAATAACCAGGGTCTGGTGAAAAGAGCAACATTCACCAACAACGGAGCAGAAGTGGGGCTGGTTGGAGTACCCCTTTGCGACGTGTTTAATATGGACAAGTTACTCCTGGATGGTTTGGAAATTAAAGTCAAGGTGGATCTGAACAGCGACGCCTTTGTGCTCATGGGGGGTGAGACTCCCAACAACTGCAAACTAAAGATTGTGTCAAGCACCCTTCGCATACGCACAGTGCGTGTAGCGGACAGTACGAAACTAGAACATAAAGAGATCATGCAAGGTCAAGAGGGAAGCGCTGCTCTGCCAGCCATCTATACGTTAACCAGAACCCCCACGCATGCTAAAATCATTCCTCAAGGGGTGTTAAATCATACAGAGACGGACCTGTTCCATGGATTGATTCCCCAATGCATCATTTTCGGAATGGTGCGAAATGATGCCTATAACGGCAATCTGGGAAGAAATCCTTTCAATTTTCAGTTGTTTGGTCTACAAGATATTCGCCTGACTGTCAACGGAGAAGAAACGCCCTATTCTGCTCTGGACCTGAGAGGCGGGAAAAAGATCGATGGTTACAACACCCTCTTCTCCGGTAGTGGAGAGATGAATTGCGGTCACGGCCTTGACATTGACAGAGAGGATTGGGAGAACGGTTACGGCTTGTTCCGTTTTGATTTGACGCCAGCTGGAAGTGGACATCCCAGCCATTTGATACCCCATCGAACGGGTAACGTCAACCTGTACCTGAAGTTTGGTACTGCAACTGCTGCAGTTCTCAATTTAATCGTGTACGCGGAATTTCAGAATCAGATGGAAATTGATCGCAACAGGCGCGTGGTCTACGATTTATCACAAGGATCTTGATTCAAACGTGATGCATACTACCCTAGAACTATGGCAAGCCTGTCTTTGTGACCCTGTGTTAGCACCACTGATTCGAGGCGTGTTTCCAAGTGACAAATTACCTGTCATCAACGCCTACCCAGCCAGTCTCATTGCAAACACGGACCCTCACGACAAACCCGGAACACACTGGGTGGCCATGTACTTTGAATCACCACACGAAAGTGAATTCTTTGACAGTTACGGATTTCCTCCCGAGACATACAACATGGATACTTTCATTCTGAGGCAAGCTACGTACTACAACGACAAACCACTGCAGGGATTAGACTCAGATGTTTGTGGAGACTATTGTTTGTTTTATTTACTTCATCGCGCACGAAATGTAGACATGAACACCATTCAATCTAAATTTAAGCGATATGATTCGCAGTGGAACGATGCACAAGTTGCAAAGAGTGTACACACTTATTTTCATTCGATGACCAAAATTAAAAAGGAAACGTTTCTTCAAAGTGAACAGCAAGGTTGTAAGTCGTTTCAGTGTTGTCGGAAACAATAAATAAAATAAAAGTTGAAAAAAAATTATGTATAGGTGTGTAAAAATGAAACGTTCCTTCAAAGTGAACAGCAAGGTTGTAAGTCGTTTCAGTGTTGTCGGAAGCAATCAATAAAATAAAACTGAAAAAGGTATATATAGGTATGGGTTTATGTCTATTTAAACGATAACGACCCTTTCGTGCCTTTAGAAGTCCATTTGAGTTTCCCTGCGACAACATGTCTCAATTCAAGTGCCCGAGCAGTATTATTATAGCCGGCCCAAGCCAATGTGGCAAAACAACCTTTACGCGGCAACTACTTCGACATGCGGATTGTTTATTTGAACGCCCCATTCGCAAGATTGTGTATTGCTATGGACATTGGCAAGATTCTTTTAGGGAGATGGGAAACCAAGTGACATTGGTGGAGGGTATTCCTGAAGATATTTCCACTTTATTTCCATCGCACTGTCGTCCAGGCATCATCGTGTTAGATGACCTGATGAAAAACTGCAGCGGCGACGAACGGATCCTGGATTTGTTTACAAAAGTATCGCATCATTGTGACGTCACCTGCATTTATTTGACGCAAAACCTCTTTCCACCTGGAAAGTTTTCCCGCAGTATCTCTCTCAATGCCCACTACATTATTGCGTTTAATAACCCTCGCGATACATTGGGATTCCGAACACTGGCACAACAAGCCTTTGCGGGACAAGTGCCTTACGTATGGGAGAGTTTTCAAGATGCCACTTCGCAACCCTATGGTTATCTCATGCTGGATTTGCATCCGCGAACACCAGTTACTCTACGATTACGTAGCAACATATTGCCTTTGTCCCAAACGTATCCCGTAGTTTACGTCAACAAGAAAACGCATAAAACGAATGACCCATTGGTAGTGGACTGCAGTTAACACGATGACTTCTCACACGTCGTATCGTGCGGCAAGACAAACGAATCAACGTGGTGGTAACATGGTTTTGCGTTCTGGAAAAACGACCAAACAGAAACGACAGCTCTCCAATGGTTCCAAAGTCGATCAACATTTACCCTTTCTTTGTACCTGTTTCAATAGCAATGGGAAACAACGTAAAGAGATGATAGCTCACGCTAACAGAGGACAGATAGAGGCCATTGGCGAAATTGCTTTAAACCTACTTAAGGGAAACATTCTCGTACCGAGTTCATCATTTAAACGGTTGAAGCCGCACAAGACAAAGCTCCTCTATTTGACGCGTAAGAAACCTAGTCTCAAGAACAAAAAAGAAGTCCTTAATCAACAAGGAGGGTTTTTACCAGCTCTCGCCGCTTTGATTGCTCCTTTGGCCGTGGATTTATTGGGTAAAGTGTTGAAATGAAACACGCGCAAAAGATGCTGCTTGTTCCGGAACAATTATTGCAAAGTATCGAAACAGAACACCGGTTAACAACTCCTCCGCAACTTACGACATTAACACGTTTGGATCGAGAGATGAAAAGTATCATGGATTCTTCCTTACCAGAAGACCAAAAAGTGACTTTATTGGATCAACTTTTGCAACGGTATCAAGGGCTATCAAAACAAATGAAGAGCGAATCGATTGTAAAACCTACGGTGGTATTACCAACGCCAACGCCTCCCGCAGCAGAGACAACTCCTAAAAAAACGCAACCACCGTTGACATCCCAGGTAAAGATTACAAAACAACCACCAAGAAAACTACCTGCTACACCGGTCGCTACAACGCGGTCAAAAATTCCCGTTAGCATTGAAACGCCACCTTCACCCCAGGAACCAACCGTGCATGAATGGATGATGGAAACACCGCCAGACTCCATTCGCAAAAGTGTTAAAAGGTCCTATAAGGCGAGAACGCCATTAGTGGCAAGATTGAGGAGCAATAGACAGTGGGAACCGTATTAAATCAAACAATGCGTCTATTAAAGTAACGGGCTTTACGAAGCACAAGCACTCTTTGTTATAGCGTCTTGTTAACGAAATAAAGTGTTTGAAATTGCTTGAAAGAAATGCGGTTGACTTTTATCCATTTCAAATTCACTGCATTTTAAGTCTCTGTATTGTGTGTTTAATTGTCAAGTCCGTGTCATTCATCATCATTAGTCGTGCGCTTCAAATGATTGTTTCAAACAACTTAAACCGACTCTTGTTTTAATACCTATAACTGAGAGTTGAATCAAACCACTTAAATTTAAGGCGGCCCAAAGGGTGCTTTTAAGACCTTGAGGAAGCGAGATGCCCTTAAGAACCGAATACAACTTCATAAAAATGGTAACGTTAAAAATGATTTCGGTCAACTTTGAGAAAAGATGTTTGTATTCTCGCCTCAGTGACCACAATAACATGTTTTGCAGGTGAATTGTTTGACTGAAATTTGCATGTAACAATAACATCTAATGAACTATTCTTTTCGTCGAGGTCCCTCTGCGCTGCTGTCTATTCATTTATATTCACATTTCGCTGTGTGTCTCTGTAATATTAAACATTTCATAAATAAACTGAAATAAACTGGAACTGCATTAGCTTTCAATCTTTCCATCGTAATCGAAGATGGTTCGCCGTTGGCGCTTTGATTCAAGTTTTCGGTTTTTCTACAATAAGCCAAGGTAAAACTCGAAATCAAAAAACCGTGTTTACTTCTGATTTCACAATGAGAGCGAAACGCGTGGTTCTGCCGACAAAACGCCATGTGATAAGTTTGACAAATTCATCTTCCATGTAGACTTTATAAATTCATTTTGATCAAGCACGCAAAACATTCGTTTGATTTCATCATTCGGATAAGAATACACTCTACACACTCGAATTACAATCTTAGTATAATTCGTTGATTCACGCTACACATTCTTGTTTACATTTTCATCTGATCTCTTTGAATAAACACATTCATTCCCGCTAGTTTTTTCGATTAGAATCAATTTTATTTTTCAAGACCTCATCACGCCCGTGTTTCTTGAAAAAAGAGCTGACGATGCATGACAAGCCATGGAGTTGAGTAATCTCTTTCACATGCCTATGTGATGATGTCATTCCATGATACCTACTCAACCCTATTGCGAAATCCTGGACTTTGACCCCTATGATGACGTCATAGCCTGCTTCCTGCCCTCGTGCTGTGCACGTGATAATTACCATATCCCCATTGTTCTCTATTCCCTAAGGAATTCTTGGCCATTGTTCTTTTAATTTATTCTTTTGAATGCGCCCAAGTGGCCCCCCTTACTACTAGTGTCATGAGCTGGTTTTTGACTGCATTTCAGGCGTTGGGCCCTTGATATCTGAGCGATTTTGCAAAAAGGTAGCTCTAAAGTTTTGGCTTGAACACGGGCCCGGCCCGTGTTCAAGCCATTGTGGCCGGCCAAAATTGAGGGGGCTTGCCGTCAAGGCCTGCTTTGCCAAACAGCCTAGGGATAGTTCTAACAGTGGGTGGGTGAGTCTCAGTTTTCTGTCAAAAGCACAGGGCAGGGGGGGTTCCTGCTTTGAGACTTTGACTGCAGTTAGAGTTTCTAGCTCCATTAAGTGGCTCTTTACAGTGTAGGATGCCTTGGCAGTTTTGCCTGGCCTAGTGTAGGCCTGAATGATAGTTTGCTTTTGATTACCAATTAGAGTGAACCCACATTGTGCAGTGGGTGGGTGGGTGGCAGTTGTTTGGGCAAAGCACAGAGGTGGGGGGAGGCTTGACTTTGTGCTTTGTGGCAGCAGCGGAATTGGCTTGTTTTCACAATTTCTGCAGGCACGTTTTGACAAATCCAGTTAGATATCTGCGCGTTTCTCTCCAGAATGGCATTCTGGGAACCAGGATGAATAGATCAAGTGTCATGAGCTGGTTTTTGACTGCATTTCAGGCGTTGGGCCCTTGATATCTGAGCGATTTTGCAAAAAGGTAGCTCTAAAGTTTTGGCTTGAACACGGGCCCGGCCCGTGTTCAAGCCATTGTGGCCGGCCAAAATTGAGGGGGCTTGCCGTCAAGGCCTGCTTTGCCAAACAGCCTAGGGATAGTTCTAACAGTGGGTGGGTGAGTCTCAGTTTTCTGTCAAAAGCACAGGGCAGGGGGGGTTCCTGCTTTGAGACTTTGACTGCAGTTAGAGTTTCTAGCTCCATTAAGTGGCTCTTTACAGTGTAGGATGCCTTGGCAGTTTTGCCTGGCCTAGTGTAGGCGTGAATGATAGTTTGCTTTTGATTACCAATTAGAGTGAACCCACATTGTGCAGTGGGTGGGTGGGTGGCAGTTGTTTGGGCAAAGCACAGGGGTGGGGGGAGGCTTGACTTTGTGCTTTGTGGCAGCAGCGGAATTGGCTTGTTTTCACAATTTCTGCAGGCACGTTTTGACAAATCCAGTTAGATATCTGCGCGTTTCTCTCCAGAATGGCATTCTGGGAACCAGGATTAGTAGATCAAGTGTCATGAGCTGGTTTTTGACTGCATTTCAGGCGTTGGGCCCTTGATATCTGAGCGATTTTGCAAAAAGGTAGCTCTAAAGTTTTGGCTTGAACACGGGCCCGGCCCGTGTTCAAGCCATTGTGGCCGGCCAAAATTAAGGGGGCTTGCCGTCAAGGCCTGCTTTGCCAAACAGCCTAGGGATAGTTCTAACAGTGGGTGGGTGAGTCTCAGTTTTCTGTCAAAAGCACAGGGCAGGGGGGGTTCCTGCTTTGAGACTTTGACTGCAGTTAGAGTTTCTAGCTCCATTAAGTGGCTCTTTACAGTTAGGAAGCCTTGGCAGTTTTGCCTGGCCTAGTGTAGGCCTGAATGATAGTTTGCTTTTGATTACCAATTAGAGTGAACCCACATTGTGCAGTGGGTGGGTGGGTGGCAGTTGTTTGGGCAAAGCACAGGGGTGGGGGGAGGCTTGACTTTGTGCTTTGTGGCAGCAGCGGAATTGGCTTGTTTTCACAATTTCTGCAGGCACGTTTTGACAAATCCAGTTAGATATCTGCGCGTTTCTCTCCAGAATGGCATTCTGGGAACCAGGATGAGTAGATCAAGTGTCATGAGCTGGTTTTTGACTGCATTTCAGGCGTTGGGCCCTTGATATCTGAGCGATTTTGCAAAAAGGTAGTTCTAAAGTTTTGGCTTGAACACGGGCCGGGCCCGTGTTCAAGCCATTGTGGCCGGCCAAAATTGAGGGGGCTTGCCGTCAAGGCCTGCTTTGCCAAACAGCCTAGGGATAGTTCTAACAGTGGGTGGGTGAGTCTCAGTTTTCTGTCAAAAGCACAGGGCAGGGGGGGTTCCTGCTTTGAGACTTTGACTGCAGTTAGAGTTTCTAGCTCCATTAAGTGGCTCTTTACAGTGTAGGATGCCTTGGCAGTTTTGCCTGGCCTAGTGTAGGCCTGAATGATAGTTTGCTTTTGATTACCAATTAGAGTGAACCCACATTGTGCAGTGGGTGGGTGGGTGGCAGTTGTTTGGGCAAAGCACAGGGGTGGGGGGAGGCTTGACTTTGTGCTTTGTGGCAGCAGCGGAATTGGCTTGTTTTCACAATTTCTGCAGGCACGTTTTGACAAATCCAGTTAGATATCTGCGCGTTTCTCTCCAGAATGGCATTCTGGGAACCAGGATGAGTAGATCAAGTGTCATGAGCTGGTTTTTGACTGCATTTCAGGCGTTGGGCACTTGATATCTGAGCGATTTTGCAAAAAGGTAGCTCTAAAGTTTTGGCTTGAACACGGGCCCGGCCCGTGTTCAAGCCATTGTGGCCGGCCAAAATTAAGGGGGCTTGCCGTCAAGGCCTGCTTTGCCAAACAGCCTAGGGATAGTTCTAACAGTGGGTGGGTGAGTCTCAGTTTTCTGTCAAAAGCACAGGGCAGGGGGGGTTCCTGCTTTGAGACTTTGACTGCAGTTAGAGTTTCTAGCTCCATTAAGTGGCTCTTTACAGTGTAGGATGCCTTGGCAGTTTTGCCTGGCCTAGTGTAGGCCTAAATGATAGTTTGCTTTTGATTACCAATTAGAGTGAACCCACATTGTGCAGTGGGTGGGTGGGTGGCAGTTGTTTGGGCAAAGCACAGGGGTGGGGGGAGGCTTGACTTTGTGCTTTGTGGCAGCAGCGGAATTGGCTTGTTTTCACAATTTCTGCAGGCACGTTTTGACAAATCCAGTTAGATATCTGCGCGTTTCTCTCCAGAATGGCATTCTGGGAACCAGGATGAGTAGATCAAGTGTCATGAGCTGGTTTTTGACTGCATTTCAGGCGTTGGGCCCTTGATATCTGAGCGATTTTGCAAAAAGGTAGCTCTAAAGTTTTGGCTTGAACACGGGCCCGGCCCGTGTTCAAGCCATTGTGGCCGGCCAAAATTGAGGGGGCTTGCCGTCAAGGCCTGCTTTGCCAAACAGCCTAGGGATAGTTCTAACAGTGGGTGGGTGAGTCTCAGTTTTCTGTCAAAAGCACAGGGCAGGGGGGGTTCCTGCTTTGAGACTTTGACTGCAGTTAGAGTTTCTAGCTCCATTAAGTGGCTCTTTACAGTGTAGGATGCCTTGGCAGTTTTGCCTGGCCTAGTGTAGGCCTGAATGATAGTTTGCTTTTGATTACCAATTAGAGTGAACCCACATTGTGCAGTGGGTGGGTGGGTGGCAGTTGTTTGGGCAAAGCACAGGGGTGGGGGGAGGCTTGACTTTGTGCTTTGTGGCAGCAGCGGAATTGGCTTGTTTTCACAATTTCTGCAGGCACGTTTTGACAAATCCAGTTAGATATCTGCGCGTTTCTCTCCAGAATGGCATTCTGGGAACCAGGATGAGTAGATCAAGTGTCATGAGCTGGTTTTTGACTGCATTTCAGGCGTTGGGCCCTTGATATCTGAGCGATTTTGCAAAAAGGTAGCTCTAAAGTTTTGGCTTGAACACGGGCCCGGCCCGTGTTCAAGCCATTGTGGCCGGCCAAAATTGAGGGGGCTTGCCGTCAAGGCCTGCTTTGCCAAACAGCCTAGGGATAGTTCTAACAGTGGGTGGGTGAGTCTCAGTTTTCTGTCAAAAGCACAGGGCAGGGGGGGTTCCTGCTTTGAGACTTTGACTGCAGTTAGAGTTTCTAGCTCCATTAAGTGGCTCTTTACAGTGTAGGATGCCTTGGCAGTTTTGCCTGGCCTAGTGTAGGCCTGAATGATAGTTTGCTTTTGATTACCAATTAGAGTGAACCCACATTGTGCAGTGGGTGGGTGGGTGGCAGTTGTTTGGGCAAAGCACAGAGGTGGGGGGAGGCTTGACTTTGTGCTTTGTGGCAGCAGCGGAATTGGCTTGTTTTCACAATTTCTGCAGGCACGTTTTGACAAATCCAGTTAGATATCTGCGCGTTTCTCTCCAGAATGGCATTCTGGGAACCAGGATGAGTAGATCAAGTGTCATGAGCTGGTTTTTGACTGCATTTCAGGCGTTGGGCCCTTGATATCTGAGCGATTTTGCAAAAAGGTAGCTCTAAAGTTTTGGCTTGAACACGGGCCCGGCCCGTGTTCAAGCCATTGTGGCCGGCCAAAATTGAGGGGGCTTGCCGTCAAGGCCTGCTTTGCCAAACAGCCTAGGGATAGTTCTAACAGTGGGTGGGTGAGTCTCAGTTTTCTGTCAAAAGCACAGGGCAGGGGGGGTTCCTGCTTTGAGACTTTGACTGCAGTTAGAGTTTCTAGCTCCATTAAGTGGCTCTTTACAGTGTAGGATGCCTTGGCAGTTTTGCCTGGCCTAGTGTAGGCCTGAATGATAGTTTGCTTTTGATTACCAATTAGAGTGAGCCCACATTGTGCAGTGGGTGGGTGGGTGGCAGTTGTTTGGGCAAAGCACAGGGGTGGGGGGAGGCTTGACTTTGTGCTTTGTGGCAGCAGCGGAATTGGCTTGTTTTCACAATTTCTGCAGGCACGTTTTGACAAATCCAGTTAGATATCTGCGCGTTTCTCTCCAGAATGGCATTCTGGGAACCAGGATGAGTAGATCAAGTGTCATGAGCTGGTTTTTGACTGCATTTCAGGCGTTGGGCACTTGATATCTGAGCGATTTTGCAAAAAGGTAGCTCTAAAGTTTTGGCTTGAACACGGGCCCGGCCCGTGTTCAAGCCATTGTGGCCGGCCAAAATTGAGGGGGCTTGCCGTCAAGGCCTGCTTTGCCAAACAGCCTAGGGATAGTTCTAACAGTGGGTGGGTGAGTCTCAGTTTTCTGTCAAAAGCACAGGGCAGGGGGGGTTCCTGCTTTGAGACTTTGACTGCAGTTAGAGTTTCTAGCTCCATTAAGTGGCTCTTTACAGTGTAGGATGCCTTGGCAGTTTTGCCTGGCCTAGTGTAGGCCTAAATGATAGTTTGCTTTTGATTACCAATTAGAGTGAACCCACATTGTGCAGTGGGTGGGTGGGTGGCAGTTGTTTGGGCAAAGCACAGGGGTGGGGGGAGGCTTGACTTTGTGCTTTGTGGCAGCAGCGGAATTGGCTTGTTTTCACAATTTCTGCAGGCACGTTTTGACAAATCCAGTTAGATATCTGCGCGTTTCTCTCCAGAATGGCATTCTGGGAACCAGGATGAGTAGATCAAGTGTCATGAGCTGGTTTTTGACTGCATTTCAGGCGTTGGGCCCTTGATATCTGAGCGATTTTGCAAAAAGGTAGCTCTAAAGTTTTGGCTTGAACACGGGCCCGGCCCGTGTTCAAGCCATTGTGGCCGGCCAAAATTGAGGGGGCTTGCCGTCAAGGCCTGCTTTGCCAAACAGCCTAGGGATAGTTCTAACAGTGGGTGGGTGAGTCTCAGTTTTCTGTCAAAAGCACAGGGCAGGGGGGGTTCCTGCTTTGAGACTTTGACTGCAGTTAGAGTTTCTAGCTCCATTAAGTGGCTCTTTACAGTGTAGGATGCCTTGGCAGTTTTGCCTGGCCTAGTGTAGGCCTAAATGATAGTTTGCTTTTGATTACCAATTAGAGTGAACCCACATTGTGCAGTGGGTGGGTGGGTGGCAGTTGTTTGGGCAAAGCACAGGGGTGGGGGGAGGCTTGACTTTGTGCTTTGTGGCAGCAGCGGAATTGGCTTGTTTTCACAATTTCTGCAGGCACGTTTTGACAAATCCAGTTAGATATCTGCGCGTTTCTCTCCAGAATGGCATTCTGGGAACCAGGATGAGTAGATCAAGTGTCATGAGCTGGTTTTTGACTGCATTTCAGGCGTTGGGCCCTTGATATCTGAGCGATTTTGCAAAAAGGTAGCTCTAAAGTTTTGGCTTGAACACGGGCCCGGCCCGTGTTCAAGCCATTGTGGCCGGCCAAAATTGAGGGGGCTTGCCGTCAAGGCCTGCTTTGCCAAACAGCCTAGGGATAGTTCTAACAGTGGGTGGGTGAGTCTCAGTTTTCTGTCAAAAGCACAGGGCAGGGGGGGTTCCTGCTTTGAGACTTTGACTGCAGTTAGAGTTTCTAGCTCCATTAAGTGGCTCTTTACAGTGTAGGATGCCTTGGCAGTTTTGCCTGGCCTAGTGTAGGCCTGAATGATAGTTTGCTTTTGATTACCAATTAGAGTGAACCCGCATTGTGCAGTGGGTGGGTGGGTGGCAGTTGTTTGGGCAAAGCACAGGGGTGGGGGGAGGCTTGACTTTGTGCTTTGTGGCAGCAGCGGAATTGGCTTGTTTTCACAATTTCTGCAGGCACGTTTTGACAAATCCAGTTAGATATCTGCGCGTTTCTCTCCAGAATGGCATTCTGGGAACCAGGATGAGTAGATCAAGTGTCATGAGCTGGTTTTTGACTGCATTTCAGGCGTTGGGCCCTTGATATCTGAGCGATTTTGCAAAAAGGTAGCTCTAAAGTTTTGGCTTGAACACGGGCCCGGCCCGTGTTCAAGCCATTGTGGCCGGCCAAAATTGAGGGGGCTTGCCGTCAAGGCCTGCTTTGCCAAACAGCCTAGGGATAGTTCTAACAGTGGGTGGGTGAGTCTCAGTTTTCTGTCAAAAGCACAGGGCAGGGGGGGTTCCTGCTTTGAGACTTTGACTGCAGTTAGAGTTTCTAGCTCCATTAAGTGGCTCTTTACAGTGTAGGATGCCTTGGCAGTTTTGCCTGGCCTAGTGTAGGCCTGAATGATAGTTTGCTTTTGATTACCAATTAGAGTGAACCCGCATTGTGCAGTGGGTGGGTGGGTGGCAGTTGTTTGGGCAAAGCACAGGGGTGGGGGGAGGCTTGACTTTGTGCTTTGTGGCAGCAGCGGAATTGGCTTGTTTTCACAATTTCTGCAGGCACGTTTTGACAAATCCAGTTAGATATCTGCGCGTTTCTCTCCAGAATGGCATTCTGGGAACCAGGATGAGTAGATCAAGTGTCATGAGCTGGTTTTTGACTGCATTTCAGGCGTTGGGCCCTTGATATCTGAGCGATTTTGCAAAAAGGTAGCTCTAAAGTTTTGGCTTGAACACGGGCCCGGCCCGTGTTCAAGCCATTGTGGCCGGCCAAAATTGAGGGGGCTTGCCGTCAAGGCCTGCTTTGCCAAACAGCCTAGGGATAGTTCTAACAGTGGGTGGGTGAGTCTCAGTTTTCTGTCAAAAGCACAGGGCAGGGGGGGTTCCTGCTTTGAGACTTTGACTGCAGTTAGAGTTTCTAGCTCCATTAAGTGGCTCTTTACAGTGTAGGATGCCTTGGCAGTTTTGCCTGGCCTAGTGTAGGCCTGAATGATAGTTTGCTTTTGATTACCAATTAGAGTGAACCCACATTGTGCAGTGGGTGGGTGGGTGGCAGTTGTTTGGGCAAAGCACAGGGGTGGGGGGAGGCTTGACTTTGTGCTTTGTGGCAGCAGCGGAATTGGCTTGTTTTCACAATTTCTGCAGGCACGTTTTGACAAATCCAGTTAGATATCTGCGCGTTTCTCTCCAGAATGGCATTCTGGGAACCAGGATGAGTAGATCAATTGTCATGAGCTGGTTTTTGACTGCATTTCAGGCGTTGGGCCCTTGATATCTGAGCGATTTTGCAAAAAGGTAGCTCTAAAGTTTTGGCTTGAACACGGGCCCGGCCCGTGTTCAAGCCATTGTGGCCGGCCAAAATTGAGGGGGCTTGCCGTCAAGGCCTGCTTTGCCAAACAGCCTAGGGATAGTTCTAACAGTGGGTGGGTGAGTCTCAGTTTTCTGTCAAAAGCACAGGGCAGGGGGGGTTCCTGCTTTGAGACTTTGACTGCAGTTAGAGTTTCTAGCTCCATTAAGTGGCTCTTTACAGTGTAGGATGCCTTGGCAGTTTTGCCTGGCCTAGTGTAGGCCTGAATGATAGTTTGCTTTTGATTACCAATTAGAGTGAACCCACATTGTGCAGTGGGTGGGTGGGTGGCAGTTGTTTGGGCAAAGCACAGGGGTGGGGGGAGGCTTGACTTTGTGCTTTGTGGCAGCAGCGGAATTGGCTTGTTTTCACAATTTCTGCAGGCACGTTTTGACAAATCCAGTTAGATATCTGCGCGTTTCTCTCCAGAATGGCATTCTGGGAACCAGGATGAGTAGATCAATTGTCATGAGCTGGTTTTTGACTGCATTTCAGGCGTTGGGCCCTTGATATCTGAGCGATTTTGCAAAAAGGTAGCTCTAAAGTTTTGGCTTGAACACGGGCCCGGCCCGTGTTCAAGCCATTGTGGCCGGCCAAAATTGAGGGGGCTTGCCGTCAAGGCCTGCTTTGCCAAACAGCCTAGGGATAGTTCTAACAGTGGGTGGGTGAGTCTCAGTTTTCTGTCAAAAGCACAGGGCAGGGGGGGTTCCTGCTTTGAGACTTTGACTGCAGTTAGAGTTTCTAGCTCCATTAAGTGGCTCTTTACAGTGTAGGATGCCTTGGCAGTTTTGCCTGGCCTAGTGTAGGCCTGAATGATAGTTTGCTTTTGATTACCAATTAGAGTGAACCCACATTGTGCAGTGGGTGGGTGGGTGGCAGTTGTTTGGGCAAAGCACAGGGGTGGGGGGAGGCTTGACTTTGTGCTTTGTGGCAGCAGCGGAATTGGCTTGTTTTCACAATTTCTGCAGGCACGTTTTGACAAATCCAATTAGATATCTGCGCGTTTCTCTCCAGAATGGCATTCTGGGAACCAGGATGAGTAGATCAAGTGTCATGAGCTGGTTTTTGACTGCATTTCAGGCGTTGGGCCCTTGATATCTGAGCGATTTTGCAAAAAGGTAGCTCTAAAGTTTTGGCTTGAACACGGGCCCGGCCCGTGTTCAAGCCATTGTGGCCGGCCAAAATTGAGGGGGCTTGCCGTCAAGGCCTGCTTTGCCAAACAGCCTAGGGATAGTTCTAACAGTGGGTGGGTGAGTCTCAGTTTTCTGTCAAAAGCACAGGGCAGGGGGGGTTCCTGCTTTGAGACTTTGACTGCAGTTAGAGTTTCTAGCTCCATTAAGTGGCTCTTTACAGTGTAGGATGCCTTGGCAGTTTTGCCTGGCCTAGTGTAGGCCTGAATGATAGTTTGCTTTTGATTACCAATTAGAGTGAACCCACATTGTGCAGTGGGTGGGTGGGTGGCAGTTGTTTGGGCAAAGCACAGAGGTGGGGGGAGGCTTGACTTTGTGCTTTGTGGCAGCAGCGGAATTGGCTTGTTTTCACAATTTCTGCAGGCACGTTTTGACAAATCCAGTTAGATATCTGCGCGTTTCTCTCCAGAATGGCATTCTGGGAACCAGGATGAATAGATCAAGTGTCATGAGCTGGTTTTTGACTGCATTTCAGGCGTTGGGCCCTTGATATCTGAGCGATTTTGCAAAAAGGTAGCTCTAAAGTTTTGGCTTGAACACGGGCCCGGCCCGTGTTCAAGCCATTGTGGCCGGCCAAAATTGAGGGGGCTTGCCGTCAAGGCCTGCTTTGCCAAACAGCCTAGGGATAGTTCTAACAGTGGGTGGGTGAGTCTCAGTTTTCTGTCAAAAGCACAGGGCAGGGGGGGTTCCTGCTTTGAGACTTTGACTGCAGTTAGAGTTTCTAGCTCCATTAAGTGGCTCTTTACAGTGTAGGATGCCTTGGCAGTTTTGCCTGGCCTAGTGTAGGCCTGAATGATAGTTTGCTTTTGATTACCAATTAGAGTGAGCCCACATTGTGCAGTGGGTGGGTGGGTGGCAGTTGTTTGGGCAAAGCACAGGGGTGGGGGGAGGCTTGACTTTGTGCTTTGTGGCAGCAGCGGAATTGGCTTGTTTTCACAATTTCTGCAGGCACGTTTTGACAAATCCAGTTAGATATCTGCGCGTTTCTCTCCAGAATGGCATTCTGGGAACCAGGATGAGTAGATCAAGTGTCATGAGCTGGTTTTTGACTGCATTTCAGGCGTTGGGCACTTGATATCTGAGCGATTTTGCAAAAAGGTAGCTCTAAAGTTTTGGCTTGAACACGGGCCCGGCCCGTGTTCAAGCCATTGTGGCCGGCCAAAATTGAGGGGGCTTGCCGTCAAGGCCTGCTTTGCCAAACAGCCTAGGGATAGTTCTAACAGTGGGTGGGTGAGTCTCAGTTTTCTGTCAAAAGCACAGGGCAGGGGGGGTTCCTGCTTTGAGACTTTGACTGCAGTTAGAGTTTCTAGCTCCATTAAGTGGCTCTTTACAGTGTAGGATGCCTTGGCAGTTTTGCCTGGCCTAGTGTAGGCCTAAATGATAGTTTGCTTTTGATTACCAATTAGAGTGAACCCACATTGTGCAGTGGGTGGGTGGGTGGCAGTTGTTTGGGCAAAGCACAGGGGTGGGGGGAGGCTTGACTTTGTGCTTTGTGGCAGCAGCGGAATTGGCTTGTTTTCACAATTTCTGCAGGCACGTTTTGACAAATCCAGTTAGATATCTGCGCGTTTCTCTCCAGAATGGCATTCTGGGAACCAGGATGAGTAGATCAAGTGTCATGAGCTGGTTTTTGACTGCATTTCAGGCGTTGGGCCCTTGATATCTGAGCGATTTTGCAAAAAGGTAGCTCTAAAGTTTTGGCTTGAACACGGGCCCGGCCCGTGTTCAAGCCATTGTGGCCGGCCAAAATTGAGGGGGCTTGCCGTCAAGGCCTGCTTTGCCAAACAGCCTAGGGATAGTTCTAACAGTGGGTGGGTGAGTCTCAGTTTTCTGTCAAAAGCACAGGGCAGGGGGGGTTCCTGCTTTGAGACTTTGACTGCAGTTAGAGTTTCTAGCTCCATTAAGTGGCTCTTTACAGTGTAGGATGCCTTGGCAGTTTTGCCTGGCCTAGTGTAGGCCTAAATGATAGTTTGCTTTTGATTACCAATTAGAGTGAACCCACATTGTGCAGTGGGTGGGTGGGTGGCAGTTGTTTGGGCAAAGCACAGGGGTGGGGGGAGGCTTGACTTTGTGCTTTGTGGCAGCAGCGGAATTGGCTTGTTTTCACAATTTCTGCAGGCACGTTTTGACAAATCCAGTTAGATATCTGCGCGTTTCTCTCCAGAATGGCATTCTGGGAACCAGGATGAGTAGATCAAGTGTCATGAGCTGGTTTTTGACTGCATTTCAGGCGTTGGGCCCTTGATATCTGAGCGATTTTGCAAAAAGGTAGCTCTAAAGTTTTGGCTTGAACACGGGCCCGGCCCGTGTTCAAGCCATTGTGGCCGGCCAAAATTGAGGGGGCTTGCCGTCAAGGCCTGCTTTGCCAAACAGCCTAGGGATAGTTCTAACAGTGGGTGGGTGAGTCTCAGTTTTCTGTCAAAAGCACAGGGCAGGGGGGGTTCCTGCTTTGAGACTTTGACTGCAGTTAGAGTTTCTAGCTCCATTAAGTGGCTCTTTACAGTGTAGGATGCCTTGGCAGTTTTGCCTGGCCTAGTGTAGGCCTGAATGATAGTTTGCTTTTGATTACCAATTAGAGTGAACCCACATTGTGCAGTGGGTGGGTGGGTGGCAGTTGTTTGGGCAAAGCACAGGGGTGGGGGGAGGCTTGACTTTGTGCTTTGTGGCAGCAGCGGAATTGGCTTGTTTTCACAATTTCTGCAGGCACGTTTTGACAAATCCAATTAGATATCTGCGCGTTTCTCTCCAGAATGGCATTCTGGGAACCAGGATGAGTAGATCAAGTGTCATGAGCTGGTTTTTGACTGCATTTCAGGCGTTGGGCCCTTGATATCTGAGCGATTTTGCAAAAAGGTAGCTCTAAAGTTTTGGCTTGAACACGGGCCCGGCCCGTGTTCAAGCCATTGTGGCCGGCCAAAATTGAGGGGGCTTGCCGTCAAGGCCTGCTTTGCCAAACAGCCTAGGGATAGTTCTAACAGTGGGTGGGTGAGTCTCAGTTTTCTGTCAAAAGCACAGGGCAGGGGGGGTTCCTGCTTTGAGACTTTGACTGCAGTTAGAGTTTCTAGCTCCATTAAGTGGCTCTTTACAGTGTAGGATGCCTTGGCAGTTTTGCCTGGCCTAGTGTAGGCCTGAATGATAGTTTGCTTTTGATTACCAATTAGAGTGAACCCACATTGTGCAGTGGGTGGGTGGGTGGCAGTTGTTTGGGCAAAGCACAGGGGTGGGGGGAGGCTTGACTTTGTGCTTTGTGGCAGCAGCGGAATTGGCTTGTTTTCACAATTTCTGCAGGCACGTTTTGACAAATCCAGTTAGATATCTGCGCGTTTCTCTCCAGAATGGCATTCTGGGAACCAGGATGAGTAGATCAAGTGTCATGAGCTTGTTTTTGACTGCATTTCAGGCGTTGGGCCCTTGATATCTGAGCGATTTTGCAAAAAGGTAGCTCTAAAGTTTTGGCTTGAACACGGGCCCGGCCCGTGTTCAAGCCATTGTGGCCGGCCAAAATTGAGGGGGCTTGCCGTCAAGGCCTGCTTTGCCAAACAGCCTAGGGATAGTTCTAACAGTGGGTGGGTGAGTCTCAGTTTTCTGTCAAAAGCACAGGGCAGGGGGGGTTCCTGCTTTGAGACTTTGACTGCAGTTAGAGTTTCTAGCTCCATTAAGTGGCTCTTTACAGTGTAGGATGCCTTGGCAGTTTTGCCTGGCCTAGTGTAGGCCTGAATGATAGTTTGCTTTTGATTACCAATTAGAGTGAACCCACATTGTGCAGTGGGTGGGTGGGTGGCAGTTGTTTGGGCAAAGCACAGGGGTGGGGGGAGGCTTGACTTTGTGCTTTGTGGCAGCAGCGGAATTGGCTTGTTTTCACAATTTCTGCAGGCACGTTTTGACAAATCCAATTAGATATCTGCGCGTTTCTCTCCAGAATGGCATTCTGGGAACCAGGATGAGTAGATCAAGTGTCATGAGCTGGTTTTTGACTGCATTTCAGGCGTTGGGCCCTTGATATCTGAGCGATTTTGCAAAAAGGTAGCTCTAAAGTTTTGGCTTGAACACGGGCCCGGCCCGTGTTCAAGCCATTGTGGCCGGCCAAAATTGAGGGGGCTTGCCGTCAAGGCCTGCTTTGCCAAACAGCCTAGGGATAGTTCTAACAGTGGGTGGGTGAGTCTCAGTTTTCTGTCAAAAGCACAGGGCAGGGGGGGTTCCTGCTTTGAGACTTTGACTGCAGTTAGAGTTTCTAGCTCCATTAAGTGGCTCTTTACAGTGTAGGATGCCTTGGCAGTTTTGCCTGGCCTAGTGTAGGCCTGAATGATAGTTTGCTTTTGATTACCAATTAGAGTGAACCCACATTGTGCAGTGGGTGGGTGGGTGGCAGTTGTTTGGGCAAAGCACAGGGGTGGGGGGAGGCTTGACTTTGTGCTTTGTGGCAGCAGCGGAATTGGCTTGTTTTCACAATTTCTGCAGGCACGTTTTGACAAATCCAGTTAGATATCTGCGCGTTTCTCTCCAGAATGGCATTCTGGGAACCAGGATGAGTAGATCAAGTGTCATGAGCTTGTTTTTGACTGCATTTCAGGCGTTGGGCCCTTGATATCTGAGCGATTTTGCAAAAAGGTAGCTCTAAAGTTTTGGCTTGAACACGGGCCCGGCCCGTGTTCAAGCCATTGTGGCCGGCCAAAATTGAGGGGGCTTGCCGTCAAGGCCTGCTTTGCCAAACAGCCTAGGGATAGTTCTAACAGTGGGTGGGTGAGTCTCAGTTTTCTGTCAAAAGCACAGGGCAGGGGGGGTTCCTGCTTTGAGACTTTGACTGCAGTTAGAGTTTCTAGCTCCATTAAGTGGCTCTTTACAGTGTAGGATGCCTTGGCAGTTTTGCCTGGCCTAGTGTAGGCCTGAATGATAGTTTGCTTTTGATTACCAATTAGAGTGAACCCACATTGTGCAGTGGGTGGGTGGGTGGCAGTTGTTTGGGCAAAGCACAGGGGTGGGGGGAGGCTTGACTTTGTGCTTTGTGGCAGCAGCGGAATTGGCTTGTTTTCACAATTTCTGCAGGCACGTTTTGACAAATCCAATTAGATATCTGCGCGTTTCTCTCCAGAATGGCATTCTGGGAACCAGGATGAGTAGATCAATTGTCATGAGCTGGTTTTTGACTGCATTTCAGGCGTTGGGCCTTTGATATCTGAGCGATTTTGCAAAAAGGTAGCTCTAAAGTTTTGGCTTGAACACGGGCCCGGCCCGTGTTCAAGCCATTGTGGCCGGCCAAAATTGAGGGGGCTTGCCGTCAAGGCCTGCTTTGCCAAACAGCCTAGGGATAGTTCTAACAGTGGGTGGGTGAGTCTCAGTTTTCTGTCAAAAGCACAGGGCAGGGGGGGTTCCTGCTTTGAGACTTTGACTGCAGTTAGAGTTTCTAGCTCCATTAAGTGGCTCTTTACAGTGTAGGATGCCTTGGCAGTTTTGCCTGGCCTAGTGTAGGCCTGAATGATAGTTTGCTTTTGATTACCAATTAGAGTGAACCCACATTGTGCAGTGGGTGGGTGGGTGGCAGTTGTTTGGGCAAAGCACAGGGGTGGGGGGAGGCTTGACTTTGTGCTTTGTGGCAGCAGCGGAATTGGCTTGTTTTCACAATTTCTGCAGGCACGTTTTGACAAATCCAGTTAGATATCTGCGCGTTTCTCTCCAGAATGGCATTCTGGGAACCAGGATGAGTAGATCAAGTGTCATGAGCTTGTTTTTGACTGCATTTCAGGCGTTGGGCCCTTGATATCTGAGCGATTTTGCAAAAAGGTAGCTCTAAAGTTTTGGCTTGAACACGGGCCCGGCCCGTGTTCAAGCCATTGTGGCCGGCCAAAATTGAGGGGGCTTGCCGTCAAGGCCTGCTTTGCCAAACAGCCTAGGGATAGTTCTAACAGTGGGTGGGTGAGTCTCAGTTTTCTGTCAAAAGCACAGGGCAGGGGGGGTTCCTGCTTTGAGACTTTGACTGCAGTTAGAGTTTCTAGCTCCATTAAGTGGCTCTTTACAGTGTAGGATGCCTTGGCAGTTTTGCCTGGCCTAGTGTAGGCCTGAATGATAGTTTGCTTTTGATTACCAATTAGAGTGAACCCACATTGTGCAGTGGGTGGGTGGGTGGCAGTTGTTTGGGCAAAGCACAGGGGTGGGGGGAGGCTTGACTTTGTGCTTTGTGGCAGCAGCGGAATTGGCTTGTTTTCACAATTTCTGCAGGCACGTTTTGACAAATCCAGTTAGATATCTGCGCGTTTCTCTCCAGAATGGCATTCTGGGAACCAGGATGAGTAGATCAATTGTCATGAGCTTGTTTTTGACTGCATTTCAGGCGTTGGGCCCTTGATATCTGAGCGATTTTGCAAAAAGGTAGCTCTAAAGTTTTGGCTTGAACACGGGCCCGGCCCGTGTTCAAGCCATTGTAGCCGGCCAAAATTGAGGGGGCTTGCCGTCAAGGCCTGCTTTGCCAAACAGCCTAGGGATAGTTCTAACAGTGGGTGGGTGAGTCTCAGTTTTCTGTCAAAAGCACAGGGCAGGGGGGGTTCCTGCTTTGAGACTTTGACTGCAGTTAGAGTTTCTAGCTCCATTAAGTGGCTCTTTACAGTGTAGGATGCCTTGGCAGTTTTGCCTGGCCTAGTGTAGGCCTGAATGATAGTTTGCTTTTGATTACCAATTAGAGTGAGCCCACATTGTGCAGTGGGTGGGTGGGTGGCAGTTGTTTGGGCAAAGCACAGGGGTGGGGGGAGGCTTGACTTTGTGCTTTGTGGCAGCAGCGGAATTGGCTTGTTTTCACAATTTCTGCAGGCACGTTTTGACAAATCCAGTTAGATATCTGCGCATTTCTCTCCAGAATGGCATTCTGGGAACCAGGATGAGTAGATCAAGTGTCATGAGCTGGTTTTTGACTGCATTTCAGGCGTTGGGCCCTTGATATCTGAGCGATTTTGCAAAAAGGTAGCTCTAAAGTTTTGGCTTGAACACGGGCCCGGCCCGTGTTCAAGCCATTGTGGCCGGCCAAAATTGAGGGGGCTTGCCGTCAAGGCCTGCTTTGCCAAACAGCCTAGGGATAGTTCTAACAGTGGGTGGGTGAGTCTCAGTTTTCTGTCAAAAGCACAGGGCAGGGGGGGTTCCTGCTTTGAGACTTTGACTGCAGTTAGAGTTTCTAGCTCCATTAAGTGGCTCTTTACAGTGTAGGATGCCTTGGCAGTTTTGCCTGGCCTAGTGTAGGCCTGAATGATAGTTTGCTTTTGATTACCAATTAGAGTGAACCCACATTGTGCAGTGGGTGGGTGGGTGGCAGTTGTTTGGGCAAAGCACAGGGGTGGGGGGAGGCTTGACTTTGTGCTTTGTGGCAGCAGCGGAATTGGCTTGTTTTCACAATTTCTGCAGGCACGTTTTGACAAATCCAGTTAGATATCTGCGCATTTCTCTCCAGAATGGCATTCTGGGAACCAGGATGAGTAGATCAAGTGTCATGAGCTGGTTTTTGACTGCATTTCAGGCGTTGGGCCCTTGATATCTGAGCGATTTTGCAAAAAGGTAGCTCTAAAGTTTTGGCTTGAACACGGGCCCGGCCCGTGTTCAAGCCATTGTGGCCGGCCAAAATTGAGGGGGCTTGCCGTCAAGGCCTGCTTTGCCAAACAGCCTAGGGATAGTTCTAACAGTGGGTGGGTGAGTCTCAGTTTTCTGTCAAAAGCACAGGGCAGGGGGGGTTCCTGCTTTGAGACTTTGACTGCAGTTAGAGTTTCTAGCTCCATTAAGTGGCTCTTTACAGTGTAGGATGCCTTGGCAGTTTTGCCTGGCCTAGTGTAGGCCTGAATGATAGTTTGCTTTTGATTACCAATTAGAGTGAGCCCACATTGTGCAGTGGGTGGGTGGGTGGCAGTTGTTTGGGCAAAGCACAGGGGTGGGGGGAGGCTTGACTTTGTGCTTTGTGGCAGCAGCGGAATTGGCTTGTTTTCACAATTTCTGCAGGCACGTTTTGACAAATCCAGTTAGATATCTGCGCATTTCTCTCCAGAATGGCATTCTGGGAACCAGGATGAGTAGATCAAGTGTCATGAGCTGGTTTTTGACTGCATTTCAGGCGTTGGGCCCTTGATATCTGAGCGATTTTGCAAAAAGGTAGCTCTAAAGTTTTGGCTTGAACACGGGCCCGGCCCGTGTTCAAGCCATTGTGGCCGGCCAAAATTGAGGGGGCTTGCCGTCAAGGCCTGCTTTGCCAAACAGCCTAGGGATAGTTCTAACAGTGGGTGGGTGAGTCTCAGTTTTCTGTCAAAAGCACAGGGCAGGGGGGGTTCCTGCTTTGAGACTTTGACTGCAGTTAGAGTTTCTAGCTCCATTAAGTGGCTCTTTACAGTGTAGGATGCCTTGGCAGTTTTGCCTGGCCTAGTGTAGGCCTGAATGATAGTTTGCTTTTGATTACCAATTAGAGTGAACCCACATTGTGCAGTGGGTGGGTGGGTGGCAGTTGTTTGGGCAAAGCACAGGGGTGGGGGGAGGCTTGACTTTGTGCTTTGTGGCAGCAGCGGAATTGGCTTGTTTTCACAATTTCTGCAGGCACGTTTTGACAAATCCAGTTAGATATCTGCGCGTTTCTCTCCAGAATGGTATTCTGGGAACCAGGATGAGTAGATCAATTGTCATGAGCTTGTTTTTGACTGCATTTCAGGCGTTGGGCCCTTGATATCTGAGCGATTTTGCAAAAAGGTAGCTCTAAAGTTTTGGCTTGAACACGGGCCCGGCCCGTGTTCAAGCCATTGTGGCCGGCCAAAATTGAGGGGGCTTGCCGTCAAGGCCTGCTTTGCCAAACAGCCTAGGGATAGTTCTAACAGTGGGTGGGTGAGTCTCAGTTTTCTGTCAAAAGCACAGGGCAGGGGGGGTTCCTGCTTTGAGACTTTGACTGCAGTTAGAGTTTCTAGCTCCATTAAGTGGCTCTTTACAGTGTAGGATGCCTTGGCAGTTTTGCCTGGCCTAGTGTAGGCCTGAATGATAGTTTGCTTTTGATTACCAATTAGAGTGAGCCCACATTGTGCAGTGGGTTGGTGGCTGGCAGTTGTTTGGGCAAAGCACAGGGGTGGGGGGAGGCTTGACTTTGTGCTTTGTGGCAGCAGCGGAATTGGCTTGTTTTCACAATTTCTGCAGGCACGTTTTGACAAATCCAGTTAGATATCTGCGCATTTCTCTCCAGAATGGCATTTTGGGAACCAGGATGAGTAGATCAAGTGTCATGAGCTGGTTTTTGACTGCATTTCAGGCGTTGGGCCCTTGATATCTGAGCGATTTTGCAAAAAGGTAGCTCTAAAGTTTTGGCTTGAACACGGGCCCGGCCCGTGTTCAAGCCATTGTGGCCGGCCAAAATTGAGGGGGCTTGCCGTCAAGGCCTGCTTTGCCAAACAGCCTAGGGATAGTTCTAACAGTGGGTGGGTGAGTCTCAGTTTTCTGTCAAAAGCACAGGGCAGGGGGGGTTCCTGCTTTGAGACTTTGACTGCAGTTAGAGTTTCTAGCTCCATTAAGTGGCTCTTTACAGTGTAGGATGCCTTGGCAGTTTTGCCTGGCCTAGTGTAGGCCTGAATGATAGTTTGCTTTTGATTACCAATTAGAGTGAACCCACATTGTGCAGTGGGTGGGTGGGTGGCAGTTGTTTGGGCAAAGCACAGAGGTGGGGGGAGGCTTGACTTTGTGCTTTGTGGCAGCAGCGGAATTGGCTTGTTTTCACAATTTCTGCAGGCACGTTTTGACAAATCCAGTTAGATATCTGCGCGTTTCTCTCCAGAATGGCATTCTGGGAACCAGGATGAATAGATCAAGTGTCATGAGCTGGTTTTTGACTGCATTTCAGGCGTTGGGCCCTTGATATCTGAGCGATTTTGCAAAAAGGTAGCTCTAAAGTTTTGGCTTGAACACGGGCCCGGCCCGTGTTCAAGCCATTGTGGCCGGCCAAAATTGAGGGGGCTTGCCGTCAAGGCCTGCTTTGCCAAACAGCCTAGGGATAGTTCTAACAGTGGGTGGGTGAGTCTCAGTTTTCTGTCAAAAGCACAGGGCAGGGGGGGTTCCTGCTTTGAGACTTTGACTGCAGTTAGAGTTTCTAGCTCCATTAAGTGGCTCTTTACAGTGTAGGATGCCTTGGCAGTTTTGCCTGGCCTAGTGTAGGCCTGAATGATAGTTTGCTTTTGATTACCAATTAGAGTGAGCCCACATTGTGCAGTGGGTGGGTGGGTGGCAGTTGTTTGGGCAAAGCACAGGGGTGGGGGGAGGCTTGACTTTGTGCTTTGTGGCAGCAGCGGAATTGGCTTGTTTTCACAATTTCTGCAGGCACGTTTTGACAAATCCAGTTAGATATCTGCGCGTTTCTCTCCAGAATGGCATTCTGGGAACCAGGATGAGTAGATCAAGTGTCATGAGCTGGTTTTTGACTGCATTTCAGGCGTTGGGCCCTTGATATCTGAGCGATTTTGCAAAAAGGTAGCTCTAAAGTTTTGGCTTGAACACGGGCCCGGCCCGTGTTCAAGCCATTGTGGCCGGCCAAAATTGAGGGGGCTTGCCGTCAAGGCCTGCTTTGCCAAACAGCCTAGGGATAGTTCTAACAGTGGGTGGGTGAGTCTCAGTTTTCTGTCAAAAGCACAGGGCAGGGGGGGTTCCTGCTTTGAGACTTTGACTGCAGTTAGAGTTTCTAGCTCCATTAAGTGGCTCTTTACAGTGTAGGATGCCTTGGCAGTTTTGCCTGGCCTAGTGTAGGCCTGAATGATAGTTTGCTTTTGATTACCAATTAGAGTGAACCCACATTGTGCAGTGGGTGGGTGGGTGGCAGTTGTTTGGGCAAAGCACAGGGGTGGGGGGAGGCTTGACTTTGTGCTTTGTGGCAGCAGCGGAATTGGCTTGTTTTCACAATTTCTGCAGGCACGTTTTGACAAATCCAGTTAGATATCTGCGCGTTTCTCTCCAGAATGGCATTCTGGGAACCAGGATGAGTAGATCAAGTGTCATGAGCTGGTTTTTGACTGCATTTCAGGCGTTGGGCCCTTGATATCTGAGCGATTTTGCAAAAAGGTAGCTCTAAAGTTTTGGCTTGAACACGGGCCCGGCCCGTGTTCAAGCCATTGTGGCCGGCCAAAATTGAGGGGGCTTGCCGTCAAGGCCTGCTTTGCCAAACAGCCTAGGGATAGTTCTAACAGTGGGTGGGTGAGTCTCAGTTTTCTGTCAAAAGCACAGGGCAGGGGGGGTTCCTGCTTTGAGACTTTGACTGCAGTTAGAGTTTCTAGCTCCATTAAGTGGCTCTTTACAGTGTAGGATGCCTTGGCAGTTTTGCCTGGCCTAGTGTAGGCCTAAATGATAGTTTGCTTTTGATTACCAATTAGAGTGAACCCACATTGTGCAGTGGGTGGGTGGGTGGCAGTTGTTTGGGCAAAGCACAGGGGTGGGGGGAGGCTTGACTTTGTGCTTTGTGGCAGCAGCGGAATTGGCTTGTTTTCACAATTTCTGCAGGCACGTTTTGACAAATCCAGTTAGATATCTGCGCGTTTCTCTCCAGAATGGCATTCTGGGAACCAGGATGAGTAGATCAAGTGTCATGAGCTGGTTTTTGACTGCATTTCAGGCGTTGGGCCCTTGATATCTGAGCGATTTTGCAAAAAGGTAGCTCTAAAGTTTTGGCTTGAACACGGGCCCGGCCCGTGTTCAAGCCATTGTGGCCGGCCAAAATTGAGGGGGCTTGCCGTCAAGGCCTGCTTTGCCAAACAGCCTAGGGATAGTTCTAAAAGTGGGTGGGTGAGTCTCAGTTTTCTGTCAAAAGCACAGGGCAGGGGGGGTTCCTGCTTTGAGACTTTGACTGCAGTTAGAGTTTCTAGCTCCATTAAGTGGCTCTTTACAGTGTAGGATGCCTTGGCAGTTTTGCCTGGCCTAGTGTAGGCCTGAATGATAGTTTGCTTTTGATTACCAATTAGAGTGAACCCACATTGTGCAGTGGGTGGGTGGGTGGCAGTTGTTTGGGCAAAGCACAGGGGTGGGGGGAGGCTTGACTTTGTGCTTTGTGGCAGCAGCGGAATTGGCTTGTTTTCACAATTTCTGCAGGCACGTTTTGACAAATCCAGTTAGATATCTGCGCGTTTCTCTCCAGAATGGCATTCTGGGAACCAGGATGAGTAGATCAAGTGTCATGAGCTGGTTTTTGACTGCATTTCAGGCGTTGGGCCCTTGATATCTGAGCGATTTTGCAAAAAGGTAGCTCTAAAGTTTTGGCTTGAACACGGGCCCGGCCCGTGTTCAAGCCATTGTGGCCGGCCAAAATTGAGGGGGCTTGCCGTCAAGGCCTGCTTTGCCAAACAGCCTAGGGATAGTTCTAAAAGTGGGTGGGTGAGTCTCAGTTTTCTGTCAAAAGCACAGGGCAGGGGGGGTTCCTGCTTTGAGACTTTGACTGCAGTTAGAGTTTCTAGCTCCATTAAGTGGCTCTTTACAGTGTAGGATGCCTTGGCAGTTTTGCCTGGCCTAGTGTAGGCCTGAATGATAGTTTGCTTTTGATTACCAATTAGAGTGAACCCACATTGTGCAGTGGGTGGGTGGGTGGCAGCTGTTTGGGCAAAGCACAGGGGTGGGGGGAGGCTTGACTTTGTGCTTTGTGGCAGCAGCGGAATTGGCTTGTTTTCACAATTTCTGCAGGCACGTTTTGACAAATCCAGTTAGATATCTGCGCGTTTCTCTCCAGAATGGCATTCTGGGAACCAGGATGAATAGATCAAGTGTCATGAGCTGGTTTTTGACTGCATTTCAGGCGTTGGGCCCTTGATATCTGAGCGATTTTGCAAAAAGGTAGTTCTAAAGTTTTGGCTTGAACACGGGCCCGGCCCGTGTTCAAGCCATTGTGGCCGGCCAAAATTGAGGGGGCTTGCCGTCAAGGCCTGCTTTGCCAAACAGCCTAGGGATAGTTCTAACAGTGGGTGGGTGAGTCTCAGTTTTCTGTCAAAAGCACAGGGCAGGGGGGGTTCCTGCTTTGAGACTTTGACTGCAGTTAGAGTTTCTAGCTCCATTAAGTGGCTCTTTACAGTGTAGGATGCCTTGGCAGTTTTGCCTGGCCTAGTGTAGGCCTAAATGATAGTTTGCTTTTGATTACCAATTAGAGTGAACCCACATTGTGCAGTGGGTGGGTGGGTGGCAGTTGTTTGGGCAAAGCACAGGGGTGGGGGGAGGCTTGACTTTGTGCTTTGTGGCAGCAGCGGAATTGGCTTGTTTTCACAATTTCTGCAGGCACGTTTTGACAAATCCAGTTAGATATCTGCGCGTTTCTCTCCAGAATGGCATTCTGGGAACCAGGATGAGTAGATCAAGTGTCATGAGCTGGTTTTTGACTGCATTTCAGGCGTTGGGCCCTTGATATCTGAGCGATTTTGCAAAAAGGTAGCTCTAAAGTTTTGGCTTGAACACGGGCCCGGCCCGTGTTCAAGCCATTGTGGCCGGCCAAAATTGAGGGGGCTTGCCGTCAAGGCCTGCTTTGCCAAACAGCCTAGGGATAGTTCTAACAGTGGGTGGGTGAGTCTCAGTTTTCTGTCAAAAGCACAGGGCAGGGGGGGTTCCTGCTTTGAGACTTTGACTGCAGTTAGAGTTTCTAGCTCCATTAAGTGGCTCTTTACAGTGTAGGATGCCTTGGCAGTTTTGCCTGGCCTAGTGTAGGCCTGAATGATAGTTTGCTTTTGATTACCAATTAGAGTGAACCCACATTGTGCAGTGGGTGGGTGGGTGGCAGTTGTTTGGGCAAAGCACAGGGGTGGGGGGAGGCTTGACTTTGTGCTTTGTGGCAGCAGCGGAATTGGCTTGTTTTCACAATTTCTGCAGGCACGTTTTGACAAATCCAGTTAGATATCTGCGCATTTCTCTCCAGAATGGCATTCTGGGAACCAGGATGAGTAGATCAAGTGTCATGAGCTGGTTTTTGACTGCATTTCAGGCGTTGGGCCCTTGATATCTGAGCGATTTTGCAAAAAGGTAGCTCTAAAGTTTTGGCTTGAACACGGGCCCGGCCCGTGTTCAAGCCATTGTGGCCGGCCAAAATTGAGGGGGCTTGCCGTCAAGGCCTGCTTTGCCAAACAGCCTAGGGATAGTTCTAACAGTGGGTGGGTGAGTCTCAGTTTTCTGTCAAAAGCACAGGGCAGGGGGGGTTCCTGCTTTGAGACTTTGACTGCAGTTAGAGTTTCTAGCTCCATTAAGTGGCTCTTTACAGTGTAGGATGCCTTGGCAGTTTTGCCTGGCCTAGTGTAGGCCTGAATGATAGTTTGCTTTTGATTACCAATTAGAGTGAGCCCACATTGTGCAGTGGGTGGGTGGGTGGCAGTTGTTTGGGCAAAGCACAGGGGTGGGGGGAGGCTTGACTTTGTGCTTTGTGGCAGCAGCGGAATTGGCTTGTTTTCACAATTTCTGCAGGCACGTTTTGACAAATCCAGTTAGATATCTGCGCATTTCTCTCCAGAATGGCATTCTGGGAACCAGGATGAGTAGATCAAGTGTCATGAGCTGGTTTTTGACTGCATTTCAGGCGTTGGGCCCTTGATATCTGAGCGATTTTGCAAAAAGGTAGCTCTAAAGTTTTGGCTTGAACACGGGCCCGGCCCGTGTTCAAGCCATTGTGGCCGGCCAAAATTGAGGGGGCTTGCCGTCAAGGCCTGCTTTGCCAAACAGCCTAGGGATAGTTCTAACAGTGGGTGGGTGAGTCTCAGTTTTCTGTCAAAAGCACAGGGCAGGGGGGGTTCCTGCTTTGAGACTTTGACTGCAGTTAGAGTTTCTAGCTCCATTAAGTGGCTCTTTACAGTGTAGGATGCCTTGGCAGTTTTGCCTGGCCTAGTGTAGGCCTGAATGATAGTTTGCTTTTGATTACCAATTAGAGTGAACCCACATTGTGCAGTGGGTGGGTGGGTGGCAGTTGTTTGGGCAAAGCACAGGGGTGGGGGGAGGCTTGACTTTGTGCTTTGTGGCAGCAGCGGAATTGGCTTGTTTTCACAATTTCTGCAGGCACGTTTTGACAAATCCAGTTAGATATCTGCGCGTTTCTCTCCAGAATGGTATTCTGGGAACCAGGATGAGTAGATCAATTGTCATGAGCTTGTTTTTGACTGCATTTCAGGCGTTGGGCCCTTGATATCTGAGCGATTTTGCAAAAAGGTAGCTCTAAAGTTTTGGCTTGAACACGGGCCCGGCCCGTGTTCAAGCCATTGTGGCCGGCCAAAATTGAGGGGGCTTGCCGTCAAGGCCTGCTTTGCCAAACAGCCTAGGGATAGTTCTAACAGTGGGTGGGTGAGTCTCAGTTTTCTGTCAAAAGCACAGGGCAGGGGGGGTTCCTGCTTTGAGACTTTGACTGCAGTTAGAGTTTCTAGCTCCATTAAGTGGCTCTTTACAGTGTAGGATGCCTTGGCAGTTTTGCCTGGCCTAGTGTAGGCCTGAATGATAGTTTGCTTTTGATTACCAATTAGAGTGAGCCCACATTGTGCAGTGGGTTGGTGGCTGGCAGTTGTTTGGGCAAAGCACAGGGGTGGGGGGAGGCTTGACTTTGTGCTTTGTGGCAGCAGCGGAATTGGCTTGTTTTCACAATTTCTGCAGGCACGTTTTGACAAATCCAGTTAGATATCTGCGCATTTCTCTCCAGAATGGCATTTTGGGAACCAGGATGAGTAGATCAAGTGTCATGAGCTGGTTTTTGACTGCATTTCAGGCGTTGGGCCCTTGATATCTGAGCGATTTTGCAAAAAGGTAGCTCTAAAGTTTTGGCTTGAACACGGGCCCGGCCCGTGTTCAAGCCATTGTGGCCGGCCAAAATTGAGGGGGCTTGCCGTCAAGGCCTGCTTTGCCAAACAGCCTAGGGATAGTTCTAACAGTGGGTGGGTGAGTCTCAGTTTTCTGTCAAAAGCACAGGGCAGGGGGGGTTCCTGCTTTGAGACTTTGACTGCAGTTAGAGTTTCTAGCTCCATTAAGTGGCTCTTTACAGTGTAGGATGCCTTGGCAGTTTTGCCTGGCCTAGTGTAGGCCTGAATGATAGTTTGCTTTTGATTACCAATTAGAGTGAACCCACATTGTGCAGTGGGTGGGTGGGTGGCAGTTGTTTGGGCAAAGCACAGAGGTGGGGGGAGGCTTGACTTTGTGCTTTGTGGCAGCAGCGGAATTGGCTTGTTTTCACAATTTCTGCAGGCACGTTTTGACAAATCCAGTTAGATATCTGCGCGTTTCTCTCCAGAATGGCATTCTGGGAACCAGGATGAATAGATCAAGTGTCATGAGCTGGTTTTTGACTGCATTTCAGGCGTTGGGCCCTTGATATCTGAGCGATTTTGCAAAAAGGTAGCTCTAAAGTTTTGGCTTGAACACGGGCCCGGCCCGTGTTCAAGCCATTGTGGCCGGCCAAAATTGAGGGGGCTTGCCGTCAAGGCCTGCTTTGCCAAACAGCCTAGGGATAGTTCTAACAGTGGGTGGGTGAGTCTCAGTTTTCTGTCAAAAGCACAGGGCAGGGGGGGTTCCTGCTTTGAGACTTTGACTGCAGTTAGAGTTTCTAGCTCCATTAAGTGGCTCTTTACAGTGTAGGATGCCTTGGCAGTTTTGCCTGGCCTAGTGTAGGCCTGAATGATAGTTTGCTTTTGATTACCAATTAGAGTGAGCCCACATTGTGCAGTGGGTGGGTGGGTGGCAGTTGTTTGGGCAAAGCACAGGGGTGGGGGGAGGCTTGACTTTGTGCTTTGTGGCAGCAGCGGAATTGGCTTGTTTTCACAATTTCTGCAGGCACGTTTTGACAAATCCAGTTAGATATCTGCGCGTTTCTCTCCAGAATGGCATTCTGGGAACCAGGATGAGTAGATCAAGTGTCATGAGCTGGTTTTTGACTGCATTTCAGGCGTTGGGCCCTTGATATCTGAGCGATTTTGCAAAAAGGTAGCTCTAAAGTTTTGGCTTGAACACGGGCCCGGCCCGTGTTCAAGCCATTGTGGCCGGCCAAAATTGAGGGGGCTTGCCGTCAAGGCCTGCTTTGCCAAACAGCCTAGGGATAGTTCTAACAGTGGGTGGGTGAGTCTCAGTTTTCTGTCAAAAGCACAGGGCAGGGGGGGTTCCTGCTTTGAGACTTTGACTGCAGTTAGAGTTTCTAGCTCCATTAAGTGGCTCTTTACAGTGTAGGATGCCTTGGCAGTTTTGCCTGGCCTAGTGTAGGCCTGAATGATAGTTTGCTTTTGATTACCAATTAGAGTGAACCCACATTGTGCAGTGGGTGGGTGGGTGGCAGTTGTTTGGGCAAAGCACAGGGGTGGGGGGAGGCTTGACTTTGTGCTTTGTGGCAGCAGCGGAATTGGCTTGTTTTCACAATTTCTGCAGGCACGTTTTGACAAATCCAGTTAGATATCTGCGCGTTTCTCTCCAGAATGGCATTCTGGGAACCAGGATGAGTAGATCAAGTGTCATGAGCTGGTTTTTGACTGCATTTCAGGCGTTGGGCCCTTGATATCTGAGCGATTTTGCAAAAAGGTAGCTCTAAAGTTTTGGCTTGAACACGGGCCCGGCCCGTGTTCAAGCCATTGTGGCCGGCCAAAATTGAGGGGGCTTGCCGTCAAGGCCTGCTTTGCCAAACAGCCTAGGGATAGTTCTAACAGTGGGTGGGTGAGTCTCAGTTTTCTGTCAAAAGCACAGGGCAGGGGGGGTTCCTGCTTTGAGACTTTGACTGCAGTTAGAGTTTCTAGCTCCATTAAGTGGCTCTTTACAGTGTAGGATGCCTTGGCAGTTTTGCCTGGCCTAGTGTAGGCCTAAATGATAGTTTGCTTTTGATTACCAATTAGAGTGAACCCACATTGTGCAGTGGGTGGGTGGGTGGCAGTTGTTTGGGCAAAGCACAGGGGTGGGGGGAGGCTTGACTTTGTGCTTTGTGGCAGCAGCGGAATTGGCTTGTTTTCACAATTTCTGCAGGCACGTTTTGACAAATCCAGTTAGATATCTGCGCGTTTCTCTCCAGAATGGCATTCTGGGAACCAGGATGAGTAGATCAAGTGTCATGAGCTGGTTTTTGACTGCATTTCAGGCGTTGGGCCCTTGATATCTGAGCGATTTTGCAAAAAGGTAGCTCTAAAGTTTTGGCTTGAACACGGGCCCGGCCCGTGTTCAAGCCATTGTGGCCGGCCAAAATTGAGGGGGCTTGCCGTCAAGGCCTGCTTTGCCAAACAGCCTAGGGATAGTTCTAAAAGTGGGTGGGTGAGTCTCAGTTTTCTGTCAAAAGCACAGGGCAGGGGGGGTTCCTGCTTTGAGACTTTGACTGCAGTTAGAGTTTCTAGCTCCATTAAGTGGCTCTTTACAGTGTAGGATGCCTTGGCAGTTTTGCCTGGCCTAGTGTAGGCCTGAATGATAGTTTGCTTTTGATTACCAATTAGAGTGAACCCACATTGTGCAGTGGGTGGGTGGGTGGCAGTTGTTTGGGCAAAGCACAGGGGTGGGGGGAGGCTTGACTTTGTGCTTTGTGGCAGCAGCGGAATTGGCTTGTTTTCACAATTTCTGCAGGCACGTTTTGACAAATCCAGTTAGATATCTGCGCGTTTCTCTCCAGAATGGCATTCTGGGAACCAGGATGAGTAGATCAAGTGTCATGAGCTGGTTTTTGACTGCATTTCAGGCGTTGGGCCCTTGATATCTGAGCGATTTTGCAAAAAGGTAGCTCTAAAGTTTTGGCTTGAACACGGGCCCGGCCCGTGTTCAAGCCATTGTGGCCGGCCAAAATTGAGGGGGCTTGCCGTCAAGGCCTGCTTTGCCAAACAGCCTAGGGATAGTTCTAAAAGTGGGTGGGTGAGTCTCAGTTTTCTGTCAAAAGCACAGGGCAGGGGGGGTTCCTGCTTTGAGACTTTGACTGCAGTTAGAGTTTCTAGCTCCATTAAGTGGCTCTTTACAGTGTAGGATGCCTTGGCAGTTTTGCCTGGCCTAGTGTAGGCCTGAATGATAGTTTGCTTTTGATTACCAATTAGAGTGAACCCACATTGTGCAGTGGGTGGGTGGGTGGCAGCTGTTTGGGCAAAGCACAGGGGTGGGGGGAGGCTTGACTTTGTGCTTTGTGGCAGCAGCGGAATTGGCTTGTTTTCACAATTTCTGCAGGCACGTTTTGACAAATCCAGTTAGATATCTGCGCGTTTCTCTCCAGAATGGCATTCTGGGAACCAGGATGAATAGATCAAGTGTCATGAGCTGGTTTTTGACTGCATTTCAGGCGTTGGGCCCTTGATATCTGAGCGATTTTGCAAAAAGGTAGTTCTAAAGTTTTGGCTTGAACACGGGCCCGGCCCGTGTTCAAGCCATTGTGGCCGGCCAAAATTGAGGGGGCTTGCCGTCAAGGCCTGCTTTGCCAAACAGCCTAGGGATAGTTCTAACAGTGGGTGGGTGAGTCTCAGTTTTCTGTCAAAAGCACAGGGCAGGGGGGGTTCCTGCTTTGAGACTTTGACTGCAGTTAGAGTTTCTAGCTCCATTAAGTGGCTCTTTACAGTGTAGGATGCCTTGGCAGTTTTGCCTGGCCTAGTGTAGGCCTAAATGATAGTTTGCTTTTGATTACCAATTAGAGTGAACCCACATTGTGCAGTGGGTGGGTGGGTGGCAGTTGTTTGGGCAAAGCACAGGGGTGGGGGGAGGCTTGACTTTGTGCTTTGTGGCAGCAGCGGAATTGGCTTGTTTTCACAATTTCTGCAGGCACGTTTTGACAAATCCAGTTAGATATCTGCGCGTTTCTCTCCAGAATGGCATTCTGGGAACCAGGATGAGTAGATCAAGTGTCATGAGCTGGTTTTTGACTGCATTTCAGGCGTTGGGCCCTTGATATCTGAGCGATTTTGCAAAAAGGTAGCTCTAAAGTTTTGGCTTGAACACGGGCCCGGCCCGTGTTCAAGCCATTGTGGCCGGCCAAAATTGAGGGGGCTTGCCGTCAGGGCCTGCTTTGCCAAACAGCCTAGGGATAGTTCTAACAGTGGGTGGGTGAGTCTCAGTTTTCTGTCAAAAGCACAGGGCAGGGGGGGTTCCTGCTTTGAGACTTTGACTGCAGTTAGAGTTTCTAGCTCCATTAAGTGGCTCTTTACAGTGTTGGATGCCTTGGCAGTTTTGCCTGGCCTAGTGTAGGCCTGAATGATAGTTTGCTTTTGATTACCAATTAGAGTGAACCCACATTGTGCAGTGGGTGGGTGGGTGGCAGTTGTTTGGGCAAAGCACAGGGGTGGGGGGAGGCTTGACTTTGTGCTTTGTGGCAGCAGCGGAATTGGCTTGTTTTCACAATTTCTGCAGGCACGTTTTGACAAATCCAATTAGATATCTGCGCGTTTCTCTCCAGAATGGCATTCTGGGAACCAGGATGAATAGATCAAGTGTCATGAGCTGGTTTTTGACTGCATTTCAGGCGTTGGGCCCTTGATATCTGAGCGATTTTGCAAAAAGGTAGCTCTAAAGTTTTGGCTTGAACACGGGCCCGGCCCGTGTTCAAGCCATTGTGGCCGGCCAAAATTGAGGGGGCTTGCCGTCAAGGCCTGCTTTGCCAAACAGCCTAGGGATAGTTCTAACAGTGGGTGGGTGAGTCTCAGTTTTCTGTCAAAAGCACAGGGCAGGGGGGGTTCCTGCTTTGAGACTTTGACTGCAGTTAGAGTTTCTAGCTCCATTAAGTGGCTCTTTACAGTGTAGGATGCCTTGGCAGTTTTGCCTGGCCTAGTGTAGGCCTGAATGATAGTTTGCTTTTGATTACCAATTAGAGTGAACCCACATTGTGCAGTGGGTGGGTGGGTGGCAGTTGTTTGGGCAAAGCACAGGGGTGGGGGGAGGCTTGACTTTGTGCTTTGTGGCAGCAGCGGAATTGGCTTGTTTTCACAATTTCTGCAGGCACGTTTTGACAAATCCAGTTAGATATCTGCGCGTTTCTCTCCAGAATGGCATTCTGGGAACCAGGATGAGTAGATCAATTGTCATGAGCTGGTTTTTGACTGCATTTCAGGCGTTGGGCCCTTGATATCTGAGCGATTTTGCAAAAAGGTAGCTCTAAAGTTTTGGCTTGAACACGGGCCCGGCCCGTGTTCAAGCCATTGTGGCCGGCCAAAATTGAGGGGGCTTGCCGTCAAGGCCTGCTTTGCCAAACAGCCTAGGGATAGTTCTAACAGTGGGTGGGTGAGTCTCAGTTTTCTGTCAAAAGCACAGGGCAGGGGGGGTTCCTGCTTTGAGACTTTGACTGCAGTTAGAGTTTCTAGCTCCATTAAGTGGCTCTTTACAGTGTAGGATGCCTTGGCAGTTTTGCCTGGCCTAGTGTAGGCCTGAATGATAGTTTGCTTTTGATTACCAATTAGAGTGAGCCCACATTGTGCAGTGGGTGGGTGGGTGGCAGTTGTTTGGGCAAAGCACAGGGGTGGGGGGAGGCTTGACTTTGTGCTTTGTGGCAGCAGCGGAATTGGCTTGTTTTCACAATTTCTGCAGGCACGTTTTGACAAATCCAATTAGATATCTGCGCGTTTCTCTCCAGAATGGCATTCTGGGAACCAGGATGAGTAGATCAAGTGTCATGAGCTGGTTTTTGACTGCATTTCAGGCGTTGGGCCCTTGATATCTGAGCGATTTTGCAAAAAGGTAGCTCTAAAGTTTTGGCTTGAACACGGGCCCGGCCCGTGTTCAAGCCATTGTGGCCGGCCAAAATTGAGGGGGCTTGCCGTCAAGGCCTGCTTTGCCAAACAGCCTAGGGATAGTTCTAACAGTGGGTGGGTGAGTCTCAGTTTTCTGTCAAAAGCACAGGGCAGGGGGGGTTCCTGCTTTGAGACTTTGACTGCAGTTAGAGTTTCTAGCTCCATTAAGTGGCTCTTTACAGTGTTGGATGCCTTGGCAGTTTTGCCTGGCCTAGAGTAGGCCTGAATGATAGTTTGCTTTTGATTACCAATTAGAGTGAACCCACATTGTGCAGTGGGTGGGTGGGTGGCAGTTGTTTGGGCAAAGCACAGGGGTGGGGGGAGGCTTGACTTTGTGCTTTGTGGCAGCAGCGGAATTGGCTTGTTTTCACAATTTCTGCAGGCACGTTTTGACAAATCCAGTTAGATATCTGCGCGTTTCTCTCCAGAATGGCATTCTGGGAACCAGGATGAGTAGATCAATTGTCATGAGCTGGTTTTTGACTGCATTTCAGGCGTTGGGCCCTTGATATCTGAGCGATTTTGCAAAAAGGTAGCTCTAAAGTTTTGGCTTGAACACGGGCCCGGCCCGTGTTCAAGCCATTGTGGCCGGCCAAAATTGAGGGGGCTTGCCGTCAAGGCCTGCTTTGCCAAACAGCCTAGGGATAGTTCTAACAGTGGGTGGGTGAGTCTCAGTTTTCTGTCAAAAGCACAGGGCAGGGGGGGTTCCTGCTTTGAGACTTTGACTGCAGTTAGAGTTTCTAGCTCCATTAAGTGGCTCTTTACAGTGTAGGATGCCTTGGCAGTTTTGCCTGGCCTAGTGTAGGCCTGAATGATAGTTTGCTTTTGATTACCAATTAGAGTGAACCCACATTGTGCAGTGGGTGGGTGGGTGGCAGTTGTTTGGGCAAAGCACAGGGGTGGGGGGAGGCTTGACTTTGTGCTTTGTGGCAGCAGCGGAATTGGCTTGTTTTCACAATTTCTGCAGGCACGTTTTGACAAATCCAGTTAGATATCTGCGCGTTTCTCTCCAGAATGGTATTCTGGGAACCAGGATGAGTAGATCAATTGTCATGAGCTTGTTTTTGACTGCATTTCAGGCGTTGGGCCCTTGATATCTGAGCGATTTTGCAAAAAGGTAGCTCTAAAGTTTTGGCTTGAACACGGGCCCGGCCCGTGTTCAAGCCATTGTGGCCGGCCAAAATTGAGGGGGCTTGCCGTCAAGGCCTGCTTTGCCAAACAGCCTAGGGATAGTTCTAACAGTGGGTGGGTGAGTCTCAGTTTTCTGTCAAAAGCACAGGGCAGGGGGGGTTCCTGCTTTGAGACTTTGACTGCAGTTAGAGTTTCTAGCTCCATTAAGTGGCTCTTTACAGTGTAGGATGCCTTGGCAGTTTTGCCTGGCCTAGTGTAGGCCTGAATGATAGTTTGCTTTTGATTACCAATTAGAGTGAGCCCACATTGTGCAGTGGGTTGGTGGGTGGCAGTTGTTTGGGCAAAGCACAGGGGTGGGGGGAGGCTTGACTTTGTGCTTTGTGGCAGCAGCGGAATTGGCTTGTTTTCACAATTTCTGCAGGCACGTTTTGACAAATCCAGTTAGATATCTGCGCATTTCTCTCCAGAATGGCATTCTGGGAACCAGGATGAGTAGATCAAGTGTCATGAGCTGGTTTTTGACTGCATTTCAGGCGTTGGGCCCTTGATATCTGAGCGATTTTGCAAAAAGGTAGCTCTAAAGTTTTGGCTTGAACACGGGCCCGGCCCGTGTTCAAGCCATTGTGGCCGGCCAAAATTGAGGGGGCTTGCCGTCAAGGCCTGCTTTGCCAAACAGCCTAGGGATAGTTCTAACAGTGGGTGGGTGAGTCTCAGTTTTCTGTCAAAAGCACAGGGCAGGGGGGGTTCCTGCTTTGAGACTTTGACTGCAGTTAGAGTTTCTAGCTCCATTAAGTGGCTCTTTACAGTGTAGGATGCCTTGGCAGTTTTGCCAGGCCTAGTGTAGGCCTGAATGATAGTTTGCTTTTGATTACCAATTAGAGTGAACCCACATTGTGCAGTGGGTGGGTGGGTGGCAGTTGTTTGGGCAAAGCACAGAGGTGGGGGGAGGCTTGACTTTGTGCTTTGTGGCAGCAGCGGAATTGGCTTGTTTTCACAATTTCTGCAGGCACGTTTTGACAAATCCAGTTAGATATCTGCGCGTTTCTCTCCAGAATGGCATTCTGGGAACCAGGATGAATAGATCAAGTGTCATGAGCTGGTTTTTGACTGCATTTCAGGCGTTGGGCCCTTGATATCTGAGCGATTTTGCAAAAAGGTAGCTCTAAAGTTTTGGCTTGAACACGGGCCCGGCCCGTGTTCAAGCCATTGTGGCCGGCCAAAATTGAGGGGGCTTGCCGTCAAGGCCTGCTTTGCCAAACAGCCTAGGGATAGTTCTAACAGTGGGTGGGTGAGTCTCAGTTTTCTGTCAAAAGCACAGGGCAGGGGGGGTTCCTGCTTTGAGACTTTGACTGCAGTTAGAGTTTCTAGCTCCATTAAGTGGCTCTTTACAGTGTAGGATGCCTTGGCAGTTTTGCCTGGCCTAGTGTAGGCCTGAATGATAGTTTGCTTTTGATTACCAATTAGAGTGAACCCACATTGTGCAGTGGGTGGGTGGGTGGCAGTTGTTTGGGCAAAGCACAGGGGTGGGGGGAGGCTTGACTTTGTGCTTTGTGGCAGCAGCGGAATTGGCTTGTTTTCACAATTTCTGCAGGCACGTTTTGACAAATCCAGTTAGATATCTGCGCGTTTCTCTCCAGAATGGCATTCTGGGAACCAGGATGAGTAGATCAAGTGTCATGAGCTGGTTTTTGACTGCATTTCAGGCGTTGGGCCCTTGATATCTGAGCGATTTTGCAAAAAGGTAGCTCTAAAGTTTTGGCTTGAACACGGGCCCGGCCCGTGTTCAAGCCATTGTGGCCGGCCAAAATTGAGGGGGCTTGCCGTCAAGGCCTGCTTTGCCAAACAGCCTAGGGATAGTTCTAACAGTGGGTGGGTGAGTCTCAGTTTTCTGTCAAAAGCACAGGGCAGGGGGGGTTCCTGCTTTGAGACTTTGACTGCAGTTAGAGTTTCTAGCTCCATTAAGTGGCTCTTTACAGTGTAGGATGCCTTGGCAGTTTTGCCTGGCCTAGTGTAGGCCTGAATGATAGTTTGCTTTTGATTACCAATTAGAGTGAACCCACATTGTGCAGTGGGTGGGTGGGTGGCAGTTGTTTGGGCAAAGCACAGGGGTGGGGGGAGGCTTGACTTTGTGCTTTGTGGCAGCAGCGGAATTGGCTTGTTTTCACAATTTCTGCAGGCACGTTTTGACAAATCCAGTTAGATATCTGCGCGTTTCTCTCCAGAATGGCATTCTGGGAACCAGGATGAGTAGATCAATTGTCATGAGCTGGTTTTTGACTGCATTTCAGGCGTTGGGCCCTTGATATCTGAGCGATTTTGCAAAAAGGTAGCTCTAAAGTTTTGGCTTGAACACGGGCCCGGCCCGTGTTCAAGCCATTGTGGCCGGCCAAAATTGAGGGGGCTTGCCGTCAAGGCCTGCTTTGCCAAACAGCCTAGGGATAGTTCTAACAGTGGGTGGGTGAGTCTCAGTTTTCTGTCAAAAGCACAGGGCAGGGGGGGTTCCTGCTTTGAGACTTTGACTGCAGTTAGAGTTTCTAGCTCCATTAAGTGGCTCTTTACAGTGTAGGATGCCTTGGCAGTTTTGCCTGGCCTAGTGTAGGCCTGAATGATAGTTTGCTTTTGATTACCAATTAGAGTGAGCCCACATTGTGCAGTGGGTGGGTGGGTGGCAGTTGTTTGGGCAAAGCACAGGGGTGGGGGGAGGCTTGACTTTGTGCTTTGTGGCAGCAGCGGAATTGGCTTGTTTTCACAATTTCTGCAGGCACGTTTTGACAAATCCAATTAGATATCTGCGCGTTTCTCTCCAGAATGGCATTCTGGGAACCAGGATGAGTAGATCAAGTGTCATGAGCTGGTTTTTGACTGCATTTCAGGCGTTGGGCCCTTGATATCTGAGCGATTTTGCAAAAAGGTAGCTCTAAAGTTTTGGCTTGAACACGGGCCCGGCCCGTGTTCAAGCCATTGTGGCCGGCCAAAATTGAGGGGGCTTGCCGTCAAGGCCTGCTTTGCCAAACAGCCTAGGGATAGTTCTAACAGTGGGTGGGTGAGTCTCAGTTTTCTGTCAAAAGCACAGGGCAGGGGGGGTTCCTGCTTTGAGACTTTGACTGCAGTTAGAGTTTCTAGCTCCATTAAGTGGCTCTTTACAGTGTTGGATGCCTTGGCAGTTTTGCCTGGCCTAGAGTAGGCCTGAATGATAGTTTGCTTTTGATTACCAATTAGAGTGAACCCACATTGTGCAGTGGGTGGGTGGGTGGCAGTTGTTTGGGCAAAGCACAGGGGTGGGGGGAGGCTTGACTTTGTGCTTTGTGGCAGCAGCGGAATTGGCTTGTTTTCACAATTTCTGCAGGCACGTTTTGACAAATCCAGTTAGATATCTGCGCGTTTCTCTCCAGAATGGCATTCTGGGAACCAGGATGAGTAGATCAATTGTCATGAGCTGGTTTTTGACTGCATTTCAGGCGTTGGGCCCTTGATATCTGAGCGATTTTGCAAAAAGGTAGCTCTAAAGTTTTGGCTTGAACACGGGCCCGGCCCGTGTTCAAGCCATTGTGGCCGGCCAAAATTGAGGGGGCTTGCCGTCAAGGCCTGCTTTGCCAAACAGCCTAGGGATAGTTCTAACAGTGGGTGGGTGAGTCTCAGTTTTCTGTCAAAAGCACAGGGCAGGGGGGGTTCCTGCTTTGAGACTTTGACTGCAGTTAGAGTTTCTAGCTCCATTAAGTGGCTCTTTACAGTGTAGGATGCCTTGGCAGTTTTGCCTGGCCTAGTGTAGGCCTGAATGATAGTTTGCTTTTGATTACCAATTAGAGTGAACCCACATTGTGCAGTGGGTGGGTGGGTGGCAGTTGTTTGGGCAAAGCACAGGGGTGGGGGGAGGCTTGACTTTGTGCTTTGTGGCAGCAGCGGAATTGGCTTGTTTTCACAATTTCTGCAGGCACGTTTTGACAAATCCAGTTAGATATCTGCGCGTTTCTCTCCAGAATGGTATTCTGGGAACCAGGATGAGTAGATCAATTGTCATGAGCTTGTTTTTGACTGCATTTCAGGCGTTGGGCCCTTGATATCTGAGCGATTTTGCAAAAAGGTAGCTCTAAAGTTTTGGCTTGAACACGGGCCCGGCCCGTGTTCAAGCCATTGTGGCCGGCCAAAATTGAGGGGGCTTGCCGTCAAGGCCTGCTTTGCCAAACAGCCTAGGGATAGTTCTAACAGTGGGTGGGTGAGTCTCAGTTTTCTGTCAAAAGCACAGGGCAGGGGGGGTTCCTGCTTTGAGACTTTGACTGCAGTTAGAGTTTCTAGCTCCATTAAGTGGCTCTTTACAGTGTAGGATGCCTTGGCAGTTTTGCCTGGCCTAGTGTAGGCCTGAATGATAGTTTGCTTTTGATTACCAATTAGAGTGAGCCCACATTGTGCAGTGGGTTGGTGGGTGGCAGTTGTTTGGGCAAAGCACAGGGGTGGGGGGAGGCTTGACTTTGTGCTTTGTGGCAGCAGCGGAATTGGCTTGTTTTCACAATTTCTGCAGGCACGTTTTGACAAATCCAGTTAGATATCTGCGCATTTCTCTCCAGAATGGCATTCTGGGAACCAGGATGAGTAGATCAAGTGTCATGAGCTGGTTTTTGACTGCATTTCAGGCGTTGGGCCCTTGATATCTGAGCGATTTTGCAAAAAGGTAGCTCTAAAGTTTTGGCTTGAACACGGGCCCGGCCCGTGTTCAAGCCATTGTGGCCGGCCAAAATTGAGGGGGCTTGCCGTCAAGGCCTGCTTTGCCAAACAGCCTAGGGATAGTTCTAACAGTGGGTGGGTGAGTCTCAGTTTTCTGTCAAAAGCACAGGGCAGGGGGGGTTCCTGCTTTGAGACTTTGACTGCAGTTAGAGTTTCTAGCTCCATTAAGTGGCTCTTTACAGTGTAGGATGCCTTGGCAGTTTTGCCAGGCCTAGTGTAGGCCTGAATGATAGTTTGCTTTTGATTACCAATTAGAGTGAACCCACATTGTGCAGTGGGTGGGTGGGTGGCAGTTGTTTGGGCAAAGCACAGAGGTGGGGGGAGGCTTGACTTTGTGCTTTGTGGCAGCAGCGGAATTGGCTTGTTTTCACAATTTCTGCAGGCACGTTTTGACAAATCCAGTTAGATATCTGCGCGTTTCTCTCCAGAATGGCATTCTGGGAACCAGGATGAATAGATCAAGTGTCATGAGCTGGTTTTTGACTGCATTTCAGGCGTTGGGCCCTTGATATCTGAGCGATTTTGCAAAAAGGTAGCTCTAAAGTTTTGGCTTGAACACGGGCCCGGCCCGTGTTCAAGCCATTGTGGCCGGCCAAAATTGAGGGGGCTTGCCGTCAAGGCCTGCTTTGCCAAACAGCCTAGGGATAGTTCTAACAGTGGGTGGGTGAGTCTCAGTTTTCTGTCAAAAGCACAGGGCAGGGGGGGTTCCTGCTTTGAGACTTTGACTGCAGTTAGAGTTTCTAGCTCCATTAAGTGGCTCTTTACAGTGTAGGATGCCTTGGCAGTTTTGCCTGGCCTAGTGTAGGCCTGAATGATAGTTTGCTTTTGATTACCAATTAGAGTGAACCCACATTGTGCAGTGGGTGGGTGGGTGGCAGTTGTTTGGGCAAAGCACAGGGGTGGGGGGAGGCTTGACTTTGTGCTTTGTGGCAGCAGCGGAATTGGCTTGTTTTCACAATTTCTGCAGGCACGTTTTGACAAATCCAGTTAGATATCTGCGCGTTTCTCTCCAGAATGGCATTCTGGGAACCAGGATGAGTAGATCAAGTGTCATGAGCTGGTTTTTGACTGCATTTCAGGCGTTGGGCCCTTGATATCTGAGCGATTTTGCAAAAAGGTAGCTCTAAAGTTTTGGCTTGAACACGGGCCCGGCCCGTGTTCAAGCCATTGTGGCCGGCCAAAATTGAGGGGGCTTGCCGTCAAGGCCTGCTTTGCCAAACAGCCTAGGGATAGTTCTAACAGTGGGTGGGTGAGTCTCAGTTTTCTGTCAAAAGCACAGGGCAGGGGGGGTTCCTGCTTTGAGACTTTGACTGCAGTTAGAGTTTCTAGCTCCATTAAGTGGCTCTTTACAGTGTAGGATGCCTTGGCAGTTTTGCCTGGCCTAGTGTAGGCCTGAATGATAGTTTGCTTTTGATTACCAATTAGAGTGAACCCACATTGTGCAGTGGGTGGGTGGGTGGCAGTTGTTTGGGCAAAGCACAGGGGTGGGGGGAGGCTTGACTTTGTGCTTTGTGGCAGCAGCGGAATTGGCTTGTTTTCACAATTTCTGCAGGCACGTTTTGACAAATCCAGTTAGATATCTGCGCGTTTCTCTCCAGAATGGCATTCTGGGAACCAGGATGAGTAGATCAAGTGTCATGAGCTGGTTTTTGACTGCATTTCAGGCGTTGGGCCCTTGATATCTGAGCGATTTTGCAAAAAGGTAGCTCTAAAGTTTTGGCTTGAACACGGGCCCGGCCCGTGTTCAAGCCATTGTGGCCGGCCAAAATTGAGGGGGCTTGCCGTCAAGGCCTGCTTTGCCAAACAGCCTAGGGATAGTTCTAACAGTGGGTGGGTGAGTCTCAGTTTTCTGTCAAAAGCACAGGGCAGGGGAGGTTCCTGCTTTGAGACTTTGACTGCAGTTAGAGTTTCTAGCTCCATTAAGTGGCTCTTTACAGTGTAGGATGCCTTGGCAGTTTTGCCTGGCCTAGTGTAGGCCTAAATGATAGTTTGCTTTTGATTACCAATTAGAGTGAACCCACATTGTGCAGTGGGTGGGTGGGTGGCAGTTGTTTGGGCAAAGCACAGGGGTGGGGGGAGGCTTGACTTTGTGCTTTGTGGCAGCAGCGGAATTGGCTTGTTTTCACAATTTCTGCAGGCACGTTTTGACAAATCCAGTTAGATATCTGCGCGTTTCTCTCCAGAATGGCATTCTGGGAACCAGGATGAGTAGATCAAGTGTCATGAGCTGGTTTTTGACTGCATTTCAGGCGTTGGGCCCTTGATATCTGAGCGATTTTGCAAAAAGGTAGCTCTAAAGTTTTGGCTTGAACACGGGCCCGGCCCGTGTTCAAGCCATTGTGGCCGGCCAAAATTGAGGGGGCTTGCCGTCAAGGCCTGCTTTGCCAAACAGCCTAGGGATAGTTCTAACAGTGGGTGGGTGAGTCTCAGTTTTCTGTCAAAAGCACAGGGCAGGGGGGGTTCCTGCTTTGAGACTTTGACTGCAGTTAGAGTTTCTAGCTCCATTAAGTGGCTCTTTACAGTGTAGGATGCCTTAGCAGTTTTGCCTGGCCTAGTGTAGGCCTGAATGATAGTTTGCTTTTGATTACCAATTAGAGTGAACCCACATTGTGCAGTGGGTGGGTGGGTGGCAGTTGTTTGGGCAAAGCACAGGGGTGGGGGGAGGCTTGACTTTGTGCTTTGTGGCAGCAGCGGAATTGGCTTGTTTTCACAATTTCTGCAGGCACGTTTTGACAAATCCAGTTAGATATCTGCGCGTTTCTCTCCAGAATGGCATTCTGGGAACCAGGATGAGTAGATCAAGTGTCATGAGCTGGTTTTTGACTGCATTTCAGGCGTTGGGCCCTTGATATCTGAGCGATTTTGCAAAAAGGTAGCTCTAAAGTTTTGGCTTGAACACGGGCCCGGCCCGTGTTCAAGCCATTGTGGCCGGCCAAAATTGAGGGGGCTTGCCGTCAAGGCCTGCTTTGCCAAACAGCCTAGGGATAGTTCTAACAGTGGGTGGGTGAGTCTCAGTTTTCTGTCAAAAGCACAGGGCAGGGGGGGTTCCTGCTTTGAGACTTTGACTGCAGTTAGAGTTTCTAGCTCCATTAAGTGGCTCTTTACAGTGTAGGATGCCTTGGCAGTTTTGCCTGGCCTAGTGTAGGCCTGAATGATAGTTTGCTTTTGATTACCAATTAGAGTGAACCCACATTGTGCAGTGGGTGGGTGGGTGGCAGTTGTTTGGGCAAAGCACAGGGGTGGGGGGAGGCTTGACTTTGTGCTTTGTGGCAGCAGCGGAATTGGCTTGTTTTCACAATTTCTGCAGGCACGTTTTGACAAATCCAGTTAGATATCTGCGCGTTTCTCTCCAGAATGGCATTCTGGGAACCAGGATGAGTAGATCAAGTGTCATGAGCTGGTTTTTGACTGCATTTCAGGCGTTGGGCCCTTGATATCTGAGCGATTTTGCAAAAAGGTAGCTCTAAAGTTTTGGCTTGAACACGGGCCCGGCCCGTGTTCAAGCCATTGTGGCCGGCCAAAATTGAGGGGGCTTGCCGTCAAGGCCTGCTTTGCCAAACAGCCTAGGGATAGTTCTAACAGTGGGTGGGTGAGTCTCAGTTTTCTGTCAAAAGCACAGGGCAGGGGGGGTTCCTGCTTTGAGACTTTGACTGCAGTTAGAGTTTCTAGCTCCATTAAGTGGCTCTTTACAGTGTAGGATGCCTTGGCAGTTTTGCCTGGCCTAGTGTAGGCCTAAATGATAGTTTGCTTTTGATTACCAATTAGAGTGAACCCACATTGTGCAGTGGGTGGGTGGGTGGCAGTTGTTTGGGCAAAGCACAGGGGTGGGGGGAGGCTTGACTTTGTGCTTTGTGGCAGCAGCGGAATTGGCTTGTTTTCACAATTTCTGCAGGCACGTTTTGACAAATCCAGTTAGATATCTGCGCGTTTCTCTCCAGAATGGCATTCTGGGAACCAGGATGAGTAGATCAAGTGTCATGAGCTGGTTTTTGACTGCATTTCAGGCGTTGGGCCCTTGATATCTGAGCGATTTTGCAAAAAGGTAGCTCTAAAGTTTTGGCTTGAACACGGGCCCGGCCCGTGTTCAAGCCATTGTGGCCGGCCAAAATTGAGGGGGCTTGCCGTCAAGGCCTGCTTTGCCAAACAGCCTAGGGATAGTTCTAAAAGTGGGTGGGTGAGTCTCAGTTTTCTGTCAAAAGCACAGGGCAGGGGGGGTTCCTGCTTTGAGACTTTGACTGCAGTTAGAGTTTCTAGCTCCATTAAGTGGCTCTTTACAGTGTAGGATGCCTTGGCAGTTTTGCCTGGCCTAGTGTAGGCCTGAATGATAGTTTCCTTTTGATTATCAATTAGAGTGAACCCACATTGTGCAGTGGGTGGGTGGGTGGCAGTTGTTTGGGCAAAGCACAGGGGTGGGGGGAGGCTTGACTTTGTGCTTTGTGGCAGCAGCGGAATTGGCTTGTTTTCACAATTTCTGCAGGCACGTTTTGACAAATCCAGTTAGATATCTGCGCGTTTCTCTCCAGAATGGCATTCTGGGAACCAGGATGAATAGATCAAGTGTCATGAGCTGGTTTTTGACTGCATTTCAGGCGTTGGGCCCTTGATATCTGAGCGATTTTGCAAAAAGGTAGTTCTAAAGTTTTGGCTTGAACACGGGCCCGGCCCGTGTTCAAGCCATTGTGGCCGGCCAAAATTGAGGGGGCTTGCCGTCAAGGCCTGCTTTGCCAAACAGCCTAGGGATAGTTCTAACAGTGGGTGGGTGAGTCTCAGTTTTCTGTCAAAAGCACAGAGCAGGGGGGGTTCCTGCTTTGAGACTTTGACTGCAGTTAGAGTTTCTAGCTCCATTAAGTGGCTCTTTACAGTGTAGGATGCCTTGGCAGTTTTGCCTGGCCTAGTGTAGGCCTGAATGATAGTTTGCTTTTGATTACCAATTAGAGTGAACCCACATTGTGCAGTGGGTGGGTGGGTGGCAGTTGTTTGGGCAAAGCACAGGGGTGGGGGGAGGCTTGACTTTGTGCTTTGTGGCAGCAGCGGAATTGGCTTGTTTTCACAATTTCTGCAGGCACGTTTTGACAAATCCAGTTAGATATCTGCGCGTTTCTCTCCAGAATGGCATTCTGGGAACCAGGATGAGTAGATCAAGTGTCATGAGCTGGTTTTTGACTGCATTTCAGGCGTTGGGCCCTTGATATCTGAGCGATTTTGCAAAAAGGTAGCTCTAAAGTTTTGGCTTGAACACGGGCCCGGCCCGTGTTCAAGCCATTGTGGCCGGCCAAAATTGAGGGGGCTTGCCGTCAAGGCCTGCTTTGCCAAACAGCCTAGGGATAGTTCTAACAGTGGGTGGGTGAGTCTCAGTTTTCTGTCAAAAGCACAGGGCAGGGGGGGTTCCTGCTTTGAGACTTTGACTGCAGTTAGAGTTTCTAGCTCCATTAAGTGGCTCTTTACAGTGTAGGATGCCTTGGCAGTTTTGCCTGGCCTAGTGTAGGCCTGAATGATAGTTTGCTTTTGATTACCAATTAGAGTGAACCCACATTGTGCAGTGGGTGGGTGGGTGGCAGTTGTTTGGGCAAAGCACAGGGGTGGGGGGAGGCTTGACTTTGTGCTTTGTGGCAGCAGCGGAATTGGCTTGTTTTCACAATTTCTGCAGGCACGTTTTGACAAATCCAGTTAGATATCTGCGCGTTTCTCTCCAGAATGGCATTCTGGGAACCAGGATGAATAGATCAAGTGTCATGAGCTGGTTTTTGACTGCATTTCAGGCGTTGGGCCCTTGATATCTGAGCGATTTTGCAAAAAGGTAGTTCTAAAGTTTTGGCTTGAACACGGGCCCGGCCCGTGTTCAAGCCATTGTGGCCGGCCAAAATTGAGGGGGCTTGCCGTCAAGGCCTGCTTTGCCAAACAGCCTAGGGATAGTTCTAACAGTGGGTGGGTGAGTCTCAGTTTTCTGTCAAAAGCACAGAGCAGGGGGGGTTCCTGCTTTGAGACTTTGACTGCAGTTAGAGTTTCTAGCTCCATTAAGTGGCTCTTTACAGTGTAGGATGCCTTGGCAGTTTTGCCTGGCCTAGTGTAGGCCTGAATGATAGTTTGCTTTTGATTACCAATTAGAGTGAACCCACATTGTGCAGTGGGTGGGTGGGTGGCAGTTGTTTGGGCAAAGCACAGGGGTGGGGGGAGGCTTGACTTTGTGCTTTGTGGCAGCAGCGGAATTGGCTTGTTTTCACAATTTCTGCAGGCACGTTTTGACAAATCCAGTTAGATATCTGCGCGTTTCTCTCCAGAATGGCATTCTGGGAACCAGGATGAGTAGATCAAGTGTCATGAGCTGGTTTTTGACTGCATTTCAGGCGTTGGGCCTTTGATATCTGAGCGATTTTGCAAAAAGGTAGCTCTAAAGTTTTGGCTTGAACACGGGCCCGGCCCGTGTTCAAGCCATTGTGGCCGGCCAAAATTGAGGGGGCTTGCCGTCAAGGCCTGCTTTGCCAAACAGCCTAGGGATAGTTCTAAAAGTGGGTGGGTGAGTCTCAGTTTTCTGTCAAAAGCACAGGGCAGGGGGGGTTCCTGCTTTGAGACTTTGACTGCAGTTAGAGTTTCTAGCTCCATTAAGTGGCTCTTTACAGTGTAGGATGCCTTGGCAGTTTTGCCTGGCCTAGTGTAGGCCTGAATGATAGTTTGCTTTTGATTACCAATTAGAGTGAACCCACATTGTGCAGTGGGTGGGTGGGTGGCAGTTGTTTGGGCAAAGCACAGGGGTGGGGGGAGGCTTGACTTTGTGCTTTGTGGCAGCAGCGGAATTGGCTTGTTTTCACAATTTCTGCAGGCACGTTTTGACAAATCCAGTTAGATATCTGCGCGTTTCTCTCCAGAATGGCATTCTGGGAACCAGGATGAATAGATCAAGTGTCATGAGCTGGTTTTTGACTGCATTTCAGGCGTTGGGCCCTTGATATCTGAGCGATTTTGCAAAAAGGTAGCTCTAAAGTTTTGGCTTGAACACGGGCCCGGCCCGTGTTCAAGCCATTGTGGCCGGCCAAAATTGAGGGGGCTTGCCGTCAAGGCCTGCTTTGCCAAACAGCCTAGGGATAGTTCTAACAGTGGGTGGGTGAGTCTCAGTTTTCTGTCAAAAGCACAGAGCAGGGGGGGTTCCTGCTTTGAGACTTTGACTGCAGTTAGAGTTTCTAGCTCCATTAAGTGGCTCTTTACAGTGTAGGATGCCTTGGCAGTTTTGCCTGGCCTAGTGTAGGCCTGAATGATAGTTTGCTTTTGATTACCAATTAGAGTGAACCCACATTGTGCAGTGGGTGGGTGGGTGGCAGTTGTTTGGGCAAAGCACAGGGGTGGGGGGAGGCTTGACTTTGTGCTTTGTGGCAGCAGCGGAATTGGCTTGTTTTCACAATTTCTGCAGGCACGTTTTGACAAATCCAGTTAGATATCTGCGCGTTTCTCTCCAGAATGGCATTCTGGGAACCAGGATGAGTAGATCAAGTGTCATGAGCTGGTTTTTGACTGCATTTCAGGCGTTGGGCACTTGATATCTGAGCGATTTTGCAAAAAGGTAGCTCTAAAGTTTTGGCTTGAACACGGGCCCGGCCCGTGTTCAAGCCATTGTGGCCGGCCAAAATTGAGGGGGCTTGCCGTCAAGGCCTGCTTTGCCAAACAGCCTAGGGATAGTTCTAACAGTGGGTGGGTGAGTCTCAGTTTTCTGTCAAAAGCACAGGGCAGGGGGGGTTCCTGCTTTGAGACTTTGACTGCAGTTAGAGTTTCTAGCTCCATTAAGTGGCTCTTTACAGTGTAGGATGCCTTGGCAGTTTTGCCTGGCCTAGTGTAGGCCTAAATGATAGTTTGCTTTTGATTACCAATTAGAGTGAACCCACATTGTGCAGTGGGTGGGTGGGTGGCAGTTGTTTGGGCAAAGCACAGGGGTGGGGGGAGGCTTGACTTTGTGCTTTGTGAAAGCAGCGGAATTGGCTTGTTTTCACAATTTCTGCAGGCACGTTTTGACAAATCCAGTTAGATATCTGCGCGTTTCTCTCCAGAATGGCATTCTGGGAACCAGGATGAGTAGATCAAGTGTCATGAGCTGGTTTTTGACTGCATTTCAGGCGTTGGGCCCTTGATATCTGAGCGATTTTGCAAAAAGGTAGCTCTAAAGTTTTGGCTTGAACACGGGCCCGGCCCGTGTTCAAGCCATTGTGGCCGGCCAAAATTGAGGGGGCTTGCCGTCAGGGCCTGCTTTGCCAAACAGCCTAGGGATAGTTCTAACAGTGGGTGGGTGAGTCTCAGTTTTCTGTCAAAAGCACAGGGCAGGGGGGGTTCCTGCTTTGAGACTTTGACTGCAGTTAGAGTTTCTAGCTCCATTAAGTGGCTCTTTACAGTGTTGGATGCCTTGGCAGTTTTGCCTGGCCTAGTGTAGGCCTGAATGATAGTTTGCTTTTGATTACCAATTAGAGTGAACCCACATTGTGCAGTGGGTGGGTGGGTGGCAGTTGTTTGGGCAAAGCACAGGGGTGGGGGGAGGCTTGACTTTGTGCTTTGTGGCAGCAGCGGAATCGGCTTGTTTTCACAATTTCTGCAGGCACGTTTTGACAAATCCAGTTAGATATCTGCGCGTTTCTCTCCAGAATGGCATTCTGGGAACCAGGATGAGTAGATCAATTGTCATGAGCTGGTTTTTGACTGCATTTCAGGCGTTGGGCCCTTGATATCTGAGCGATTTTGCAAAAAGGTAGCTCTAAAGTTTTGGCTTGAACACGGGCCCGGCCCGTGTTCAAGCCATTGTGGCCGGCCAAAATTGAGGGGGCTTGCCGTCAAGGCCTGCTTTGCCAAACAGCCTAGGGATAGTTCTAACAGTGGGTGGGTGAGTCTCAGTTTTCTGTCAAAAGCACAGGGCAGGGGGGGTTCCTGCTTTGAGACTTTGACTGCAGTTAGAGTTTCTAGCTCCATTAAGTGGCTCTTTACAGTGTAGGATGCCTTGGCAGTTTTGCCTGGCCTAGTGTAGGCCTGAATGATAGTTTGCTTTTGATTACCAATTAGAGTGAACCCACATTGTGCAGTGGGTGGGTGGGTGGCAGTTGTTTGGGCAAAGCACAGGGGTGGGGGGAGGCTTGACTTTGTGCTTTGTGGCAGCAGCGGAATTGGCTTGTTTTCACAATTTCTGCAGGCACGTTTTGACAAATCCAGTTAGATATCTGCGCGTTTCTCTCCAGAATGGCATTCTGGGAACCAGGATGAATAGATCAAGTGTCATGAGCTGGTTTTTGACTGCATTTCAGGCGTTGGGCCCTTGATATCTGAGCGATTTTGCAAAAAGGTAGTTCTAAAGTTTTGGCTTGAACACGGGCCCGGCCCGTGTTCAAGCCATTGTGGCCGGCCAAAATTGAGGGGGCTTGCCGTCAAGGCCTGCTTTGCCAAACAGCCTAGGGATAGTTCTAACAGTGGGTGGGTGAGTCTCAGTTTTCTGTCAAAAGCACAGAGCAGGGGGGGTTCCTGCTTTGAGACTTTGACTGCAGTTAGAGTTTCTAGCTCCATTAAGTGGCTCTTTACAGTGTAGGATGCCTTGGCAGTTTTGCCTGGCCTAGTGTAGGCCTGAATGATAGTTTGCTTTTGATTACCAATTAGAGTGAACCCACATTGTGCAGTGGGTGGGTGGGTGGCAGTTGTTTGGGCAAAGCACAGGGGTGGGGGGAGGCTTGACTTTGTGCTTTGTGGCAGCAGCGGAATTGGCTTGTTTTCACAATTTCTGCAGGCACGTTTTGACAAATCCAGTTAGATATCTGCGCGTTTCTCTCCAGAATGGCATTCTGGGAACCAGGATGAGTAGATCAAGTGTCATGAGCTGGTTTTTGACTGCATTTCAGGCGTTGGGCCTTTGATATCTGAGCGATTTTGCAAAAAGGTAGCTCTAAAGTTTTGGCTTGAACACGGGCCCGGCCCGTGTTCAAGCCATTGTGGCCGGCCAAAATTGAGGGGGCTTGCCGTCAAGGCCTGCTTTGCCAAACAGCCTAGGGATAGTTCTAAAAGTGGGTGGGTGAGTCTCAGTTTTCTGTCAAAAGCACAGGGCAGGGGGGGTTCCTGCTTTGAGACTTTGACTGCAGTTAGAGTTTCTAGCTCCATTAAGTGGCTCTTTACAGTGTAGGATGCCTTGGCAGTTTTGCCTGGCCTAGTGTAGGCCTGAATGATAGTTTGCTTTTGATTACCAATTAGAGTGAACCCACATTGTGCAGTGGGTGGGTGGGTGGCAGTTGTTTGGGCAAAGCACAGGGGTGGGGGGAGGCTTGACTTTGTGCTTTGTGGCAGCAGCGGAATTGGCTTGTTTTCACAATTTCTGCAGGCACGTTTTGACAAATCCAGTTAGATATCTGCGCGTTTCTCTCCAGAATGGCATTCTGGGAACCAGGATGAATAGATCAAGTGTCATGAGCTGGTTTTTGACTGCATTTCAGGCGTTGGGCCCTTGATATCTGAGCGATTTTGCAAAAAGGTAGCTCTAAAGTTTTGGCTTGAACACGGGCCCGGCCCGTGTTCAAGCCATTGTGGCCGGCCAAAATTGAGGGGGCTTGCCGTCAAGGCCTGCTTTGCCAAACAGCCTAGGGATAGTTCTAACAGTGGGTGGGTGAGTCTCAGTTTTCTGTCAAAAGCACAGAGCAGGGGGGGTTCCTGCTTTGAGACTTTGACTGCAGTTAGAGTTTCTAGCTCCATTAAGTGGCTCTTTACAGTGTAGGATGCCTTGGCAGTTTTGCCTGGCCTAGTGTAGGCCTGAATGATAGTTTGCTTTTGATTACCAATTAGAGTGAACCCACATTGTGCAGTGGGTGGGTGGGTGGCAGTTGTTTGGGCAAAGCACAGGGGTGGGGGGAGGCTTGACTTTGTGCTTTGTGGCAGCAGCGGAATTGGCTTGTTTTCACAATTTCTGCAGGCACGTTTTGACAAATCCAGTTAGATATCTGCGCGTTTCTCTCCAGAATGGCATTCTGGGAACCAGGATGAGTAGATCAAGTGTCATGAGCTGGTTTTTGACTGCATTTCAGGCGTTGGGCACTTGATATCTGAGCGATTTTGCAAAAAGGTAGCTCTAAAGTTTTGGCTTGAACACGGGCCCGGCCCGTGTTCAAGCCATTGTGGCCGGCCAAAATTGAGGGGGCTTGCCGTCAAGGCCTGCTTTGCCAAACAGCCTAGGGATAGTTCTAACAGTGGGTGGGTGAGTCTCAGTTTTCTGTCAAAAGCACAGGGCAGGGGGGGTTCCTGCTTTGAGACTTTGACTGCAGTTAGAGTTTCTAGCTCCATTAAGTGGCTCTTTACAGTGTAGGATGCCTTGGCAGTTTTGCCTGGCCTAGTGTAGGCCTAAATGATAGTTTGCTTTTGATTACCAATTAGAGTGAACCCACATTGTGCAGTGGGTGGGTGGGTGGCAGTTGTTTGGGCAAAGCACAGGGGTGGGGGGAGGCTTGACTTTGTGCTTTGTGGCAGCAGCGGAATTGGCTTGTTTTCACAATTTCTGCAGGCACGTTTTGACAAATCCAGTTAGATATCTGCGCGTTTCTCTCCAGAATGGCATTCTGGGAACCAGGATGAGTAGATCAAGTGTCATGAGCTGGTTTTTGACTGCATTTCAGGCGTTGGGCCCTTGATATCTGAGCGATTTTGCAAAAAGGTAGCTCTAAAGTTTTGGCTTGAACACGGGCCCGGCCCGTGTTCAAGCCATTGTGGCCGGCCAAAATTGAGGGGGCTTGCCGTCAGGGCCTGCTTTGCCAAACAGCCTAGGGATAGTTCTAACAGTGGGTGGGTGAGTCTCAGTTTTCTGTCAAAAGCACAGGGCAGGGGGGGTTCCTGCTTTGAGACTTTGACTGCAGTTAGAGTTTCTAGCTCCATTAAGTGGCTCTTTACAGTGTTGGATGCCTTGGCAGTTTTGCCTGGCCTAGTGTAGGCCTGAATGATAGTTTGCTTTTGATTACCAATTAGAGTGAACCCACATTGTGCAGTGGGTGGGTGGGTGGCAGTTGTTTGGGCAAAGCACAGGGGTGGGGGGAGGCTTGACTTTGTGCTTTGTGGCAGCAGCGGAATCGGCTTGTTTTCACAATTTCTGCAGGCACGTTTTGACAAATCCAGTTAGATATCTGCGCGTTTCTCTCCAGAATGGCATTCTGGGAACCAGGATGAGTAGATCAATTGTCATGAGCTGGTTTTTGACTGCATTTCAGGCGTTGGGCCCTTGATATCTGAGCGATTTTGCAAAAAGGTAGCTCTAAAGTTTTGGCTTGAACACGGGCCCGGCCCGTGTTCAAGCCATTGTGGCCGGCCAAAATTGAGGGGGCTTGCCGTCAAGGCCTGCTTTGCCAAACAGCCTAGGGATAGTTCTAACAGTGGGTGGGTGAGTCTCAGTTTTCTGTCAAAAGCACAGGGCAGGGGGGGTTCCTGCTTTGAGACTTTGACTGCAGTTAGAGTTTCTAGCTCCATTAAGTGGCTCTTTACAGTGTAGGATGCCTTGGCAGTTTTGCCTGGCCTAGTGTAGGCCTGAATGATAGTTTGCTTTTGATTACCAATTAGAGTGAACCCACATTGTGCAGTGGGTGGGTGGGTGGCAGTTGTTTGGGCAAAGCACAGGGGTGGGGGGAGGCTTGACTTTGTGCTTTGTGGCAGCAGCGGAATTGGCTTGTTTTCACAATTTCTGCAGGCACGTTTTGACAAATCCAGTTAGATATCTGCGCGTTTCTCTCCAGAATGGCATTCTGGGAACCAGGATGAGTAGATCAATTGTCATGAGCTGGTTTTTGACTGCATTTCAGGCGTTGGGCCCTTGATATCTGAGCGATTTTGCAAAAAGGTAGCTCTAAAGTTTTGGCTTGAACACGGGCCCGGCCCGTGTTCAAGCCATTGTGGCCGGCCAAAATTGAGGGGGCTTGCCGTCAAGGCCTGCTTTGCCAAACAGCCTAGGGATAGTTCTAACAGTGGGTGGGTGAGTCTCAGTTTTCTGTCAAAAGCACAGGGCAGGGGGGGTTCCTGCTTTGAGACTTTGACTGCAGTTAGAGTTTCTAGCTCCATTAAGTGGCTCTTTACAGTGTAGGATGCCTTGGCAGTTTTGCCTGGCCTAGTGTAGGCCTGAATGATAGTTTGCTTTTGATTACCAATTAGAGTGAGCCCACATTGTGCAGTGGGTGGGTGGGTGGCAGTTGTTTGGGCAAAGCACAGGGGTGGGGGGAGGCTTGACTTTGTGCTTTGTGGCAGCAGCGGAATTGGCTTGTTTTCACAATTTCTGCAGGCACGTTTTGACAAATCCAGTTAGATATCTGCGCATTTCTCTCCAGAATGGCATTCTGGGAACCAGGATGAGTAGATCAAGTGTCATGAGCTGGTTTTTGACTGCATTTCAGGCGTTGGGCCCTTGATATCTGAGCGATTTTGCAAAAAGGTAGCTCTAAAGTTTTGGCTTGAACACGGGCCCGGCCCGTGTTCAAGCCATTGTGGCCGGCCAAAATTGAGGGGGCTTGCCGTCAAGGCCTGCTTTGCCAAACAGCCTAGGGATAGTTCTAACAGTGGGTGGGTGAGTCTCAGTTTTCTGTCAAAAGCACAGGGCAGGGGGGGTTCCTGCTTTGAGACTTTGACTGCAGTTAGAGTTTCTAGCTCCATTAAGTGGCTCTTTACAGTGTAGGATGCCTTGGCAGTTTTGCCTGGCCTAGTGTAGGCCTGAATGATAGTTTGCTTTTGATTACCAATTAGAGTGAACCCACATTGTGCAGTGGGTGGGTGGGTGGCAGTTGTTTGGGCAAAGCACAGGGGTGGGGGGAGGCTTGACTTTGTGCTTTGTGGCAGCAGCGGAATTGGCTTGTTTTCACAATTTCTGCAGGCACGTTTTGACAAATCCAGTTAGATATCTGCGCGTTTCTCTCCAGAATGGCATTCTGGGAACCAGGATGAGTAGATCAAGTGTCATGAGCTGGTTTTTGACTGCATTTCAGGCGTTGGGCCCTTGATATCTGAGCGATTTTGCAAAAAGGTAGCTCTAAAGTTTTGGCTTGAACACGGGCCCGGCCCGTGTTCAAGCCATTGTGGCCGGCCAAAATTGAGGGGGCTTGCCGTCAAGGCCTGCTTTGCCAAACAGCCTAGGGATAGTTCTAACAGTGGGTGGGTGAGTCTCAGTTTTCTGTCAAAAGCACAGGGCAGGGGGGGTTCCTGCTTTGAGACTTTGACTGCAGTTAGAGTTTCTAGCTCCATTAAGTGGCTCTTTACAGTGTAGGATGCCTTGGCAGTTTTGCCTGGCCTAGTGTAGGCCTGAATGATAGTTTGCTTTTGATTACCAATTAGAGTGAACCCACATTGTGCAGTGGGTGGGTGGGTGGCAGTTGTTTGGGCAAAGCACAGAGGTGGGGGGAGGCTTGACTTTGTGCTTTGTGGCAGCAGCGGAATTGGCTTGTTTTCACAATTTCTGCAGGCACGTTTTGACAAATCCAGTTAGATATCTGCGCGTTTCTCTCCAGAATGGCATTCTGGGAACCAGGATGAATAGATCAAGTGTCATGAGCTGGTTTTTGACTGCATTTTAGGCGTTGGGCCCTTAATATGTGAGCGATTTTGCAAAAAGGTAGCTCTAAAGTTTTGGCTTGAACACGGGCCCGGCCCGTGTTCAAGCCATTGTGGCCGGCCAAAATTGAGGGGGCTTGCCGTCAAGGCCTGCTTTGCCAAACAGCCTAGGGATAGTTCTAACAGTGGGTGGGTGAGTCTCAGTTTTCTGTCAAAAGCACAGGGCAGGGGGGGTTCCTGCTTTGAGACTTTGACTGCAGTTAGAGTTTCTAGCTCCATTAAGTGGCTCTTTACAGTGTAGGATGCCTTGGCAGTTTTGCCTGGCCTAGTGTAGGCCTAAATGATAGTTTGCTTTTGATTACCAATTAGAGTGAGCCCACATTGTGCAGTGGGTGGGTGGGTGGCAGTTGTTTGGGCAAAGCACAGGGGTGGGGGGAGGCTTGACTTTGTGCTTTGTGGCAGCAGCGGAATTGGCTTGTTTTCACAATTTCTGCAGGCACGTTTTGACAAATCCAGTTAGATATCTGCGCGTTTCTCTCCAGAATGGCATTCTGGGAACCAGGATGAGTAGATCAAGTGTCATGAGCTGGTTTTTGACTGCATTTCAGGCGTTGGGCACTTGATATCTGAGCGATTTTGCAAAAAGGTAGCTCTAAAGTTTTGGCTTGAACACGGGCCCGGCCCGTGTTCAAGCCATTGTGGCCGGCCAAAATTGAGGGGGCTTGCCGTCAAGGCCTGCTTTGCCAAACAGCCTAGGGATAGTTCTAACAGTGGGTGGGTGAGTCTCAGTTTTCTGTCAAAAGCACAGGGCAGGGGGGGTTCCTGCTTTGAGACTTTGACTGCAGTTAGAGTTTCTAGCTCCATTAAGTGGCTCTTTACAGTGTAGGATGCCTTGGCAGTTTTGCCTGGCCTAGTGTAGGCCTGAATGATAGTTTGCTTTTGATTACCAATTAGAGTGAACCCACATTGTGCAGTGGGTGGGTGGGTGGCAGTTGTTTGGGCAAAGCACAGGGGTGGGGGGAGGCTTGACTTTGTGCTTTGTGGCAGCAGCGGAATTGGCTTGTTTTCACAATTTCTGCAGGCACGTTTTGACAAATCCAGTTAGATATCTGCGCGTTTCTCTCCAGAATGGCATTCTGGGAACCAGGATGAGTAGATCAAGTGTCATGAGCTGGTTTTTGACTGCATTTCAGGCGTTGGGCCCTTGATATCTGAGCGATTTTGCAAAAAGGTAGCTCTAAAGTTTTGGCTTGAACACGGGCCCGGCCCGTGTTCAAGCCATTGTGGCCGGCCAAAATTGAGGGGGCTTGCCGTCAAGGCCTGCTTTGCCAAACAGCCTAGGGATAGTTCTAACAGTGGGTGGGTGAGTCTCAGTTTTCTGTCAAAAGCACAGGGCAGGGGGGGTTCCTGCTTTGAGACTTTGACTGCAGTTAGAGTTTCTAGCTCCATTAAGTGGCTCTTTACAGTGTAGGATGCCTTGGCAGTTTTGCCTGGCCTAGTGTAGGCCTGAATGATAGTTTGCTTTTGATTACCAATTAGAGTGAACCCACATTGTGCAGTGGGTGGGTGGGTGGCAGTTGTTTGGGCAAAGCACAGGGATGGGGGGAGGCTTGACTTTGTGCTTTGTGGCAGCAGCGGAATTGGCTTGTTTTCACAATTTCTGCAGGCACGTTTTGACAAATCCAGTTAGATATCTGCGCGTTTCTCTCCAGAATGGCATTCTGGGAACCAGGATGAGTAGATCAAGTGTCATGAGCTGGTTTTTGACTGCATTTCAGGCGTTGGGCCCTTGATATCTGAGCGATTTTGCAAAAAGGTAGCTCTAAAGTTTTGGCTTGAACACGGGCCCGGCCCGTGTTCAAGCCATTGTGGCCGGCCAAAATTGAGGGGGCTTGCCGTCAAGGCCTGCTTTGCCAAACAGCCTAGGGATAGTTCTAACAGTGGGTGGGTGAGTCTCAGTTTTCTGTCAAAAGCACAGGGCAGGGGGGGTTCCTGCTTTGAGACTTTGACTGCAGTTAGAGTTTCTAGCTCCATTAAGTGGCTCTTTACAGTGTAGGATGCCTTGGCAGTTTTGCCTGGCCTAGTGTAGGCCTGAATGATAGTTTGCTTTTGATTACCAATTAGAGTGAACCCACATTGTGCAGTGGGTGGGTGGGTGGCAGTTGTTTGGGCAAAGCACAGGGGTGGGGGGAGGCTTGACTTTGTGCTTTGTGGCAGCAGCGGAATTGGCTTGTTTTCACAATTTCTGCAGGCACGTTTTGACAAATCCAGTTAGAATTATCTGCGCGTTTCTCTCCAGAATGGCATTCTGGGAACCAGGATGAGTAGATCAATTGTCATGAGCTGGTTTTTGACTGCATTTCAGGCGTTGGGCCCTTGATATCTGAGCGATTTTGCAAAAAGGTAGCTCTAAAGTTTTGGCTTGAACACGGGCCCGGCCCGTGTTCAAGCCATTGTGGCCGGCCAAAATTGAGGGGGCTTGCCGTCAAGGCCTGCTTTGCCAAACAGCCTAGGGATAGTTCTAACAGTGGGTGGGTGAGTCTCAGTTTTCTGTCAAAAGCACAGGGCAGGGGGGGTTCCTGCTTTGAGACTTTGACTGCAGTTAGAGTTTCTAGCTCCATTAAGTGGCTCTTTACAGTGTAGGATGCCTTGGCAGTTTTGCCTGGCCTAGTGTAGGCCTGAATGATAGTTTGCTTTTGATTACCAATTAGAGTGAACCCACATTGTGCAGTGGGTGGGTGGGTGGCAGTTGTTTGGGCAAAGCACAGGGGTGGGGGGAGGCTTGACTTTGTGCTTTGTGGCAGCAGCGGAATTGGCTTGTTTTCACAATTTCTGCAGGCACGTTTTGACAAATCCAGTTAGATATCTGCGCGTTTCTCTCCAGAATGGCATTCTGGGAACCAGGATGAGTAGATCAAGTGTCATGAGCTGGTTTTTGACTGCATTTCAGGCGTTGGGCCCTTGATATCTGAGCGATTTTGCAAAAAGGTAGCTCTAAAGTTTTGGCTTGAACACGGGCCCGGCCCGTGTTCAAGCCATTGTGGCCGGCCAAAATTGAGGGGGCTTGCCGTCAAGGCCTGCTTTGCCAAACAGCCTAGGGATAGTTCTAACAGTGGGTGGGTGAGTCTCAGTTTTCTGTCAAAAGCACAGGGCAGGGGGGGTTCCTGCTTTGAGACTTTGACTGCAGTTAGAGTTTCTAGCTCCATTAAGTGGCTCTTTACAGTGTAGGATGCCTTGGCAGTTTTGCCTGGCCTAGTGTAGGCCTGAATGATAGTTTGCTTTTGATTACCAATTAGAGTGAGCCCACATTGTGCAGTGGGTGGGTGGGTGGCAGTTGTTTGGGCAAAGCACAGGGGTGGGGGGAGGCTTGACTTTGTGCTTTGGGGCAGCAGCGGAATTGGCTTGTTTTCACAATTTCTGCAGGCACGTTTTGACAAATCCAGTTAGATATCTGCGCGTTTCTCTCCAGAATGGCATTCTGGGAACCAGGATGAGTAGATCAAGTGTCATGAGCTGGTTTTTGACTGCATTTCAGGCGTTGGGCCCTTGATATCTGAGCGATTTTGCAAAAAGGTAGCTCTAAAGTTTTGGCTTGAACACGGGCCCGGCCCGTGTTCAAGCCATTGTGGCCGGCCAAAATTGAGGGGGCTTGCCGTCAAGGCCTGCTTTGCCAAACAGCCTAGGGATAGTTCTAACAGTGGGTGGGTGAGTCTCAGTTTTCTGTCAAAAGCACAGGGCAGGGGGGGTTCCTGCTTTGAGACTTTGACTGCAGTTAGAGTTTCTAGCTCCATTAAGTGGCTCTTTACAGTGTAGGATGCCTTGGCAGTTTTGCCTGGCCTAGTGTAGGCCTGAATGATAGTTTGCTTTTGATTACCAATTAGAGTGAACCCACATTGTGCAGTGGGTGGGTGGGTGGCAGTTGTTTGGGCAAAGCACAGGGGTGGGGGGAGGCTTGACTTTGTGCTTTGTGGCAGCAGCGGAATTGGCTTGTTTTCACAATTTCTGCAGGCACGTTTTGACAAATCCAGTTAGATATCTGCGCGTTTCTCTCCAGAATGGCATTCTGGGAACCAGGATGAGTAGATCAAGTGTCATGAGCTGGTTTTTGACTGCATTTCAGGCGTTGGGCCCTTGATATCTGAGCGATTTTGCAAAAAGGTAGCTCTAAAGTTTTGGCTTGAACACGGGCCCGGCCCGTGTTCAAGCCATTGTGGCCGGCCAAAATTGAGGGGGCTTGCCGTCAAGGCCTGCTTTGCCAAACAGCCTAGGGATAGTTCTAACAGTGGGTGGGTGAGTCTCAGTTTTCTGTCAAAAGCACAGGGCAGGGGGGGTTCCTGCTTTGAGACTTTGACTGCAGTTAGAGTTTCTAGCTCCATTAAGTGGCTCTTTACAGTGTAGGATGCCTTGGCAGTTTTGCCTGGCCTAGTGTAGGCCTGAATGATAGTTTGCTTTTGATTACCAATTAGAGTGAACCCACATTGTGCAGTGGGTGGGTGGGTGGCAGTTGTTTGGGCAAAGCACAGAGGTGGGGGGAGGCTTGACTTTGTGCTTTGTGGCAGCAGCGGAATTGGCTTGTTTTCACAATTTCTGCAGGCACGTTTTGACAAATCCAGTTAGATATCTGCGCGTTTCTCTCCAGAATGGCATTCTGGGAACCAGGATGAATAGATCAAGTGTCATGAGCTGGTTTTTGACTGCATTTTAGGCGTTGGGCCCTTAATATGTGAGCGATTTTGCAAAAAGGTAGCTCTAAAGTTTTGGCTTGAACACGGGCCCGGCCCGTGTTCAAGCCATTGTGGCCGGCCAAAATTGAGGGGGCTTGCCGTCAAGGCCTGCTTTGCCAAACAGCCTAGGGATAGTTCTAACAGTGGGTGGGTGAGTCTCAGTTTTCTGTCAAAAGCACAGGGCAGGGGGGGTTCCTGCTTTGAGACTTTGACTGCAGTTAGAGTTTCTAGCTCCATTAAGTGGCTCTTTACAGTGTAGGATGCCTTGGCAGTTTTGCCTGGCCTAGTGTAGGCCTAAATGATAGTTTGCTTTTGATTACCAATTAGAGTGAGCCCACATTGTGCAGTGGGTGGGTGGGTGGCAGTTGTTTGGGCAAAGCACAGGGGTGGGGGGAGGCTTGACTTTGTGCTTTGTGGCAGCAGCGGAATTGGCTTGTTTTCACAATTTCTGCAGGCACGTTTTGACAAATCCAGTTAGATATCTGCGCGTTTCTCTCCAGAATGGCATTCTGGGAACCAGGATGAGTAGATCAAGTGTCATGAGCTGGTTTTTGACTGCATTTCAGGCGTTGGGCACTTGATATCTGAGCGATTTTGCAAAAAGGTAGCTCTAAAGTTTTGGCTTGAACACGGGCCCGGCCCGTGTTCAAGCCATTGTGGCCGGCCAAAATTGAGGGGGCTTGCCGTCAAGGCCTGCTTTGCCAAACAGCCTAGGGATAGTTCTAACAGTGGGTGGGTGAGTCTCAGTTTTCTGTCAAAAGCACAGGGCAGGGGGGGTTCCTGCTTTGAGACTTTGACTGCAGTTAGAGTTTCTAGCTCCATTAAGTGGCTCTTTACAGTGTAGGATGCCTTGGCAGTTTTGCCTGGCCTAGTGTAGGCCTGAATGATAGTTTGCTTTTGATTACCAATTAGAGTGAACCCACATTGTGCAGTGGGTGGGTGGGTGGCAGTTGTTTGGGCAAAGCACAGGGGTGGGGGGAGGCTTGACTTTGTGCTTTGTGGCAGCAGCGGAATTGGCTTGTTTTCACAATTTCTGCAGGCACGTTTTGACAAATCCAGTTAGATATCTGCGCGTTTCTCTCCAGAATGGCATTCTGGGAACCAGGATGAGTAGATCAAGTGTCATGAGCTGGTTTTTGACTGCATTTCAGGCGTTGGGCCCTTGATATCTGAGCGATTTTGCAAAAAGGTAGCTCTAAAGTTTTGGCTTGAACACGGGCCCGGCCCGTGTTCAAGCCATTGTGGCCGGCCAAAATTGAGGGGGCTTGCCGTCAAGGCCTGCTTTGCCAAACAGCCTAGGGATAGTTCTAACAGTGGGTGGGTGAGTCTCAGTTTTCTGTCAAAAGCACAGGGCAGGGGGGGTTCCTGCTTTGAGACTTTGACTGCAGTTAGAGTTTCTAGCTCCATTAAGTGGCTCTTTACAGTGTAGGATGCCTTGGCAGTTTTGCCTGGCCTAGTGTAGGCCTGAATGATAGTTTGCTTTTGATTACCAATTAGAGTGAACCCACATTGTGCAGTGGGTGGGTGGGTGGCAGTTGTTTGGGCAAAGCACAGGGATGGGGGGAGGCTTGACTTTGTGCTTTGTGGCAGCAGCGGAATTGGCTTGTTTTCACAATTTCTGCAGGCACGTTTTGACAAATCCAGTTAGATATCTGCGCGTTTCTCTCCAGAATGGCATTCTGGGAACCAGGATGAGTAGATCAAGTGTCATGAGCTGGTTTTTGACTGCATTTCAGGCGTTGGGCCCTTGATATCTGAGCGATTTTGCAAAAAGGTAGCTCTAAAGTTTTGGCTTGAACACGGGCCCGGCCCGTGTTCAAGCCATTGTGGCCGGCCAAAATTGAGGGGGCTTGCCGTCAAGGCCTGCTTTGCCAAACAGCCTAGGGATAGTTCTAACAGTGGGTGGGTGAGTCTCAGTTTTCTGTCAAAAGCACAGGGCAGGGGGGGTTCCTGCTTTGAGACTTTGACTGCAGTTAGAGTTTCTAGCTCCATTAAGTGGCTCTTTACAGTGTAGGATGCCTTGGCAGTTTTGCCTGGCCTAGTGTAGGCCTGAATGATAGTTTGCTTTTGATTACCAATTAGAGTGAACCCACATTGTGCAGTGGGTGGGTGGGTGGCAGTTGTTTGGGCAAAGCACAGGGGTGGGGGGAGGCTTGACTTTGTGCTTTGTGGCAGCAGCGGAATTGGCTTGTTTTCACAATTTCTGCAGGCACGTTTTGACAAATCCAGTTAGAATTATCTGCGCGTTTCTCTCCAGAATGGCATTCTGGGAACCAGGATGAGTAGATCAATTGTCATGAGCTGGTTTTTGACTGCATTTCAGGCGTTGGGCCCTTGATATCTGAGCGATTTTGCAAAAAGGTAGCTCTAAAGTTTTGGCTTGAACACGGGCCCGGCCCGTGTTCAAGCCATTGTGGCCGGCCAAAATTGAGGGGGCTTGCCGTCAAGGCCTGCTTTGCCAAACAGCCTAGGGATAGTTCTAACAGTGGGTGGGTGAGTCTCAGTTTTCTGTCAAAAGCACAGGGCAGGGGGGGTTCCTGCTTTGAGACTTTGACTGCAGTTAGAGTTTCTAGCTCCATTAAGTGGCTCTTTACAGTGTAGGATGCCTTGGCAGTTTTGCCTGGCCTAGTGTAGGCCTGAATGATAGTTTGCTTTTGATTACCAATTAGAGTGAACCCACATTGTGCAGTGGGTGGGTGGGTGGCAGTTGTTTGGGCAAAGCACAGGGGTGGGGGGAGGCTTGACTTTGTGCTTTGTGGCAGCAGCGGAATTGGCTTGTTTTCACAATTTCTGCAGGCACGTTTTGACAAATCCAGTTAGATATCTGCGCGTTTCTCTCCAGAATGGCATTCTGGGAACCAGGATGAGTAGATCAAGTGTCATGAGCTGGTTTTTGACTGCATTTCAGGCGTTGGGCCCTTGATATCTGAGCGATTTTGCAAAAAGGTAGCTCTAAAGTTTTGGCTTGAACACGGGCCCGGCCCGTGTTCAAGCCATTGTGGCCGGCCAAAATTGAGGGGGCTTGCCGTCAAGGCCTGCTTTGCCAAACAGCCTAGGGATAGTTCTAACAGTGGGTGGGTGAGTCTCAGTTTTCTGTCAAAAGCACAGGGCAGGGGGGGTTCCTGCTTTGAGACTTTGACTGCAGTTAGAGTTTCTAGCTCCATTAAGTGGCTCTTTACAGTGTAGGATGCCTTGGCAGTTTTGCCTGGCCTAGTGTAGGCCTGAATGATAGTTTGCTTTTGATTACCAATTAGAGTGAGCCCACATTGTGCAGTGGGTGGGTGGGTGGCAGTTGTTTGGGCAAAGCACAGGGGTGGGGGGAGGCTTGACTTTGTGCTTTGGGGCAGCAGCGGAATTGGCTTGTTTTCACAATTTCTGCAGGCACGTTTTGACAAATCCAGTTAGATATCTGCGCGTTTCTCTCCAGAATGGCATTCTGGGAACCAGGATGAGTAGATCAAGTGTCATGAGCTGGTTTTTGACTGCATTTCAGGCGTTGGGCCCTTGATATCTGAGCGATTTTGCAAAAAGGTAGCTCTAAAGTTTTGGCTTGAACACGGGCCCGGCCCGTGTTCAAGCCATTGTGGCCGGCCAAAATTGAGGGGGCTTGCCGTCAAGGCCTGCTTTGCCAAACAGCCTAGGGATAGTTCTAACAGTGGGTGGGTGAGTCTCAGTTTTCTGTCAAAAGCACAGGGCAGGGGGGGTTCCTGCTTTGAGACTTTGACTGCAGTTAGAGTTTCTAGCTCCATTAAGTGGCTCTTTACAGTGTAGGATGCCTTGGCAGTTTTGCCTGGCCTAGTGTAGGCCTGAATGATAGTTTGCTTTTGATTACCAATTAGAGTGAACCCACATTGTGCAGTGGGTGGGTGGGTGGCAGTTGTTTGGGCAAAGCACAGGGGTGGGGGGAGGCTTGACTTTGTGCTTTGTGGCAGCAGCGGAATTGGCTTGTTTTCACAATTTCTGCAGGCACGTTTTGACAAATCCAGTTAGATATCTGCGCGTTTCTCTCCAGAATGGCATTCTGGGAACCAGGATGAGTAGATCAAGTGTCATGAGCTGGTTTTTGACTGCATTTCAGGCGTTGGGCCCTTGATATCTGAGCGATTTTGCAAAAAGGTAGCTCTAAAGTTTTGGCTTGAACACGGGCCCGGCCCGTGTTCAAGCCATTGTGGCCGGCCAAAATTGAGGGGGCTTGCCGTCAAGGCCTGCTTTGCCAAACAGCCTAGGGATAGTTCTAACAGTGGGTGGGTGAGTCTCAGTTTTCTGTCAAAAGCACAGGGCAGGGGGGGTTCCTGCTTTGAGACTTTGACTGCAGTTAGAGTTTCTAGCTCCATTAAGTGGCTCTTTACAGTGTAGGATGCCTTGGCAGTTTTGCCTGGCCTAGTGTAGGCCTGAATGATAGTTTGCTTTTGATTACCAATTAGAGTGAACCCACATTGTGCAGTGGGTGGGTGGGTGGCAGTTGTTTGGGCAAAGCACAGAGGTGGGGGGAGGCTTGACTTTGTGCTTTGTGGCAGCAGCGGAATTGGCTTGTTTTCACAATTTCTGCACGCACGTTTTGACAAATCCAGTTAGATATCTGCGTGTTTCTCTCCAGAATGGCATTCTGGGAACCAGGATGAATAGATCAAGTGTCATGAGCTGGTTTTTGACTGCATTTTAGGCGTTGGGCCCTTGATATCTGAGCGATTTTGCAAAAAGGTAGCTCTAAAGTTTTGGCTTGAACACGGGCCCGGCCCGTGTTCAAGCCATTGTGGCCGGCCAAAATTGAGGGGGCTTGCCGTCAAGGCCTGCTTTGCCAAACAGCCTAGGGATAGTTCTAACAGTGGGTGGGTGAGTCTCAGTTTTCTGTCAAAAGCACAGGGCAGGGGGGGTTCCTGCTTTGAGACTTTGACTGCAGTTAGAGTTTCTAGCTCCATTAAGTGGCTCTTTACAGTGTAGGATGCCTTGGCAGTTTTGCCTGGCCTAGTGTAGGCCTAAATGATAGTTTGCTTTTGATTACCAATTAGAGTGAGCCCACATTGTGCAGTGGGTGGGTGGGTGGCAGTTGTTTGGGCAAAGCACAGGGGTGGGGGGAGGCTTGACTTTGTGCTTTGTGGCAGCAGCGGAATTGGCTTGTTTTCACAATTTCTGCAGGCACGTTTTGACAAATCCAGTTAGATATCTGCGCGTTTCTCTCCAGAATGGCATTCTGGGAACCAGGATGAGTAGATCAAGTGTCATGAGCTGGTTTTTGACTGCATTTCAGGCGTTGGGCACTTGATATCTGAGCGATTTTGCAAAAAGGTAGCTCTAAAGTTTTGGCTTGAACACGGGCCCGGCCCGTGTTCAAGCCATTGTGGCCGGCCAAAATTGAGGGGGCTTGCCGTCAAGGCCTGCTTTGCCAAACAGCCTAGGGATAGTTCTAACAGTGGGTGGGTGAGTCTCAGTTTTCTGTCAAAAGCACAGGGCAGGGGGGGTTCCTGCTTTGAGACTTTGACTGCAGTTAGAGTTTCTAGCTCCATTAAGTGGCTCTTTACAGTGTAGGATGCCTTGGCAGTTTTGCCTGGCCTAGTGTAGGCCTAAATGATAGTTTGCTTTTGATTACCAATTAGAGTGAACCCACATTGTGCAGTGGGTGGGTGGGTGGCAGTTGTTTGGGCAAAGCACAGGGGTGGGGGGAGGCTTGACTTTGTGCTTTGTGGCAGCAGCGGAATTGGCTTGTTTTCACAATTTCTGCAGGCACGTTTTGACAAATCCAGTTAGATATCTGCGCGTTTATCTCCAGAATGGCATTCTCGGAACCAGGATGAGTAGATCAAGTGTCATGAGCTGGTTTTTGACTGCATTTCAGGCGTTGGGCCCTTGATATCTGAGCGATTTTGCAAAAAGGTAGCTCTAAAGTTTTGGCTTGAACACGGGCCCGGCCCGTGTTCAAGCCATTGTGGCCGGCCAAAATTGAGGGGGCTTGCCGTCAAGGCCTGCTTTGCCAAACAGCCTAGGGATAGTTCTAACAGTGGGTGGGTGAGTCTCAGTTTTCTGTCAAAAGCACAGGGCAGGGGGGGTTCCTGCTTTGAGACTTTGACTGCAGTTAGAGTTTCTAGCTCCATTAAGTGGCTCTTTACAGTGTAGGATGCCTTGGCAGTTTTGCCTGGCCTAGTGTAGGCCTGAATGATAGTTTGCTTTTGATTACCAATTAGAGTGAACCCACATTGTGCAGTGGGTGGGTGGGTGGCAGTTGTTTGGGCAAAGCACAGGGGTGGGGGGAGGCTTGACTTTGTGCTTTGTGGCAGCAGCGGAATTGGCTTGTTTTCACAATTTCTGCAGGCACGTTTTGACAAATCCAGTTAGATATCTGCGCGTTTCTCTCCAGAATGGCATTCTGGGAACCAGGATGAGTAGATCAAGTGTCATGAGCTGGTTTTTGACTGCATTTCAGGCGTTGGGCCCTTGATATCTGAGCGATTTTGCAAAAAGGTAGCTCTAAAGTTTTGGCTTGAACACGGGCCCGGCCCGTGTTCAAGCCATTGTGGCCGGCCAAAATTGAGGGGGCTTGCCGTCAAGGCCTGCTTTGCCAAACAGCCTAGGGATAGTTCTAACAGTGGGTGGGTGAGTCTCAGTTTTCTGTCAAAAGCACAGGGCAGGGGGGGTTCCTGCTTTGAGACTTTGACTGCAGTTAGAGTTTCTAGCTCCATTAAGTGGCTCTTTACAGTGTAGGATGCCTTGGCAGTTTTGCCTGGCCTAGTGTAGGCCTAAATGATAGTTTGCTTTTGATTACCAATTAGAGTGAACCCACATTGTGCAGTGGGTGGGTGGGTGGCAGTTGTTTGGGCAAAGCACAGGGGTGGGGGGAGGCTTGACTTTGTGCTTTGTGGCAGCAGCGGAATTGGCTTGTTTTCACAATTTCTGCAGGCACGTTTTGACAAATCCAGTTAGATATCTGCGCGTTTCTCTCCAGAATGGCATTCTGGGAACCAGGATGAGTAGATCAAGTGTCATGAGCTGGTTTTTGACTGCATTTCAGGCGTTGGGCCCTTGATATCTGAGCGATTTTGCAAAAAGGTAGCTCTAAAGTTTTGGCTTGAACACGGGCCCGGCCCGTGTTCAAGCCATTGTGGCCGGCCAAAATTGAGGGGGCTTGCCGTCAAGGCCTGCTTTGCCAAACAGCCTAGGGATAGTTCTAAAAGTGGGTGGGTGAGTCTCAGTTTTCTGTCAAAAGCACAGGGCAGGGGGGGTTCCTGCTTTGAGACTTTGACTGCAGTTAGAGTTTCTAGCTCCATTAAGTGGCTCTTTACAGTGTAGGATGCCTTGGCAGTTTTGCCTGGCCTAGTGTAGGCCTGAATGATAGTTTGCTTTTGATTACCAATTAGAGTGAACCCACATTGTGCAGTGGGTGGGTGGGTGGCAGTTGTTTGGGCAAAGCACAGGGGTGGGGGGAGGCTTGACTTTGTGCTTTGTGGCAGCAGCGGAATTGGCTTGTTTTCACAATTTCTGCAGGCACGTTTTGACAAATCCAGTTAGATATCTGCGCGTTTCTCTCCAGAATGGCATTCTGGGAACCAGGATGAATAGATCAAGTGTCATGAGCTGGTTTTTGGCTGCATTTCAGGCGTTGGGCCCTTGATATCTGAGCGATTTTGCAAAAAGGTAGTTCTAAAGTTTTGGCTTGAACACGGGCCCGGCCCGTGTTCAAGCCATTGTGGCCGGCCAAAATTGAGGGGGCTTGCCGTCAAGGCCTGCTTTGCCAAACAGCCTAGGGATAGTTCTAACAGTGGGTGGGTGAGTCTCAGTTTTCTGTCAAAAGCACAGAGCAGGGGGGGTTCCTGCTTTGAGACTTTGACTGCAGTTAGAGTTTCTAGCTCCATTAAGTGGCTCTTTACAGTGTAGGATGCCTTGGCAGTTTTGCCTGGCCTAGTGTAGGCCTGAATGATAGTTTGCTTTTGATTACCAATTAGAGTGAACCCACATTGTGCAGTGGGTGGGTGGGTGGCAGTTGTTTGGGCAAAGCACAGGGGTGGGGGGAGGCTTGACTTTGTGCTTTGTGGCAGCAGCGGAATTGGCTTGTTTTCACAATTTCTGCAGGCACGTTTTGACAAATCCAGTTAGATATCTGCGCGTTTCTCTCCAGAATGGCATTCTGGGAACCAGGATGAGTAGATCAAGTGTCATGAGCTGGTTTTTGACTGCATTTCAGGCGTTGGGCCCTTGATATCTGAGCGATTTTGCAAAAAGGTAGCTCTAAAGTTTTGGCTTGAACACGGGCCCGGCCCGTGTTCAAGCCATTGTGGCCGGCCAAAATTGAGGGGGCTTGCCGTCAAGGCCTGCTTTGCCAAACAGCCTAGGGATAGTTCTAACAGTGGGTGGGTGAGTCTCAGTTTTCTGTCAAAAGCACAGGGCAGGGGGGGTTCCTGCTTTGAGACTTTGACTGCAGTTAGAGTTTCTAGCTCCATTAAGTGGCTCTTTACAGTGTAGGATGCCTTGGCAGTTTTGCCTGGCCTAGTGTAGGCCTAAATGATAGTTTGCTTTTGATTACCAATTAGAGTGAACCCACATTGTGCAGTGGGTGGGTGGGTGGCAGTTGTTTGGGCAAAGCACAGGGGTGGGGGGAGGCTTGACTTTGTGCTTTGTGGCAGCAGCGGAATTGGCTTGTTTTCACAATTTCTGCAGGCACGTTTTGACAAATCCAGTTAGATATCTGCGCGTTTATCTCCAGAATGGCATTCTGGGAACCAGGATGAGTAGATCAAGTGTCATGAGCTGGTTTTTGACTGCATTTCAGGCGTTGGGCCCTTGATATCTGAGCGATTTTGCAAAAAGGTAGCTCTAAAGTTTTGGCTTGAACACGGGCCCGGCCCGTGTTCAAGCCATTGTGGCCGGCCAAAATTGAGGGGGCTTGCCGTCAAGGCCTGCTTTGCCAAACAGCCTAGGGATAGTTCTAACAGTGGGTGGGTGAGTCTCAGTTTTCTGTCAAAAGCACAGGGCAGGGGGGGTTCCTGCTTTGAGACTTTGACTGCAGTTAGAGTTTCTAGCTCCATTAAGTGGCTCTTTACAGTGTAGGATGCCTTGGCAGTTTTGCCTGGCCTAGTGTAGGCCTAAATGATAGTTTGCTTTTGATTACCAATTAGAGTGAACCCACATTGTGCAGTGGGTGGGTGGGTGGCAGTTGTTTGGGCAAAGCACAGGGGTGGGGGGAGGCTTGACTTTGTGCTTTGTGGCAGCAGCGGAATTGGCTTGTTTTCACAATTTCTGCAGGCACGTTTTGACAAATCCAGTTAGATATCTGCGCGTTTCTCTCCAGAATGGCATTCTGGGAACCAGGATGAGTAGATCAAGTGTCATGAGCTGGTTTTTGACTGCATTTCAGGCGTTGGGCCCTTGATATCTGAGCGATTTTGCAAAAAGGTAGCTCTAAAGTTTTGGCTTGAACACGGGCCCGGCCCGTGTTCAAGCCATTGTGGCCGGCCAAAATTGAGGGGGCTTGCCGTCAAGGCCTGCTTTGCCAAACAGCCTAGGGATAGTTCTAACAGTGGGTGGGTGAGTCTCAGTTTTCTGTCAAAAGCACAGGGCAGGGGGGGTTCCTGCTTTGAGACTTTGACTGCAGTTAGAGTTTCTAGCTCCATTAAGTGGCTCTTTACAGTGTAGGATGCCTTGGCAGTTTTGCCTGGCCTAGTGTAGGCCTGAATTATAGTTTGCTTTTGATTACCAATTAGAGTGAACCCACATTGTGCAGTGGGTGGGTGGGTGGCAGTTGTTTGGGCAAAGCACAGGGGTGGGGGGAGGCTTGACTTTGTGCTTTGTGGCAGCAGCGGAATTGGCTTGTTTTCACAATTTCTGCAGGCACGTTTTGACAAATCCAGTTAGATATCTGCGCGTTTCTCTCCAGAATGGCATTCTGGGAACCAGGATGAGTAGATCAAGTGTCATGAGCTGGTTTTTGACTGCATTTCAGGCGTTGGGCCCTTGATATCTGAGCGATTTTGCAAAAAGGTAGCTCTAAAGTTTTGGCTTGAACACGGGCCCGGCCCGTGTTCAAGCCATTGTGGCCGGCCAAAATTGAGGGGGCTTGCCGTCAACGCCTGCTTTGCCAAACAGCCTAGGGATAGTTCTAACAGTGGGTGGGTGAGTCTCAGTTTTCTGTCAAAAGCACAGGGCAGGGGGGGTTCCTGCTTTGAGACTTTGACTGCAGTTAGAGTTTCTAGCTCCATTAAGTGGCTCTTTACAGTGTAGGATGCCTTGGCAGTTTTGCCTGGCCTAGTGTAGGCCTAAATGATAGTTTGCTTTTGATTACCAATTAGAGTGAACCCACATTGTGCAGTGGGTGGGTGGGTGGCAGTTGTTTGGGCAAAGCACAGGGGTGGGGGGAGGCTTGACTTTGTGCTTTGTGGCAGCAGCGGAATTGGCTTGTTTTCACAATTTCTGCAGGCACGTTTTGACAAATCCAGTTAGATATCTGCGCGTTTCTCTCCAGAATGGCATTCTGGGAACCAGGATGAGTAGATCAAGTGTCATGAGCTGGTTTTTGACTGCATTTCAGGCGTTGGGCCCTTGATATCTGAGCGATTTTGCAAAAAGGTAGCTCTAAAGTTTTGGCTTGAACACGGGCCCGGCCCGTGTTCAAGCCATTGTGGCCGGCCAAAATTGAGGGGGCTTGCCGTCAAGGCCTGCTTTGCCAAACAGCCTAGGGATAGTTCTAAAAGTGGGTGGGTGAGTCTCAGTTTTCTGTCAAAAGCACAGGGCAGGGGGGGTTCCTGCTTTGAGACTTTGACTGCAGTTAGAGTTTCTAGCTCCATTAAGTGGCTCTTTACAGTGTAGGATGCCTTGGCAGTTTTGCCTGGCCTAGTGTAGGCCTGAATGATAGTTTGCTTTTGATTACCAATTAGAGTGAACCCACATTGTGCAGTGGGTGGGTGGGTGGCAGTTGTTTGGGCAAAGCACAGGGGTGGGGGGAGGCTTGACTTTGTGCTTTGTGGCAGCAGCGGAATTGGCTTGTTTTCACAATTTCTGCAGGCACGTTTTGACAAATCCAGTTAGATATCTGCGCGTTTCTCTCCAGAATGGCATTCTGGGAACCAGGATGAATAGATCAAGTGTCATGAGCTGGTTTTTGACTGCATTTCAGGCGTTGGGCCCTTGATATCTGAGCGATTTTGCAAAAAGGTAGTTCTAAAGTTTTGGCTTGAACACGGGCCCGGCCCGTGTTCAAGCCATTGTGGCCGGCCAAAATTGAGGGGGCTTGCCGTCAAGGCCTGCTTTGCCAAACAGCCTAGGGATAGTTCTAACAGTGGGTGGGTGAGTCTCAGTTTTCTGTCAAAAGCACAGAGCAGGGGGGGTTCCTGCTTTGAGACTTTGACTGCAGTTAGAGTTTCTAGCTCCATTAAGTGGCTCTTTACAGTGTAGGATGCCTTGGCAGTTTTGCCTGGCCTAGTGTAGGCCTGAATGATAGTTTGCTTTTGATTACCAATTAGAGTGAACCCACATTGTGCAGTGGGTGGGTGGGTGGCAGTTGTTTGGGCAAAGCACAGGGGTGGGGGGAGGCTTGACTTTGTGCTTTGTGGCAGCAGCGGAATTGGCTTGTTTTCACAATTTCTGCAGGCACGTTTTGACAAATCCAGTTAGATATCTGCGCGTTTCTCTCCAGAATGGCATTCTGGGAACCAGGATGAGTAGATCAAGTGTCATGAGCTGGTTTTTGACTGCATTTCAGGCGTTGGGCACTTGATATCTGAGCGATTTTGCAAAAAGGTAGCTCTAAAGTTTTGGCTTGAACACGGGCCCGGCCCGTGTTCAAGCCATTGTGGCCGGCCAAAATTGAGGGGGCTTGCCGTCAAGGCCTGCTTTGCCAAACAGCCTAGGGATAGTTCTAACAGTGGGTGGGTGAGTCTCAGTTTTCTGTCAAAAGCACAGGGCAGGGGGGGTTCCTGCTTTGAGACTTTGACTGCAGTTAGAGTTTCTAGCTCCATTAAGTGGCTCTTTACAGTGTAGGATGCCTTGGCAGTTTTGCCTGGCCTAGTGTAGGCCTAAATGATAGTTTGCTTTTGATTACCAATTAGAGTGAACCCACATTGTGCAGTGGGTGGGTGGGTGGCAGTTGTTTGGGCAAAGCACAGGGGTGGGGGGAGGCTTGACTTTGTGCTTTGTGGCAGCAGCGGAATTGGCTTGTTTTCACAATTTCTGCAGGCACGTTTTGACAAATCCAGTTAGATATCTGCGCGTTTCTCTCCAGAATGGCATTCTGGGAACCAGGATGAGTAGATCAATTGTCATGAGCTGGTTTTTGACTGCATTTCAGGCGTTGGGCCCTTGATATCTGAGCGATTTTGCAAAAAGGTAGCTCTAAAGTTTTGGCTTGAACACGGGCCCGGCCCGTGTTCAAGCCATTGTGGCCGGCCAAAATTGAGGGGGCTTGCCGTCAAGGCCTGCTTTGCCAAACAGCCTAGGGATAGTTCTAACAGTGGGTGGGTGAGTCTCAGTTTTCTGTCAAAAGCACAGGGCAGGGGGGGTTCCTGCTTTGAGACTTTGACTGCAGTTAGAGTTTCTAGCTCCATTAAGTGGCTCTTTACAGTGTAGGATGCCTTGGCAGTTTTGCCTGGCCTAGTGTAGGCCTGAATGATAGTTTGCTTTTGATTACCAATTAGAGTGAACCCACATTGTGCAGTGGGTGGGTGGGTGGCAGTTGTTTGGGCAAAGCACAGGGGTGGGGGGAGGCTTGACTTTGTGCTTTGTGGCAGCAGCGGAATTGGCTTGTTTTCACAATTTCTGCAGGCACGTTTTGACAAATCCAGTTAGATATCTGCGCGTTTCTCTCCAGAATGGCATTCTGGGAACCAGGATGAGTAGATCAAGTGTCATGAGCTGGTTTTTGACTGCATTTCAGGCGTTGGGCACTTGATATCTGAGCGATTTTGCAAAAAGGTAGCTCTAAAGTTTTGGCTTGAACACGGGCCCGGCCCGTGTTCAAGCCATTGTGGCCGGCCAAAATTGAGGGGGCTTGCCGTCAAGGCCTGCTTTGCCAAACAGCCTAGGGATAGTTCTAACAGTGGGTGGGTGAGTCTCAGTTTTCTGTCAAAAGCACAGGGCAGGGGGGGTTCCTGCTTTGAGACTTTGACTGCAGTTAGAGTTTCTAGCTCCATTAAGTGGCTCTTTACAGTGTAGGATGCCTTGGCAGTTTTGCCTGGCCTAGTGTAGGCCTGAATGATAGTTTGCTTTTGATTACCAATTAGAGTGAACCCACATTGTGCAGTGGGTGGGTGGGTGGCAGTTGTTTGGGCAAAGCACAGGGGTGGGGGGAGGCTTGACTTTGTGCTTTGTGGCAGCAGCGGAATTGGCTTGTTTTCACAATTTCTGCAGGCACGTTTTGACAAATCCAGTTAGATATCTGCGCGTTTCTCTCCAGAATGGCATTCTGGGAACCAGGATTAGTAGATCAAGTGTCATGAGCTGGTTTTTGACTGCATTTCAGGCGTTGGGCCCTTGATATCTGAGCGATTTTGCAAAAAGGTAGCTCTAAAGTTTTGGCTTGAACACGGGCCCGGCCCGTGTTCAAGCCATTGTGGCCGGCCAAAATTGAGGGGGCTTGCCGTCAAGGCCTGCTTTGCCAAACAGCCTAGGGATAGTTCTAACAGTGGGTGGGTGAGTCTCAGTTTTCTGTCAAAAGCACAGGGCAGGGGGGGTTCCTGCTTTGAGACTTTGACTGCAGTTAGAGTTTCTAGCTCCATTAAGTGGCTCTTTACAGTGTAGGATGCCTTGGCAGTTTTGCCTGGCCTAGTGTAGGCCTGAATGATAGTTTGCTTTTGATTACCAATTAGAGTGAACCCACATTGTGCAGTGGGTGGGTGGGTGGCAGTTGTTTGGGCAAAGCACAGGGGTGGGGGGAGGCTTGACTTTGTGCTTTGTGGCAGCAGCGGAATTGGCTTGTTTTCACAATTTCTGCAGGCACGTTTTGACAAATCCAGTTAGATATCTGCGCGTTTCTCTCCAGAATGGCATTCTGGGAACCAGGATGAGTAGATCAAGTGTCATGAGCTGGTTTTTGACTGCATTTCAGGCGTTGGGCCCTTGATATCTGAGCGATTTTGCAAAAAGGTAGCTCTAAAGTTTTGGCTTGAACACGGGCCCGGCCCGTGTTCAAGCCATTGTGGCCGGCCAAAATTGAGGGGGCTTGCCGTCAAGGCCTGCTTTGCCAAACAGCCTAGGGATAGTTCTAACAGTGGGTGGGTGAGTCTCAGTTTTCTGTCAAAAGCACAGGGCAGGGGGGGTTCCTGCTTTGAGACTTTGACTGCAGTTAGAGTTTCTAGCTCCATTAAGTGGCTCTTTACAGTGTAGGATGCCTTGGCAGTTTTGCCTGGCCTAGTGTAGGCCTGAATGATAGTTTGCTTTTGATTACCAATTAGAGTGAACCCACATTGTGCAGTGGGTGGGTGGGTGGCAGTTGTTTGGGCAAAGCACAGGGGTGGGGGGAGGCTTGACTTTGTGCTTTGTGGCAGCAGCGGAATTGGCTTGTTTTCACAATTTCTGCAGGCACGTTTTGACAAATCCAGTTAGATATCTGCGCGTTTCTCTCCAGAATGGCATTCTGGGAACCAGGATGAGTAGATCAATTGTCATGAGCTGGTTTTTGACTGCATTTCAGGCGTTGGGCCCTTGATATCTGAGCGATTTTGCAAAAAGGTAGCTCTAAAGTTTTGGCTTGAACACGGGCCCGGCCCGTGTTCAAGCCATTGTGGCCGGCCAAAATTGAGGGGGCTTGCCGTCAAGGCCTGCTTTGCCAAACAGCCTAGGGATAGTTCTAACAGTGGGTGGGTGAGTCTCAGTTTTCTGTCAAAAGCACAGGGCAGGGGGGGTTCCTGCTTTGAGACTTTGACTGCAGTTAGAGTTTCTAGCTCCATTAAGTGGCTCTTTACAGTGTAGGATGCCTTGGCAGTTTTGCCTGGCCTAGTGTAGGCCTGAATGATAGTTTGCTTTTGATTACCAATTAGAGTGAACCCACATTGTGCAGTGGGTGGGTGGGTGGCAGTTGTTTGGGCAAAGCACAGGGGTGGGGGGAGGCTTGACTTTGTGCTTTGTGGCAGCAGCGGAATTGGCTTGTTTTCACAATTTCTGCAGGCACGTTTTGACAAATCCAGTTAGATATCTGCGCGTTTCTCTCCAGAATGGCATTCTGGGAACCAGGATGAGTAGATCAATTGTCATGAGCTGGTTTTTGACTGCATTTCAGGCGTTGGGCCCTTGATATCTGAGCGATTTTGCAAAAAGGTAGCTCTAAAGTTTTGGCTTGAACACGGGCCCGGCCCGTGTTCAAGCCATTGTGACCGGCCAAAATTGAGGGGGCTTGCCGTCAAGGCCTGCTTTGCCAAACAGCCTAGGGATAGTTCTAACAGTGGGTGGGTGAGTCTCAGTTTTCTGTCAAAAGCACAGGGCAGGGGGGGTTCCTGCTTTGAGACTTTGACTGCAGTTAGAGTTTCTAGCTCCATTAAGTGGCTCTTTACAGTGTAGGATGCCTTGGCAGTTTTGCCTGGCCTAGTGTAGGCCTGAATGATAGTTTGCTTTTGATTACCAATTAGAGTGAACCCACATTGTGCAGTGGGTGGGTGGGTGGCAGTTGTTTGGGCAAAGCACAGGGGTGGGGGGAGGCTTGACTTTGTGCTTTGTGGCAGCAGCGGAATTGGCTTGTTTTCACAATTTCTGCAGGCACGTTTTGACAAATCCAATTAGATATCTGCGCGTTTCTCTCCAGAATGGCATTCTGGGAACCAGGATGAGTAGATCAAGTGTCATGAGCTGGTTTTTTACTGCATTTCAGGCGTTGGGCCCTTGATATCTGAGCGATTTTGCAAAAAGGTAGCTCTAAAGTTTTGGCTTGAACACGGGCCCGGCCCGTGTTCAAGCCATTGTGGCCGGCCAAAATTGAGGGGGCTTGCCGTCAAGGCCTGCTTTGCCAAACAGCCTAGGGATAGTTCTAACAGTGGGTGGGTGAGTCTCAGTTTTCTGTCAAAAGCACAGGGCAGGGGGGGTTCCTGCTTTGAGACTTTGACTGCAGTTAGAGTTTCTAGCTCCATTAAGTGGCTCTTTACAGTGTTGGATGCCTTGGCAGTTTTGCCTGGCCTAGTGTAGGCCTGAATGATAGTTTGCTTTTGATTACCAATTAGAGTGAACCCACATTGTGCAGTGGGTGGGTGGGTGGCAGTTGTTTGGGCAAAGCACAGGGGTGGGGGGAGGCTTGACTTTGTGCTTTGTGGCAGCAGCGGAATTGGCTTGTTTTCACAATTTCTGCAGGCACGTTTTGACAAATCCAGTTAGATATCTGCGCGTTTCTCTCCAGAATGGCATTCTGGGAACCAGGATGAGTAGATCAATTGTCATGAGCTGGTTTTTGACTGCATTTCAGGCGTTGGGCCCTTGATATCTGAGCGATTTTGCAAAAAGGTAGCTCTAAAGTTTTGGCTTGAACACGGGCCCGGCCCGTGTTCAAGCCATTGTGGCCGGCCAAAATTGAGGGGGCTTGCCGTCAAGGCCTGCTTTGCCAAACAGCCTAGGGATAGTTCTAACAGTGGGTGGGTGAGTCTCAGTTTTCTGTCAAAAGCACAGGGCAGGGGGGGTTCCTGCTTTGAGACTTTGACTGCAGTTAGAGTTTCTAGCTCCATTAAGTGGCTCTTTACAGTGTTGGATGCCTTGGCAGTTTTGCCTGGCCTAGTGTAGGCCTGAATGATAGTTTGCTTTTGATTACCAATTAGAGTGAACCCACATTGTGCAGTGGGTGGGTGGGTGGCAGTTGTTTGGGCAAAGCACAGGGGTGGGGGGAGGCTTGACTTTGTGCTTTGTGGCAGCAGCGGAATTGGCTTGTTTTCACAATTTCTGCAGGCACGTTTTGACAAATCCAGTTAGATATCTGCGCGTTTCTCTCCAGAATGGCATTCTGGGAACCAGGATGAGTAGATCAATTGTCATGAGCTGGTTTTTGACTGCATTTCAGGCGTTGGGCCCTTGATATCTGAGCGATTTTGCAAAAAGGTAGCTCTAAAGTTTTGGCTTGAACACGGGCCCGGCCCGTGTTCAAGCCATTGTGGCCGGCCAAAATTGAGGGGGCTTGCCGTCAAGGCCTGCTTTGCCAAACAGCCTAGGGATAGTTCTAACAGTGGGTGGGTGAGTCTCAGTTTTCTGTCAAAAGCACAGGGCAGGGGGGGTTCCTGCTTTGAGACTTTGACTGCAGTTAGAGTTTCTAGCTCCATTAAGTGGCTCTTTACAGTGTAGGATGCCTTGGCAGTTTTGCCTGGCCTAGTGTAGGCCTGAATGATAGTTTGCTTTTGATTACCAATTAGAGTGAACCCACATTGTGCAGTGGGTGGGTGGGTGGCAGTTGTTTGGGCAAAGCACAGGGGTGGGGGGAGGCTTGACTTTGTGCTTTGTGGCAGCAGCGGAATTGGCTTGTTTTCACAATTTCTGCAGGCACGTTTTGACAAATCCAGTTAGATATCTGCGCGTTTCTCTCCAGAATGGCATTCTGGGAACCAGGATGAGTAGATCAATTGTCATGAGCTTGTTTTTGACTGCATTTCAGGCGTTGGGCCCTTGATATCTGAGCGATTTTGCAAAAAGGTAGCTCTAAAGTTTTGGCTTGAACACGGGCCCGGCCCGTGTTCAAGCCATTGTGGCCGGCCAAAATTGAGGGGGCTTCCCGTCAAGGCCTGCTTTGCCAAACAGCCTAGGGATAGTTCTAACAGTGGGTGGGTGAGTCTCAGTTTTCTGTCAAAAGCACAGGGCAGGGGGGGTTCCTGCTTTGAGACTTTGACTGCAGTTAGAGTTTCTAGCTCCATTAAGTGGCTCTTTACAGTGTAGGATGCCTTGGCAGTTTTGCCTGGCCTAGTGTAGGCCTGAATGATAGTTTGCTTTTGATTACCAATTAGAGTGAGCCCACATTGTGCAGTGGGTGGGTGGGTGGCAGTTGTTTGGGCAAAGCACAGGGGTGGGGGGAGGCTTGACTTTGTGCTTTGTGGCAGCAGCGGAATTGGCTTGTTTTCACAATTTCTGCAGGCACGTTTTGACAAATCCAGTTAGATATCTGCGCATTTCTCTCCAGAATGGCATTCTGGGAACCAGGATGAGTAGATCAAGTGTCATGAGCTGGTTTTTGACTGCATTTCAGGCGTTGGGCACTTGATATCTGAGCGATTTTGCAAAAAGGTAGCTCTAAAGTTTTGGCTTGAACACGGGCCCGGCCCGTGTTCAAGCCATTGTGGCCGGCCAAAATTGAGGGGGCTTGCCGTCAAGGCCTGCTTTGCCAAACAGCCTAGGGATAGTTCTAACAGTGGGTGGGTGAGTCTCAGTTTTCTGTCAAAAGCACAGGGCAGGGGGGGTTCCTGCTTTGAGACTTTGACTGCAGTTAGAGTTTCTAGCTCCATTAAGTGGCTCTTGACAGTGTAGGATGCCTTGGCAGTTTTGCCTGGCCTAGTGTAGGCCTGAATGATAGTTTGCTTTTGATTACCAATTAGAGTGAACCCACATTGTGCAGTGGGTGGGTGGGTGGCAGTTGTTTGGGCAAAGCACAGGGGTGGGGGGAAGCTTGACTTTGTGCTTTGTGGCAGCAGCGGAATTGGCTTGTTTTCACAATTTCTGCAGGCACGTTTTGACAAATCCAGTTAGATATCTGCGCGTTTCTCTCCAGAATGGCATTCTGGGAACCAGGATGAGTAGATCAATTGTCATGAGCTGGTTTTTGACTGCATTTCAGGCGTTGGGCCCTTGATATCTGAGCGATTTTGCAAAAAGGTAGCTCTAAAGTTTTGGCTTGAACACGGGCCCGGCCCGTGTTCAAGCCATTGTGGCCGGCCAAAATTGAGGGGGCTTGCCGTCAAGGCCTGCTTTGCCAAACAGCCTAGGGATAGTTCTAACAGTGGGTGGGTGAGTCTCAGTTTTCTGTCAAAAGCACAGGGCAGGGGGGGTTCCTGCTTTGAGACTTTGACTGCAGTTAGAGTTTCTAGCTCCATTAAGTGGCTCTTTACAGTGTAGGATGCCTTGGCAGTTTTGCCTGGCCTAGTGTAGGCCTGAATGATAGTTTGCTTTTGATTACCAATTAGAGTGAGCCCACATTGTGCAGTGGGTGGGTGGGTGGCAGTTGTTTGGGCAAAGCACAGGGGTGGGGGGAGGCTTGACTTTGCGCTTTGTGGCAGCAGCGGAATTGGCTTGTTTTCACAATTTCTGCAGGCACGTTTTGACAAATCCAGTTAGATATCTGCGCATTTCTCTCCAGAATGGCATTCTGGGAACCAGGATGAGTAGATCAAGTGTCATGAGCTGGTTTTTGACTGCATTTCAGGCGTTGGGCCCTTGATATCTGAGCGATTTTGCAAAAAGGTAGCTCTAAAGTTTTGGCTTGAACACGGGCCCGGCCCGTGTTCAAGCCATTGTGGCCGGCCAAAATTGAGGGGGCTTGCCGTCAAGGCCTGCTTTGCCAAACAGCCTAGGGATAGTTCTAACAGTGGGTGGGTGAGTCTCAGTTTTCTGTCAAAAGCACAGGGCAGGGGGGGTTCCTGCTTTGAGACTTTGACTGCAGTTAGAGTTTCTAGCTCCATTAAGTGGCTCTTTACAGTGTAGGATGCCTTGGCAGTTTTGCCTGGCCTAGTGTAGGCCTGAATGATAGTTTGCTTTTGATTACCAATTAGAGTGAACCCACATTGTGCAGTGGGTGGGTGGGTGGCAGTTGTTTGGGCAAAGCACAGGGGTGGGGGGAGGCTTGACTTTGTGCTTTGTGGCAGCAGCGGAATTGGCTTGTTTTCACAATTTCTGCAGGCACGTTTTGACAAATCCAGTTAGATATCTGCGCGTTTCTCTCCAGAATGGCATTCTGGGAACCAGGATGAGTAGATCAATTGTCATGAGCTGGTTTTTGACTGCATTTCAGGCGTTGGGCCCTTGATATCTGAGCGATTTTGCAAAAAGGTAGCTCTAAAGTTTTGGCTTGAACACGGGCCCGGCCCGTGTTCAAGCCATTGTGGCCGGCCAAAATTGAGGGGGCTTGCCGTCAAGGCCTGCTTTGCCAAACAGCCTAGGGATAGTTCTAACAGTGGGTGGGTGAGTCTCAGTTTTCTGTCAAAAGCACAGGGCAGGGGGGGTTCCTGCTTTGAGACTTTGACTGCAGTTAGAGTTTCTAGCTCCATTAAGTGGCTCTTTACAGTGTAGGATGCCTTGGCAGTTTTGCCTGGCCTAGTGTAGGCCTGAATGATAGTTTGCTTTTGATTACCAATTAGAGTGAACCCACATTGTGCAGTGGGTGGGTGGGTGGCAGTTGTTTGGGCAAAGCACAGGGGTGGGGGGAGGCTTGACTTTGTGCTTTGTGGCAGCAGCGGAATTGGCTTGTTTTCACAATTTCTGCAGGCACGTTTTGACAAATCCAGTTAGATATCTGCGCGTTTCTCTCCAGAATGGCATTCTGGGAACCAGGATGAGTAGATCAAGTGTCATGAGCTGGTTTTTGACTGCATTTCAGGCGTTGGGCCCTTGATATCTGAGCGATTTTGCAAAAAGGTAGCTCTAAAGTTTTGGCTTGAACACGGGCCCGGCCCGTGTTCAAGCCATTGTGGCCGGCCAAAATTGAGGGGGCTTGCCGTCAAGGCCTGCTTTGCCAAACAGCCTAGGGATAGTTCTAACAGTGGGTGGGTGAGTCTCAGTTTTCTGTCAAAAGCACAGGGCAGGGGGGGTTCCTGCTTTGAGACTTTGACTGCAGTTAGAGTTTCTAGCTCCATTAAGTGGCTCTTTACAGTGTAGGATGCCTTGGCAGTTTTGCCTGGCCTAGTGTAGGCCTGAATGATAGTTTGCTTTTGATTACCAATTAGAGTGAGCCCACATTGTGCAGTGGGTGGGTGGGTGGCAGTTGTTTGGGCAAAGCACAGGGGTGGGGGGAGGCTTGACTTTGTGCTTTGTGGCAGCAGCGGAATTGGCTTGTTTTCACAATTTCTGCAGGCACGTTTTGACAAATCCAATTAGATATCTGCGCGTTTCTCTCCAGAATGGCATTCTGGGAACCAGGATGAGTAGATCAAGTGTCATGAGCTGGTTTTTTACTGCATTTCAGGCGTTGGGCCCTTGATATCTGAGCGATTTTGCAAAAAGGTAGCTCTAAAGTTTTGGCTTGAACACGGGCCCGGCCCGTGTTCAAGCCATTGTGGCCGGCCAAAATTGAGGGGGCTTGCCGTCAAGGCCTGCTTTGCCAAACAGCTTAGGGATAGTTCTAACAGTGGGTGGGTGAGTCTCAGTTTTCTGTCAAAAGCACAGGGCAGGGGGGGTTCCTGCTTTGAGACTTTGACTGCAGTTAGAGTTTCTAGCTCCATTAAGTGGCTCTTTACAGTGTAGGATGCCTTGGCAGTTTTGCCTGGCCTAGTGTAGGCCTGAATGATAGTTTGCTTTTGATTACCAATTAGAGTGAACCCACATTGTGCAGTGGGTGGGTGGGTGGCAGTTGTTTGGGCAAAGCACAGGGGTGGGGGGAGGCTTGACTTTGTGCTTTGTGGCAGCAGCGGAATTGGCTTGTTTTCACAATTTCTGCAGGCACGTTTTGACAAATCCAGTTAGATATCTGCGCGTTTCTCTCCAGAATGGCATTCTGGGAACCAGGATGAGTAGATCAATTGTCATGAGCTGGTTTTTGACTGCATTTCAGGCGTTGGGCCCTTGATATCTGAGCGATTTTGCAAAAAGGTAGCTCTAAAGTTTTGGCTTGAACACGGGCCCGGCCCGTGTTCAAGCCATTGTGGCCGGCCAAAATTGAGGGGGCTTGCCGTCAAGGCCTGCTTTGCCAAACAGCCTAGGGATAGTTCTAACAGTGGGTGGGTGAGTCTCAGTTTTCTGTCAAAAGCACAGGGCAGGGGGGGTTCCTGCTTTGAGACTTTGACTGCAGTTAGAGTTTCTAGCTCCATTAAGTGGCTCTTTACAGTGTAGGATGCCTTGGCAGTTTTGCCTGGCCTAGTGTAGGCCTGAATGATAGTTTGCTTTTGATTACCAATTAGAGTGAGCCCACATTGTGCAGTGGGTGGGTGGGTGGCAGTTGTTTGGGCAAAGCACAGGGGTGGGGGGAGGCTTGACTTTGTGCTTTGTGGCAGGAGCGGAATTGGCTTGTTTTCACAATTTCTGCAGGCACGTTTTGACAAATCCAGTTAGATATCTGCGCGTTTCTCTCCAGAATGGCATTCTGGGAACCAGGATTAGTAGATCAATTGTCATGAGCTGGTTTTTGACTGCATTTCAGGCGTTGGGCCCTTGATATCTGAGCGATTTTGCAAAAAGGTAGCTCTAAAGTTTTGGCTTGAACACGGGCCCGGCCCGTGTTCAAGCCATTGTGGCCGGCCAAAATTGAGGGGGCTTGCCGTCAAGGCCTGCTTTGCCAAACAGCCTAGGGATAGTTCTAACAGTGGGTGGGTGAGTCTCAGTTTTCTGTCAAAAGCACAGGGCAGGGGGGGTTCCTGCTTTGAGACTTTGACTGCAGTTAGAGTTTCTAGCTCCATTAAGTGGCTCTTTACAGTGTAGGATGCCTTGGCAGTTTTGCCTGGCCTAGTGTAGGCCTGAATGATAGTTTGCTTTTGATTACCAATTAGAGTGAACCCACATTGTGCAGTGGGTGGGTGGGTGGCAGTTGTTTGGGCAAAGCACAGGGGTGGGGGGAGGCTTGACTTTGTGCTTTGTGGCAGCAGCGGAATTGGCTTGTTTTCACAATTTCTGCAGGCACGTTTTGACAAATCCAGTTAGATATCTGCGCGTTTCTCTCCAGAATGGCATTCTGGGAACCAGGATGAGTAGATCAATTGTCATGAGCTTGTTTTTGACTGCATTTCAGGCGTTGGGCCCTTGATATCTGAGCGATTTTGCAAAAAGGTAGCTCTAAAGTTTTGGCTTGAACACGGGCCCGGCCCGTGTTCAAGCCATTGTGGCCGGCCAAAATTGAGGGGGCTTCCCGTCAAGGCCTGCTTTGCCAAACAGCCTAGGGATAGTTCTAACAGTGGGTGGGTGAGTCTCAGTTTTCTGTCAAAAGCACAGAGCAGGGGGGGTTCCTGCTTTGAGACTTTGACTGCAGTTAGAGTTTCTAGCTCCATTAAGTGGCTCTTTACAGTGTAGGATGCCTTGGCAGTTTTGCCTGGCCTAGTGTAGGCCTGAATGATAGTTTGCTTTTGATTACCAATTAGAGTGAGCCCACATTGTGCAGTGGGTGGGTGGGTGGCAGTTGTTTGGGCAAAGCACAGGGGTGGGGGGAGGCTTGACTTTGTGCTTTGTGGCAGCAGCGGAATTGGCTTGTTTTCACAATTTCTGCAGGCACGTTTTGACAAATCCAGTTAGATATCTGCGCATTTCTCTCCAGAATGGCATTCTGGGAACCAGGATGAGTAGATCAAGTGTCATGAGCTGGTTTTTGACTGCATTTCAGGCGTTGGGCCCTTGATATCTGAGCGATTTTGCAAAAAGGTAGCTCTAAAGTTTTGGCTTGAACACGGGCCCGGCCCGTGTTCAAGCCATTGTGGCCGGCCAAAATTGAGGGGGCTTGCCGTCAAGGCCTGCTTTGCCAAACAGCCTAGGGATAGTTCTAACAGTGGGTGGGTGAGTCTCAGTTTTCTGTCAAAAGCACAGGGCAGGGGGGGTTCCTGCTTTGAGACTTTGACTGCAGTTAGAGTTTCTAGCTCCATTAAGTGGCTCTTTACAGTGTAGGATGCCTTGGCAGTTTTGCCTGGCCTAGTGTAGGCCTGAATGATAGTTTGCTTTTGATTACCAATTAGAGTGAACCCACATTGTGCAGTGGGTGGGTGGGTGGCAGTTGTTTGGGCAAAGCACAGGGGTGGGGGGAGGCTTGACTTTGTGCTTTGTGGCAGCAGCGGAATTGGCTTGTTTTCACAATTTCTGCAGGCACGTTTTGACAAATCCAGTTAGATATCTGCGCGTTTCTCTCCAGAATGGCATTCTGGGAACCAGGATGAGTAGATCAATTGTCATGAGCTTGTTTTTGACTGCATTTCAGGCGTTGGGCCCTTGATATCTGAGCGATTTTGCAAAAAGGTAGCTCTAAAGTTTTGGCTTGAACACGGGCCCGGCCCGTGTTCAAGCCATTGTGGCCGGCCAAAATTGAGGGGGCTTGCCGTCAAGGCCTGCTTTGCCAAACAGCCTAGGGATAGTTCTAACAGTGGGTGGGTGAGTCTCAGTTTTCTGTCAAAAGCACAGGGCAGGGGGGGTTCCTGCTTTGAGACTTTGACTGCAGTTAGAGTTTCTAGCTCCATTAAGTGGCTCTTTACAGTGTAGGATGCCTTGGCAGTTTTGCCTGGCCTAGTGTAGGCCTGAATGATAGTTTGCTTTTGATTACCAATTAGAGTGAGCCCACATTGTGCAGTGGGTGGGTGGGTGGCAGTTGTTTGGGCAAAGCACAGGGGTGGGGGGAGGCTTGACTTTGCGCTTTGTGGCAGCAGCGGAATTGGCTTGTTTTCACAATTTCTGCAGGCACGTTTTGACAAATCCAGTTAGATATCTGCGCATTTCTCTCCAGAATGGCATTCTGGGAACCAGGATGAGTAGATCAAGTGTCATGAGCTGGTTTTTGACTGCATTTCAGGCGTTGGGCCCTTGATATCTGAGCGATTTTGCAAAAAGGTAGCTCTAAAGTTTTGGCTTGAACACGGGCCCGGCCCGTGTTCAAGCCATTGTGGCCGGCCAAAATTGAGGGGGCTTGCCGTCAAGGCCTGCTTTGCCAAACAGCCTAGGGATAGTTCTAACAGTGGGTGGGTGAGTCTCAGTTTTCTGTCAAAAGCACAGGGCAGGGGGGGTTCCTGCTTTGAGACTTTGACTGCAGTTAGAGTTTCTAGCTCCATTAAGTGGCTCTTTACAGTGTAGGATGCCTTGGCAGTTTTGCCTGGCCTAGTGTAGGCCTGAATGATAGTTTGCTTTTGATTACCAATTAGAGTGAACCCACATTGTGCAGTGGGTGGGTGGGTGGCAGTTGTTTGGGCAAAGCACAGGGGTGGGGGGAGGCTTGACTTTGTGCTTTGTGGCAGCAGCGGAATTGGCTTGTTTTCACAATTTCTGCAGGCACGTTTTGACAAATCCAGTTAGATATCTGCGCGTTTCTCTCCAGAATGGCATTCTGGGAACCAGGATGAGTAGATCAATTGTCATGAGCTGGTTTTTGACTGCATTTCAGGCGTTGGGCCCTTGATATCTGAGCGATTTTGCAAAAAGGTAGCTCTAAAGTTTTGGCTTGAACACGGGCCCGGCCCGTGTTCAAGCCATTGTGGCCGGCCAAAATTGAGGGGGCTTGCCGTCAAGGCCTGCTTTGCCAAACAGCCTAGGGATAGTTCTAACAGTGGGTGGGTGAGTCTCAGTTTTCTGTCAAAAGCACAGGGCAGGGGGGGTTCCTGCTTTGAGACTTTGACTGCAGTTAGAGTTTCTAGCTCCATTAAGTGGCTCTTTACAGTGTAGGATGCCTTGGCAGTTTTGCCTGGCCTAGTGTAGGCCTGAATGATAGTTTGCTTTTGATTACCAATTAGAGTGAACCCACATTGTGCAGTGGGTGGGTGGGTGGCAGTTGTTTGGGCAAAGCACAGGGGTGGGGGGAGGCTTGACTTTGTGCTTTGTGGCAGCAGCGGAATTGGCTTGTTTTCACAATTTCTGCAGGCACGTTTTGACAAATCCAGTTAGATATCTGCGCGTTTCTCTCCAGAATGGCATTCTGGGAACCAGGATGAGTAGATCAAGTGTCATGAGCTGGTTTTTGACTGCATTTCAGGCGTTGGGCCCTTGATATCTGAGCGATTTTGCAAAAAGGTAGCTCTAAAGTTTTGGCTTGAACACGGGCCCGGCCCGTGTTCAAGCCATTGTGGCCGGCCAAAATTGAGGGGGCTTGCCGTCAAGGCCTGCTTTGCCAAACAGCCTAGGGATAGTTCTAACAGTGGGTGGGTGAGTCTCAGTTTTCTGTCAAAAGCACAGGGCAGGGGGGGTTCCTGCTTTGAGACTTTGACTGCAGTTAGAGTTTCTAGCTCCATTAAGTGGCTCTTTACAGTGTAGGATGCCTTGGCAGTTTTGCCTGGCCTAGTGTAGGCCTGAATGATAGTTTGCTTTTGATTACCAATTAGAGTGAGCCCACATTGTGCAGTGGGTGGGTGGGTGGCAGTTGTTTGGGCAAAGCACAGGGGTGGGGGGAGGCTTGACTTTGTGCTTTGTGGCAGCAGCGGAATTGGCTTGTTTTCACAATTTCTGCAGGCACGTTTTGACAAATCCAGTTAGATATCTGCGCGTTTCTCTCCAGAATGGCATTCTGGGAACCAGGATGAGTAGATCAATTGTCATGAGCTTGTTTTTGACTGCATTTCAGGCGTTGGGCCCTTGATATCTGAGCGATTTTGCAAAAAGGTAGCTCTAAAGTTTTGGCTTGAACACGGGCCCGGCCCGTGTTCAAGCCATTGTGGCCGGCCAAAATTGAGGGGGCTTGCCGTCAAGGCCTGCTTTGCCAAACAGCCTAGGGATAGTTCTAACAGTGGGTGGGTGAGTCTCAGTTTTCTGTCAAAAGCACAGGGCAGGGGGGGTTCCTGCTTTGAGACTTTGACTGCAGTTAGAGTTTCTAGCTCCATTAAGTGGCTCTTTACAGTGTAGGATGCCTTGGCAGTTTTGCCTGGCCTAGTGTAGGCCTGAATGATAGTTTGCTTTTGATTACCAATTAGAGTGAGCCCACATTGTGCAGTGGGTGGGTGGGTGGCAGTTGTTTGGGCAAAGCACAGGGGTGGGGGGAGGCTTGACTTTGCGCTTTGTGGCAGCAGCGGAATTGGCTTGTTTTCACAATTTCTGCAGGCACGTTTTGACAAATCCAGTTAGATATCTGCGCATTTCTCTCCAGAATGGCATTCAGGGAACCAGGATGAGTAGATCAAGTGTCATGAGCTGGTTTTTGACTGCATTTCAGGCGTTGGGCCCTTGATATCTGAGCGATTTTGCAAAAAGGTAGCTCTAAAGTTTTGGCTTGAACACGGGCCCGGCCCGTGTTCAAGCCATTGTGGCCGGCCAAAATTGAGGGGGCTTGCCGTCAAGGCCTGCTTTGCCAAACAGCCTAGGGATAGTTCTAACAGTGGGTGGGTGAGTCTCAGTTTTCTGTCAAAAGCACAGGGCAGGGGGGGTTCCTGCTTTGAGACTTTGACTGCAGTTAGAGTTTCTAGCTCCATTAAGTGGCTCTTTACAGTGTAGGATGCCTTGGCAGTTTTGCCTGGCCTAGTGTAGGCCTGAATGATAGTTTGCTTTTGATTACCAATTAGAGTGAACCCACATTGTGCAGTGGGTGGGTGGGTGGCAGTTGTTTGGGCAAAGCACAGGGGTGGGGGGAGGCTTGACTTTGTGCTTTGTGGCAGCAGCGGAATTGGCTTGTTTTCACAATTTCTGCAGGCACGTTTTGACAAATCCAGTTAGATATCTGCGCGTTTCTCTCCAGAATGGCATTCTGGGAACCAGGATGAGTAGATCAAGTGTCATGAGCTGGTTTTTGACTGCATTTCAGGCGTTGGGTCCTTGATATCTGAGCGATTTTGCAAAAAGGTAGCTCTAAAGTTTTGGCTTGAACACGGGCCCGGCCCGTGTTCAAGCCATTGTGGCCGGCCAAAATTGAGGGGGCTTGCCGTCAAGGCCTGCTTTGCCAAACAGCCTAGGGATAGTTCTAACAGTGGGTGGGTGAGTCTCAGTTTTCTGTCAAAAGCACAGGGCAGGGGGGGTTCCTGCTTTGAGACTTTGACTGCAGTTAGAGTTTCTAGCTCCATTAAGTGGCTCTTTACAGTGTAGGATGCCTTGGCAGTTTTGCCTGGCCTAGTGTAGGCCTGAATGATAGTTTGCTTTTGATTACCAATTAGAGTGAGCCCACATTGTGCAGTGGGTGGGTGGGTGGCAGTTGTTTGGGCAAAGCACAGGGGTGGGGGGAGGCTTGACTTTGTGCTTTGTGGCAGCAGCGGAATTGGCTTGTTTTCACAATTTCTGCAGGCACGTTTTGACAAATCCAATTAGATATCTGCGCGTTTCTCTCCAGAATGGCATTCTGGGAACCAGGATGAGTAGATCAAGTGTCATGAGCTGGTTTTTTACTGCATTTCAGGCGTTGGGCCCTTGATATCTGAGCGATTTTGCAAAAAGGTAGCTCTAAAGTTTTGGCTTGAACACGGGCCCGGCCCGTGTTCAAGCCATTGTGGCCGGCCAAAATTGAGGGGGCTTGCCGTCAAGGCCTGCTTTGCCAAACAGCCTAGGGATAGTTCTAACAGTGGGTGGGTGAGTCTCAGTTTTCTGTCAAAAGCACAGGGCAGGGGGGGTTCCTGCTTTGAGACTTTGACTGCAGTTAGAGTTTCTAGCTCCATTAAGTGGCTCTTTACAGTGTAGGATGCCTTGGCAGTTTTGCCTGGCCTAGTGTAGGCCTGAATGATAGTTTGCTTTTGATTACCAATTAGAGTGAACCCACATTGTGCAGTGGGTGGGTGGGTGGCAGTTGTTTGGGCAAAGCACAGGGGTGGGGGGAGGCTTGACTTTGTGCTTTGTGGCAGCAGCGGAATTGGCTTGTTTTCACAATTTCTGCAGGCACGTTTTGACAAATCCAGTTAGATATCTGCGCGTTTCTCTCCAGAATGGCATTCTGGGAACCAGGATGAGTAGATCAAGTGTCATGAGCTGGTTTTTGACTGCATTTCAGGCGTTGGGCCCTTGATATCTGAGCGATTTTGCAAAAAGGTAGCTCTAAAGTTTTGGCTTGAACACGGGCCCGGCCCGTGTTCAAGCCATTGTGGCCGGCCAAAATTGAGGGGGCTTGCCGTCAAGGCCTGCTTTGCCAAACAGCCTAGGGATAGTTCTAACAGTGGGTGGGTGAGTCTCAGTTTTCTGTCAAAAGCACAGGGCAGGGGGGGTTCCTGCTTTGAGACTTTGACTGCAGTTAGAGTTTCTAGCTCCATTAAGTGGCTCTTTACAGTGTAGGATGCCTTGGCAGTTTTGCCTGGCCTAGTGTAGGCCTGAATGATAGTTTGCTTTTGATTACCAATTAGAGTGAGCCCACATTGTGCAGTGGGTGGGTGGGTGGCAGTTGTTTGGGCAAAGCACAGGGGTGGGGGGAGGCTTGACTTTGCGCTTTGTGGCAGCAGCGGAATTGGCTTGTTTTCACAATTTCTGCAGGCACGTTTTGACAAATCCAATTAGATATCTGCGCGTTTCTCTCCAGAATGGCATTCTGGGAACCAGGATGAGTAGATCAAGTGTCATGAGCTGGTTTTTGACTGCATTTCAGGCGTTGGGCCCTTGATATCTGAGCGATTTTGCAAAAAGGTAGCTCTCAAGTTTTGGCTTGAACACGGGCCCGGCCCGTGTTCAAGCCATTGTGGCCGGCCAAAATTGAGGGGGCTTGCCGTCAAGGCCTGCTTTGCCAAACAGCCTAGGGATAGTTCTAACAGTGGGTGGGTGAGTCTCAGTTTTCTGTCAAAAGCACAGGGCAGGGGGGGTTCCTGCTTTGAGACTTTGACTGCAGTTAGAGTTTCTAGCTCCATTAAGTGGCTCTTTACAGTGTAGGATGCCTTGGCAGTTTTGCCTGGCCTAGTGTAGGCCTGAATGATAGTTTGCTTTTGATTACCAATTAGAGTGAACCCACATTGTGCAGTGGGTGGGTGGGTGGCAGTTGTTTGGGCAAAGCACAGGGGTGGGGGGAGGCTTGACTTTGTGCTTTGTGGCAGCAGCGGAATTGGCTTGTTTTCACAATTTCTGCAGGCACGTTTTGACAAATCCAGTTAGATATCTGCGCGTTTCTCTCCAGAATGGCATTCTGGGAACCAGGATGAGTAGATCAATTGTCATGAGCTGGTTTTTGACTGCATTTCAGGCGTTGGGCCCTTGATATCTGAGCGATTTTGCAAAAAGGTAGCTCTAAAGTTTTGGCTTGAACACGGGCCCGGCCCGTGTTCAAGCCATTGTGGCCGGCCAAAATTGAGGGGGCTTGCCGTCAAGGCCTGCTTTGCCAAACAGCCTAGGGATAGTTCTAACAGTGGGTGGGTGAGTCTCAGTTTTCTGTCAAAAGCACAGGGCAGGGGGGGTTCCTGCTTTGAGACTTTGACTGCAGTTAGAGTTTCTAGCTCCATTAAGTGGCTCTTTACAGTGTAGGATGCCTTGGCAGTTTTGCCTGGCCTAGTGTAGGCCTGAATGATAGTTTGCTTTTGATTACCAATTAGAGTGAACCCACATTGTGCAGTGGGTGGGTGGGTGGCAGTTGTTTGGGCAAAGCACAGGGGTGGGGGGAGGCTTGACTTTGTGCTTTGTGGCAGCAGCGGAATTGGCTTGTTTTCACAATTTCTGCAGGCACGTTTTGACAAATCCAGTTAGATATCTGCGCGTTTCTCTCCAGAATGGCATTCTGGGAACCAGGATGAGTAGATCAAGTGTCATGAGCTGGTTTTTGACTGCATTTCAGGCGTTGGGCCCTTGATATCTGAGCGATTTTGCAAAAAGGTAGCTCTAAAGTTTTGGCTTGAACACGGGCCCGGCCCGTGTTCAAGCCATTGTGGCCGGCCAAAATTGAGGGGGCTTGCCGTCAAGGCCTGCTTTGCCAAACAGCCTAGGGATAGTTCTAACAGTGGGTGGGTGAGTCTCAGTTTTCTGTCAAAAGCACAGGGCAGGGGGGGTTCCTGCTTTGAGACTTTGACTGCAGTTAGAGTTTCTAGCTCCATTAAGTGGCTCTTTACAGTGTAGGATGCCTTGGCAGTTTTGCCTGGCCTAGTGTAGGCCTGAATGATAGTTTGCTTTTGATTACCAATTAGAGTGAACCCACATTGTGCAGTGGGTGGGTGGGTGGCAGTTGTTTGGGCAAAGCACAGGGGTGGGGGGAGGCTTGACTTTGTGCTTTGTGGCAGCAGCGGAATTGGCTTGTTTTCACAATTTCTGCAGGCACGTTTTGACAAATCCAGTTAGATATCTGCGCGTTTCTCTCCAGAATGGCATTCTGGGAACCAGGATGAGTAGATCAAGTGTCATGAGCTGGTTTTTGACTGCATTTCAGGCGTTGGGCCCTTGATATCTGAGCGATTTTGCAAAAAGGTAGCTCTAAAGTTTTGGCTTGAACACGGGCCCGGCCCGTGTTCAAGCCATTGTGGCCGGCCAAAATTGAGGGGGCTTGCCGTCAAGGCCTGCTTTGCCAAACAGCCTAGGGATAGTTCTAACAGTGGGTGGGTGAGTCTCAGTTTTCTGTCAAAAGCACAGGGCAGGGGGGGTTCCTGCTTTGAGACTTTGACTGCAGTTAGAGTTTCTAGCTCCATTAAGTGGCTCTTTACAGTGTAGGATGCCTTGGCAGTTTTGCCTGGCCTAGTGTAGGCCTGAATGATAGTTTGCTTTTGATTACCAATTAGAGTGAACCCACATTGTGCAGTGGGTGGGTGGGTGGCAGTTGTTTGGGCAAAGCACAGAGGTGGGGGGAGGCTTGACTTTGTGCTTTGTGGCAGCAGCGGAATTGGCTTGTTTTCACAATTTCTGCAGGCACGTTTTGACAAATCCAGTTAGATATCTGCGCGTTTCTCTCCAGAATGGCATTCTGGGAACCAGGATGAGTAGATCAAGTGTCATGAGCTGGTTTTTGACTGCATTTCAGGCGTTGGGCCCTTGATATCTGAGCGATTTTGCAAAAAGGTAGCTCTAAAGTTTTGGCTTGAACACGGGCCCGGCCCGTGTTCAAGCCATTGTGGCCGGCCAAAATTGAGGGGGCTTGCCGTCAAGGCCTGCTTTGCCAAACAGCCTAGGGATAGTTCTAACAGTGGGTGGGTGAGTCTCAGTTTTCTGTCAAAAGCACAGGGCAGGGGGGGTTCCTGCTTTGAGACTTTGACTGCAGTTAGAGTTTCTAGCTCCATTAAGTGGCTCTTTACAGTGTAGGATGCCTTGGCAGTTTTGCCTGGCCTAGTGTAGGCCTGAATGATAGTTTGCTTTTGATTACCAATTAGAGTGAGCCCACATTGTGCAGTGGGTGGGTGGGTGGCAGTTGTTTGGGCAAAGCACAGGGGTGGGGGGAGGCTTGACTTTGTGCTTTGTGGCAGCAGCGGAATTGGCTTGTTTTCACAATTTCTGCAGGCACGTTTTGACAAATCCAGTTAGATATCTGCGCGTTTCTCTCCAGAATGGCATTCTGGGAACCAGGATGAGTAGATCAAGTGTCATGAGCTGGTTTTTGACTGCATTTCAGGCGTTGGGCACTTGATATCTGAGCGATTTTGCAAAAAGGTAGCTCTAAAGTTTTGGCTTGAACACGGGCCCGGCCCGTGTTCAAGCCATTGTGGCCGGCCAAAATTGAGGGGGCTTGCCGTCAAGGCCTGCTTTGCCAAACAGCCTAGGGATAGTTCTAACAGTGGGTGGGTGAGTCTCAGTTTTCTGTCAAAAGCACAGGGCAGGGGGGGTTCCTGCTTTGAGACTTTGACTGCAGTTAGAGTTTCTAGCTCCATTAAGTGGCTCTTTACAGTGTAGGATGCCTTGGCAGTTTTGCCTGGCCTAGTGTAGGCCTAAATGATAGTTTGCTTTTGATTACCAATTAGAGTGAACCCACATTGTGCAGTGGGTGGGTGGGTGGCAGTTGTTTGGGCAAAGCACAGGGGTGGGGGGAGGCTTGACTTTGTGCTTTGTGGCAGCAGCGGAATTGGCTTGTTTTCACAATTTCTGCAGGCACGTTTTGACAAATCCAGTTAGATATCTGCGCGTTTCTCTCCAGAATGGCATTCTGGGAACCAGGATGAGTAGATCAAGTGTCATGAGCTGGTTTTTGACTGCATTTCAGGCGTTGGGCCCTTGATATCTGAGCGATTTTGCAAAAAGGTAGCTCTAAAGTTTTGGCTTGAACACGGGCCCGGCCCGTGTTCAAGCCATTGTGGCCGGCCAAAATTGAGGGGGCTTGCCGTCAAGGCCTGCTTTGCCAAACAGCCTAGGGATAGTTCTAACAGTGGGTGGGTGAGTCTCAGTTTTCTGTCAAAAGCACAGGGCAGGGGGGGTTCCTGCTTTGAGACTTTGACTGCAGTTAGAGTTTCTAGCTCCATTAAGTGGCTCTTTACAGTGTAGGATGCCTTGGCAGTTTTGCCTGGCCTAGTGTAGGCCTAAATGATAGTTTGCTTTTGATTACCAATTAGAGTGAACCCACATTGTGCAGTGGGTGGGTGGGTGGCAGTTGTTTGGGCAAAGCACAGGGGTGGGGGGAGGCTTGACTTTGTGCTTTGTGGCAGCAGCGGAATTGGCTTGTTTTCACAATTTCTGCAGGCACGTTTTGACAAATCCAGTTAGATATCTGCGCGTTTCTCTCCAGAATGGCATTCTGGGAACCAGGATGAGTAGATCAAGTGTCATGAGCTGGTTTTTGACTGCATTTCAGGCGTTGGGCCCTTGATATCTGAGCGATTTTGCAAAAAGGTAGCTCTAAAGTTTTGGCTTGAACACGGGCCCGGCCCGTGTTCAAGCCATTGTGGCCGGCCAAAATTGAGGGGGCTTGCCGTCAAGGCCTGCTTTGCCAAACAGCCTAGGGATAGTTCTAACAGTGGGTGGGTGAGTCTCAGTTTTCTGTCAAAAGCACAGGGCAGGGGGGGTTCCTGCTTTGAGACTTTGACTGCAGTTAGAGTTTCTAGCTCCATTAAGTGGCTCTTTACAGTGTAGGATGCCTTGGCAGTTTTGCCTGGCCTAGTGTAGGCCTGAATGATAGTTTGCTTTTGATTACCAATTAGAGTGAACCCGCATTGTGCAGTGGGTGGGTGGGTGGCAGTTGTTTGGGCAAAGCACAGGGGTGGGGGGAGGCTTGACTTTGTGCTTTGTGGCAGCAGCGGAATTGGCTTGTTTTCACAATTTCTGCAGGCACGTTTTGACAAATCCAGTTAGATATCTGCGCGTTTCTCTCCAGAATGGCATTCTGGGAACCAGGATGAGTAGATCAAGTGTCATGAGCTGGTTTTTGACTGCATTTCAGGCGTTGGGCCCTTGATATCTGAGCGATTTTGCAAAAAGGTAGCTCTAAAGTTTTGGCTTGAACACGGGCCCGGCCCGTGTTCAAGCCATTGTGGCCGGCCAAAATTGAGGGGGCTTGCCGTCAAGGCCTGCTTTGCCAAACAGCCTAGGGATAGTTCTAACAGTGGGTGGGTGAGTCTCAGTTTTCTGTCAAAAGCACAGGGCAGGGGGGGTTCCTGCTTTGAGACTTTGACTGCAGTTAGAGTTTCTAGCTCCATTAAGTGGCTCTTTACAGTGTAGGATGCCTTGGCAGTTTTGCCTGGCCTAGTGTAGGCCTGAATGATAGTTTGCTTTTGATTACCAATTAGAGTGAACCCGCATTGTGCAGTGGGTGGGTGGGTGGCAGTTGTTTGGGCAAAGCACAGGGGTGGGGGGAGGCTTGACTTTGTGCTTTGTGGCAGCAGCGGAATTGGCTTGTTTTCACAATTTCTGCAGGCACGTTTTGACAAATCCAGTTAGATATCTGCGCGTTTCTCTCCAGAATGGCATTCTGGGAACCAGGATGAGTAGATCAAGTGTCATGAGCTGGTTTTTGACTGCATTTCAGGCGTTGGGCCCTTGATATCTGAGCGATTTTGCAAAAAGGTAGCTCTAAAGTTTTGGCTTGAACACGGGCCCGGCCCGTGTTCAAGCCATTGTGGCCGGCCAAAATTGAGGGGGCTTGCCGTCAAGGCCTGCTTTGCCAAACAGCCTAGGGATAGTTCTAACAGTGGGTGGGTGAGTCTCAGTTTTCTGTCAAAAGCACAGGGCAGGGGGGGTTCCTGCTTTGAGACTTTGACTGCAGTTAGAGTTTCTAGCTCCATTAAGTGGCTCTTTACAGTGTAGGATGCCTTGGCAGTTTTGCCTGGCCTAGTGTAGGCCTGAATGATAGTTTGCTTTTGATTACCAATTAGAGTGAACCCACATTGTGCAGTGGGTGGGTGGGTGGCAGTTGTTTGGGCAAAGCACAGGGGTGGGGGGAGGCTTGACTTTGTGCTTTGTGGCAGCAGCGGAATTGGCTTGTTTTCACAATTTCTGCAGGCACGTTTTGACAAATCCAGTTAGATATCTGCGCGTTTCTCTCCAGAATGGCATTCTGGGAACCAGGATGAGTAGATCAATTGTCATGAGCTGGTTTTTGACTGCATTTCAGGCGTTGGGCCCTTGATATCTGAGCGATTTTGCAAAAAGGTAGCTCTAAAGTTTTGGCTTGAACACGGGCCCGGCCCGTGTTCAAGCCATTGTGGCCGGCCAAAATTGAGGGGGCTTGCCGTCAAGGCCTGCTTTGCCAAACAGCCTAGGGATAGTTCTAACAGTGGGTGGGTGAGTCTCAGTTTTCTGTCAAAAGCACAGGGCAGGGGGGGTTCCTGCTTTGAGACTTTGACTGCAGTTAGAGTTTCTAGCTCCATTAAGTGGCTCTTTACAGTGTAGGATGCCTTGGCAGTTTTGCCTGGCCTAGTGTAGGCCTGAATGATAGTTTGCTTTTGATTACCAATTAGAGTGAACCCACATTGTGCAGTGGGTGGGTGGGTGGCAGTTGTTTGGGCAAAGCACAGGGGTGGGGGGAGGCTTGACTTTGTGCTTTGTGGCAGCAGCGGAATTGGCTTGTTTTCACAATTTCTGCAGGCACGTTTTGACAAATCCAGTTAGATATCTGCGCGTTTCTCTCCAGAATGGCATTCTGGGAACCAGGATGAGTAGATCAATTGTCATGAGCTGGTTTTTGACTGCATTTCAGGCGTTGGGCCCTTGATATCTGAGCGATTTTGCAAAAAGGTAGCTCTAAAGTTTTGGCTTGAACACGGGCCCGGCCCGTGTTCAAGCCATTGTGGCCGGCCAAAATTGAGGGGGCTTGCCGTCAAGGCCTGCTTTGCCAAACAGCCTAGGGATAGTTCTAACAGTGGGTGGGTGAGTCTCAGTTTTCTGTCAAAAGCACAGGGCAGGGGGGGTTCCTGCTTTGAGACTTTGACTGCAGTTAGAGTTTCTAGCTCCATTAAGTGGCTCTTTACAGTGTAGGATGCCTTGGCAGTTTTGCCTGGCCTAGTGTAGGCCTGAATGATAGTTTGCTTTTGATTACCAATTAGAGTGAACCCACATTGTGCAGTGGGTGGGTGGGTGGCAGTTGTTTGGGCAAAGCACAGGGGTGGGGGGAGGCTTGACTTTGTGCTTTGTGGCAGCAGCGGAATTGGCTTGTTTTCACAATTTCTGCAGGCACGTTTTGACAAATCCAATTAGATATCTGCGCGTTTCTCTCCAGAATGGCATTCTGGGAACCAGGATGAGTAGATCAAGTGTCATGAGCTGGTTTTTGACTGCATTTCAGGCGTTGGGCCCTTGATATCTGAGCGATTTTGCAAAAAGGTAGCTCTAAAGTTTTGGCTTGAACACGGGCCCGGCCCGTGTTCAAGCCATTGTGGCCGGCCAAAATTGAGGGGGCTTGCCGTCAAGGCCTGCTTTGCCAAACAGCCTAGGGATAGTTCTAACAGTGGGTGGGTGAGTCTCAGTTTTCTGTCAAAAGCACAGGGCAGGGGGGGTTCCTGCTTTGAGACTTTGACTGCAGTTAGAGTTTCTAGCTCCATTAAGTGGCTCTTTACAGTGTAGGATGCCTTGGCAGTTTTGCCTGGCCTAGTGTAGGCCTGAATGATAGTTTGCTTTTGATTACCAATTAGAGTGAACCCACATTGTGCAGTGGGTGGGTGGGTGGCAGTTGTTTGGGCAAAGCACAGAGGTGGGGGGAGGCTTGACTTTGTGCTTTGTGGCAGCAGCGGAATTGGCTTGTTTTCACAATTTCTGCAGGCACGTTTTGACAAATCCAGTTAGATATCTGCGCGTTTCTCTCCAGAATGGCATTCTGGGAACCAGGATGAATAGATCAAGTGTCATGAGCTGGTTTTTGACTGCATTTCAGGCGTTGGGCCCTTGATATCTGAGCGATTTTGCAAAAAGGTAGCTCTAAAGTTTTGGCTTGAACACGGGCCCGGCCCGTGTTCAAGCCATTGTGGCCGGCCAAAATTGAGGGGGCTTGCCGTCAAGGCCTGCTTTGCCAAACAGCCTAGGGATAGTTCTAACAGTGGGTGGGTGAGTCTCAGTTTTCTGTCAAAAGCACAGGGCAGGGGGGGTTCCTGCTTTGAGACTTTGACTGCAGTTAGAGTTTCTAGCTCCATTAAGTGGCTCTTTACAGTGTAGGATGCCTTGGCAGTTTTGCCTGGCCTAGTGTAGGCCTGAATGATAGTTTGCTTTTGATTACCAATTAGAGTGAGCCCACATTGTGCAGTGGGTGGGTGGGTGGCAGTTGTTTGGGCAAAGCACAGGGGTGGGGGGAGGCTTGACTTTGTGCTTTGTGGCAGCAGCGGAATTGGCTTGTTTTCACAATTTCTGCAGGCACGTTTTGACAAATCCAGTTAGATATCTGCGCGTTTCTCTCCAGAATGGCATTCTGGGAACCAGGATGAGTAGATCAAGTGTCATGAGCTGGTTTTTGACTGCATTTCAGGCGTTGGGCACTTGATATCTGAGCGATTTTGCAAAAAGGTAGCTCTAAAGTTTTGGCTTGAACACGGGCCCGGCCCGTGTTCAAGCCATTGTGGCCGGCCAAAATTGAGGGGGCTTGCCGTCAAGGCCTGCTTTGCCAAACAGCCTAGGGATAGTTCTAACAGTGGGTGGGTGAGTCTCAGTTTTCTGTCAAAAGCACAGGGCAGGGGGGGTTCCTGCTTTGAGACTTTGACTGCAGTTAGAGTTTCTAGCTCCATTAAGTGGCTCTTTACAGTGTAGGATGCCTTGGCAGTTTTGCCTGGCCTAGTGTAGGCCTAAATGATAGTTTGCTTTTGATTACCAATTAGAGTGAACCCACATTGTGCAGTGGGTGGGTGGGTGGCAGTTGTTTGGGCAAAGCACAGGGGTGGGGGGAGGCTTGACTTTGTGCTTTGTGGCAGCAGCGGAATTGGCTTGTTTTCACAATTTCTGCAGGCACGTTTTGACAAATCCAGTTAGATATCTGCGCGTTTCTCTCCAGAATGGCATTCTGGGAACCAGGATGAGTAGATCAAGTGTCATGAGCTGGTTTTTGACTGCATTTCAGGCGTTGGGCCCTTGATATCTGAGCGATTTTGCAAAAAGGTAGCTCTAAAGTTTTGGCTTGAACACGGGCCCGGCCCGTGTTCAAGCCATTGTGGCCGGCCAAAATTGAGGGGGCTTGCCGTCAAGGCCTGCTTTGCCAAACAGCCTAGGGATAGTTCTAACAGTGGGTGGGTGAGTCTCAGTTTTCTGTCAAAAGCACAGGGCAGGGGGGGTTCCTGCTTTGAGACTTTGACTGCAGTTAGAGTTTCTAGCTCCATTAAGTGGCTCTTTACAGTGTAGGATGCCTTGGCAGTTTTGCCTGGCCTAGTGTAGGCCTAAATGATAGTTTGCTTTTGATTACCAATTAGAGTGAACCCACATTGTGCAGTGGGTGGGTGGGTGGCAGTTGTTTGGGCAAAGCACAGGGGTGGGGGGAGGCTTGACTTTGTGCTTTGTGGCAGCAGCGGAATTGGCTTGTTTTCACAATTTCTGCAGGCACGTTTTGACAAATCCAGTTAGATATCTGCGCGTTTCTCTCCAGAATGGCATTCTGGGAACCAGGATGAGTAGATCAAGTGTCATGAGCTGGTTTTTGACTGCATTTCAGGCGTTGGGCCCTTGATATCTGAGCGATTTTGCAAAAAGGTAGCTCTAAAGTTTTGGCTTGAACACGGGCCCGGCCCGTGTTCAAGCCATTGTGGCCGGCCAAAATTGAGGGGGCTTGCCGTCAAGGCCTGCTTTGCCAAACAGCCTAGGGATAGTTCTAACAGTGGGTGGGTGAGTCTCAGTTTTCTGTCAAAAGCACAGGGCAGGGGGGGTTCCTGCTTTGAGACTTTGACTGCAGTTAGAGTTTCTAGCTCCATTAAGTGGCTCTTTACAGTGTAGGATGCCTTGGCAGTTTTGCCTGGCCTAGTGTAGGCCTGAATGATAGTTTGCTTTTGATTACCAATTAGAGTGAACCCACATTGTGCAGTGGGTGGGTGGGTGGCAGTTGTTTGGGCAAAGCACAGGGGTGGGGGGAGGCTTGACTTTGTGCTTTGTGGCAGCAGCGGAATTGGCTTGTTTTCACAATTTCTGCAGGCACGTTTTGACAAATCCAATTAGATATCTGCGCGTTTCTCTCCAGAATGGCATTCTGGGAACCAGGATGAGTAGATCAAGTGTCATGAGCTGGTTTTTGACTGCATTTCAGGCGTTGGGCCCTTGATATCTGAGCGATTTTGCAAAAAGGTAGCTCTAAAGTTTTGGCTTGAACACGGGCCCGGCCCGTGTTCAAGCCATTGTGGCCGGCCAAAATTGAGGGGGCTTGCCGTCAAGGCCTGCTTTGCCAAACAGCCTAGGGATAGTTCTAACAGTGGGTGGGTGAGTCTCAGTTTTCTGTCAAAAGCACAGGGCAGGGGGGGTTCCTGCTTTGAGACTTTGACTGCAGTTAGAGTTTCTAGCTCCATTAAGTGGCTCTTTACAGTGTAGGATGCCTTGGCAGTTTTGCCTGGCCTAGTGTAGGCCTGAATGATAGTTTGCTTTTGATTACCAATTAGAGTGAACCCACATTGTGCAGTGGGTGGGTGGGTGGCAGTTGTTTGGGCAAAGCACAGGGGTGGGGGGAGGCTTGACTTTGTGCTTTGTGGCAGCAGCGGAATTGGCTTGTTTTCACAATTTCTGCAGGCACGTTTTGACAAATCCAGTTAGATATCTGCGCGTTTCTCTCCAGAATGGCATTCTGGGAACCAGGATGAGTAGATCAAGTGTCATGAGCTTGTTTTTGACTGCATTTCAGGCGTTGGGCCCTTGATATCTGAGCGATTTTGCAAAAAGGTAGCTCTAAAGTTTTGGCTTGAACACGGGCCCGGCCCGTGTTCAAGCCATTGTGGCCGGCCAAAATTGAGGGGGCTTGCCGTCAAGGCCTGCTTTGCCAAACAGCCTAGGGATAGTTCTAACAGTGGGTGGGTGAGTCTCAGTTTTCTGTCAAAAGCACAGGGCAGGGGGGGTTCCTGCTTTGAGACTTTGACTGCAGTTAGAGTTTCTAGCTCCATTAAGTGGCTCTTTACAGTGTAGGATGCCTTGGCAGTTTTGCCTGGCCTAGTGTAGGCCTGAATGATAGTTTGCTTTTGATTACCAATTAGAGTGAACCCACATTGTGCAGTGGGTGGGTGGGTGGCAGTTGTTTGGGCAAAGCACAGGGGTGGGGGGAGGCTTGACTTTGTGCTTTGTGGCAGCAGCGGAATTGGCTTGTTTTCACAATTTCTGCAGGCACGTTTTGACAAATCCAATTAGATATCTGCGCGTTTCTCTCCAGAATGGCATTCTGGGAACCAGGATGAGTAGATCAAGTGTCATGAGCTGGTTTTTGACTGCATTTCAGGCGTTGGGCCCTTGATATCTGAGCGATTTTGCAAAAAGGTAGCTCTAAAGTTTTGGCTTGAACACGGGCCCGGCCCGTGTTCAAGCCATTGTGGCCGGCCAAAATTGAGGGGGCTTGCCGTCAAGGCCTGCTTTGCCAAACAGCCTAGGGATAGTTCTAACAGTGGGTGGGTGAGTCTCAGTTTTCTGTCAAAAGCACAGGGCAGGGGGGGTTCCTGCTTTGAGACTTTGACTGCAGTTAGAGTTTCTAGCTCCATTAAGTGGCTCTTTACAGTGTAGGATGCCTTGGCAGTTTTGCCTGGCCTAGTGTAGGCCTGAATGATAGTTTGCTTTTGATTACCAATTAGAGTGAACCCACATTGTGCAGTGGGTGGGTGGGTGGCAGTTGTTTGGGCAAAGCACAGGGGTGGGGGGAGGCTTGACTTTGTGCTTTGTGGCAGCAGCGGAATTGGCTTGTTTTCACAATTTCTGCAGGCACGTTTTGACAAATCCAGTTAGATATCTGCGCGTTTCTCTCCAGAATGGCATTCTGGGAACCAGGATGAGTAGATCAAGTGTCATGAGCTTGTTTTTGACTGCATTTCAGGCGTTGGGCCCTTGATATCTGAGCGATTTTGCAAAAAGGTAGCTCTAAAGTTTTGGCTTGAACACGGGCCCGGCCCGTGTTCAAGCCATTGTGGCCGGCCAAAATTGAGGGGGCTTGCCGTCAAGGCCTGCTTTGCCAAACAGCCTAGGGATAGTTCTAACAGTGGGTGGGTGAGTCTCAGTTTTCTGTCAAAAGCACAGGGCAGGGGGGGTTCCTGCTTTGAGACTTTGACTGCAGTTAGAGTTTCTAGCTCCATTAAGTGGCTCTTTACAGTGTAGGATGCCTTGGCAGTTTTGCCTGGCCTAGTGTAGGCCTGAATGATAGTTTGCTTTTGATTACCAATTAGAGTGAACCCACATTGTGCAGTGGGTGGGTGGGTGGCAGTTGTTTGGGCAAAGCACAGGGGTGGGGGGAGGCTTGACTTTGTGCTTTGTGGCAGCAGCGGAATTGGCTTGTTTTCACAATTTCTGCAGGCACGTTTTGACAAATCCAATTAGATATCTGCGCGTTTCTCTCCAGAATGGCATTCTGGGAACCAGGATGAGTAGATCAATTGTCATGAGCTGGTTTTTGACTGCATTTCAGGCGTTGGGCCTTTGATATCTGAGCGATTTTGCAAAAAGGTAGCTCTAAAGTTTTGGCTTGAACACGGGCCCGGCCCGTGTTCAAGCCATTGTGGCCGGCCAAAATTGAGGGGGCTTGCCGTCAAGGCCTGCTTTGCCAAACAGCCTAGGGATAGTTCTAACAGTGGGTGGGTGAGTCTCAGTTTTCTGTCAAAAGCACAGGGCAGGGGGGGTTCCTGCTTTGAGACTTTGACTGCAGTTAGAGTTTCTAGCTCCATTAAGTGGCTCTTTACAGTGTAGGATGCCTTGGCAGTTTTGCCTGGCCTAGTGTAGGCCTGAATGATAGTTTGCTTTTGATTACCAATTAGAGTGAACCCACATTGTGCAGTGGGTGGGTGGGTGGCAGTTGTTTGGGCAAAGCACAGGGGTGGGGGGAGGCTTGACTTTGTGCTTTGTGGCAGCAGCGGAATTGGCTTGTTTTCACAATTTCTGCAGGCACGTTTTGACAAATCCAGTTAGATATCTGCGCGTTTCTCTCCAGAATGGCATTCTGGGAACCAGGATGAGTAGATCAAGTGTCATGAGCTTGTTTTTGACTGCATTTCAGGCGTTGGGCCCTTGATATCTGAGCGATTTTGCAAAAAGGTAGCTCTAAAGTTTTGGCTTGAACACGGGCCCGGCCCGTGTTCAAGCCATTGTGGCCGGCCAAAATTGAGGGGGCTTGCCGTCAAGGCCTGCTTTGCCAAACAGCCTAGGGATAGTTCTAACAGTGGGTGGGTGAGTCTCAGTTTTCTGTCAAAAGCACAGGGCAGGGGGGGTTCCTGCTTTGAGACTTTGACTGCAGTTAGAGTTTCTAGCTCCATTAAGTGGCTCTTTACAGTGTAGGATGCCTTGGCAGTTTTGCCTGGCCTAGTGTAGGCCTGAATGATAGTTTGCTTTTGATTACCAATTAGAGTGAACCCACATTGTGCAGTGGGTGGGTGGGTGGCAGTTGTTTGGGCAAAGCACAGGGGTGGGGGGAGGCTTGACTTTGTGCTTTGTGGCAGCAGCGGAATTGGCTTGTTTTCACAATTTCTGCAGGCACGTTTTGACAAATCCAGTTAGATATCTGCGCGTTTCTCTCCAGAATGGCATTCTGGGAACCAGGATGAGTAGATCAATTGTCATGAGCTTGTTTTTGACTGCATTTCAGGCGTTGGGCCCTTGATATCTGAGCGATTTTGCAAAAAGGTAGCTCTAAAGTTTTGGCTTGAACACGGGCCCGGCCCGTGTTCAAGCCATTGTAGCCGGCCAAAATTGAGGGGGCTTGCCGTCAAGGCCTGCTTTGCCAAACAGCCTAGGGATAGTTCTAACAGTGGGTGGGTGAGTCTCAGTTTTCTGTCAAAAGCACAGGGCAGGGGGGGTTCCTGCTTTGAGACTTTGACTGCAGTTAGAGTTTCTAGCTCCATTAAGTGGCTCTTTACAGTGTAGGATGCCTTGGCAGTTTTGCCTGGCCTAGTGTAGGCCTGAATGATAGTTTGCTTTTGATTACCAATTAGAGTGAGCCCACATTGTGCAGTGGGTGGGTGGGTGGCAGTTGTTTGGGCAAAGCACAGGGGTGGGGGGAGGCTTGACTTTGTGCTTTGTGGCAGCAGCGGAATTGGCTTGTTTTCACAATTTCTGCAGGCACGTTTTGACAAATCCAGTTAGATATCTGCGCATTTCTCTCCAGAATGGCATTCTGGGAACCAGGATGAGTAGATCAAGTGTCATGAGCTGGTTTTTGACTGCATTTCAGGCGTTGGGCCCTTGATATCTGAGCGATTTTGCAAAAAGGTAGCTCTAAAGTTTTGGCTTGAACACGGGCCCGGCCCGTGTTCAAGCCATTGTGGCCGGCCAAAATTGAGGGGGCTTGCCGTCAAGGCCTGCTTTGCCAAACAGCCTAGGGATAGTTCTAACAGTGGGTGGGTGAGTCTCAGTTTTCTGTCAAAAGCACAGGGCAGGGGGGGTTCCTGCTTTGAGACTTTGACTGCAGTTAGAGTTTCTAGCTCCATTAAGTGGCTCTTTACAGTGTAGGATGCCTTGGCAGTTTTGCCTGGCCTAGTGTAGGCCTGAATGATAGTTTGCTTTTGATTACCAATTAGAGTGAACCCACATTGTGCAGTGGGTGGGTGGGTGGCAGTTGTTTGGGCAAAGCACAGGGGTGGGGGGAGGCTTGACTTTGTGCTTTGTGGCAGCAGCGGAATTGGCTTGTTTTCACAATTTCTGCAGGCACGTTTTGACAAATCCAGTTAGATATCTGCGCATTTCTCTCCAGAATGGCATTCTGGGAACCAGGATGAGTAGATCAAGTGTCATGAGCTGGTTTTTGACTGCATTTCAGGCGTTGGGCCCTTGATATCTGAGCGATTTTGCAAAAAGGTAGCTCTAAAGTTTTGGCTTGAACACGGGCCCGGCCCGTGTTCAAGCCATTGTGGCCGGCCAAAATTGAGGGGGCTTGCCGTCAAGGCCTGCTTTGCCAAACAGCCTAGGGATAGTTCTAACAGTGGGTGGGTGAGTCTCAGTTTTCTGTCAAAAGCACAGGGCAGGGGGGGTTCCTGCTTTGAGACTTTGACTGCAGTTAGAGTTTCTAGCTCCATTAAGTGGCTCTTTACAGTGTAGGATGCCTTGGCAGTTTTGCCTGGCCTAGTGTAGGCCTGAATGATAGTTTGCTTTTGATTACCAATTAGAGTGAGCCCACATTGTGCAGTGGGTGGGTGGGTGGCAGTTGTTTGGGCAAAGCACAGGGGTGGGGGGAGGCTTGACTTTGTGCTTTGTGGCAGCAGCGGAATTGGCTTGTTTTCACAATTTCTGCAGGCACGTTTTGACAAATCCAGTTAGATATCTGCGCATTTCTCTCCAGAATGGCATTCTGGGAACCAGGATGAGTAGATCAAGTGTCATGAGCTGGTTTTTGACTGCATTTCAGGCGTTGGGCCCTTGATATCTGAGCGATTTTGCAAAAAGGTAGCTCTAAAGTTTTGGCTTGAACACGGGCCCGGCCCGTGTTCAAGCCATTGTGGCCGGCCAAAATTGAGGGGGCTTGCCGTCAAGGCCTGCTTTGCCAAACAGCCTAGGGATAGTTCTAACAGTGGGTGGGTGAGTCTCAGTTTTCTGTCAAAAGCACAGGGCAGGGGGGGTTCCTGCTTTGAGACTTTGACTGCAGTTAGAGTTTCTAGCTCCATTAAGTGGCTCTTTACAGTGTAGGATGCCTTGGCAGTTTTGCCTGGCCTAGTGTAGGCCTGAATGATAGTTTGCTTTTGATTACCAATTAGAGTGAACCCACATTGTGCAGTGGGTGGGTGGGTGGCAGTTGTTTGGGCAAAGCACAGGGGTGGGGGGAGGCTTGACTTTGTGCTTTGTGGCAGCAGCGGAATTGGCTTGTTTTCACAATTTCTGCAGGCACGTTTTGACAAATCCAGTTAGATATCTGCGCGTTTCTCTCCAGAATGGTATTCTGGGAACCAGGATGAGTAGATCAATTGTCATGAGCTTGTTTTTGACTGCATTTCAGGCGTTGGGCCCTTGATATCTGAGCGATTTTGCAAAAAGGTAGCTCTAAAGTTTTGGCTTGAACACGGGCCCGGCCCGTGTTCAAGCCATTGTGGCCGGCCAAAATTGAGGGGGCTTGCCGTCAAGGCCTGCTTTGCCAAACAGCCTAGGGATAGTTCTAACAGTGGGTGGGTGAGTCTCAGTTTTCTGTCAAAAGCACAGGGCAGGGGGGGTTCCTGCTTTGAGACTTTGACTGCAGTTAGAGTTTCTAGCTCCATTAAGTGGCTCTTTACAGTGTAGGATGCCTTGGCAGTTTTGCCTGGCCTAGTGTAGGCCTGAATGATAGTTTGCTTTTGATTACCAATTAGAGTGAGCCCACATTGTGCAGTGGGTTGGTGGCTGGCAGTTGTTTGGGCAAAGCACAGGGGTGGGGGGAGGCTTGACTTTGTGCTTTGTGGCAGCAGCGGAATTGGCTTGTTTTCACAATTTCTGCAGGCACGTTTTGACAAATCCAGTTAGATATCTGCGCATTTCTCTCCAGAATGGCATTTTGGGAACCAGGATGAGTAGATCAAGTGTCATGAGCTGGTTTTTGACTGCATTTCAGGCGTTGGGCCCTTGATATCTGAGCGATTTTGCAAAAAGGTAGCTCTAAAGTTTTGGCTTGAACACGGGCCCGGCCCGTGTTCAAGCCATTGTGGCCGGCCAAAATTGAGGGGGCTTGCCGTCAAGGCCTGCTTTGCCAAACAGCCTAGGGATAGTTCTAACAGTGGGTGGGTGAGTCTCAGTTTTCTGTCAAAAGCACAGGGCAGGGGGGGTTCCTGCTTTGAGACTTTGACTGCAGTTAGAGTTTCTAGCTCCATTAAGTGGCTCTTTACAGTGTAGGATGCCTTGGCAGTTTTGCCTGGCCTAGTGTAGGCCTGAATGATAGTTTGCTTTTGATTACCAATTAGAGTGAACCCACATTGTGCAGTGGGTGGGTGGGTGGCAGTTGTTTGGGCAAAGCACAGAGGTGGGGGGAGGCTTGACTTTGTGCTTTGTGGCAGCAGCGGAATTGGCTTGTTTTCACAATTTCTGCAGGCACGTTTTGACAAATCCAGTTAGATATCTGCGCGTTTCTCTCCAGAATGGCATTCTGGGAACCAGGATGAATAGATCAAGTGTCATGAGCTGGTTTTTGACTGCATTTCAGGCGTTGGGCCCTTGATATCTGAGCGATTTTGCAAAAAGGTAGCTCTAAAGTTTTGGCTTGAACACGGGCCCGGCCCGTGTTCAAGCCATTGTGGCCGGCCAAAATTGAGGGGGCTTGCCGTCAAGGCCTGCTTTGCCAAACAGCCTAGGGATAGTTCTAACAGTGGGTGGGTGAGTCTCAGTTTTCTGTCAAAAGCACAGGGCAGGGGGGGTTCCTGCTTTGAGACTTTGACTGCAGTTAGAGTTTCTAGCTCCATTAAGTGGCTCTTTACAGTGTAGGATGCCTTGGCAGTTTTGCCTGGCCTAGTGTAGGCCTGAATGATAGTTTGCTTTTGATTACCAATTAGAGTGAGCCCACATTGTGCAGTGGGTGGGTGGGTGGCAGTTGTTTGGGCAAAGCACAGGGGTGGGGGGAGGCTTGACTTTGTGCTTTGTGGCAGCAGCGGAATTGGCTTGTTTTCACAATTTCTGCAGGCACGTTTTGACAAATCCAGTTAGATATCTGCGCGTTTCTCTCCAGAATGGCATTCTGGGAACCAGGATGAGTAGATCAAGTGTCATGAGCTGGTTTTTGACTGCATTTCAGGCGTTGGGCCCTTGATATCTGAGCGATTTTGCAAAAAGGTAGCTCTAAAGTTTTGGCTTGAACACGGGCCCGGCCCGTGTTCAAGCCATTGTGGCCGGCCAAAATTGAGGGGGCTTGCCGTCAAGGCCTGCTTTGCCAAACAGCCTAGGGATAGTTCTAACAGTGGGTGGGTGAGTCTCAGTTTTCTGTCAAAAGCACAGGGCAGGGGGGGTTCCTGCTTTGAGACTTTGACTGCAGTTAGAGTTTCTAGCTCCATTAAGTGGCTCTTTACAGTGTAGGATGCCTTGGCAGTTTTGCCTGGCCTAGTGTAGGCCTGAATGATAGTTTGCTTTTGATTACCAATTAGAGTGAACCCACATTGTGCAGTGGGTGGGTGGGTGGCAGTTGTTTGGGCAAAGCACAGGGGTGGGGGGAGGCTTGACTTTGTGCTTTGTGGCAGCAGCGGAATTGGCTTGTTTTCACAATTTCTGCAGGCACGTTTTGACAAATCCAGTTAGATATCTGCGCGTTTCTCTCCAGAATGGCATTCTGGGAACCAGGATGAGTAGATCAAGTGTCATGAGCTGGTTTTTGACTGCATTTCAGGCGTTGGGCCCTTGATATCTGAGCGATTTTGCAAAAAGGTAGCTCTAAAGTTTTGGCTTGAACACGGGCCCGGCCCGTGTTCAAGCCATTGTGGCCGGCCAAAATTGAGGGGGCTTGCCGTCAAGGCCTGCTTTGCCAAACAGCCTAGGGATAGTTCTAACAGTGGGTGGGTGAGTCTCAGTTTTCTGTCAAAAGCACAGGGCAGGGGGGGTTCCTGCTTTGAGACTTTGACTGCAGTTAGAGTTTCTAGCTCCATTAAGTGGCTCTTTACAGTGTAGGATGCCTTGGCAGTTTTGCCTGGCCTAGTGTAGGCCTAAATGATAGTTTGCTTTTGATTACCAATTAGAGTGAACCCACATTGTGCAGTGGGTGGGTGGGTGGCAGTTGTTTGGGCAAAGCACAGGGGTGGGGGGAGGCTTGACTTTGTGCTTTGTGGCAGCAGCGGAATTGGCTTGTTTTCACAATTTCTGCAGGCACGTTTTGACAAATCCAGTTAGATATCTGCGCGTTTCTCTCCAGAATGGCATTCTGGGAACCAGGATGAGTAGATCAAGTGTCATGAGCTGGTTTTTGACTGCATTTCAGGCGTTGGGCCCTTGATATCTGAGCGATTTTGCAAAAAGGTAGCTCTAAAGTTTTGGCTTGAACACGGGCCCGGCCCGTGTTCAAGCCATTGTGGCCGGCCAAAATTGAGGGGGCTTGCCGTCAAGGCCTGCTTTGCCAAACAGCCTAGGGATAGTTCTAAAAGTGGGTGGGTGAGTCTCAGTTTTCTGTCAAAAGCACAGGGCAGGGGGGGTTCCTGCTTTGAGACTTTGACTGCAGTTAGAGTTTCTAGCTCCATTAAGTGGCTCTTTACAGTGTAGGATGCCTTGGCAGTTTTGCCTGGCCTAGTGTAGGCCTGAATGATAGTTTGCTTTTGATTACCAATTAGAGTGAACCCACATTGTGCAGTGGGTGGGTGGGTGGCAGTTGTTTGGGCAAAGCACAGGGGTGGGGGGAGGCTTGACTTTGTGCTTTGTGGCAGCAGCGGAATTGGCTTGTTTTCACAATTTCTGCAGGCACGTTTTGACAAATCCAGTTAGATATCTGCGCGTTTCTCTCCAGAATGGCATTCTGGGAACCAGGATGAGTAGATCAAGTGTCATGAGCTGGTTTTTGACTGCATTTCAGGCGTTGGGCCCTTGATATCTGAGCGATTTTGCAAAAAGGTAGCTCTAAAGTTTTGGCTTGAACACGGGCCCGGCCCGTGTTCAAGCCATTGTGGCCGGCCAAAATTGAGGGGGCTTGCCGTCAAGGCCTGCTTTGCCAAACAGCCTAGGGATAGTTCTAAAAGTGGGTGGGTGAGTCTCAGTTTTCTGTCAAAAGCACAGGGCAGGGGGGGTTCCTGCTTTGAGACTTTGACTGCAGTTAGAGTTTCTAGCTCCATTAAGTGGCTCTTTACAGTGTAGGATGCCTTGGCAGTTTTGCCTGGCCTAGTGTAGGCCTGAATGATAGTTTGCTTTTGATTACCAATTAGAGTGAACCCACATTGTGCAGTGGGTGGGTGGGTGGCAGCTGTTTGGGCAAAGCACAGGGGTGGGGGGAGGCTTGACTTTGTGCTTTGTGGCAGCAGCGGAATTGGCTTGTTTTCACAATTTCTGCAGGCACGTTTTGACAAATCCAGTTAGATATCTGCGCGTTTCTCTCCAGAATGGCATTCTGGGAACCAGGATGAATAGATCAAGTGTCATGAGCTGGTTTTTGACTGCATTTCAGGCGTTGGGCCCTTGATATCTGAGCGATTTTGCAAAAAGGTAGTTCTAAAGTTTTGGCTTGAACACGGGCCCGGCCCGTGTTCAAGCCATTGTGGCCGGCCAAAATTGAGGGGGCTTGCCGTCAAGGCCTGCTTTGCCAAACAGCCTAGGGATAGTTCTAACAGTGGGTGGGTGAGTCTCAGTTTTCTGTCAAAAGCACAGGGCAGGGGGGGTTCCTGCTTTGAGACTTTGACTGCAGTTAGAGTTTCTAGCTCCATTAAGTGGCTCTTTACAGTGTAGGATGCCTTGGCAGTTTTGCCTGGCCTAGTGTAGGCCTAAATGATAGTTTGCTTTTGATTACCAATTAGAGTGAACCCACATTGTGCAGTGGGTGGGTGGGTGGCAGTTGTTTGGGCAAAGCACAGGGGTGGGGGGAGGCTTGACTTTGTGCTTTGTGGCAGCAGCGGAATTGGCTTGTTTTCACAATTTCTGCAGGCACGTTTTGACAAATCCAGTTAGATATCTGCGCGTTTCTCTCCAGAATGGCATTCTGGGAACCAGGATGAGTAGATCAAGTGTCATGAGCTGGTTTTTGACTGCATTTCAGGCGTTGGGCCCTTGATATCTGAGCGATTTTGCAAAAAGGTAGCTCTAAAGTTTTGGCTTGAACACGGGCCCGGCCCGTGTTCAAGCCATTGTGGCCGGCCAAAATTGAGGGGGCTTGCCGTCAAGGCCTGCTTTGCCAAACAGCCTAGGGATAGTTCTAACAGTGGGTGGGTGAGTCTCAGTTTTCTGTCAAAAGCACAGGGCAGGGGGGGTTCCTGCTTTGAGACTTTGACTGCAGTTAGAGTTTCTAGCTCCATTAAGTGGCTCTTTACAGTGTAGGATGCCTTGGCAGTTTTGCCTGGCCTAGTGTAGGCCTGAATGATAGTTTGCTTTTGATTACCAATTAGAGTGAACCCACATTGTGCAGTGGGTGGGTGGGTGGCAGTTGTTTGGGCAAAGCACAGGGGTGGGGGGAGGCTTGACTTTGTGCTTTGTGGCAGCAGCGGAATTGGCTTGTTTTCACAATTTCTGCAGGCACGTTTTGACAAATCCAGTTAGATATCTGCGCATTTCTCTCCAGAATGGCATTCTGGGAACCAGGATGAGTAGATCAAGTGTCATGAGCTGGTTTTTGACTGCATTTCAGGCGTTGGGCCCTTGATATCTGAGCGATTTTGCAAAAAGGTAGCTCTAAAGTTTTGGCTTGAACACGGGCCCGGCCCGTGTTCAAGCCATTGTGGCCGGCCAAAATTGAGGGGGCTTGCCGTCAAGGCCTGCTTTGCCAAACAGCCTAGGGATAGTTCTAACAGTGGGTGGGTGAGTCTCAGTTTTCTGTCAAAAGCACAGGGCAGGGGGGGTTCCTGCTTTGAGACTTTGACTGCAGTTAGAGTTTCTAGCTCCATTAAGTGGCTCTTTACAGTGTAGGATGCCTTGGCAGTTTTGCCTGGCCTAGTGTAGGCCTGAATGATAGTTTGCTTTTGATTACCAATTAGAGTGAGCCCACATTGTGCAGTGGGTGGGTGGGTGGCAGTTGTTTGGGCAAAGCACAGGGGTGGGGGGAGGCTTGACTTTGTGCTTTGTGGCAGCAGCGGAATTGGCTTGTTTTCACAATTTCTGCAGGCACGTTTTGACAAATCCAGTTAGATATCTGCGCATTTCTCTCCAGAATGGCATTCTGGGAACCAGGATGAGTAGATCAAGTGTCATGAGCTGGTTTTTGACTGCATTTCAGGCGTTGGGCCCTTGATATCTGAGCGATTTTGCAAAAAGGTAGCTCTAAAGTTTTGGCTTGAACACGGGCCCGGCCCGTGTTCAAGCCATTGTGGCCGGCCAAAATTGAGGGGGCTTGCCGTCAAGGCCTGCTTTGCCAAACAGCCTAGGGATAGTTCTAACAGTGGGTGGGTGAGTCTCAGTTTTCTGTCAAAAGCACAGGGCAGGGGGGGTTCCTGCTTTGAGACTTTGACTGCAGTTAGAGTTTCTAGCTCCATTAAGTGGCTCTTTACAGTGTAGGATGCCTTGGCAGTTTTGCCTGGCCTAGTGTAGGCCTGAATGATAGTTTGCTTTTGATTACCAATTAGAGTGAACCCACATTGTGCAGTGGGTGGGTGGGTGGCAGTTGTTTGGGCAAAGCACAGGGGTGGGGGGAGGCTTGACTTTGTGCTTTGTGGCAGCAGCGGAATTGGCTTGTTTTCACAATTTCTGCAGGCACGTTTTGACAAATCCAGTTAGATATCTGCGCGTTTCTCTCCAGAATGGTATTCTGGGAACCAGGATGAGTAGATCAATTGTCATGAGCTTGTTTTTGACTGCATTTCAGGCGTTGGGCCCTTGATATCTGAGCGATTTTGCAAAAAGGTAGCTCTAAAGTTTTGGCTTGAACACGGGCCCGGCCCGTGTTCAAGCCATTGTGGCCGGCCAAAATTGAGGGGGCTTGCCGTCAAGGCCTGCTTTGCCAAACAGCCTAGGGATAGTTCTAACAGTGGGTGGGTGAGTCTCAGTTTTCTGTCAAAAGCACAGGGCAGGGGGGGTTCCTGCTTTGAGACTTTGACTGCAGTTAGAGTTTCTAGCTCCATTAAGTGGCTCTTTACAGTGTAGGATGCCTTGGCAGTTTTGCCTGGCCTAGTGTAGGCCTGAATGATAGTTTGCTTTTGATTACCAATTAGAGTGAGCCCACATTGTGCAGTGGGTTGGTGGCTGGCAGTTGTTTGGGCAAAGCACAGGGGTGGGGGGAGGCTTGACTTTGTGCTTTGTGGCAGCAGCGGAATTGGCTTGTTTTCACAATTTCTGCAGGCACGTTTTGACAAATCCAGTTAGATATCTGCGCATTTCTCTCCAGAATGGCATTTTGGGAACCAGGATGAGTAGATCAAGTGTCATGAGCTGGTTTTTGACTGCATTTCAGGCGTTGGGCCCTTGATATCTGAGCGATTTTGCAAAAAGGTAGCTCTAAAGTTTTGGCTTGAACACGGGCCCGGCCCGTGTTCAAGCCATTGTGGCCGGCCAAAATTGAGGGGGCTTGCCGTCAAGGCCTGCTTTGCCAAACAGCCTAGGGATAGTTCTAACAGTGGGTGGGTGAGTCTCAGTTTTCTGTCAAAAGCACAGGGCAGGGGGGGTTCCTGCTTTGAGACTTTGACTGCAGTTAGAGTTTCTAGCTCCATTAAGTGGCTCTTTACAGTGTAGGATGCCTTGGCAGTTTTGCCTGGCCTAGTGTAGGCCTGAATGATAGTTTGCTTTTGATTACCAATTAGAGTGAACCCACATTGTGCAGTGGGTGGGTGGGTGGCAGTTGTTTGGGCAAAGCACAGAGGTGGGGGGAGGCTTGACTTTGTGCTTTGTGGCAGCAGCGGAATTGGCTTGTTTTCACAATTTCTGCAGGCACGTTTTGACAAATCCAGTTAGATATCTGCGCGTTTCTCTCCAGAATGGCATTCTGGGAACCAGGATGAATAGATCAAGTGTCATGAGCTGGTTTTTGACTGCATTTCAGGCGTTGGGCCCTTGATATCTGAGCGATTTTGCAAAAAGGTAGCTCTAAAGTTTTGGCTTGAACACGGGCCCGGCCCGTGTTCAAGCCATTGTGGCCGGCCAAAATTGAGGGGGCTTGCCGTCAAGGCCTGCTTTGCCAAACAGCCTAGGGATAGTTCTAACAGTGGGTGGGTGAGTCTCAGTTTTCTGTCAAAAGCACAGGGCAGGGGGGGTTCCTGCTTTGAGACTTTGACTGCAGTTAGAGTTTCTAGCTCCATTAAGTGGCTCTTTACAGTGTAGGATGCCTTGGCAGTTTTGCCTGGCCTAGTGTAGGCCTGAATGATAGTTTGCTTTTGATTACCAATTAGAGTGAGCCCACATTGTGCAGTGGGTGGGTGGGTGGCAGTTGTTTGGGCAAAGCACAGGGGTGGGGGGAGGCTTGACTTTGTGCTTTGTGGCAGCAGCGGAATTGGCTTGTTTTCACAATTTCTGCAGGCACGTTTTGACAAATCCAGTTAGATATCTGCGCGTTTCTCTCCAGAATGGCATTCTGGGAACCAGGATGAGTAGATCAAGTGTCATGAGCTGGTTTTTGACTGCATTTCAGGCGTTGGGCCCTTGATATCTGAGCGATTTTGCAAAAAGGTAGCTCTAAAGTTTTGGCTTGAACACGGGCCCGGCCCGTGTTCAAGCCATTGTGGCCGGCCAAAATTGAGGGGGCTTGCCGTCAAGGCCTGCTTTGCCAAACAGCCTAGGGATAGTTCTAACAGTGGGTGGGTGAGTCTCAGTTTTCTGTCAAAAGCACAGGGCAGGGGGGGTTCCTGCTTTGAGACTTTGACTGCAGTTAGAGTTTCTAGCTCCATTAAGTGGCTCTTTACAGTGTAGGATGCCTTGGCAGTTTTGCCTGGCCTAGTGTAGGCCTGAATGATAGTTTGCTTTTGATTACCAATTAGAGTGAACCCACATTGTGCAGTGGGTGGGTGGGTGGCAGTTGTTTGGGCAAAGCACAGGGGTGGGGGGAGGCTTGACTTTGTGCTTTGTGGCAGCAGCGGAATTGGCTTGTTTTCACAATTTCTGCAGGCACGTTTTGACAAATCCAGTTAGATATCTGCGCGTTTCTCTCCAGAATGGCATTCTGGGAACCAGGATGAGTAGATCAAGTGTCATGAGCTGGTTTTTGACTGCATTTCAGGCGTTGGGCCCTTGATATCTGAGCGATTTTGCAAAAAGGTAGCTCTAAAGTTTTGGCTTGAACACGGGCCCGGCCCGTGTTCAAGCCATTGTGGCCGGCCAAAATTGAGGGGGCTTGCCGTCAAGGCCTGCTTTGCCAAACAGCCTAGGGATAGTTCTAACAGTGGGTGGGTGAGTCTCAGTTTTCTGTCAAAAGCACAGGGCAGGGGGGGTTCCTGCTTTGAGACTTTGACTGCAGTTAGAGTTTCTAGCTCCATTAAGTGGCTCTTTACAGTGTAGGATGCCTTGGCAGTTTTGCCTGGCCTAGTGTAGGCCTAAATGATAGTTTGCTTTTGATTACCAATTAGAGTGAACCCACATTGTGCAGTGGGTGGGTGGGTGGCAGTTGTTTGGGCAAAGCACAGGGGTGGGGGGAGGCTTGACTTTGTGCTTTGTGGCAGCAGCGGAATTGGCTTGTTTTCACAATTTCTGCAGGCACGTTTTGACAAATCCAGTTAGATATCTGCGCGTTTCTCTCCAGAATGGCATTCTGGGAACCAGGATGAGTAGATCAAGTGTCATGAGCTGGTTTTTGACTGCATTTCAGGCGTTGGGCCCTTGATATCTGAGCGATTTTGCAAAAAGGTAGCTCTAAAGTTTTGGCTTGAACACGGGCCCGGCCCGTGTTCAAGCCATTGTGGCCGGCCAAAATTGAGGGGGCTTGCCGTCAAGGCCTGCTTTGCCAAACAGCCTAGGGATAGTTCTAAAAGTGGGTGGGTGAGTCTCAGTTTTCTGTCAAAAGCACAGGGCAGGGGGGGTTCCTGCTTTGAGACTTTGACTGCAGTTAGAGTTTCTAGCTCCATTAAGTGGCTCTTTACAGTGTAGGATGCCTTGGCAGTTTTGCCTGGCCTAGTGTAGGCCTGAATGATAGTTTGCTTTTGATTACCAATTAGAGTGAACCCACATTGTGCAGTGGGTGGGTGGGTGGCAGTTGTTTGGGCAAAGCACAGGGGTGGGGGGAGGCTTGACTTTGTGCTTTGTGGCAGCAGCGGAATTGGCTTGTTTTCACAATTTCTGCAGGCACGTTTTGACAAATCCAGTTAGATATCTGCGCGTTTCTCTCCAGAATGGCATTCTGGGAACCAGGATGAGTAGATCAAGTGTCATGAGCTGGTTTTTGACTGCATTTCAGGCGTTGGGCCCTTGATATCTGAGCGATTTTGCAAAAAGGTAGCTCTAAAGTTTTGGCTTGAACACGGGCCCGGCCCGTGTTCAAGCCATTGTGGCCGGCCAAAATTGAGGGGGCTTGCCGTCAAGGCCTGCTTTGCCAAACAGCCTAGGGATAGTTCTAAAAGTGGGTGGGTGAGTCTCAGTTTTCTGTCAAAAGCACAGGGCAGGGGGGGTTCCTGCTTTGAGACTTTGACTGCAGTTAGAGTTTCTAGCTCCATTAAGTGGCTCTTTACAGTGTAGGATGCCTTGGCAGTTTTGCCTGGCCTAGTGTAGGCCTGAATGATAGTTTGCTTTTGATTACCAATTAGAGTGAACCCACATTGTGCAGTGGGTGGGTGGGTGGCAGCTGTTTGGGCAAAGCACAGGGGTGGGGGGAGGCTTGACTTTGTGCTTTGTGGCAGCAGCGGAATTGGCTTGTTTTCACAATTTCTGCAGGCACGTTTTGACAAATCCAGTTAGATATCTGCGCGTTTCTCTCCAGAATGGCATTCTGGGAACCAGGATGAATAGATCAAGTGTCATGAGCTGGTTTTTGACTGCATTTCAGGCGTTGGGCCCTTGATATCTGAGCGATTTTGCAAAAAGGTAGTTCTAAAGTTTTGGCTTGAACACGGGCCCGGCCCGTGTTCAAGCCATTGTGGCCGGCCAAAATTGAGGGGGCTTGCCGTCAAGGCCTGCTTTGCCAAACAGCCTAGGGATAGTTCTAACAGTGGGTGGGTGAGTCTCAGTTTTCTGTCAAAAGCACAGGGCAGGGGGGGTTCCTGCTTTGAGACTTTGACTGCAGTTAGAGTTTCTAGCTCCATTAAGTGGCTCTTTACAGTGTAGGATGCCTTGGCAGTTTTGCCTGGCCTAGTGTAGGCCTAAATGATAGTTTGCTTTTGATTACCAATTAGAGTGAACCCACATTGTGCAGTGGGTGGGTGGGTGGCAGTTGTTTGGGCAAAGCACAGGGGTGGGGGGAGGCTTGACTTTGTGCTTTGTGGCAGCAGCGGAATTGGCTTGTTTTCACAATTTCTGCAGGCACGTTTTGACAAATCCAGTTAGATATCTGCGCGTTTCTCTCCAGAATGGCATTCTGGGAACCAGGATGAGTAGATCAAGTGTCATGAGCTGGTTTTTGACTGCATTTCAGGCGTTGGGCCCTTGATATCTGAGCGATTTTGCAAAAAGGTAGCTCTAAAGTTTTGGCTTGAACACGGGCCCGGCCCGTGTTCAAGCCATTGTGGCCGGCCAAAATTGAGGGGGCTTGCCGTCAGGGCCTGCTTTGCCAAACAGCCTAGGGATAGTTCTAACAGTGGGTGGGTGAGTCTCAGTTTTCTGTCAAAAGCACAGGGCAGGGGGGGTTCCTGCTTTGAGACTTTGACTGCAGTTAGAGTTTCTAGCTCCATTAAGTGGCTCTTTACAGTGTTGGATGCCTTGGCAGTTTTGCCTGGCCTAGTGTAGGCCTGAATGATAGTTTGCTTTTGATTACCAATTAGAGTGAACCCACATTGTGCAGTGGGTGGGTGGGTGGCAGTTGTTTGGGCAAAGCACAGGGGTGGGGGGAGGCTTGACTTTGTGCTTTGTGGCAGCAGCGGAATTGGCTTGTTTTCACAATTTCTGCAGGCACGTTTTGACAAATCCAATTAGATATCTGCGCGTTTCTCTCCAGAATGGCATTCTGGGAACCAGGATGAATAGATCAAGTGTCATGAGCTGGTTTTTGACTGCATTTCAGGCGTTGGGCCCTTGATATCTGAGCGATTTTGCAAAAAGGTAGCTCTAAAGTTTTGGCTTGAACACGGGCCCGGCCCGTGTTCAAGCCATTGTGGCCGGCCAAAATTGAGGGGGCTTGCCGTCAAGGCCTGCTTTGCCAAACAGCCTAGGGATAGTTCTAACAGTGGGTGGGTGAGTCTCAGTTTTCTGTCAAAAGCACAGGGCAGGGGGGGTTCCTGCTTTGAGACTTTGACTGCAGTTAGAGTTTCTAGCTCCATTAAGTGGCTCTTTACAGTGTAGGATGCCTTGGCAGTTTTGCCTGGCCTAGTGTAGGCCTGAATGATAGTTTGCTTTTGATTACCAATTAGAGTGAACCCACATTGTGCAGTGGGTGGGTGGGTGGCAGTTGTTTGGGCAAAGCACAGGGGTGGGGGGAGGCTTGACTTTGTGCTTTGTGGCAGCAGCGGAATTGGCTTGTTTTCACAATTTCTGCAGGCACGTTTTGACAAATCCAGTTAGATATCTGCGCGTTTCTCTCCAGAATGGCATTCTGGGAACCAGGATGAGTAGATCAATTGTCATGAGCTGGTTTTTGACTGCATTTCAGGCGTTGGGCCCTTGATATCTGAGCGATTTTGCAAAAAGGTAGCTCTAAAGTTTTGGCTTGAACACGGGCCCGGCCCGTGTTCAAGCCATTGTGGCCGGCCAAAATTGAGGGGGCTTGCCGTCAAGGCCTGCTTTGCCAAACAGCCTAGGGATAGTTCTAACAGTGGGTGGGTGAGTCTCAGTTTTCTGTCAAAAGCACAGGGCAGGGGGGGTTCCTGCTTTGAGACTTTGACTGCAGTTAGAGTTTCTAGCTCCATTAAGTGGCTCTTTACAGTGTAGGATGCCTTGGCAGTTTTGCCTGGCCTAGTGTAGGCCTGAATGATAGTTTGCTTTTGATTACCAATTAGAGTGAGCCCACATTGTGCAGTGGGTGGGTGGGTGGCAGTTGTTTGGGCAAAGCACAGGGGTGGGGGGAGGCTTGACTTTGTGCTTTGTGGCAGCAGCGGAATTGGCTTGTTTTCACAATTTCTGCAGGCACGTTTTGACAAATCCAATTAGATATCTGCGCGTTTCTCTCCAGAATGGCATTCTGGGAACCAGGATGAGTAGATCAAGTGTCATGAGCTGGTTTTTGACTGCATTTCAGGCGTTGGGCCCTTGATATCTGAGCGATTTTGCAAAAAGGTAGCTCTAAAGTTTTGGCTTGAACACGGGCCCGGCCCGTGTTCAAGCCATTGTGGCCGGCCAAAATTGAGGGGGCTTGCCGTCAAGGCCTGCTTTGCCAAACAGCCTAGGGATAGTTCTAACAGTGGGTGGGTGAGTCTCAGTTTTCTGTCAAAAGCACAGGGCAGGGGGGGTTCCTGCTTTGAGACTTTGACTGCAGTTAGAGTTTCTAGCTCCATTAAGTGGCTCTTTACAGTGTTGGATGCCTTGGCAGTTTTGCCTGGCCTAGAGTAGGCCTGAATGATAGTTTGCTTTTGATTACCAATTAGAGTGAACCCACATTGTGCAGTGGGTGGGTGGGTGGCAGTTGTTTGGGCAAAGCACAGGGGTGGGGGGAGGCTTGACTTTGTGCTTTGTGGCAGCAGCGGAATTGGCTTGTTTTCACAATTTCTGCAGGCACGTTTTGACAAATCCAGTTAGATATCTGCGCGTTTCTCTCCAGAATGGCATTCTGGGAACCAGGATGAGTAGATCAATTGTCATGAGCTGGTTTTTGACTGCATTTCAGGCGTTGGGCCCTTGATATCTGAGCGATTTTGCAAAAAGGTAGCTCTAAAGTTTTGGCTTGAACACGGGCCCGGCCCGTGTTCAAGCCATTGTGGCCGGCCAAAATTGAGGGGGCTTGCCGTCAAGGCCTGCTTTGCCAAACAGCCTAGGGATAGTTCTAACAGTGGGTGGGTGAGTCTCAGTTTTCTGTCAAAAGCACAGGGCAGGGGGGGTTCCTGCTTTGAGACTTTGACTGCAGTTAGAGTTTCTAGCTCCATTAAGTGGCTCTTTACAGTGTAGGATGCCTTGGCAGTTTTGCCTGGCCTAGTGTAGGCCTGAATGATAGTTTGCTTTTGATTACCAATTAGAGTGAACCCACATTGTGCAGTGGGTGGGTGGGTGGCAGTTGTTTGGGCAAAGCACAGGGGTGGGGGGAGGCTTGACTTTGTGCTTTGTGGCAGCAGCGGAATTGGCTTGTTTTCACAATTTCTGCAGGCACGTTTTGACAAATCCAGTTAGATATCTGCGCGTTTCTCTCCAGAATGGTATTCTGGGAACCAGGATGAGTAGATCAATTGTCATGAGCTTGTTTTTGACTGCATTTCAGGCGTTGGGCCCTTGATATCTGAGCGATTTTGCAAAAAGGTAGCTCTAAAGTTTTGGCTTGAACACGGGCCCGGCCCGTGTTCAAGCCATTGTGGCCGGCCAAAATTGAGGGGGCTTGCCGTCAAGGCCTGCTTTGCCAAACAGCCTAGGGATAGTTCTAACAGTGGGTGGGTGAGTCTCAGTTTTCTGTCAAAAGCACAGGGCAGGGGGGGTTCCTGCTTTGAGACTTTGACTGCAGTTAGAGTTTCTAGCTCCATTAAGTGGCTCTTTACAGTGTAGGATGCCTTGGCAGTTTTGCCTGGCCTAGTGTAGGCCTGAATGATAGTTTGCTTTTGATTACCAATTAGAGTGAGCCCACATTGTGCAGTGGGTTGGTGGGTGGCAGTTGTTTGGGCAAAGCACAGGGGTGGGGGGAGGCTTGACTTTGTGCTTTGTGGCAGCAGCGGAATTGGCTTGTTTTCACAATTTCTGCAGGCACGTTTTGACAAATCCAGTTAGATATCTGCGCATTTCTCTCCAGAATGGCATTCTGGGAACCAGGATGAGTAGATCAAGTGTCATGAGCTGGTTTTTGACTGCATTTCAGGCGTTGGGCCCTTGATATCTGAGCGATTTTGCAAAAAGGTAGCTCTAAAGTTTTGGCTTGAACACGGGCCCGGCCCGTGTTCAAGCCATTGTGGCCGGCCAAAATTGAGGGGGCTTGCCGTCAAGGCCTGCTTTGCCAAACAGCCTAGGGATAGTTCTAACAGTGGGTGGGTGAGTCTCAGTTTTCTGTCAAAAGCACAGGGCAGGGGGGGTTCCTGCTTTGAGACTTTGACTGCAGTTAGAGTTTCTAGCTCCATTAAGTGGCTCTTTACAGTGTAGGATGCCTTGGCAGTTTTGCCAGGCCTAGTGTAGGCCTGAATGATAGTTTGCTTTTGATTACCAATTAGAGTGAACCCACATTGTGCAGTGGGTGGGTGGGTGGCAGTTGTTTGGGCAAAGCACAGAGGTGGGGGGAGGCTTGACTTTGTGCTTTGTGGCAGCAGCGGAATTGGCTTGTTTTCACAATTTCTGCAGGCACGTTTTGACAAATCCAGTTAGATATCTGCGCGTTTCTCTCCAGAATGGCATTCTGGGAACCAGGATGAATAGATCAAGTGTCATGAGCTGGTTTTTGACTGCATTTCAGGCGTTGGGCCCTTGATATCTGAGCGATTTTGCAAAAAGGTAGCTCTAAAGTTTTGGCTTGAACACGGGCCCGGCCCGTGTTCAAGCCATTGTGGCCGGCCAAAATTGAGGGGGCTTGCCGTCAAGGCCTGCTTTGCCAAACAGCCTAGGGATAGTTCTAACAGTGGGTGGGTGAGTCTCAGTTTTCTGTCAAAAGCACAGGGCAGGGGGGGTTCCTGCTTTGAGACTTTGACTGCAGTTAGAGTTTCTAGCTCCATTAAGTGGCTCTTTACAGTGTAGGATGCCTTGGCAGTTTTGCCTGGCCTAGTGTAGGCCTGAATGATAGTTTGCTTTTGATTACCAATTAGAGTGAACCCACATTGTGCAGTGGGTGGGTGGGTGGCAGTTGTTTGGGCAAAGCACAGGGGTGGGGGGAGGCTTGACTTTGTGCTTTGTGGCAGCAGCGGAATTGGCTTGTTTTCACAATTTCTGCAGGCACGTTTTGACAAATCCAGTTAGATATCTGCGCGTTTCTCTCCAGAATGGCATTCTGGGAACCAGGATGAGTAGATCAAGTGTCATGAGCTGGTTTTTGACTGCATTTCAGGCGTTGGGCCCTTGATATCTGAGCGATTTTGCAAAAAGGTAGCTCTAAAGTTTTGGCTTGAACACGGGCCCGGCCCGTGTTCAAGCCATTGTGGCCGGCCAAAATTGAGGGGGCTTGCCGTCAAGGCCTGCTTTGCCAAACAGCCTAGGGATAGTTCTAACAGTGGGTGGGTGAGTCTCAGTTTTCTGTCAAAAGCACAGGGCAGGGGGGGTTCCTGCTTTGAGACTTTGACTGCAGTTAGAGTTTCTAGCTCCATTAAGTGGCTCTTTACAGTGTAGGATGCCTTGGCAGTTTTGCCTGGCCTAGTGTAGGCCTGAATGATAGTTTGCTTTTGATTACCAATTAGAGTGAACCCACATTGTGCAGTGGGTGGGTGGGTGGCAGTTGTTTGGGCAAAGCACAGGGGTGGGGGGAGGCTTGACTTTGTGCTTTGTGGCAGCAGCGGAATTGGCTTGTTTTCACAATTTCTGCAGGCACGTTTTGACAAATCCAGTTAGATATCTGCGCGTTTCTCTCCAGAATGGCATTCTGGGAACCAGGATGAGTAGATCAATTGTCATGAGCTGGTTTTTGACTGCATTTCAGGCGTTGGGCCCTTGATATCTGAGCGATTTTGCAAAAAGGTAGCTCTAAAGTTTTGGCTTGAACACGGGCCCGGCCCGTGTTCAAGCCATTGTGGCCGGCCAAAATTGAGGGGGCTTGCCGTCAAGGCCTGCTTTGCCAAACAGCCTAGGGATAGTTCTAACAGTGGGTGGGTGAGTCTCAGTTTTCTGTCAAAAGCACAGGGCAGGGGGGGTTCCTGCTTTGAGACTTTGACTGCAGTTAGAGTTTCTAGCTCCATTAAGTGGCTCTTTACAGTGTAGGATGCCTTGGCAGTTTTGCCTGGCCTAGTGTAGGCCTGAATGATAGTTTGCTTTTGATTACCAATTAGAGTGAGCCCACATTGTGCAGTGGGTGGGTGGGTGGCAGTTGTTTGGGCAAAGCACAGGGGTGGGGGGAGGCTTGACTTTGTGCTTTGTGGCAGCAGCGGAATTGGCTTGTTTTCACAATTTCTGCAGGCACGTTTTGACAAATCCAATTAGATATCTGCGCGTTTCTCTCCAGAATGGCATTCTGGGAACCAGGATGAGTAGATCAAGTGTCATGAGCTGGTTTTTGACTGCATTTCAGGCGTTGGGCCCTTGATATCTGAGCGATTTTGCAAAAAGGTAGCTCTAAAGTTTTGGCTTGAACACGGGCCCGGCCCGTGTTCAAGCCATTGTGGCCGGCCAAAATTGAGGGGGCTTGCCGTCAAGGCCTGCTTTGCCAAACAGCCTAGGGATAGTTCTAACAGTGGGTGGGTGAGTCTCAGTTTTCTGTCAAAAGCACAGGGCAGGGGGGGTTCCTGCTTTGAGACTTTGACTGCAGTTAGAGTTTCTAGCTCCATTAAGTGGCTCTTTACAGTGTTGGATGCCTTGGCAGTTTTGCCTGGCCTAGAGTAGGCCTGAATGATAGTTTGCTTTTGATTACCAATTAGAGTGAACCCACATTGTGCAGTGGGTGGGTGGGTGGCAGTTGTTTGGGCAAAGCACAGGGGTGGGGGGAGGCTTGACTTTGTGCTTTGTGGCAGCAGCGGAATTGGCTTGTTTTCACAATTTCTGCAGGCACGTTTTGACAAATCCAGTTAGATATCTGCGCGTTTCTCTCCAGAATGGCATTCTGGGAACCAGGATGAGTAGATCAATTGTCATGAGCTGGTTTTTGACTGCATTTCAGGCGTTGGGCCCTTGATATCTGAGCGATTTTGCAAAAAGGTAGCTCTAAAGTTTTGGCTTGAACACGGGCCCGGCCCGTGTTCAAGCCATTGTGGCCGGCCAAAATTGAGGGGGCTTGCCGTCAAGGCCTGCTTTGCCAAACAGCCTAGGGATAGTTCTAACAGTGGGTGGGTGAGTCTCAGTTTTCTGTCAAAAGCACAGGGCAGGGGGGGTTCCTGCTTTGAGACTTTGACTGCAGTTAGAGTTTCTAGCTCCATTAAGTGGCTCTTTACAGTGTAGGATGCCTTGGCAGTTTTGCCTGGCCTAGTGTAGGCCTGAATGATAGTTTGCTTTTGATTACCAATTAGAGTGAACCCACATTGTGCAGTGGGTGGGTGGGTGGCAGTTGTTTGGGCAAAGCACAGGGGTGGGGGGAGGCTTGACTTTGTGCTTTGTGGCAGCAGCGGAATTGGCTTGTTTTCACAATTTCTGCAGGCACGTTTTGACAAATCCAGTTAGATATCTGCGCGTTTCTCTCCAGAATGGTATTCTGGGAACCAGGATGAGTAGATCAATTGTCATGAGCTTGTTTTTGACTGCATTTCAGGCGTTGGGCCCTTGATATCTGAGCGATTTTGCAAAAAGGTAGCTCTAAAGTTTTGGCTTGAACACGGGCCCGGCCCGTGTTCAAGCCATTGTGGCCGGCCAAAATTGAGGGGGCTTGCCGTCAAGGCCTGCTTTGCCAAACAGCCTAGGGATAGTTCTAACAGTGGGTGGGTGAGTCTCAGTTTTCTGTCAAAAGCACAGGGCAGGGGGGGTTCCTGCTTTGAGACTTTGACTGCAGTTAGAGTTTCTAGCTCCATTAAGTGGCTCTTTACAGTGTAGGATGCCTTGGCAGTTTTGCCTGGCCTAGTGTAGGCCTGAATGATAGTTTGCTTTTGATTACCAATTAGAGTGAGCCCACATTGTGCAGTGGGTTGGTGGGTGGCAGTTGTTTGGGCAAAGCACAGGGGTGGGGGGAGGCTTGACTTTGTGCTTTGTGGCAGCAGCGGAATTGGCTTGTTTTCACAATTTCTGCAGGCACGTTTTGACAAATCCAGTTAGATATCTGCGCATTTCTCTCCAGAATGGCATTCTGGGAACCAGGATGAGTAGATCAAGTGTCATGAGCTGGTTTTTGACTGCATTTCAGGCGTTGGGCCCTTGATATCTGAGCGATTTTGCAAAAAGGTAGCTCTAAAGTTTTGGCTTGAACACGGGCCCGGCCCGTGTTCAAGCCATTGTGGCCGGCCAAAATTGAGGGGGCTTGCCGTCAAGGCCTGCTTTGCCAAACAGCCTAGGGATAGTTCTAACAGTGGGTGGGTGAGTCTCAGTTTTCTGTCAAAAGCACAGGGCAGGGGGGGTTCCTGCTTTGAGACTTTGACTGCAGTTAGAGTTTCTAGCTCCATTAAGTGGCTCTTTACAGTGTAGGATGCCTTGGCAGTTTTGCCAGGCCTAGTGTAGGCCTGAATGATAGTTTGCTTTTGATTACCAATTAGAGTGAACCCACATTGTGCAGTGGGTGGGTGGGTGGCAGTTGTTTGGGCAAAGCACAGAGGTGGGGGGAGGCTTGACTTTGTGCTTTGTGGCAGCAGCGGAATTGGCTTGTTTTCACAATTTCTGCAGGCACGTTTTGACAAATCCAGTTAGATATCTGCGCGTTTCTCTCCAGAATGGCATTCTGGGAACCAGGATGAATAGATCAAGTGTCATGAGCTGGTTTTTGACTGCATTTCAGGCGTTGGGCCCTTGATATCTGAGCGATTTTGCAAAAAGGTAGCTCTAAAGTTTTGGCTTGAACACGGGCCCGGCCCGTGTTCAAGCCATTGTGGCCGGCCAAAATTGAGGGGGCTTGCCGTCAAGGCCTGCTTTGCCAAACAGCCTAGGGATAGTTCTAACAGTGGGTGGGTGAGTCTCAGTTTTCTGTCAAAAGCACAGGGCAGGGGGGGTTCCTGCTTTGAGACTTTGACTGCAGTTAGAGTTTCTAGCTCCATTAAGTGGCTCTTTACAGTGTAGGATGCCTTGGCAGTTTTGCCTGGCCTAGTGTAGGCCTGAATGATAGTTTGCTTTTGATTACCAATTAGAGTGAACCCACATTGTGCAGTGGGTGGGTGGGTGGCAGTTGTTTGGGCAAAGCACAGGGGTGGGGGGAGGCTTGACTTTGTGCTTTGTGGCAGCAGCGGAATTGGCTTGTTTTCACAATTTCTGCAGGCACGTTTTGACAAATCCAGTTAGATATCTGCGCGTTTCTCTCCAGAATGGCATTCTGGGAACCAGGATGAGTAGATCAAGTGTCATGAGCTGGTTTTTGACTGCATTTCAGGCGTTGGGCCCTTGATATCTGAGCGATTTTGCAAAAAGGTAGCTCTAAAGTTTTGGCTTGAACACGGGCCCGGCCCGTGTTCAAGCCATTGTGGCCGGCCAAAATTGAGGGGGCTTGCCGTCAAGGCCTGCTTTGCCAAACAGCCTAGGGATAGTTCTAACAGTGGGTGGGTGAGTCTCAGTTTTCTGTCAAAAGCACAGGGCAGGGGGGGTTCCTGCTTTGAGACTTTGACTGCAGTTAGAGTTTCTAGCTCCATTAAGTGGCTCTTTACAGTGTAGGATGCCTTGGCAGTTTTGCCTGGCCTAGTGTAGGCCTGAATGATAGTTTGCTTTTGATTACCAATTAGAGTGAACCCACATTGTGCAGTGGGTGGGTGGGTGGCAGTTGTTTGGGCAAAGCACAGGGGTGGGGGGAGGCTTGACTTTGTGCTTTGTGGCAGCAGCGGAATTGGCTTGTTTTCACAATTTCTGCAGGCACGTTTTGACAAATCCAGTTAGATATCTGCGCGTTTCTCTCCAGAATGGCATTCTGGGAACCAGGATGAGTAGATCAAGTGTCATGAGCTGGTTTTTGACTGCATTTCAGGCGTTGGGCCCTTGATATCTGAGCGATTTTGCAAAAAGGTAGCTCTAAAGTTTTGGCTTGAACACGGGCCCGGCCCGTGTTCAAGCCATTGTGGCCGGCCAAAATTGAGGGGGCTTGCCGTCAAGGCCTGCTTTGCCAAACAGCCTAGGGATAGTTCTAACAGTGGGTGGGTGAGTCTCAGTTTTCTGTCAAAAGCACAGGGCAGGGGAGGTTCCTGCTTTGAGACTTTGACTGCAGTTAGAGTTTCTAGCTCCATTAAGTGGCTCTTTACAGTGTAGGATGCCTTGGCAGTTTTGCCTGGCCTAGTGTAGGCCTAAATGATAGTTTGCTTTTGATTACCAATTAGAGTGAACCCACATTGTGCAGTGGGTGGGTGGGTGGCAGTTGTTTGGGCAAAGCACAGGGGTGGGGGGAGGCTTGACTTTGTGCTTTGTGGCAGCAGCGGAATTGGCTTGTTTTCACAATTTCTGCAGGCACGTTTTGACAAATCCAGTTAGATATCTGCGCGTTTCTCTCCAGAATGGCATTCTGGGAACCAGGATGAGTAGATCAAGTGTCATGAGCTGGTTTTTGACTGCATTTCAGGCGTTGGGCCCTTGATATCTGAGCGATTTTGCAAAAAGGTAGCTCTAAAGTTTTGGCTTGAACACGGGCCCGGCCCGTGTTCAAGCCATTGTGGCCGGCCAAAATTGAGGGGGCTTGCCGTCAAGGCCTGCTTTGCCAAACAGCCTAGGGATAGTTCTAACAGTGGGTGGGTGAGTCTCAGTTTTCTGTCAAAAGCACAGGGCAGGGGGGGTTCCTGCTTTGAGACTTTGACTGCAGTTAGAGTTTCTAGCTCCATTAAGTGGCTCTTTACAGTGTAGGATGCCTTAGCAGTTTTGCCTGGCCTAGTGTAGGCCTGAATGATAGTTTGCTTTTGATTACCAATTAGAGTGAACCCACATTGTGCAGTGGGTGGGTGGGTGGCAGTTGTTTGGGCAAAGCACAGGGGTGGGGGGAGGCTTGACTTTGTGCTTTGTGGCAGCAGCGGAATTGGCTTGTTTTCACAATTTCTGCAGGCACGTTTTGACAAATCCAGTTAGATATCTGCGCGTTTCTCTCCAGAATGGCATTCTGGGAACCAGGATGAGTAGATCAAGTGTCATGAGCTGGTTTTTGACTGCATTTCAGGCGTTGGGCCCTTGATATCTGAGCGATTTTGCAAAAAGGTAGCTCTAAAGTTTTGGCTTGAACACGGGCCCGGCCCGTGTTCAAGCCATTGTGGCCGGCCAAAATTGAGGGGGCTTGCCGTCAAGGCCTGCTTTGCCAAACAGCCTAGGGATAGTTCTAACAGTGGGTGGGTGAGTCTCAGTTTTCTGTCAAAAGCACAGGGCAGGGGGGGTTCCTGCTTTGAGACTTTGACTGCAGTTAGAGTTTCTAGCTCCATTAAGTGGCTCTTTACAGTGTAGGATGCCTTGGCAGTTTTGCCTGGCCTAGTGTAGGCCTGAATGATAGTTTGCTTTTGATTACCAATTAGAGTGAACCCACATTGTGCAGTGGGTGGGTGGGTGGCAGTTGTTTGGGCAAAGCACAGGGGTGGGGGGAGGCTTGACTTTGTGCTTTGTGGCAGCAGCGGAATTGGCTTGTTTTCACAATTTCTGCAGGCACGTTTTGACAAATCCAGTTAGATATCTGCGCGTTTCTCTCCAGAATGGCATTCTGGGAACCAGGATGAGTAGATCAAGTGTCATGAGCTGGTTTTTGACTGCATTTCAGGCGTTGGGCCCTTGATATCTGAGCGATTTTGCAAAAAGGTAGCTCTAAAGTTTTGGCTTGAACACGGGCCCGGCCCGTGTTCAAGCCATTGTGGCCGGCCAAAATTGAGGGGGCTTGCCGTCAAGGCCTGCTTTGCCAAACAGCCTAGGGATAGTTCTAACAGTGGGTGGGTGAGTCTCAGTTTTCTGTCAAAAGCACAGGGCAGGGGGGGTTCCTGCTTTGAGACTTTGACTGCAGTTAGAGTTTCTAGCTCCATTAAGTGGCTCTTTACAGTGTAGGATGCCTTGGCAGTTTTGCCTGGCCTAGTGTAGGCCTAAATGATAGTTTGCTTTTGATTACCAATTAGAGTGAACCCACATTGTGCAGTGGGTGGGTGGGTGGCAGTTGTTTGGGCAAAGCACAGGGGTGGGGGGAGGCTTGACTTTGTGCTTTGTGGCAGCAGCGGAATTGGCTTGTTTTCACAATTTCTGCAGGCACGTTTTGACAAATCCAGTTAGATATCTGCGCGTTTCTCTCCAGAATGGCATTCTGGGAACCAGGATGAGTAGATCAAGTGTCATGAGCTGGTTTTTGACTGCATTTCAGGCGTTGGGCCCTTGATATCTGAGCGATTTTGCAAAAAGGTAGCTCTAAAGTTTTGGCTTGAACACGGGCCCGGCCCGTGTTCAAGCCATTGTGGCCGGCCAAAATTGAGGGGGCTTGCCGTCAAGGCCTGCTTTGCCAAACAGCCTAGGGATAGTTCTAAAAGTGGGTGGGTGAGTCTCAGTTTTCTGTCAAAAGCACAGGGCAGGGGGGGTTCCTGCTTTGAGACTTTGACTGCAGTTAGAGTTTCTAGCTCCATTAAGTGGCTCTTTACAGTGTAGGATGCCTTGGCAGTTTTGCCTGGCCTAGTGTAGGCCTGAATGATAGTTTCCTTTTGATTATCAATTAGAGTGAACCCACATTGTGCAGTGGGTGGGTGGGTGGCAGTTGTTTGGGCAAAGCACAGGGGTGGGGGGAGGCTTGACTTTGTGCTTTGTGGCAGCAGCGGAATTGGCTTGTTTTCACAATTTCTGCAGGCACGTTTTGACAAATCCAGTTAGATATCTGCGCGTTTCTCTCCAGAATGGCATTCTGGGAACCAGGATGAATAGATCAAGTGTCATGAGCTGGTTTTTGACTGCATTTCAGGCGTTGGGCCCTTGATATCTGAGCGATTTTGCAAAAAGGTAGTTCTAAAGTTTTGGCTTGAACACGGGCCCGGCCCGTGTTCAAGCCATTGTGGCCGGCCAAAATTGAGGGGGCTTGCCGTCAAGGCCTGCTTTGCCAAACAGCCTAGGGATAGTTCTAACAGTGGGTGGGTGAGTCTCAGTTTTCTGTCAAAAGCACAGAGCAGGGGGGGTTCCTGCTTTGAGACTTTGACTGCAGTTAGAGTTTCTAGCTCCATTAAGTGGCTCTTTACAGTGTAGGATGCCTTGGCAGTTTTGCCTGGCCTAGTGTAGGCCTGAATGATAGTTTGCTTTTGATTACCAATTAGAGTGAACCCACATTGTGCAGTGGGTGGGTGGGTGGCAGTTGTTTGGGCAAAGCACAGGGGTGGGGGGAGGCTTGACTTTGTGCTTTGTGGCAGCAGCGGAATTGGCTTGTTTTCACAATTTCTGCAGGCACGTTTTGACAAATCCAGTTAGATATCTGCGCGTTTCTCTCCAGAATGGCATTCTGGGAACCAGGATGAGTAGATCAAGTGTCATGAGCTGGTTTTTGACTGCATTTCAGGCGTTGGGCCCTTGATATCTGAGCGATTTTGCAAAAAGGTAGCTCTAAAGTTTTGGCTTGAACACGGGCCCGGCCCGTGTTCAAGCCATTGTGGCCGGCCAAAATTGAGGGGGCTTGCCGTCAAGGCCTGCTTTGCCAAACAGCCTAGGGATAGTTCTAACAGTGGGTGGGTGAGTCTCAGTTTTCTGTCAAAAGCACAGGGCAGGGGGGGTTCCTGCTTTGAGACTTTGACTGCAGTTAGAGTTTCTAGCTCCATTAAGTGGCTCTTTACAGTGTAGGATGCCTTGGCAGTTTTGCCTGGCCTAGTGTAGGCCTGAATGATAGTTTGCTTTTGATTACCAATTAGAGTGAACCCACATTGTGCAGTGGGTGGGTGGGTGGCAGTTGTTTGGGCAAAGCACAGGGGTGGGGGGAGGCTTGACTTTGTGCTTTGTGGCAGCAGCGGAATTGGCTTGTTTTCACAATTTCTGCAGGCACGTTTTGACAAATCCAGTTAGATATCTGCGCGTTTCTCTCCAGAATGGCATTCTGGGAACCAGGATGAATAGATCAAGTGTCATGAGCTGGTTTTTGACTGCATTTCAGGCGTTGGGCCCTTGATATCTGAGCGATTTTGCAAAAAGGTAGTTCTAAAGTTTTGGCTTGAACACGGGCCCGGCCCGTGTTCAAGCCATTGTGGCCGGCCAAAATTGAGGGGGCTTGCCGTCAAGGCCTGCTTTGCCAAACAGCCTAGGGATAGTTCTAACAGTGGGTGGGTGAGTCTCAGTTTTCTGTCAAAAGCACAGAGCAGGGGGGGTTCCTGCTTTGAGACTTTGACTGCAGTTAGAGTTTCTAGCTCCATTAAGTGGCTCTTTACAGTGTAGGATGCCTTGGCAGTTTTGCCTGGCCTAGTGTAGGCCTGAATGATAGTTTGCTTTTGATTACCAATTAGAGTGAACCCACATTGTGCAGTGGGTGGGTGGGTGGCAGTTGTTTGGGCAAAGCACAGGGGTGGGGGGAGGCTTGACTTTGTGCTTTGTGGCAGCAGCGGAATTGGCTTGTTTTCACAATTTCTGCAGGCACGTTTTGACAAATCCAGTTAGATATCTGCGCGTTTCTCTCCAGAATGGCATTCTGGGAACCAGGATGAGTAGATCAAGTGTCATGAGCTGGTTTTTGACTGCATTTCAGGCGTTGGGCCTTTGATATCTGAGCGATTTTGCAAAAAGGTAGCTCTAAAGTTTTGGCTTGAACACGGGCCCGGCCCGTGTTCAAGCCATTGTGGCCGGCCAAAATTGAGGGGGCTTGCCGTCAAGGCCTGCTTTGCCAAACAGCCTAGGGATAGTTCTAAAAGTGGGTGGGTGAGTCTCAGTTTTCTGTCAAAAGCACAGGGCAGGGGGGGTTCCTGCTTTGAGACTTTGACTGCAGTTAGAGTTTCTAGCTCCATTAAGTGGCTCTTTACAGTGTAGGATGCCTTGGCAGTTTTGCCTGGCCTAGTGTAGGCCTGAATGATAGTTTGCTTTTGATTACCAATTAGAGTGAACCCACATTGTGCAGTGGGTGGGTGGGTGGCAGTTGTTTGGGCAAAGCACAGGGGTGGGGGGAGGCTTGACTTTGTGCTTTGTGGCAGCAGCGGAATTGGCTTGTTTTCACAATTTCTGCAGGCACGTTTTGACAAATCCAGTTAGATATCTGCGCGTTTCTCTCCAGAATGGCATTCTGGGAACCAGGATGAATAGATCAAGTGTCATGAGCTGGTTTTTGACTGCATTTCAGGCGTTGGGCCCTTGATATCTGAGCGATTTTGCAAAAAGGTAGCTCTAAAGTTTTGGCTTGAACACGGGCCCGGCCCGTGTTCAAGCCATTGTGGCCGGCCAAAATTGAGGGGGCTTGCCGTCAAGGCCTGCTTTGCCAAACAGCCTAGGGATAGTTCTAACAGTGGGTGGGTGAGTCTCAGTTTTCTGTCAAAAGCACAGAGCAGGGGGGGTTCCTGCTTTGAGACTTTGACTGCAGTTAGAGTTTCTAGCTCCATTAAGTGGCTCTTTACAGTGTAGGATGCCTTGGCAGTTTTGCCTGGCCTAGTGTAGGCCTGAATGATAGTTTGCTTTTGATTACCAATTAGAGTGAACCCACATTGTGCAGTGGGTGGGTGGGTGGCAGTTGTTTGGGCAAAGCACAGGGGTGGGGGGAGGCTTGACTTTGTGCTTTGTGGCAGCAGCGGAATTGGCTTGTTTTCACAATTTCTGCAGGCACGTTTTGACAAATCCAGTTAGATATCTGCGCGTTTCTCTCCAGAATGGCATTCTGGGAACCAGGATGAGTAGATCAAGTGTCATGAGCTGGTTTTTGACTGCATTTCAGGCGTTGGGCACTTGATATCTGAGCGATTTTGCAAAAAGGTAGCTCTAAAGTTTTGGCTTGAACACGGGCCCGGCCCGTGTTCAAGCCATTGTGGCCGGCCAAAATTGAGGGGGCTTGCCGTCAAGGCCTGCTTTGCCAAACAGCCTAGGGATAGTTCTAACAGTGGGTGGGTGAGTCTCAGTTTTCTGTCAAAAGCACAGGGCAGGGGGGGTTCCTGCTTTGAGACTTTGACTGCAGTTAGAGTTTCTAGCTCCATTAAGTGGCTCTTTACAGTGTAGGATGCCTTGGCAGTTTTGCCTGGCCTAGTGTAGGCCTAAATGATAGTTTGCTTTTGATTACCAATTAGAGTGAACCCACATTGTGCAGTGGGTGGGTGGGTGGCAGTTGTTTGGGCAAAGCACAGGGGTGGGGGGAGGCTTGACTTTGTGCTTTGTGAAAGCAGCGGAATTGGCTTGTTTTCACAATTTCTGCAGGCACGTTTTGACAAATCCAGTTAGATATCTGCGCGTTTCTCTCCAGAATGGCATTCTGGGAACCAGGATGAGTAGATCAAGTGTCATGAGCTGGTTTTTGACTGCATTTCAGGCGTTGGGCCCTTGATATCTGAGCGATTTTGCAAAAAGGTAGCTCTAAAGTTTTGGCTTGAACACGGGCCCGGCCCGTGTTCAAGCCATTGTGGCCGGCCAAAATTGAGGGGGCTTGCCGTCAGGGCCTGCTTTGCCAAACAGCCTAGGGATAGTTCTAACAGTGGGTGGGTGAGTCTCAGTTTTCTGTCAAAAGCACAGGGCAGGGGGGGTTCCTGCTTTGAGACTTTGACTGCAGTTAGAGTTTCTAGCTCCATTAAGTGGCTCTTTACAGTGTTGGATGCCTTGGCAGTTTTGCCTGGCCTAGTGTAGGCCTGAATGATAGTTTGCTTTTGATTACCAATTAGAGTGAACCCACATTGTGCAGTGGGTGGGTGGGTGGCAGTTGTTTGGGCAAAGCACAGGGGTGGGGGGAGGCTTGACTTTGTGCTTTGTGGCAGCAGCGGAATCGGCTTGTTTTCACAATTTCTGCAGGCACGTTTTGACAAATCCAGTTAGATATCTGCGCGTTTCTCTCCAGAATGGCATTCTGGGAACCAGGATGAGTAGATCAATTGTCATGAGCTGGTTTTTGACTGCATTTCAGGCGTTGGGCCCTTGATATCTGAGCGATTTTGCAAAAAGGTAGCTCTAAAGTTTTGGCTTGAACACGGGCCCGGCCCGTGTTCAAGCCATTGTGGCCGGCCAAAATTGAGGGGGCTTGCCGTCAAGGCCTGCTTTGCCAAACAGCCTAGGGATAGTTCTAACAGTGGGTGGGTGAGTCTCAGTTTTCTGTCAAAAGCACAGGGCAGGGGGGGTTCCTGCTTTGAGACTTTGACTGCAGTTAGAGTTTCTAGCTCCATTAAGTGGCTCTTTACAGTGTAGGATGCCTTGGCAGTTTTGCCTGGCCTAGTGTAGGCCTGAATGATAGTTTGCTTTTGATTACCAATTAGAGTGAACCCACATTGTGCAGTGGGTGGGTGGGTGGCAGTTGTTTGGGCAAAGCACAGGGGTGGGGGGAGGCTTGACTTTGTGCTTTGTGGCAGCAGCGGAATTGGCTTGTTTTCACAATTTCTGCAGGCACGTTTTGACAAATCCAGTTAGATATCTGCGCGTTTCTCTCCAGAATGGCATTCTGGGAACCAGGATGAATAGATCAAGTGTCATGAGCTGGTTTTTGACTGCATTTCAGGCGTTGGGCCCTTGATATCTGAGCGATTTTGCAAAAAGGTAGTTCTAAAGTTTTGGCTTGAACACGGGCCCGGCCCGTGTTCAAGCCATTGTGGCCGGCCAAAATTGAGGGGGCTTGCCGTCAAGGCCTGCTTTGCCAAACAGCCTAGGGATAGTTCTAACAGTGGGTGGGTGAGTCTCAGTTTTCTGTCAAAAGCACAGAGCAGGGGGGGTTCCTGCTTTGAGACTTTGACTGCAGTTAGAGTTTCTAGCTCCATTAAGTGGCTCTTTACAGTGTAGGATGCCTTGGCAGTTTTGCCTGGCCTAGTGTAGGCCTGAATGATAGTTTGCTTTTGATTACCAATTAGAGTGAACCCACATTGTGCAGTGGGTGGGTGGGTGGCAGTTGTTTGGGCAAAGCACAGGGGTGGGGGGAGGCTTGACTTTGTGCTTTGTGGCAGCAGCGGAATTGGCTTGTTTTCACAATTTCTGCAGGCACGTTTTGACAAATCCAGTTAGATATCTGCGCGTTTCTCTCCAGAATGGCATTCTGGGAACCAGGATGAGTAGATCAAGTGTCATGAGCTGGTTTTTGACTGCATTTCAGGCGTTGGGCCTTTGATATCTGAGCGATTTTGCAAAAAGGTAGCTCTAAAGTTTTGGCTTGAACACGGGCCCGGCCCGTGTTCAAGCCATTGTGGCCGGCCAAAATTGAGGGGGCTTGCCGTCAAGGCCTGCTTTGCCAAACAGCCTAGGGATAGTTCTAAAAGTGGGTGGGTGAGTCTCAGTTTTCTGTCAAAAGCACAGGGCAGGGGGGGTTCCTGCTTTGAGACTTTGACTGCAGTTAGAGTTTCTAGCTCCATTAAGTGGCTCTTTACAGTGTAGGATGCCTTGGCAGTTTTGCCTGGCCTAGTGTAGGCCTGAATGATAGTTTGCTTTTGATTACCAATTAGAGTGAACCCACATTGTGCAGTGGGTGGGTGGGTGGCAGTTGTTTGGGCAAAGCACAGGGGTGGGGGGAGGCTTGACTTTGTGCTTTGTGGCAGCAGCGGAATTGGCTTGTTTTCACAATTTCTGCAGGCACGTTTTGACAAATCCAGTTAGATATCTGCGCGTTTCTCTCCAGAATGGCATTCTGGGAACCAGGATGAATAGATCAAGTGTCATGAGCTGGTTTTTGACTGCATTTCAGGCGTTGGGCCCTTGATATCTGAGCGATTTTGCAAAAAGGTAGCTCTAAAGTTTTGGCTTGAACACGGGCCCGGCCCGTGTTCAAGCCATTGTGGCCGGCCAAAATTGAGGGGGCTTGCCGTCAAGGCCTGCTTTGCCAAACAGCCTAGGGATAGTTCTAACAGTGGGTGGGTGAGTCTCAGTTTTCTGTCAAAAGCACAGAGCAGGGGGGGTTCCTGCTTTGAGACTTTGACTGCAGTTAGAGTTTCTAGCTCCATTAAGTGGCTCTTTACAGTGTAGGATGCCTTGGCAGTTTTGCCTGGCCTAGTGTAGGCCTGAATGATAGTTTGCTTTTGATTACCAATTAGAGTGAACCCACATTGTGCAGTGGGTGGGTGGGTGGCAGTTGTTTGGGCAAAGCACAGGGGTGGGGGGAGGCTTGACTTTGTGCTTTGTGGCAGCAGCGGAATTGGCTTGTTTTCACAATTTCTGCAGGCACGTTTTGACAAATCCAGTTAGATATCTGCGCGTTTCTCTCCAGAATGGCATTCTGGGAACCAGGATGAGTAGATCAAGTGTCATGAGCTGGTTTTTGACTGCATTTCAGGCGTTGGGCACTTGATATCTGAGCGATTTTGCAAAAAGGTAGCTCTAAAGTTTTGGCTTGAACACGGGCCCGGCCCGTGTTCAAGCCATTGTGGCCGGCCAAAATTGAGGGGGCTTGCCGTCAAGGCCTGCTTTGCCAAACAGCCTAGGGATAGTTCTAACAGTGGGTGGGTGAGTCTCAGTTTTCTGTCAAAAGCACAGGGCAGGGGGGGTTCCTGCTTTGAGACTTTGACTGCAGTTAGAGTTTCTAGCTCCATTAAGTGGCTCTTTACAGTGTAGGATGCCTTGGCAGTTTTGCCTGGCCTAGTGTAGGCCTAAATGATAGTTTGCTTTTGATTACCAATTAGAGTGAACCCACATTGTGCAGTGGGTGGGTGGGTGGCAGTTGTTTGGGCAAAGCACAGGGGTGGGGGGAGGCTTGACTTTGTGCTTTGTGGCAGCAGCGGAATTGGCTTGTTTTCACAATTTCTGCAGGCACGTTTTGACAAATCCAGTTAGATATCTGCGCGTTTCTCTCCAGAATGGCATTCTGGGAACCAGGATGAGTAGATCAAGTGTCATGAGCTGGTTTTTGACTGCATTTCAGGCGTTGGGCCCTTGATATCTGAGCGATTTTGCAAAAAGGTAGCTCTAAAGTTTTGGCTTGAACACGGGCCCGGCCCGTGTTCAAGCCATTGTGGCCGGCCAAAATTGAGGGGGCTTGCCGTCAGGGCCTGCTTTGCCAAACAGCCTAGGGATAGTTCTAACAGTGGGTGGGTGAGTCTCAGTTTTCTGTCAAAAGCACAGGGCAGGGGGGGTTCCTGCTTTGAGACTTTGACTGCAGTTAGAGTTTCTAGCTCCATTAAGTGGCTCTTTACAGTGTTGGATGCCTTGGCAGTTTTGCCTGGCCTAGTGTAGGCCTGAATGATAGTTTGCTTTTGATTACCAATTAGAGTGAACCCACATTGTGCAGTGGGTGGGTGGGTGGCAGTTGTTTGGGCAAAGCACAGGGGTGGGGGGAGGCTTGACTTTGTGCTTTGTGGCAGCAGCGGAATCGGCTTGTTTTCACAATTTCTGCAGGCACGTTTTGACAAATCCAGTTAGATATCTGCGCGTTTCTCTCCAGAATGGCATTCTGGGAACCAGGATGAGTAGATCAATTGTCATGAGCTGGTTTTTGACTGCATTTCAGGCGTTGGGCCCTTGATATCTGAGCGATTTTGCAAAAAGGTAGCTCTAAAGTTTTGGCTTGAACACGGGCCCGGCCCGTGTTCAAGCCATTGTGGCCGGCCAAAATTGAGGGGGCTTGCCGTCAAGGCCTGCTTTGCCAAACAGCCTAGGGATAGTTCTAACAGTGGGTGGGTGAGTCTCAGTTTTCTGTCAAAAGCACAGGGCAGGGGGGGTTCCTGCTTTGAGACTTTGACTGCAGTTAGAGTTTCTAGCTCCATTAAGTGGCTCTTTACAGTGTAGGATGCCTTGGCAGTTTTGCCTGGCCTAGTGTAGGCCTGAATGATAGTTTGCTTTTGATTACCAATTAGAGTGAACCCACATTGTGCAGTGGGTGGGTGGGTGGCAGTTGTTTGGGCAAAGCACAGGGGTGGGGGGAGGCTTGACTTTGTGCTTTGTGGCAGCAGCGGAATTGGCTTGTTTTCACAATTTCTGCAGGCACGTTTTGACAAATCCAGTTAGATATCTGCGCGTTTCTCTCCAGAATGGCATTCTGGGAACCAGGATGAGTAGATCAATTGTCATGAGCTGGTTTTTGACTGCATTTCAGGCGTTGGGCCCTTGATATCTGAGCGATTTTGCAAAAAGGTAGCTCTAAAGTTTTGGCTTGAACACGGGCCCGGCCCGTGTTCAAGCCATTGTGGCCGGCCAAAATTGAGGGGGCTTGCCGTCAAGGCCTGCTTTGCCAAACAGCCTAGGGATAGTTCTAACAGTGGGTGGGTGAGTCTCAGTTTTCTGTCAAAAGCACAGGGCAGGGGGGGTTCCTGCTTTGAGACTTTGACTGCAGTTAGAGTTTCTAGCTCCATTAAGTGGCTCTTTACAGTGTAGGATGCCTTGGCAGTTTTGCCTGGCCTAGTGTAGGCCTGAATGATAGTTTGCTTTTGATTACCAATTAGAGTGAGCCCACATTGTGCAGTGGGTGGGTGGGTGGCAGTTGTTTGGGCAAAGCACAGGGGTGGGGGGAGGCTTGACTTTGTGCTTTGTGGCAGCAGCGGAATTGGCTTGTTTTCACAATTTCTGCAGGCACGTTTTGACAAATCCAGTTAGATATCTGCGCATTTCTCTCCAGAATGGCATTCTGGGAACCAGGATGAGTAGATCAAGTGTCATGAGCTGGTTTTTGACTGCATTTCAGGCGTTGGGCCCTTGATATCTGAGCGATTTTGCAAAAAGGTAGCTCTAAAGTTTTGGCTTGAACACGGGCCCGGCCCGTGTTCAAGCCATTGTGGCCGGCCAAAATTGAGGGGGCTTGCCGTCAAGGCCTGCTTTGCCAAACAGCCTAGGGATAGTTCTAACAGTGGGTGGGTGAGTCTCAGTTTTCTGTCAAAAGCACAGGGCAGGGGGGGTTCCTGCTTTGAGACTTTGACTGCAGTTAGAGTTTCTAGCTCCATTAAGTGGCTCTTTACAGTGTAGGATGCCTTGGCAGTTTTGCCTGGCCTAGTGTAGGCCTGAATGATAGTTTGCTTTTGATTACCAATTAGAGTGAACCCACATTGTGCAGTGGGTGGGTGGGTGGCAGTTGTTTGGGCAAAGCACAGGGGTGGGGGGAGGCTTGACTTTGTGCTTTGTGGCAGCAGCGGAATTGGCTTGTTTTCACAATTTCTGCAGGCACGTTTTGACAAATCCAGTTAGATATCTGCGCGTTTCTCTCCAGAATGGCATTCTGGGAACCAGGATGAGTAGATCAAGTGTCATGAGCTGGTTTTTGACTGCATTTCAGGCGTTGGGCCCTTGATATCTGAGCGATTTTGCAAAAAGGTAGCTCTAAAGTTTTGGCTTGAACACGGGCCCGGCCCGTGTTCAAGCCATTGTGGCCGGCCAAAATTGAGGGGGCTTGCCGTCAAGGCCTGCTTTGCCAAACAGCCTAGGGATAGTTCTAACAGTGGGTGGGTGAGTCTCAGTTTTCTGTCAAAAGCACAGGGCAGGGGGGGTTCCTGCTTTGAGACTTTGACTGCAGTTAGAGTTTCTAGCTCCATTAAGTGGCTCTTTACAGTGTAGGATGCCTTGGCAGTTTTGCCTGGCCTAGTGTAGGCCTGAATGATAGTTTGCTTTTGATTACCAATTAGAGTGAACCCACATTGTGCAGTGGGTGGGTGGGTGGCAGTTGTTTGGGCAAAGCACAGAGGTGGGGGGAGGCTTGACTTTGTGCTTTGTGGCAGCAGCGGAATTGGCTTGTTTTCACAATTTCTGCAGGCACGTTTTGACAAATCCAGTTAGATATCTGCGCGTTTCTCTCCAGAATGGCATTCTGGGAACCAGGATGAATAGATCAAGTGTCATGAGCTGGTTTTTGACTGCATTTTAGGCGTTGGGCCCTTAATATGTGAGCGATTTTGCAAAAAGGTAGCTCTAAAGTTTTGGCTTGAACACGGGCCCGGCCCGTGTTCAAGCCATTGTGGCCGGCCAAAATTGAGGGGGCTTGCCGTCAAGGCCTGCTTTGCCAAACAGCCTAGGGATAGTTCTAACAGTGGGTGGGTGAGTCTCAGTTTTCTGTCAAAAGCACAGGGCAGGGGGGGTTCCTGCTTTGAGACTTTGACTGCAGTTAGAGTTTCTAGCTCCATTAAGTGGCTCTTTACAGTGTAGGATGCCTTGGCAGTTTTGCCTGGCCTAGTGTAGGCCTAAATGATAGTTTGCTTTTGATTACCAATTAGAGTGAGCCCACATTGTGCAGTGGGTGGGTGGGTGGCAGTTGTTTGGGCAAAGCACAGGGGTGGGGGGAGGCTTGACTTTGTGCTTTGTGGCAGCAGCGGAATTGGCTTGTTTTCACAATTTCTGCAGGCACGTTTTGACAAATCCAGTTAGATATCTGCGCGTTTCTCTCCAGAATGGCATTCTGGGAACCAGGATGAGTAGATCAAGTGTCATGAGCTGGTTTTTGACTGCATTTCAGGCGTTGGGCACTTGATATCTGAGCGATTTTGCAAAAAGGTAGCTCTAAAGTTTTGGCTTGAACACGGGCCCGGCCCGTGTTCAAGCCATTGTGGCCGGCCAAAATTGAGGGGGCTTGCCGTCAAGGCCTGCTTTGCCAAACAGCCTAGGGATAGTTCTAACAGTGGGTGGGTGAGTCTCAGTTTTCTGTCAAAAGCACAGGGCAGGGGGGGTTCCTGCTTTGAGACTTTGACTGCAGTTAGAGTTTCTAGCTCCATTAAGTGGCTCTTTACAGTGTAGGATGCCTTGGCAGTTTTGCCTGGCCTAGTGTAGGCCTGAATGATAGTTTGCTTTTGATTACCAATTAGAGTGAACCCACATTGTGCAGTGGGTGGGTGGGTGGCAGTTGTTTGGGCAAAGCACAGGGGTGGGGGGAGGCTTGACTTTGTGCTTTGTGGCAGCAGCGGAATTGGCTTGTTTTCACAATTTCTGCAGGCACGTTTTGACAAATCCAGTTAGATATCTGCGCGTTTCTCTCCAGAATGGCATTCTGGGAACCAGGATGAGTAGATCAAGTGTCATGAGCTGGTTTTTGACTGCATTTCAGGCGTTGGGCCCTTGATATCTGAGCGATTTTGCAAAAAGGTAGCTCTAAAGTTTTGGCTTGAACACGGGCCCGGCCCGTGTTCAAGCCATTGTGGCCGGCCAAAATTGAGGGGGCTTGCCGTCAAGGCCTGCTTTGCCAAACAGCCTAGGGATAGTTCTAACAGTGGGTGGGTGAGTCTCAGTTTTCTGTCAAAAGCACAGGGCAGGGGGGGTTCCTGCTTTGAGACTTTGACTGCAGTTAGAGTTTCTAGCTCCATTAAGTGGCTCTTTACAGTGTAGGATGCCTTGGCAGTTTTGCCTGGCCTAGTGTAGGCCTGAATGATAGTTTGCTTTTGATTACCAATTAGAGTGAACCCACATTGTGCAGTGGGTGGGTGGGTGGCAGTTGTTTGGGCAAAGCACAGGGATGGGGGGAGGCTTGACTTTGTGCTTTGTGGCAGCAGCGGAATTGGCTTGTTTTCACAATTTCTGCAGGCACGTTTTGACAAATCCAGTTAGATATCTGCGCGTTTCTCTCCAGAATGGCATTCTGGGAACCAGGATGAGTAGATCAAGTGTCATGAGCTGGTTTTTGACTGCATTTCAGGCGTTGGGCCCTTGATATCTGAGCGATTTTGCAAAAAGGTAGCTCTAAAGTTTTGGCTTGAACACGGGCCCGGCCCGTGTTCAAGCCATTGTGGCCGGCCAAAATTGAGGGGGCTTGCCGTCAAGGCCTGCTTTGCCAAACAGCCTAGGGATAGTTCTAACAGTGGGTGGGTGAGTCTCAGTTTTCTGTCAAAAGCACAGGGCAGGGGGGGTTCCTGCTTTGAGACTTTGACTGCAGTTAGAGTTTCTAGCTCCATTAAGTGGCTCTTTACAGTGTAGGATGCCTTGGCAGTTTTGCCTGGCCTAGTGTAGGCCTGAATGATAGTTTGCTTTTGATTACCAATTAGAGTGAACCCACATTGTGCAGTGGGTGGGTGGGTGGCAGTTGTTTGGGCAAAGCACAGGGGTGGGGGGAGGCTTGACTTTGTGCTTTGTGGCAGCAGCGGAATTGGCTTGTTTTCACAATTTCTGCAGGCACGTTTTGACAAATCCAGTTAGAATTATCTGCGCGTTTCTCTCCAGAATGGCATTCTGGGAACCAGGATGAGTAGATCAATTGTCATGAGCTGGTTTTTGACTGCATTTCAGGCGTTGGGCCCTTGATATCTGAGCGATTTTGCAAAAAGGTAGCTCTAAAGTTTTGGCTTGAACACGGGCCCGGCCCGTGTTCAAGCCATTGTGGCCGGCCAAAATTGAGGGGGCTTGCCGTCAAGGCCTGCTTTGCCAAACAGCCTAGGGATAGTTCTAACAGTGGGTGGGTGAGTCTCAGTTTTCTGTCAAAAGCACAGGGCAGGGGGGGTTCCTGCTTTGAGACTTTGACTGCAGTTAGAGTTTCTAGCTCCATTAAGTGGCTCTTTACAGTGTAGGATGCCTTGGCAGTTTTGCCTGGCCTAGTGTAGGCCTGAATGATAGTTTGCTTTTGATTACCAATTAGAGTGAACCCACATTGTGCAGTGGGTGGGTGGGTGGCAGTTGTTTGGGCAAAGCACAGGGGTGGGGGGAGGCTTGACTTTGTGCTTTGTGGCAGCAGCGGAATTGGCTTGTTTTCACAATTTCTGCAGGCACGTTTTGACAAATCCAGTTAGATATCTGCGCGTTTCTCTCCAGAATGGCATTCTGGGAACCAGGATGAGTAGATCAAGTGTCATGAGCTGGTTTTTGACTGCATTTCAGGCGTTGGGCCCTTGATATCTGAGCGATTTTGCAAAAAGGTAGCTCTAAAGTTTTGGCTTGAACACGGGCCCGGCCCGTGTTCAAGCCATTGTGGCCGGCCAAAATTGAGGGGGCTTGCCGTCAAGGCCTGCTTTGCCAAACAGCCTAGGGATAGTTCTAACAGTGGGTGGGTGAGTCTCAGTTTTCTGTCAAAAGCACAGGGCAGGGGGGGTTCCTGCTTTGAGACTTTGACTGCAGTTAGAGTTTCTAGCTCCATTAAGTGGCTCTTTACAGTGTAGGATGCCTTGGCAGTTTTGCCTGGCCTAGTGTAGGCCTGAATGATAGTTTGCTTTTGATTACCAATTAGAGTGAGCCCACATTGTGCAGTGGGTGGGTGGGTGGCAGTTGTTTGGGCAAAGCACAGGGGTGGGGGGAGGCTTGACTTTGTGCTTTGGGGCAGCAGCGGAATTGGCTTGTTTTCACAATTTCTGCAGGCACGTTTTGACAAATCCAGTTAGATATCTGCGCGTTTCTCTCCAGAATGGCATTCTGGGAACCAGGATGAGTAGATCAAGTGTCATGAGCTGGTTTTTGACTGCATTTCAGGCGTTGGGCCCTTGATATCTGAGCGATTTTGCAAAAAGGTAGCTCTAAAGTTTTGGCTTGAACACGGGCCCGGCCCGTGTTCAAGCCATTGTGGCCGGCCAAAATTGAGGGGGCTTGCCGTCAAGGCCTGCTTTGCCAAACAGCCTAGGGATAGTTCTAACAGTGGGTGGGTGAGTCTCAGTTTTCTGTCAAAAGCACAGGGCAGGGGGGGTTCCTGCTTTGAGACTTTGACTGCAGTTAGAGTTTCTAGCTCCATTAAGTGGCTCTTTACAGTGTAGGATGCCTTGGCAGTTTTGCCTGGCCTAGTGTAGGCCTGAATGATAGTTTGCTTTTGATTACCAATTAGAGTGAACCCACATTGTGCAGTGGGTGGGTGGGTGGCAGTTGTTTGGGCAAAGCACAGGGGTGGGGGGAGGCTTGACTTTGTGCTTTGTGGCAGCAGCGGAATTGGCTTGTTTTCACAATTTCTGCAGGCACGTTTTGACAAATCCAGTTAGATATCTGCGCGTTTCTCTCCAGAATGGCATTCTGGGAACCAGGATGAGTAGATCAAGTGTCATGAGCTGGTTTTTGACTGCATTTCAGGCGTTGGGCCCTTGATATCTGAGCGATTTTGCAAAAAGGTAGCTCTAAAGTTTTGGCTTGAACACGGGCCCGGCCCGTGTTCAAGCCATTGTGGCCGGCCAAAATTGAGGGGGCTTGCCGTCAAGGCCTGCTTTGCCAAACAGCCTAGGGATAGTTCTAACAGTGGGTGGGTGAGTCTCAGTTTTCTGTCAAAAGCACAGGGCAGGGGGGGTTCCTGCTTTGAGACTTTGACTGCAGTTAGAGTTTCTAGCTCCATTAAGTGGCTCTTTACAGTGTAGGATGCCTTGGCAGTTTTGCCTGGCCTAGTGTAGGCCTGAATGATAGTTTGCTTTTGATTACCAATTAGAGTGAACCCACATTGTGCAGTGGGTGGGTGGGTGGCAGTTGTTTGGGCAAAGCACAGAGGTGGGGGGAGGCTTGACTTTGTGCTTTGTGGCAGCAGCGGAATTGGCTTGTTTTCACAATTTCTGCAGGCACGTTTTGACAAATCCAGTTAGATATCTGCGCGTTTCTCTCCAGAATGGCATTCTGGGAACCAGGATGAATAGATCAAGTGTCATGAGCTGGTTTTTGACTGCATTTTAGGCGTTGGGCCCTTAATATGTGAGCGATTTTGCAAAAAGGTAGCTCTAAAGTTTTGGCTTGAACACGGGCCCGGCCCGTGTTCAAGCCATTGTGGCCGGCCAAAATTGAGGGGGCTTGCCGTCAAGGCCTGCTTTGCCAAACAGCCTAGGGATAGTTCTAACAGTGGGTGGGTGAGTCTCAGTTTTCTGTCAAAAGCACAGGGCAGGGGGGGTTCCTGCTTTGAGACTTTGACTGCAGTTAGAGTTTCTAGCTCCATTAAGTGGCTCTTTACAGTGTAGGATGCCTTGGCAGTTTTGCCTGGCCTAGTGTAGGCCTAAATGATAGTTTGCTTTTGATTACCAATTAGAGTGAGCCCACATTGTGCAGTGGGTGGGTGGGTGGCAGTTGTTTGGGCAAAGCACAGGGGTGGGGGGAGGCTTGACTTTGTGCTTTGTGGCAGCAGCGGAATTGGCTTGTTTTCACAATTTCTGCAGGCACGTTTTGACAAATCCAGTTAGATATCTGCGCGTTTCTCTCCAGAATGGCATTCTGGGAACCAGGATGAGTAGATCAAGTGTCATGAGCTGGTTTTTGACTGCATTTCAGGCGTTGGGCACTTGATATCTGAGCGATTTTGCAAAAAGGTAGCTCTAAAGTTTTGGCTTGAACACGGGCCCGGCCCGTGTTCAAGCCATTGTGGCCGGCCAAAATTGAGGGGGCTTGCCGTCAAGGCCTGCTTTGCCAAACAGCCTAGGGATAGTTCTAACAGTGGGTGGGTGAGTCTCAGTTTTCTGTCAAAAGCACAGGGCAGGGGGGGTTCCTGCTTTGAGACTTTGACTGCAGTTAGAGTTTCTAGCTCCATTAAGTGGCTCTTTACAGTGTAGGATGCCTTGGCAGTTTTGCCTGGCCTAGTGTAGGCCTGAATGATAGTTTGCTTTTGATTACCAATTAGAGTGAACCCACATTGTGCAGTGGGTGGGTGGGTGGCAGTTGTTTGGGCAAAGCACAGGGGTGGGGGGAGGCTTGACTTTGTGCTTTGTGGCAGCAGCGGAATTGGCTTGTTTTCACAATTTCTGCAGGCACGTTTTGACAAATCCAGTTAGATATCTGCGCGTTTCTCTCCAGAATGGCATTCTGGGAACCAGGATGAGTAGATCAAGTGTCATGAGCTGGTTTTTGACTGCATTTCAGGCGTTGGGCCCTTGATATCTGAGCGATTTTGCAAAAAGGTAGCTCTAAAGTTTTGGCTTGAACACGGGCCCGGCCCGTGTTCAAGCCATTGTGGCCGGCCAAAATTGAGGGGGCTTGCCGTCAAGGCCTGCTTTGCCAAACAGCCTAGGGATAGTTCTAACAGTGGGTGGGTGAGTCTCAGTTTTCTGTCAAAAGCACAGGGCAGGGGGGGTTCCTGCTTTGAGACTTTGACTGCAGTTAGAGTTTCTAGCTCCATTAAGTGGCTCTTTACAGTGTAGGATGCCTTGGCAGTTTTGCCTGGCCTAGTGTAGGCCTGAATGATAGTTTGCTTTTGATTACCAATTAGAGTGAACCCACATTGTGCAGTGGGTGGGTGGGTGGCAGTTGTTTGGGCAAAGCACAGGGATGGGGGGAGGCTTGACTTTGTGCTTTGTGGCAGCAGCGGAATTGGCTTGTTTTCACAATTTCTGCAGGCACGTTTTGACAAATCCAGTTAGATATCTGCGCGTTTCTCTCCAGAATGGCATTCTGGGAACCAGGATGAGTAGATCAAGTGTCATGAGCTGGTTTTTGACTGCATTTCAGGCGTTGGGCCCTTGATATCTGAGCGATTTTGCAAAAAGGTAGCTCTAAAGTTTTGGCTTGAACACGGGCCCGGCCCGTGTTCAAGCCATTGTGGCCGGCCAAAATTGAGGGGGCTTGCCGTCAAGGCCTGCTTTGCCAAACAGCCTAGGGATAGTTCTAACAGTGGGTGGGTGAGTCTCAGTTTTCTGTCAAAAGCACAGGGCAGGGGGGGTTCCTGCTTTGAGACTTTGACTGCAGTTAGAGTTTCTAGCTCCATTAAGTGGCTCTTTACAGTGTAGGATGCCTTGGCAGTTTTGCCTGGCCTAGTGTAGGCCTGAATGATAGTTTGCTTTTGATTACCAATTAGAGTGAACCCACATTGTGCAGTGGGTGGGTGGGTGGCAGTTGTTTGGGCAAAGCACAGGGGTGGGGGGAGGCTTGACTTTGTGCTTTGTGGCAGCAGCGGAATTGGCTTGTTTTCACAATTTCTGCAGGCACGTTTTGACAAATCCAGTTAGAATTATCTGCGCGTTTCTCTCCAGAATGGCATTCTGGGAACCAGGATGAGTAGATCAATTGTCATGAGCTGGTTTTTGACTGCATTTCAGGCGTTGGGCCCTTGATATCTGAGCGATTTTGCAAAAAGGTAGCTCTAAAGTTTTGGCTTGAACACGGGCCCGGCCCGTGTTCAAGCCATTGTGGCCGGCCAAAATTGAGGGGGCTTGCCGTCAAGGCCTGCTTTGCCAAACAGCCTAGGGATAGTTCTAACAGTGGGTGGGTGAGTCTCAGTTTTCTGTCAAAAGCACAGGGCAGGGGGGGTTCCTGCTTTGAGACTTTGACTGCAGTTAGAGTTTCTAGCTCCATTAAGTGGCTCTTTACAGTGTAGGATGCCTTGGCAGTTTTGCCTGGCCTAGTGTAGGCCTGAATGATAGTTTGCTTTTGATTACCAATTAGAGTGAACCCACATTGTGCAGTGGGTGGGTGGGTGGCAGTTGTTTGGGCAAAGCACAGGGGTGGGGGGAGGCTTGACTTTGTGCTTTGTGGCAGCAGCGGAATTGGCTTGTTTTCACAATTTCTGCAGGCACGTTTTGACAAATCCAGTTAGATATCTGCGCGTTTCTCTCCAGAATGGCATTCTGGGAACCAGGATGAGTAGATCAAGTGTCATGAGCTGGTTTTTGACTGCATTTCAGGCGTTGGGCCCTTGATATCTGAGCGATTTTGCAAAAAGGTAGCTCTAAAGTTTTGGCTTGAACACGGGCCCGGCCCGTGTTCAAGCCATTGTGGCCGGCCAAAATTGAGGGGGCTTGCCGTCAAGGCCTGCTTTGCCAAACAGCCTAGGGATAGTTCTAACAGTGGGTGGGTGAGTCTCAGTTTTCTGTCAAAAGCACAGGGCAGGGGGGGTTCCTGCTTTGAGACTTTGACTGCAGTTAGAGTTTCTAGCTCCATTAAGTGGCTCTTTACAGTGTAGGATGCCTTGGCAGTTTTGCCTGGCCTAGTGTAGGCCTGAATGATAGTTTGCTTTTGATTACCAATTAGAGTGAGCCCACATTGTGCAGTGGGTGGGTGGGTGGCAGTTGTTTGGGCAAAGCACAGGGGTGGGGGGAGGCTTGACTTTGTGCTTTGGGGCAGCAGCGGAATTGGCTTGTTTTCACAATTTCTGCAGGCACGTTTTGACAAATCCAGTTAGATATCTGCGCGTTTCTCTCCAGAATGGCATTCTGGGAACCAGGATGAGTAGATCAAGTGTCATGAGCTGGTTTTTGACTGCATTTCAGGCGTTGGGCCCTTGATATCTGAGCGATTTTGCAAAAAGGTAGCTCTAAAGTTTTGGCTTGAACACGGGCCCGGCCCGTGTTCAAGCCATTGTGGCCGGCCAAAATTGAGGGGGCTTGCCGTCAAGGCCTGCTTTGCCAAACAGCCTAGGGATAGTTCTAACAGTGGGTGGGTGAGTCTCAGTTTTCTGTCAAAAGCACAGGGCAGGGGGGGTTCCTGCTTTGAGACTTTGACTGCAGTTAGAGTTTCTAGCTCCATTAAGTGGCTCTTTACAGTGTAGGATGCCTTGGCAGTTTTGCCTGGCCTAGTGTAGGCCTGAATGATAGTTTGCTTTTGATTACCAATTAGAGTGAACCCACATTGTGCAGTGGGTGGGTGGGTGGCAGTTGTTTGGGCAAAGCACAGGGGTGGGGGGAGGCTTGACTTTGTGCTTTGTGGCAGCAGCGGAATTGGCTTGTTTTCACAATTTCTGCAGGCACGTTTTGACAAATCCAGTTAGATATCTGCGCGTTTCTCTCCAGAATGGCATTCTGGGAACCAGGATGAGTAGATCAAGTGTCATGAGCTGGTTTTTGACTGCATTTCAGGCGTTGGGCCCTTGATATCTGAGCGATTTTGCAAAAAGGTAGCTCTAAAGTTTTGGCTTGAACACGGGCCCGGCCCGTGTTCAAGCCATTGTGGCCGGCCAAAATTGAGGGGGCTTGCCGTCAAGGCCTGCTTTGCCAAACAGCCTAGGGATAGTTCTAACAGTGGGTGGGTGAGTCTCAGTTTTCTGTCAAAAGCACAGGGCAGGGGGGGTTCCTGCTTTGAGACTTTGACTGCAGTTAGAGTTTCTAGCTCCATTAAGTGGCTCTTTACAGTGTAGGATGCCTTGGCAGTTTTGCCTGGCCTAGTGTAGGCCTGAATGATAGTTTGCTTTTGATTACCAATTAGAGTGAACCCACATTGTGCAGTGGGTGGGTGGGTGGCAGTTGTTTGGGCAAAGCACAGAGGTGGGGGGAGGCTTGACTTTGTGCTTTGTGGCAGCAGCGGAATTGGCTTGTTTTCACAATTTCTGCACGCACGTTTTGACAAATCCAGTTAGATATCTGCGTGTTTCTCTCCAGAATGGCATTCTGGGAACCAGGATGAATAGATCAAGTGTCATGAGCTGGTTTTTGACTGCATTTTAGGCGTTGGGCCCTTGATATCTGAGCGATTTTGCAAAAAGGTAGCTCTAAAGTTTTGGCTTGAACACGGGCCCGGCCCGTGTTCAAGCCATTGTGGCCGGCCAAAATTGAGGGGGCTTGCCGTCAAGGCCTGCTTTGCCAAACAGCCTAGGGATAGTTCTAACAGTGGGTGGGTGAGTCTCAGTTTTCTGTCAAAAGCACAGGGCAGGGGGGGTTCCTGCTTTGAGACTTTGACTGCAGTTAGAGTTTCTAGCTCCATTAAGTGGCTCTTTACAGTGTAGGATGCCTTGGCAGTTTTGCCTGGCCTAGTGTAGGCCTAAATGATAGTTTGCTTTTGATTACCAATTAGAGTGAGCCCACATTGTGCAGTGGGTGGGTGGGTGGCAGTTGTTTGGGCAAAGCACAGGGGTGGGGGGAGGCTTGACTTTGTGCTTTGTGGCAGCAGCGGAATTGGCTTGTTTTCACAATTTCTGCAGGCACGTTTTGACAAATCCAGTTAGATATCTGCGCGTTTCTCTCCAGAATGGCATTCTGGGAACCAGGATGAGTAGATCAAGTGTCATGAGCTGGTTTTTGACTGCATTTCAGGCGTTGGGCACTTGATATCTGAGCGATTTTGCAAAAAGGTAGCTCTAAAGTTTTGGCTTGAACACGGGCCCGGCCCGTGTTCAAGCCATTGTGGCCGGCCAAAATTGAGGGGGCTTGCCGTCAAGGCCTGCTTTGCCAAACAGCCTAGGGATAGTTCTAACAGTGGGTGGGTGAGTCTCAGTTTTCTGTCAAAAGCACAGGGCAGGGGGGGTTCCTGCTTTGAGACTTTGACTGCAGTTAGAGTTTCTAGCTCCATTAAGTGGCTCTTTACAGTGTAGGATGCCTTGGCAGTTTTGCCTGGCCTAGTGTAGGCCTAAATGATAGTTTGCTTTTGATTACCAATTAGAGTGAACCCACATTGTGCAGTGGGTGGGTGGGTGGCAGTTGTTTGGGCAAAGCACAGGGGTGGGGGGAGGCTTGACTTTGTGCTTTGTGGCAGCAGCGGAATTGGCTTGTTTTCACAATTTCTGCAGGCACGTTTTGACAAATCCAGTTAGATATCTGCGCGTTTATCTCCAGAATGGCATTCTCGGAACCAGGATGAGTAGATCAAGTGTCATGAGCTGGTTTTTGACTGCATTTCAGGCGTTGGGCCCTTGATATCTGAGCGATTTTGCAAAAAGGTAGCTCTAAAGTTTTGGCTTGAACACGGGCCCGGCCCGTGTTCAAGCCATTGTGGCCGGCCAAAATTGAGGGGGCTTGCCGTCAAGGCCTGCTTTGCCAAACAGCCTAGGGATAGTTCTAACAGTGGGTGGGTGAGTCTCAGTTTTCTGTCAAAAGCACAGGGCAGGGGGGGTTCCTGCTTTGAGACTTTGACTGCAGTTAGAGTTTCTAGCTCCATTAAGTGGCTCTTTACAGTGTAGGATGCCTTGGCAGTTTTGCCTGGCCTAGTGTAGGCCTGAATGATAGTTTGCTTTTGATTACCAATTAGAGTGAACCCACATTGTGCAGTGGGTGGGTGGGTGGCAGTTGTTTGGGCAAAGCACAGGGGTGGGGGGAGGCTTGACTTTGTGCTTTGTGGCAGCAGCGGAATTGGCTTGTTTTCACAATTTCTGCAGGCACGTTTTGACAAATCCAGTTAGATATCTGCGCGTTTCTCTCCAGAATGGCATTCTGGGAACCAGGATGAGTAGATCAAGTGTCATGAGCTGGTTTTTGACTGCATTTCAGGCGTTGGGCCCTTGATATCTGAGCGATTTTGCAAAAAGGTAGCTCTAAAGTTTTGGCTTGAACACGGGCCCGGCCCGTGTTCAAGCCATTGTGGCCGGCCAAAATTGAGGGGGCTTGCCGTCAAGGCCTGCTTTGCCAAACAGCCTAGGGATAGTTCTAACAGTGGGTGGGTGAGTCTCAGTTTTCTGTCAAAAGCACAGGGCAGGGGGGGTTCCTGCTTTGAGACTTTGACTGCAGTTAGAGTTTCTAGCTCCATTAAGTGGCTCTTTACAGTGTAGGATGCCTTGGCAGTTTTGCCTGGCCTAGTGTAGGCCTAAATGATAGTTTGCTTTTGATTACCAATTAGAGTGAACCCACATTGTGCAGTGGGTGGGTGGGTGGCAGTTGTTTGGGCAAAGCACAGGGGTGGGGGGAGGCTTGACTTTGTGCTTTGTGGCAGCAGCGGAATTGGCTTGTTTTCACAATTTCTGCAGGCACGTTTTGACAAATCCAGTTAGATATCTGCGCGTTTCTCTCCAGAATGGCATTCTGGGAACCAGGATGAGTAGATCAAGTGTCATGAGCTGGTTTTTGACTGCATTTCAGGCGTTGGGCCCTTGATATCTGAGCGATTTTGCAAAAAGGTAGCTCTAAAGTTTTGGCTTGAACACGGGCCCGGCCCGTGTTCAAGCCATTGTGGCCGGCCAAAATTGAGGGGGCTTGCCGTCAAGGCCTGCTTTGCCAAACAGCCTAGGGATAGTTCTAAAAGTGGGTGGGTGAGTCTCAGTTTTCTGTCAAAAGCACAGGGCAGGGGGGGTTCCTGCTTTGAGACTTTGACTGCAGTTAGAGTTTCTAGCTCCATTAAGTGGCTCTTTACAGTGTAGGATGCCTTGGCAGTTTTGCCTGGCCTAGTGTAGGCCTGAATGATAGTTTGCTTTTGATTACCAATTAGAGTGAACCCACATTGTGCAGTGGGTGGGTGGGTGGCAGTTGTTTGGGCAAAGCACAGGGGTGGGGGGAGGCTTGACTTTGTGCTTTGTGGCAGCAGCGGAATTGGCTTGTTTTCACAATTTCTGCAGGCACGTTTTGACAAATCCAGTTAGATATCTGCGCGTTTCTCTCCAGAATGGCATTCTGGGAACCAGGATGAATAGATCAAGTGTCATGAGCTGGTTTTTGGCTGCATTTCAGGCGTTGGGCCCTTGATATCTGAGCGATTTTGCAAAAAGGTAGTTCTAAAGTTTTGGCTTGAACACGGGCCCGGCCCGTGTTCAAGCCATTGTGGCCGGCCAAAATTGAGGGGGCTTGCCGTCAAGGCCTGCTTTGCCAAACAGCCTAGGGATAGTTCTAACAGTGGGTGGGTGAGTCTCAGTTTTCTGTCAAAAGCACAGAGCAGGGGGGGTTCCTGCTTTGAGACTTTGACTGCAGTTAGAGTTTCTAGCTCCATTAAGTGGCTCTTTACAGTGTAGGATGCCTTGGCAGTTTTGCCTGGCCTAGTGTAGGCCTGAATGATAGTTTGCTTTTGATTACCAATTAGAGTGAACCCACATTGTGCAGTGGGTGGGTGGGTGGCAGTTGTTTGGGCAAAGCACAGGGGTGGGGGGAGGCTTGACTTTGTGCTTTGTGGCAGCAGCGGAATTGGCTTGTTTTCACAATTTCTGCAGGCACGTTTTGACAAATCCAGTTAGATATCTGCGCGTTTCTCTCCAGAATGGCATTCTGGGAACCAGGATGAGTAGATCAAGTGTCATGAGCTGGTTTTTGACTGCATTTCAGGCGTTGGGCCCTTGATATCTGAGCGATTTTGCAAAAAGGTAGCTCTAAAGTTTTGGCTTGAACACGGGCCCGGCCCGTGTTCAAGCCATTGTGGCCGGCCAAAATTGAGGGGGCTTGCCGTCAAGGCCTGCTTTGCCAAACAGCCTAGGGATAGTTCTAACAGTGGGTGGGTGAGTCTCAGTTTTCTGTCAAAAGCACAGGGCAGGGGGGGTTCCTGCTTTGAGACTTTGACTGCAGTTAGAGTTTCTAGCTCCATTAAGTGGCTCTTTACAGTGTAGGATGCCTTGGCAGTTTTGCCTGGCCTAGTGTAGGCCTAAATGATAGTTTGCTTTTGATTACCAATTAGAGTGAACCCACATTGTGCAGTGGGTGGGTGGGTGGCAGTTGTTTGGGCAAAGCACAGGGGTGGGGGGAGGCTTGACTTTGTGCTTTGTGGCAGCAGCGGAATTGGCTTGTTTTCACAATTTCTGCAGGCACGTTTTGACAAATCCAGTTAGATATCTGCGCGTTTATCTCCAGAATGGCATTCTGGGAACCAGGATGAGTAGATCAAGTGTCATGAGCTGGTTTTTGACTGCATTTCAGGCGTTGGGCCCTTGATATCTGAGCGATTTTGCAAAAAGGTAGCTCTAAAGTTTTGGCTTGAACACGGGCCCGGCCCGTGTTCAAGCCATTGTGGCCGGCCAAAATTGAGGGGGCTTGCCGTCAAGGCCTGCTTTGCCAAACAGCCTAGGGATAGTTCTAACAGTGGGTGGGTGAGTCTCAGTTTTCTGTCAAAAGCACAGGGCAGGGGGGGTTCCTGCTTTGAGACTTTGACTGCAGTTAGAGTTTCTAGCTCCATTAAGTGGCTCTTTACAGTGTAGGATGCCTTGGCAGTTTTGCCTGGCCTAGTGTAGGCCTAAATGATAGTTTGCTTTTGATTACCAATTAGAGTGAACCCACATTGTGCAGTGGGTGGGTGGGTGGCAGTTGTTTGGGCAAAGCACAGGGGTGGGGGGAGGCTTGACTTTGTGCTTTGTGGCAGCAGCGGAATTGGCTTGTTTTCACAATTTCTGCAGGCACGTTTTGACAAATCCAGTTAGATATCTGCGCGTTTCTCTCCAGAATGGCATTCTGGGAACCAGGATGAGTAGATCAAGTGTCATGAGCTGGTTTTTGACTGCATTTCAGGCGTTGGGCCCTTGATATCTGAGCGATTTTGCAAAAAGGTAGCTCTAAAGTTTTGGCTTGAACACGGGCCCGGCCCGTGTTCAAGCCATTGTGGCCGGCCAAAATTGAGGGGGCTTGCCGTCAAGGCCTGCTTTGCCAAACAGCCTAGGGATAGTTCTAACAGTGGGTGGGTGAGTCTCAGTTTTCTGTCAAAAGCACAGGGCAGGGGGGGTTCCTGCTTTGAGACTTTGACTGCAGTTAGAGTTTCTAGCTCCATTAAGTGGCTCTTTACAGTGTAGGATGCCTTGGCAGTTTTGCCTGGCCTAGTGTAGGCCTGAATTATAGTTTGCTTTTGATTACCAATTAGAGTGAACCCACATTGTGCAGTGGGTGGGTGGGTGGCAGTTGTTTGGGCAAAGCACAGGGGTGGGGGGAGGCTTGACTTTGTGCTTTGTGGCAGCAGCGGAATTGGCTTGTTTTCACAATTTCTGCAGGCACGTTTTGACAAATCCAGTTAGATATCTGCGCGTTTCTCTCCAGAATGGCATTCTGGGAACCAGGATGAGTAGATCAAGTGTCATGAGCTGGTTTTTGACTGCATTTCAGGCGTTGGGCCCTTGATATCTGAGCGATTTTGCAAAAAGGTAGCTCTAAAGTTTTGGCTTGAACACGGGCCCGGCCCGTGTTCAAGCCATTGTGGCCGGCCAAAATTGAGGGGGCTTGCCGTCAACGCCTGCTTTGCCAAACAGCCTAGGGATAGTTCTAACAGTGGGTGGGTGAGTCTCAGTTTTCTGTCAAAAGCACAGGGCAGGGGGGGTTCCTGCTTTGAGACTTTGACTGCAGTTAGAGTTTCTAGCTCCATTAAGTGGCTCTTTACAGTGTAGGATGCCTTGGCAGTTTTGCCTGGCCTAGTGTAGGCCTAAATGATAGTTTGCTTTTGATTACCAATTAGAGTGAACCCACATTGTGCAGTGGGTGGGTGGGTGGCAGTTGTTTGGGCAAAGCACAGGGGTGGGGGGAGGCTTGACTTTGTGCTTTGTGGCAGCAGCGGAATTGGCTTGTTTTCACAATTTCTGCAGGCACGTTTTGACAAATCCAGTTAGATATCTGCGCGTTTCTCTCCAGAATGGCATTCTGGGAACCAGGATGAGTAGATCAAGTGTCATGAGCTGGTTTTTGACTGCATTTCAGGCGTTGGGCCCTTGATATCTGAGCGATTTTGCAAAAAGGTAGCTCTAAAGTTTTGGCTTGAACACGGGCCCGGCCCGTGTTCAAGCCATTGTGGCCGGCCAAAATTGAGGGGGCTTGCCGTCAAGGCCTGCTTTGCCAAACAGCCTAGGGATAGTTCTAAAAGTGGGTGGGTGAGTCTCAGTTTTCTGTCAAAAGCACAGGGCAGGGGGGGTTCCTGCTTTGAGACTTTGACTGCAGTTAGAGTTTCTAGCTCCATTAAGTGGCTCTTTACAGTGTAGGATGCCTTGGCAGTTTTGCCTGGCCTAGTGTAGGCCTGAATGATAGTTTGCTTTTGATTACCAATTAGAGTGAACCCACATTGTGCAGTGGGTGGGTGGGTGGCAGTTGTTTGGGCAAAGCACAGGGGTGGGGGGAGGCTTGACTTTGTGCTTTGTGGCAGCAGCGGAATTGGCTTGTTTTCACAATTTCTGCAGGCACGTTTTGACAAATCCAGTTAGATATCTGCGCGTTTCTCTCCAGAATGGCATTCTGGGAACCAGGATGAATAGATCAAGTGTCATGAGCTGGTTTTTGACTGCATTTCAGGCGTTGGGCCCTTGATATCTGAGCGATTTTGCAAAAAGGTAGTTCTAAAGTTTTGGCTTGAACACGGGCCCGGCCCGTGTTCAAGCCATTGTGGCCGGCCAAAATTGAGGGGGCTTGCCGTCAAGGCCTGCTTTGCCAAACAGCCTAGGGATAGTTCTAACAGTGGGTGGGTGAGTCTCAGTTTTCTGTCAAAAGCACAGAGCAGGGGGGGTTCCTGCTTTGAGACTTTGACTGCAGTTAGAGTTTCTAGCTCCATTAAGTGGCTCTTTACAGTGTAGGATGCCTTGGCAGTTTTGCCTGGCCTAGTGTAGGCCTGAATGATAGTTTGCTTTTGATTACCAATTAGAGTGAACCCACATTGTGCAGTGGGTGGGTGGGTGGCAGTTGTTTGGGCAAAGCACAGGGGTGGGGGGAGGCTTGACTTTGTGCTTTGTGGCAGCAGCGGAATTGGCTTGTTTTCACAATTTCTGCAGGCACGTTTTGACAAATCCAGTTAGATATCTGCGCGTTTCTCTCCAGAATGGCATTCTGGGAACCAGGATGAGTAGATCAAGTGTCATGAGCTGGTTTTTGACTGCATTTCAGGCGTTGGGCACTTGATATCTGAGCGATTTTGCAAAAAGGTAGCTCTAAAGTTTTGGCTTGAACACGGGCCCGGCCCGTGTTCAAGCCATTGTGGCCGGCCAAAATTGAGGGGGCTTGCCGTCAAGGCCTGCTTTGCCAAACAGCCTAGGGATAGTTCTAACAGTGGGTGGGTGAGTCTCAGTTTTCTGTCAAAAGCACAGGGCAGGGGGGGTTCCTGCTTTGAGACTTTGACTGCAGTTAGAGTTTCTAGCTCCATTAAGTGGCTCTTTACAGTGTAGGATGCCTTGGCAGTTTTGCCTGGCCTAGTGTAGGCCTAAATGATAGTTTGCTTTTGATTACCAATTAGAGTGAACCCACATTGTGCAGTGGGTGGGTGGGTGGCAGTTGTTTGGGCAAAGCACAGGGGTGGGGGGAGGCTTGACTTTGTGCTTTGTGGCAGCAGCGGAATTGGCTTGTTTTCACAATTTCTGCAGGCACGTTTTGACAAATCCAGTTAGATATCTGCGCGTTTCTCTCCAGAATGGCATTCTGGGAACCAGGATGAGTAGATCAATTGTCATGAGCTGGTTTTTGACTGCATTTCAGGCGTTGGGCCCTTGATATCTGAGCGATTTTGCAAAAAGGTAGCTCTAAAGTTTTGGCTTGAACACGGGCCCGGCCCGTGTTCAAGCCATTGTGGCCGGCCAAAATTGAGGGGGCTTGCCGTCAAGGCCTGCTTTGCCAAACAGCCTAGGGATAGTTCTAACAGTGGGTGGGTGAGTCTCAGTTTTCTGTCAAAAGCACAGGGCAGGGGGGGTTCCTGCTTTGAGACTTTGACTGCAGTTAGAGTTTCTAGCTCCATTAAGTGGCTCTTTACAGTGTAGGATGCCTTGGCAGTTTTGCCTGGCCTAGTGTAGGCCTGAATGATAGTTTGCTTTTGATTACCAATTAGAGTGAACCCACATTGTGCAGTGGGTGGGTGGGTGGCAGTTGTTTGGGCAAAGCACAGGGGTGGGGGGAGGCTTGACTTTGTGCTTTGTGGCAGCAGCGGAATTGGCTTGTTTTCACAATTTCTGCAGGCACGTTTTGACAAATCCAGTTAGATATCTGCGCGTTTCTCTCCAGAATGGCATTCTGGGAACCAGGATGAGTAGATCAAGTGTCATGAGCTGGTTTTTGACTGCATTTCAGGCGTTGGGCACTTGATATCTGAGCGATTTTGCAAAAAGGTAGCTCTAAAGTTTTGGCTTGAACACGGGCCCGGCCCGTGTTCAAGCCATTGTGGCCGGCCAAAATTGAGGGGGCTTGCCGTCAAGGCCTGCTTTGCCAAACAGCCTAGGGATAGTTCTAACAGTGGGTGGGTGAGTCTCAGTTTTCTGTCAAAAGCACAGGGCAGGGGGGGTTCCTGCTTTGAGACTTTGACTGCAGTTAGAGTTTCTAGCTCCATTAAGTGGCTCTTTACAGTGTAGGATGCCTTGGCAGTTTTGCCTGGCCTAGTGTAGGCCTGAATGATAGTTTGCTTTTGATTACCAATTAGAGTGAACCCACATTGTGCAGTGGGTGGGTGGGTGGCAGTTGTTTGGGCAAAGCACAGGGGTGGGGGGAGGCTTGACTTTGTGCTTTGTGGCAGCAGCGGAATTGGCTTGTTTTCACAATTTCTGCAGGCACGTTTTGACAAATCCAGTTAGATATCTGCGCGTTTCTCTCCAGAATGGCATTCTGGGAACCAGGATTAGTAGATCAAGTGTCATGAGCTGGTTTTTGACTGCATTTCAGGCGTTGGGCCCTTGATATCTGAGCGATTTTGCAAAAAGGTAGCTCTAAAGTTTTGGCTTGAACACGGGCCCGGCCCGTGTTCAAGCCATTGTGGCCGGCCAAAATTGAGGGGGCTTGCCGTCAAGGCCTGCTTTGCCAAACAGCCTAGGGATAGTTCTAACAGTGGGTGGGTGAGTCTCAGTTTTCTGTCAAAAGCACAGGGCAGGGGGGGTTCCTGCTTTGAGACTTTGACTGCAGTTAGAGTTTCTAGCTCCATTAAGTGGCTCTTTACAGTGTAGGATGCCTTGGCAGTTTTGCCTGGCCTAGTGTAGGCCTGAATGATAGTTTGCTTTTGATTACCAATTAGAGTGAACCCACATTGTGCAGTGGGTGGGTGGGTGGCAGTTGTTTGGGCAAAGCACAGGGGTGGGGGGAGGCTTGACTTTGTGCTTTGTGGCAGCAGCGGAATTGGCTTGTTTTCACAATTTCTGCAGGCACGTTTTGACAAATCCAGTTAGATATCTGCGCGTTTCTCTCCAGAATGGCATTCTGGGAACCAGGATGAGTAGATCAAGTGTCATGAGCTGGTTTTTGACTGCATTTCAGGCGTTGGGCCCTTGATATCTGAGCGATTTTGCAAAAAGGTAGCTCTAAAGTTTTGGCTTGAACACGGGCCCGGCCCGTGTTCAAGCCATTGTGGCCGGCCAAAATTGAGGGGGCTTGCCGTCAAGGCCTGCTTTGCCAAACAGCCTAGGGATAGTTCTAACAGTGGGTGGGTGAGTCTCAGTTTTCTGTCAAAAGCACAGGGCAGGGGGGGTTCCTGCTTTGAGACTTTGACTGCAGTTAGAGTTTCTAGCTCCATTAAGTGGCTCTTTACAGTGTAGGATGCCTTGGCAGTTTTGCCTGGCCTAGTGTAGGCCTGAATGATAGTTTGCTTTTGATTACCAATTAGAGTGAACCCACATTGTGCAGTGGGTGGGTGGGTGGCAGTTGTTTGGGCAAAGCACAGGGGTGGGGGGAGGCTTGACTTTGTGCTTTGTGGCAGCAGCGGAATTGGCTTGTTTTCACAATTTCTGCAGGCACGTTTTGACAAATCCAGTTAGATATCTGCGCGTTTCTCTCCAGAATGGCATTCTGGGAACCAGGATGAGTAGATCAATTGTCATGAGCTGGTTTTTGACTGCATTTCAGGCGTTGGGCCCTTGATATCTGAGCGATTTTGCAAAAAGGTAGCTCTAAAGTTTTGGCTTGAACACGGGCCCGGCCCGTGTTCAAGCCATTGTGGCCGGCCAAAATTGAGGGGGCTTGCCGTCAAGGCCTGCTTTGCCAAACAGCCTAGGGATAGTTCTAACAGTGGGTGGGTGAGTCTCAGTTTTCTGTCAAAAGCACAGGGCAGGGGGGGTTCCTGCTTTGAGACTTTGACTGCAGTTAGAGTTTCTAGCTCCATTAAGTGGCTCTTTACAGTGTAGGATGCCTTGGCAGTTTTGCCTGGCCTAGTGTAGGCCTGAATGATAGTTTGCTTTTGATTACCAATTAGAGTGAACCCACATTGTGCAGTGGGTGGGTGGGTGGCAGTTGTTTGGGCAAAGCACAGGGGTGGGGGGAGGCTTGACTTTGTGCTTTGTGGCAGCAGCGGAATTGGCTTGTTTTCACAATTTCTGCAGGCACGTTTTGACAAATCCAGTTAGATATCTGCGCGTTTCTCTCCAGAATGGCATTCTGGGAACCAGGATGAGTAGATCAATTGTCATGAGCTGGTTTTTGACTGCATTTCAGGCGTTGGGCCCTTGATATCTGAGCGATTTTGCAAAAAGGTAGCTCTAAAGTTTTGGCTTGAACACGGGCCCGGCCCGTGTTCAAGCCATTGTGACCGGCCAAAATTGAGGGGGCTTGCCGTCAAGGCCTGCTTTGCCAAACAGCCTAGGGATAGTTCTAACAGTGGGTGGGTGAGTCTCAGTTTTCTGTCAAAAGCACAGGGCAGGGGGGGTTCCTGCTTTGAGACTTTGACTGCAGTTAGAGTTTCTAGCTCCATTAAGTGGCTCTTTACAGTGTAGGATGCCTTGGCAGTTTTGCCTGGCCTAGTGTAGGCCTGAATGATAGTTTGCTTTTGATTACCAATTAGAGTGAACCCACATTGTGCAGTGGGTGGGTGGGTGGCAGTTGTTTGGGCAAAGCACAGGGGTGGGGGGAGGCTTGACTTTGTGCTTTGTGGCAGCAGCGGAATTGGCTTGTTTTCACAATTTCTGCAGGCACGTTTTGACAAATCCAATTAGATATCTGCGCGTTTCTCTCCAGAATGGCATTCTGGGAACCAGGATGAGTAGATCAAGTGTCATGAGCTGGTTTTTTACTGCATTTCAGGCGTTGGGCCCTTGATATCTGAGCGATTTTGCAAAAAGGTAGCTCTAAAGTTTTGGCTTGAACACGGGCCCGGCCCGTGTTCAAGCCATTGTGGCCGGCCAAAATTGAGGGGGCTTGCCGTCAAGGCCTGCTTTGCCAAACAGCCTAGGGATAGTTCTAACAGTGGGTGGGTGAGTCTCAGTTTTCTGTCAAAAGCACAGGGCAGGGGGGGTTCCTGCTTTGAGACTTTGACTGCAGTTAGAGTTTCTAGCTCCATTAAGTGGCTCTTTACAGTGTTGGATGCCTTGGCAGTTTTGCCTGGCCTAGTGTAGGCCTGAATGATAGTTTGCTTTTGATTACCAATTAGAGTGAACCCACATTGTGCAGTGGGTGGGTGGGTGGCAGTTGTTTGGGCAAAGCACAGGGGTGGGGGGAGGCTTGACTTTGTGCTTTGTGGCAGCAGCGGAATTGGCTTGTTTTCACAATTTCTGCAGGCACGTTTTGACAAATCCAGTTAGATATCTGCGCGTTTCTCTCCAGAATGGCATTCTGGGAACCAGGATGAGTAGATCAATTGTCATGAGCTGGTTTTTGACTGCATTTCAGGCGTTGGGCCCTTGATATCTGAGCGATTTTGCAAAAAGGTAGCTCTAAAGTTTTGGCTTGAACACGGGCCCGGCCCGTGTTCAAGCCATTGTGGCCGGCCAAAATTGAGGGGGCTTGCCGTCAAGGCCTGCTTTGCCAAACAGCCTAGGGATAGTTCTAACAGTGGGTGGGTGAGTCTCAGTTTTCTGTCAAAAGCACAGGGCAGGGGGGGTTCCTGCTTTGAGACTTTGACTGCAGTTAGAGTTTCTAGCTCCATTAAGTGGCTCTTTACAGTGTTGGATGCCTTGGCAGTTTTGCCTGGCCTAGTGTAGGCCTGAATGATAGTTTGCTTTTGATTACCAATTAGAGTGAACCCACATTGTGCAGTGGGTGGGTGGGTGGCAGTTGTTTGGGCAAAGCACAGGGGTGGGGGGAGGCTTGACTTTGTGCTTTGTGGCAGCAGCGGAATTGGCTTGTTTTCACAATTTCTGCAGGCACGTTTTGACAAATCCAGTTAGATATCTGCGCGTTTCTCTCCAGAATGGCATTCTGGGAACCAGGATGAGTAGATCAATTGTCATGAGCTGGTTTTTGACTGCATTTCAGGCGTTGGGCCCTTGATATCTGAGCGATTTTGCAAAAAGGTAGCTCTAAAGTTTTGGCTTGAACACGGGCCCGGCCCGTGTTCAAGCCATTGTGGCCGGCCAAAATTGAGGGGGCTTGCCGTCAAGGCCTGCTTTGCCAAACAGCCTAGGGATAGTTCTAACAGTGGGTGGGTGAGTCTCAGTTTTCTGTCAAAAGCACAGGGCAGGGGGGGTTCCTGCTTTGAGACTTTGACTGCAGTTAGAGTTTCTAGCTCCATTAAGTGGCTCTTTACAGTGTAGGATGCCTTGGCAGTTTTGCCTGGCCTAGTGTAGGCCTGAATGATAGTTTGCTTTTGATTACCAATTAGAGTGAACCCACATTGTGCAGTGGGTGGGTGGGTGGCAGTTGTTTGGGCAAAGCACAGGGGTGGGGGGAGGCTTGACTTTGTGCTTTGTGGCAGCAGCGGAATTGGCTTGTTTTCACAATTTCTGCAGGCACGTTTTGACAAATCCAGTTAGATATCTGCGCGTTTCTCTCCAGAATGGCATTCTGGGAACCAGGATGAGTAGATCAATTGTCATGAGCTTGTTTTTGACTGCATTTCAGGCGTTGGGCCCTTGATATCTGAGCGATTTTGCAAAAAGGTAGCTCTAAAGTTTTGGCTTGAACACGGGCCCGGCCCGTGTTCAAGCCATTGTGGCCGGCCAAAATTGAGGGGGCTTCCCGTCAAGGCCTGCTTTGCCAAACAGCCTAGGGATAGTTCTAACAGTGGGTGGGTGAGTCTCAGTTTTCTGTCAAAAGCACAGGGCAGGGGGGGTTCCTGCTTTGAGACTTTGACTGCAGTTAGAGTTTCTAGCTCCATTAAGTGGCTCTTTACAGTGTAGGATGCCTTGGCAGTTTTGCCTGGCCTAGTGTAGGCCTGAATGATAGTTTGCTTTTGATTACCAATTAGAGTGAGCCCACATTGTGCAGTGGGTGGGTGGGTGGCAGTTGTTTGGGCAAAGCACAGGGGTGGGGGGAGGCTTGACTTTGTGCTTTGTGGCAGCAGCGGAATTGGCTTGTTTTCACAATTTCTGCAGGCACGTTTTGACAAATCCAGTTAGATATCTGCGCATTTCTCTCCAGAATGGCATTCTGGGAACCAGGATGAGTAGATCAAGTGTCATGAGCTGGTTTTTGACTGCATTTCAGGCGTTGGGCACTTGATATCTGAGCGATTTTGCAAAAAGGTAGCTCTAAAGTTTTGGCTTGAACACGGGCCCGGCCCGTGTTCAAGCCATTGTGGCCGGCCAAAATTGAGGGGGCTTGCCGTCAAGGCCTGCTTTGCCAAACAGCCTAGGGATAGTTCTAACAGTGGGTGGGTGAGTCTCAGTTTTCTGTCAAAAGCACAGGGCAGGGGGGGTTCCTGCTTTGAGACTTTGACTGCAGTTAGAGTTTCTAGCTCCATTAAGTGGCTCTTGACAGTGTAGGATGCCTTGGCAGTTTTGCCTGGCCTAGTGTAGGCCTGAATGATAGTTTGCTTTTGATTACCAATTAGAGTGAACCCACATTGTGCAGTGGGTGGGTGGGTGGCAGTTGTTTGGGCAAAGCACAGGGGTGGGGGGAAGCTTGACTTTGTGCTTTGTGGCAGCAGCGGAATTGGCTTGTTTTCACAATTTCTGCAGGCACGTTTTGACAAATCCAGTTAGATATCTGCGCGTTTCTCTCCAGAATGGCATTCTGGGAACCAGGATGAGTAGATCAATTGTCATGAGCTGGTTTTTGACTGCATTTCAGGCGTTGGGCCCTTGATATCTGAGCGATTTTGCAAAAAGGTAGCTCTAAAGTTTTGGCTTGAACACGGGCCCGGCCCGTGTTCAAGCCATTGTGGCCGGCCAAAATTGAGGGGGCTTGCCGTCAAGGCCTGCTTTGCCAAACAGCCTAGGGATAGTTCTAACAGTGGGTGGGTGAGTCTCAGTTTTCTGTCAAAAGCACAGGGCAGGGGGGGTTCCTGCTTTGAGACTTTGACTGCAGTTAGAGTTTCTAGCTCCATTAAGTGGCTCTTTACAGTGTAGGATGCCTTGGCAGTTTTGCCTGGCCTAGTGTAGGCCTGAATGATAGTTTGCTTTTGATTACCAATTAGAGTGAGCCCACATTGTGCAGTGGGTGGGTGGGTGGCAGTTGTTTGGGCAAAGCACAGGGGTGGGGGGAGGCTTGACTTTGCGCTTTGTGGCAGCAGCGGAATTGGCTTGTTTTCACAATTTCTGCAGGCACGTTTTGACAAATCCAGTTAGATATCTGCGCATTTCTCTCCAGAATGGCATTCTGGGAACCAGGATGAGTAGATCAAGTGTCATGAGCTGGTTTTTGACTGCATTTCAGGCGTTGGGCCCTTGATATCTGAGCGATTTTGCAAAAAGGTAGCTCTAAAGTTTTGGCTTGAACACGGGCCCGGCCCGTGTTCAAGCCATTGTGGCCGGCCAAAATTGAGGGGGCTTGCCGTCAAGGCCTGCTTTGCCAAACAGCCTAGGGATAGTTCTAACAGTGGGTGGGTGAGTCTCAGTTTTCTGTCAAAAGCACAGGGCAGGGGGGGTTCCTGCTTTGAGACTTTGACTGCAGTTAGAGTTTCTAGCTCCATTAAGTGGCTCTTTACAGTGTAGGATGCCTTGGCAGTTTTGCCTGGCCTAGTGTAGGCCTGAATGATAGTTTGCTTTTGATTACCAATTAGAGTGAACCCACATTGTGCAGTGGGTGGGTGGGTGGCAGTTGTTTGGGCAAAGCACAGGGGTGGGGGGAGGCTTGACTTTGTGCTTTGTGGCAGCAGCGGAATTGGCTTGTTTTCACAATTTCTGCAGGCACGTTTTGACAAATCCAGTTAGATATCTGCGCGTTTCTCTCCAGAATGGCATTCTGGGAACCAGGATGAGTAGATCAATTGTCATGAGCTGGTTTTTGACTGCATTTCAGGCGTTGGGCCCTTGATATCTGAGCGATTTTGCAAAAAGGTAGCTCTAAAGTTTTGGCTTGAACACGGGCCCGGCCCGTGTTCAAGCCATTGTGGCCGGCCAAAATTGAGGGGGCTTGCCGTCAAGGCCTGCTTTGCCAAACAGCCTAGGGATAGTTCTAACAGTGGGTGGGTGAGTCTCAGTTTTCTGTCAAAAGCACAGGGCAGGGGGGGTTCCTGCTTTGAGACTTTGACTGCAGTTAGAGTTTCTAGCTCCATTAAGTGGCTCTTTACAGTGTAGGATGCCTTGGCAGTTTTGCCTGGCCTAGTGTAGGCCTGAATGATAGTTTGCTTTTGATTACCAATTAGAGTGAACCCACATTGTGCAGTGGGTGGGTGGGTGGCAGTTGTTTGGGCAAAGCACAGGGGTGGGGGGAGGCTTGACTTTGTGCTTTGTGGCAGCAGCGGAATTGGCTTGTTTTCACAATTTCTGCAGGCACGTTTTGACAAATCCAGTTAGATATCTGCGCGTTTCTCTCCAGAATGGCATTCTGGGAACCAGGATGAGTAGATCAAGTGTCATGAGCTGGTTTTTGACTGCATTTCAGGCGTTGGGCCCTTGATATCTGAGCGATTTTGCAAAAAGGTAGCTCTAAAGTTTTGGCTTGAACACGGGCCCGGCCCGTGTTCAAGCCATTGTGGCCGGCCAAAATTGAGGGGGCTTGCCGTCAAGGCCTGCTTTGCCAAACAGCCTAGGGATAGTTCTAACAGTGGGTGGGTGAGTCTCAGTTTTCTGTCAAAAGCACAGGGCAGGGGGGGTTCCTGCTTTGAGACTTTGACTGCAGTTAGAGTTTCTAGCTCCATTAAGTGGCTCTTTACAGTGTAGGATGCCTTGGCAGTTTTGCCTGGCCTAGTGTAGGCCTGAATGATAGTTTGCTTTTGATTACCAATTAGAGTGAGCCCACATTGTGCAGTGGGTGGGTGGGTGGCAGTTGTTTGGGCAAAGCACAGGGGTGGGGGGAGGCTTGACTTTGTGCTTTGTGGCAGCAGCGGAATTGGCTTGTTTTCACAATTTCTGCAGGCACGTTTTGACAAATCCAATTAGATATCTGCGCGTTTCTCTCCAGAATGGCATTCTGGGAACCAGGATGAGTAGATCAAGTGTCATGAGCTGGTTTTTTACTGCATTTCAGGCGTTGGGCCCTTGATATCTGAGCGATTTTGCAAAAAGGTAGCTCTAAAGTTTTGGCTTGAACACGGGCCCGGCCCGTGTTCAAGCCATTGTGGCCGGCCAAAATTGAGGGGGCTTGCCGTCAAGGCCTGCTTTGCCAAACAGCTTAGGGATAGTTCTAACAGTGGGTGGGTGAGTCTCAGTTTTCTGTCAAAAGCACAGGGCAGGGGGGGTTCCTGCTTTGAGACTTTGACTGCAGTTAGAGTTTCTAGCTCCATTAAGTGGCTCTTTACAGTGTAGGATGCCTTGGCAGTTTTGCCTGGCCTAGTGTAGGCCTGAATGATAGTTTGCTTTTGATTACCAATTAGAGTGAACCCACATTGTGCAGTGGGTGGGTGGGTGGCAGTTGTTTGGGCAAAGCACAGGGGTGGGGGGAGGCTTGACTTTGTGCTTTGTGGCAGCAGCGGAATTGGCTTGTTTTCACAATTTCTGCAGGCACGTTTTGACAAATCCAGTTAGATATCTGCGCGTTTCTCTCCAGAATGGCATTCTGGGAACCAGGATGAGTAGATCAATTGTCATGAGCTGGTTTTTGACTGCATTTCAGGCGTTGGGCCCTTGATATCTGAGCGATTTTGCAAAAAGGTAGCTCTAAAGTTTTGGCTTGAACACGGGCCCGGCCCGTGTTCAAGCCATTGTGGCCGGCCAAAATTGAGGGGGCTTGCCGTCAAGGCCTGCTTTGCCAAACAGCCTAGGGATAGTTCTAACAGTGGGTGGGTGAGTCTCAGTTTTCTGTCAAAAGCACAGGGCAGGGGGGGTTCCTGCTTTGAGACTTTGACTGCAGTTAGAGTTTCTAGCTCCATTAAGTGGCTCTTTACAGTGTAGGATGCCTTGGCAGTTTTGCCTGGCCTAGTGTAGGCCTGAATGATAGTTTGCTTTTGATTACCAATTAGAGTGAGCCCACATTGTGCAGTGGGTGGGTGGGTGGCAGTTGTTTGGGCAAAGCACAGGGGTGGGGGGAGGCTTGACTTTGTGCTTTGTGGCAGGAGCGGAATTGGCTTGTTTTCACAATTTCTGCAGGCACGTTTTGACAAATCCAGTTAGATATCTGCGCGTTTCTCTCCAGAATGGCATTCTGGGAACCAGGATTAGTAGATCAATTGTCATGAGCTGGTTTTTGACTGCATTTCAGGCGTTGGGCCCTTGATATCTGAGCGATTTTGCAAAAAGGTAGCTCTAAAGTTTTGGCTTGAACACGGGCCCGGCCCGTGTTCAAGCCATTGTGGCCGGCCAAAATTGAGGGGGCTTGCCGTCAAGGCCTGCTTTGCCAAACAGCCTAGGGATAGTTCTAACAGTGGGTGGGTGAGTCTCAGTTTTCTGTCAAAAGCACAGGGCAGGGGGGGTTCCTGCTTTGAGACTTTGACTGCAGTTAGAGTTTCTAGCTCCATTAAGTGGCTCTTTACAGTGTAGGATGCCTTGGCAGTTTTGCCTGGCCTAGTGTAGGCCTGAATGATAGTTTGCTTTTGATTACCAATTAGAGTGAACCCACATTGTGCAGTGGGTGGGTGGGTGGCAGTTGTTTGGGCAAAGCACAGGGGTGGGGGGAGGCTTGACTTTGTGCTTTGTGGCAGCAGCGGAATTGGCTTGTTTTCACAATTTCTGCAGGCACGTTTTGACAAATCCAGTTAGATATCTGCGCGTTTCTCTCCAGAATGGCATTCTGGGAACCAGGATGAGTAGATCAATTGTCATGAGCTTGTTTTTGACTGCATTTCAGGCGTTGGGCCCTTGATATCTGAGCGATTTTGCAAAAAGGTAGCTCTAAAGTTTTGGCTTGAACACGGGCCCGGCCCGTGTTCAAGCCATTGTGGCCGGCCAAAATTGAGGGGGCTTCCCGTCAAGGCCTGCTTTGCCAAACAGCCTAGGGATAGTTCTAACAGTGGGTGGGTGAGTCTCAGTTTTCTGTCAAAAGCACAGAGCAGGGGGGGTTCCTGCTTTGAGACTTTGACTGCAGTTAGAGTTTCTAGCTCCATTAAGTGGCTCTTTACAGTGTAGGATGCCTTGGCAGTTTTGCCTGGCCTAGTGTAGGCCTGAATGATAGTTTGCTTTTGATTACCAATTAGAGTGAGCCCACATTGTGCAGTGGGTGGGTGGGTGGCAGTTGTTTGGGCAAAGCACAGGGGTGGGGGGAGGCTTGACTTTGTGCTTTGTGGCAGCAGCGGAATTGGCTTGTTTTCACAATTTCTGCAGGCACGTTTTGACAAATCCAGTTAGATATCTGCGCATTTCTCTCCAGAATGGCATTCTGGGAACCAGGATGAGTAGATCAAGTGTCATGAGCTGGTTTTTGACTGCATTTCAGGCGTTGGGCCCTTGATATCTGAGCGATTTTGCAAAAAGGTAGCTCTAAAGTTTTGGCTTGAACACGGGCCCGGCCCGTGTTCAAGCCATTGTGGCCGGCCAAAATTGAGGGGGCTTGCCGTCAAGGCCTGCTTTGCCAAACAGCCTAGGGATAGTTCTAACAGTGGGTGGGTGAGTCTCAGTTTTCTGTCAAAAGCACAGGGCAGGGGGGGTTCCTGCTTTGAGACTTTGACTGCAGTTAGAGTTTCTAGCTCCATTAAGTGGCTCTTTACAGTGTAGGATGCCTTGGCAGTTTTGCCTGGCCTAGTGTAGGCCTGAATGATAGTTTGCTTTTGATTACCAATTAGAGTGAACCCACATTGTGCAGTGGGTGGGTGGGTGGCAGTTGTTTGGGCAAAGCACAGGGGTGGGGGGAGGCTTGACTTTGTGCTTTGTGGCAGCAGCGGAATTGGCTTGTTTTCACAATTTCTGCAGGCACGTTTTGACAAATCCAGTTAGATATCTGCGCGTTTCTCTCCAGAATGGCATTCTGGGAACCAGGATGAGTAGATCAATTGTCATGAGCTTGTTTTTGACTGCATTTCAGGCGTTGGGCCCTTGATATCTGAGCGATTTTGCAAAAAGGTAGCTCTAAAGTTTTGGCTTGAACACGGGCCCGGCCCGTGTTCAAGCCATTGTGGCCGGCCAAAATTGAGGGGGCTTGCCGTCAAGGCCTGCTTTGCCAAACAGCCTAGGGATAGTTCTAACAGTGGGTGGGTGAGTCTCAGTTTTCTGTCAAAAGCACAGGGCAGGGGGGGTTCCTGCTTTGAGACTTTGACTGCAGTTAGAGTTTCTAGCTCCATTAAGTGGCTCTTTACAGTGTAGGATGCCTTGGCAGTTTTGCCTGGCCTAGTGTAGGCCTGAATGATAGTTTGCTTTTGATTACCAATTAGAGTGAGCCCACATTGTGCAGTGGGTGGGTGGGTGGCAGTTGTTTGGGCAAAGCACAGGGGTGGGGGGAGGCTTGACTTTGCGCTTTGTGGCAGCAGCGGAATTGGCTTGTTTTCACAATTTCTGCAGGCACGTTTTGACAAATCCAGTTAGATATCTGCGCATTTCTCTCCAGAATGGCATTCTGGGAACCAGGATGAGTAGATCAAGTGTCATGAGCTGGTTTTTGACTGCATTTCAGGCGTTGGGCCCTTGATATCTGAGCGATTTTGCAAAAAGGTAGCTCTAAAGTTTTGGCTTGAACACGGGCCCGGCCCGTGTTCAAGCCATTGTGGCCGGCCAAAATTGAGGGGGCTTGCCGTCAAGGCCTGCTTTGCCAAACAGCCTAGGGATAGTTCTAACAGTGGGTGGGTGAGTCTCAGTTTTCTGTCAAAAGCACAGGGCAGGGGGGGTTCCTGCTTTGAGACTTTGACTGCAGTTAGAGTTTCTAGCTCCATTAAGTGGCTCTTTACAGTGTAGGATGCCTTGGCAGTTTTGCCTGGCCTAGTGTAGGCCTGAATGATAGTTTGCTTTTGATTACCAATTAGAGTGAACCCACATTGTGCAGTGGGTGGGTGGGTGGCAGTTGTTTGGGCAAAGCACAGGGGTGGGGGGAGGCTTGACTTTGTGCTTTGTGGCAGCAGCGGAATTGGCTTGTTTTCACAATTTCTGCAGGCACGTTTTGACAAATCCAGTTAGATATCTGCGCGTTTCTCTCCAGAATGGCATTCTGGGAACCAGGATGAGTAGATCAATTGTCATGAGCTGGTTTTTGACTGCATTTCAGGCGTTGGGCCCTTGATATCTGAGCGATTTTGCAAAAAGGTAGCTCTAAAGTTTTGGCTTGAACACGGGCCCGGCCCGTGTTCAAGCCATTGTGGCCGGCCAAAATTGAGGGGGCTTGCCGTCAAGGCCTGCTTTGCCAAACAGCCTAGGGATAGTTCTAACAGTGGGTGGGTGAGTCTCAGTTTTCTGTCAAAAGCACAGGGCAGGGGGGGTTCCTGCTTTGAGACTTTGACTGCAGTTAGAGTTTCTAGCTCCATTAAGTGGCTCTTTACAGTGTAGGATGCCTTGGCAGTTTTGCCTGGCCTAGTGTAGGCCTGAATGATAGTTTGCTTTTGATTACCAATTAGAGTGAACCCACATTGTGCAGTGGGTGGGTGGGTGGCAGTTGTTTGGGCAAAGCACAGGGGTGGGGGGAGGCTTGACTTTGTGCTTTGTGGCAGCAGCGGAATTGGCTTGTTTTCACAATTTCTGCAGGCACGTTTTGACAAATCCAGTTAGATATCTGCGCGTTTCTCTCCAGAATGGCATTCTGGGAACCAGGATGAGTAGATCAAGTGTCATGAGCTGGTTTTTGACTGCATTTCAGGCGTTGGGCCCTTGATATCTGAGCGATTTTGCAAAAAGGTAGCTCTAAAGTTTTGGCTTGAACACGGGCCCGGCCCGTGTTCAAGCCATTGTGGCCGGCCAAAATTGAGGGGGCTTGCCGTCAAGGCCTGCTTTGCCAAACAGCCTAGGGATAGTTCTAACAGTGGGTGGGTGAGTCTCAGTTTTCTGTCAAAAGCACAGGGCAGGGGGGGTTCCTGCTTTGAGACTTTGACTGCAGTTAGAGTTTCTAGCTCCATTAAGTGGCTCTTTACAGTGTAGGATGCCTTGGCAGTTTTGCCTGGCCTAGTGTAGGCCTGAATGATAGTTTGCTTTTGATTACCAATTAGAGTGAGCCCACATTGTGCAGTGGGTGGGTGGGTGGCAGTTGTTTGGGCAAAGCACAGGGGTGGGGGGAGGCTTGACTTTGTGCTTTGTGGCAGCAGCGGAATTGGCTTGTTTTCACAATTTCTGCAGGCACGTTTTGACAAATCCAGTTAGATATCTGCGCGTTTCTCTCCAGAATGGCATTCTGGGAACCAGGATGAGTAGATCAATTGTCATGAGCTTGTTTTTGACTGCATTTCAGGCGTTGGGCCCTTGATATCTGAGCGATTTTGCAAAAAGGTAGCTCTAAAGTTTTGGCTTGAACACGGGCCCGGCCCGTGTTCAAGCCATTGTGGCCGGCCAAAATTGAGGGGGCTTGCCGTCAAGGCCTGCTTTGCCAAACAGCCTAGGGATAGTTCTAACAGTGGGTGGGTGAGTCTCAGTTTTCTGTCAAAAGCACAGGGCAGGGGGGGTTCCTGCTTTGAGACTTTGACTGCAGTTAGAGTTTCTAGCTCCATTAAGTGGCTCTTTACAGTGTAGGATGCCTTGGCAGTTTTGCCTGGCCTAGTGTAGGCCTGAATGATAGTTTGCTTTTGATTACCAATTAGAGTGAGCCCACATTGTGCAGTGGGTGGGTGGGTGGCAGTTGTTTGGGCAAAGCACAGGGGTGGGGGGAGGCTTGACTTTGCGCTTTGTGGCAGCAGCGGAATTGGCTTGTTTTCACAATTTCTGCAGGCACGTTTTGACAAATCCAGTTAGATATCTGCGCATTTCTCTCCAGAATGGCATTCAGGGAACCAGGATGAGTAGATCAAGTGTCATGAGCTGGTTTTTGACTGCATTTCAGGCGTTGGGCCCTTGATATCTGAGCGATTTTGCAAAAAGGTAGCTCTAAAGTTTTGGCTTGAACACGGGCCCGGCCCGTGTTCAAGCCATTGTGGCCGGCCAAAATTGAGGGGGCTTGCCGTCAAGGCCTGCTTTGCCAAACAGCCTAGGGATAGTTCTAACAGTGGGTGGGTGAGTCTCAGTTTTCTGTCAAAAGCACAGGGCAGGGGGGGTTCCTGCTTTGAGACTTTGACTGCAGTTAGAGTTTCTAGCTCCATTAAGTGGCTCTTTACAGTGTAGGATGCCTTGGCAGTTTTGCCTGGCCTAGTGTAGGCCTGAATGATAGTTTGCTTTTGATTACCAATTAGAGTGAACCCACATTGTGCAGTGGGTGGGTGGGTGGCAGTTGTTTGGGCAAAGCACAGGGGTGGGGGGAGGCTTGACTTTGTGCTTTGTGGCAGCAGCGGAATTGGCTTGTTTTCACAATTTCTGCAGGCACGTTTTGACAAATCCAGTTAGATATCTGCGCGTTTCTCTCCAGAATGGCATTCTGGGAACCAGGATGAGTAGATCAAGTGTCATGAGCTGGTTTTTGACTGCATTTCAGGCGTTGGGTCCTTGATATCTGAGCGATTTTGCAAAAAGGTAGCTCTAAAGTTTTGGCTTGAACACGGGCCCGGCCCGTGTTCAAGCCATTGTGGCCGGCCAAAATTGAGGGGGCTTGCCGTCAAGGCCTGCTTTGCCAAACAGCCTAGGGATAGTTCTAACAGTGGGTGGGTGAGTCTCAGTTTTCTGTCAAAAGCACAGGGCAGGGGGGGTTCCTGCTTTGAGACTTTGACTGCAGTTAGAGTTTCTAGCTCCATTAAGTGGCTCTTTACAGTGTAGGATGCCTTGGCAGTTTTGCCTGGCCTAGTGTAGGCCTGAATGATAGTTTGCTTTTGATTACCAATTAGAGTGAGCCCACATTGTGCAGTGGGTGGGTGGGTGGCAGTTGTTTGGGCAAAGCACAGGGGTGGGGGGAGGCTTGACTTTGTGCTTTGTGGCAGCAGCGGAATTGGCTTGTTTTCACAATTTCTGCAGGCACGTTTTGACAAATCCAATTAGATATCTGCGCGTTTCTCTCCAGAATGGCATTCTGGGAACCAGGATGAGTAGATCAAGTGTCATGAGCTGGTTTTTTACTGCATTTCAGGCGTTGGGCCCTTGATATCTGAGCGATTTTGCAAAAAGGTAGCTCTAAAGTTTTGGCTTGAACACGGGCCCGGCCCGTGTTCAAGCCATTGTGGCCGGCCAAAATTGAGGGGGCTTGCCGTCAAGGCCTGCTTTGCCAAACAGCCTAGGGATAGTTCTAACAGTGGGTGGGTGAGTCTCAGTTTTCTGTCAAAAGCACAGGGCAGGGGGGGTTCCTGCTTTGAGACTTTGACTGCAGTTAGAGTTTCTAGCTCCATTAAGTGGCTCTTTACAGTGTAGGATGCCTTGGCAGTTTTGCCTGGCCTAGTGTAGGCCTGAATGATAGTTTGCTTTTGATTACCAATTAGAGTGAACCCACATTGTGCAGTGGGTGGGTGGGTGGCAGTTGTTTGGGCAAAGCACAGGGGTGGGGGGAGGCTTGACTTTGTGCTTTGTGGCAGCAGCGGAATTGGCTTGTTTTCACAATTTCTGCAGGCACGTTTTGACAAATCCAGTTAGATATCTGCGCGTTTCTCTCCAGAATGGCATTCTGGGAACCAGGATGAGTAGATCAAGTGTCATGAGCTGGTTTTTGACTGCATTTCAGGCGTTGGGCCCTTGATATCTGAGCGATTTTGCAAAAAGGTAGCTCTAAAGTTTTGGCTTGAACACGGGCCCGGCCCGTGTTCAAGCCATTGTGGCCGGCCAAAATTGAGGGGGCTTGCCGTCAAGGCCTGCTTTGCCAAACAGCCTAGGGATAGTTCTAACAGTGGGTGGGTGAGTCTCAGTTTTCTGTCAAAAGCACAGGGCAGGGGGGGTTCCTGCTTTGAGACTTTGACTGCAGTTAGAGTTTCTAGCTCCATTAAGTGGCTCTTTACAGTGTAGGATGCCTTGGCAGTTTTGCCTGGCCTAGTGTAGGCCTGAATGATAGTTTGCTTTTGATTACCAATTAGAGTGAGCCCACATTGTGCAGTGGGTGGGTGGGTGGCAGTTGTTTGGGCAAAGCACAGGGGTGGGGGGAGGCTTGACTTTGCGCTTTGTGGCAGCAGCGGAATTGGCTTGTTTTCACAATTTCTGCAGGCACGTTTTGACAAATCCAATTAGATATCTGCGCGTTTCTCTCCAGAATGGCATTCTGGGAACCAGGATGAGTAGATCAAGTGTCATGAGCTGGTTTTTGACTGCATTTCAGGCGTTGGGCCCTTGATATCTGAGCGATTTTGCAAAAAGGTAGCTCTCAAGTTTTGGCTTGAACACGGGCCCGGCCCGTGTTCAAGCCATTGTGGCCGGCCAAAATTGAGGGGGCTTGCCGTCAAGGCCTGCTTTGCCAAACAGCCTAGGGATAGTTCTAACAGTGGGTGGGTGAGTCTCAGTTTTCTGTCAAAAGCACAGGGCAGGGGGGGTTCCTGCTTTGAGACTTTGACTGCAGTTAGAGTTTCTAGCTCCATTAAGTGGCTCTTTACAGTGTAGGATGCCTTGGCAGTTTTGCCTGGCCTAGTGTAGGCCTGAATGATAGTTTGCTTTTGATTACCAATTAGAGTGAACCCACATTGTGCAGTGGGTGGGTGGGTGGCAGTTGTTTGGGCAAAGCACAGGGGTGGGGGGAGGCTTGACTTTGTGCTTTGTGGCAGCAGCGGAATTGGCTTGTTTTCACAATTTCTGCAGGCACGTTTTGACAAATCCAGTTAGATATCTGCGCGTTTCTCTCCAGAATGGCATTCTGGGAACCAGGATGAGTAGATCAATTGTCATGAGCTGGTTTTTGACTGCATTTCAGGCGTTGGGCCCTTGATATCTGAGCGATTTTGCAAAAAGGTAGCTCTAAAGTTTTGGCTTGAACACGGGCCCGGCCCGTGTTCAAGCCATTGTGGCCGGCCAAAATTGAGGGGGCTTGCCGTCAAGGCCTGCTTTGCCAAACAGCCTAGGGATAGTTCTAACAGTGGGTGGGTGAGTCTCAGTTTTCTGTCAAAAGCACAGGGCAGGGGGGGTTCCTGCTTTGAGACTTTGACTGCAGTTAGAGTTTCTAGCTCCATTAAGTGGCTCTTTACAGTGTAGGATGCCTTGGCAGTTTTGCCTGGCCTAGTGTAGGCCTGAATGATAGTTTGCTTTTGATTACCAATTAGAGTGAGCCCACATTGTGCAGTGGGTGGGTGGGTGGCAGTTGTTTGGGCAAAGCACAGGGGTGGGGGGAGGCTTGACTTTGTGCTTTGTGGCAGCAGCGGAATTGGCTTGTTTTCACAATTTCTGCAGGCACGTTTTGACAAATCCAGTTAGATATCTGCGCGTTTCTCTCCAGAATGGCATTCTGGGAACCAGGATTAGTAGATCAAGTGTCATGAGCTGGTTTTTGACTGCATTTCAGGCGTTGGGCCCTTGATATCTGAGCGATTTTGCAAAAAGGTAGCTCTAAAGTTTTGGCTTGAACACGGGCCGGGCCCGTGTTCAAGCCATTGTGGCCGGCCAAAATTGAGGGGGCTTGCCGTCAAGGCCTGCTTTGCCAAACAGCCTAGGGATAGTTCTAGCAGTGGGTGGGTGAGTCTCAGTTTTCTGTCAAAAGCACAGGGCAGGGGGGGTTCCTGCTTTGAGACTTTGACTGCAGTTAGAGTTTCTAGCTCCATTAAGTGGCTCTTTACAGTGTAGGATGCCTTGGCAGTTTTGCCTGGCCTAGTGTAGGCCTGAATGATAGTTTGCTTTTGATTACCAATTAGAGTGAACCCACATTGTGCAGTGGGTGGGTGGGTGGCAGTTGTTTGGGCAAAGCACAGGGGTGGGGGGAGGCTTGACTTTGTGCTTTGTGGCAGCAGCGGAATTGGCTTGTTTTCACAATTTCTGCAGGCACGTTTTGACAAATCCAGTTAGATATCTGCGCGTTTCTCTCCAGAATGGCATTCTGGGAACCAGGATGAGTAGATCAATTGTCATGAGCTGGTTTTTGACTGCATTTCAGGCGTTGGGCCCTTGATATCTGAGCGATTTTGCAAAAAGGTAGCTCTAAAGTTTTGGCTTGAACACGGGCCCGGCCCGTGTTCAAGCCATTGTGGCCGGCCAAAATTGAGGGGGCTTGCCGTCAAGGCCTGCTTTGCCAAACAGCCTAGGGATAGTTCTAACAGTGGGTGGGTGAGTCTCAGTTTTCTGTCAAAAGCACAGGGCAGGGGGGGTTCCTGCTTTGAGACTTTGACTGCAGTTAGAGTTTCTAGCTCCATTAAGTGGCTCTTTACAGTGTAGGATGCCTTGGCAGTTTTGCCTGGCCTAGTGTAGGCCTGAATGATAGTTTGCTTTTGATTACCAATTAGAGTGAGCCCACATTGTGCAGTGGGTGGGTGGGTGGCAGTTGTTTGGGCAAAGCACAGGGGTGGGGGGAGGCTTGACTTTGCGCTTTGTGGCAGCAGCGGAATTGGCTTGTTTTCACAATTTCTGCAGGCACGTTTTGACAAATCCAGTTAGATATCTGCGCATTTCTCTCCAGAATGGCATTCTGGGAACCAGGATGAGTAGATCAAGTGTCATGAGCTGGTTTTTGACTGCATTTCAGGCGTTGGGCCCTTGATATCTGAGCGATTTTGCAAAAAGGTAGCTCTAAAGTTTTGGCTTGAACACGGGCCCGGCCCGTGTTCAAGCCATTGTGGCCGGCCAAAATTGAGGGGGCTTGCCGTCAAGGCCTGCTTTGCCAAACAGCCTAGGGATAGTTCTAACAGTGGGTGGGTGAGTCTCAGTTTTCTGTCAAAAGCACAGGGCAGGGGGGGTTCCTGCTTTGAGACTTTGACTGCAGTTAGAGTTTCTAGCTCCATTAAGTGGCTCTTTACAGTGTAGGATGCCTTGGCAGTTTTGCCTGGCCTAGTGTAGGCCTGAATGATAGTTTGCTTTTGATTACCAATTAGAGTGAACCCACATTGTGCAGTGGGTGGGTGGGTGGCAGTTGTTTGGGCAAAGCACAGGGGTGGGGGGAGGCTTGACTTTGTGCTTTGTGGCAGCAGCGGAATTGGCTTGTTTTCACAATTTCTGCAGGCACGTTTTGACAAATCCAGTTAGATATCTGCGCGTTTCTCTCCAGAATGGCATTCTGGGAACCAGGATGAGTAGATCAATTGTCATGAGCTGGTTTTTGACTGCATTTCAGGCGTTGGGCCCTTGATATCTGAGCGATTTTGCAAAAAGGTAGCTCTAAAGTTTTGGCTTGAACACGGGCCCGGCCCGTGTTCAAGCCATTGTGGCCGGCCAAAATTGAGGGGGCTTGCCGTCAAGGCCTGCTTTGCCAAACAGCCTAGGGATAGTTCTAACAGTGGGTGGGTGAGTCTCAGTTTTCTGTCAAAAGCACAGGGCAGGGGGGGTTCCTGCTTTGAGACTTTGACTGCAGTTAGAGTTTCTAGCTCCATTAAGTGGCTCTTTACAGTGTAGGATGCCTTGGCAGTTTTGCCTGGCCTAGTGTAGGCCTGAATGATAGTTTGCTTTTGATTACCAATTAGAGTGAACCCACATTGTGCAGTGGGTGGGTGGGTGGCAGTTGTTTGGGCAAAGCACAGGGGTGGGGGGAGGCTTGACTTTGTGCTTTGTGGCAGCAGCGGAATTGGCTTGTTTTCACAATTTCTGCAGGCACGTTTTGACAAATCCAGTTAGATATCTGCGCGTTTCTCTCCAGAATGGCATTCTGGGAACCAGGATGAGTAGATCAAGTGTCATGAGCTGGTTTTTGACTGCATTTCAGGCGTTGGGCCCTTGATATCTGAGCGATTTTGCAAAAAGGTAGCTCTAAAGTTTTGGCTTGAACACGGGCCCGGCCCGTGTTCAAGCCATTGTGGCCGGCCAAAATTGAGGGGGCTTGCCGTCAAGGCCTGCTTTGCCAAACAGCCTAGGGATAGTTCTAACAGTGGGTGGGTGAGTCTCAGTTTTCTGTCAAAAGCACAGGGCAGGGGGGGTTCCTGCTTTGAGACTTTGACTGCAGTTAGAGTTTCTAGCTCCATTAAGTGGCTCTTTACAGTGTAGGATGCCTTGGCAGTTTTGCCTGGCCTAGTGTAGGCCTGAATGATAGTTTGCTTTTGATTACCAATTAGAGTGAGCCCACATTGTGCAGTGGGTGGGTGGGTGGCAGTTGTTTGGGCAAAGCACAGGGGTGGGGGGAGGCTTGACTTTGTGCTTTGTGGCAGCAGCGGAATTGGCTTGTTTTCACAATTTCTGCAGGCACGTTTTGACAAATCCAATTAGATATCTGCGCGTTTCTCTCCAGAATGGCATTCTGGGAACCAGGATGAGTAGATCAAGTGTCATGAGCTGGTTTTTGACTGCATTTCAGGCGTTGGGCCCTTGATATCTGAGCGATTTTGCAAAAAGGTAGCTCTAAAGTTTTGGCTTGAACACGGGCCCGGCCCGTGTTCAAGCCATTGTGGCCGGCCAAAATTGAGGGGGCTTGCCGTCAAGGCCTGCTTTGCCAAACAGCCTAGGGATAGTTCTAACAGTGGGTGGGTGAGTCTCAGTTTTCTGTCAAAAGCACAGGGCAGGGGGGGTTCCTGCTTTGAGACTTTGACTGCAGTTAGAGTTTCTAGCTCCATTAAGTGGCTCTTTACAGTGTAGGATGCCTTGGCAGTTTTGCCTGGCCTAGTGTAGGCCTGAATGATAGTTTGCTTTTGATTACCAATTAGAGTGAACCCACATTGTGCAGTGGGTGGGTGGGTGGCAGTTGTTTGGGCAAAGCACAGGGGTGGGGGGAGGCTTGACTTTGTGCTTTGTGGCAGCAGCGGAATTGGCTTGTTTTCACAATTTCTGCAGGCACGTTTTGACAAATCCAGTTAGATATCTGCGCGTTTCTCTCCAGAATGGCATTCTGGGAACCAGGATGAGTAGATCAAGTGTCATGAGCTGGTTTTTGACTGCATTTCAGGCGTTGGGCCCTTGATATCTGAGCGATTTTGCAAAAAGGTAGCTCTAAAGTTTTGGCTTGAACACGGACCCGGCCCGTGTTCAAGCCATTGTGGCCGGCCAAAATTGAGGGGGCTTGCCGTCAAGGCCTGCTTTGCCAAACAGCCTAGGGATAGTTCTAACAGTGGGTGGGTGAGTCTCAGTTTTCTGTCAAAAGCACAGGGCAGGGGGGGTTCCTGCTTTGAGACTTTGACTGCAGTTAGAGTTTCTAGCTCCATTAAGTGGCTCTTTACAGTGTAGGATGCCTTGGCAGTTTTGCCTGGCCTAGTGTAGGCCTAAATGATAGTTTGCTTTTGATTACCAATTAGAGTGAACCCACATTGTGCAGTGGGTGGGTGGGTGGCAGTTGTTTGGGCAAAGCACAGGGCTGGGGGGAGGCTTGACTTTGTGCTTTGTGGCAGCAGCGGAATTGGCTTGTTTTCACAATTTCTGCAGGCACGTTTTGACAAATCCAGTTAGATATCTGCGCGTTTCTCTCCAGAATGGCATTCTGGGAACCAGGATGAGTAGATCAATTGTCATGAGCTGGTTTTTGACTGCATTTCAGGCGTTGGGCCCTTGATATCTGAGCGATTTTGCAAAAAGGTAGCTCTAAAGTTTTGGCTTGAACACGGGCCCGGCCCGTGTTCAAGCCATTGTGGCCGGCCAAAATTGAGGGGGCTTGCCGTCAAGGCCTGCTTTGCCAAACAGCCTAGGGATAGTTCTAACAGTGGGTGGGTGAGTCTCAGTTTTCTGTCAAAAGCACAGGGCAGGGGGGGTTCCTGCTTTGAGACTTTGACTGCAGTTAGAGTTTCTAGCTCCATTAAGTGGCTCTTTACAGTGTAGGATGCCTTGGCAGTTTTGCCTGGCCTAGTGTAGGCCTGAATGATAGTTTGCTTTTGATTACCAATTAGAGTGAGCCCACATTGTGCAGTGGGTGGGTGGGTGGCAGTTGTTTGGGCAAAGCACAGGGGTGGGGGGAGGCTTGACTTTGTGCTTTGTGGCAGCAGCGGAATTGGCTTGTTTTCACAATTTCTGCAGGCACGTTTTGACAAATCCAATTAGATATCTGCGCGTTTCTCTCCAGAATGGCATTCTGGGAACCAGGATGAGTAGATCAAGTGTCATGAGCTGGTTTTTTACTGCATTTCAGGCGTTGGGCCCTTGATATCTGAGCGATTTTGCAAAAAGGTAGCTCTAAAGTTTTGGCTTGAACACGGGCCCGGCCCGTGTTCAAGCCATTGTGGCCGGCCAAAATTGAGGGGGCTTGCCGTCAAGGCCTGCTTTGCCAAACAGCCTAGGGATAGTTCTAACAGTGGGTGGGTGAGTCTCAGTTTTCTGTCAAAAGCACAGGGCAGGGGGGGTTCCTGCTTTGAGACTTTGACTGCAGTTAGAGTTTCTAGCTCCATTAAGTGGCTCTTTACAGTGTAGGATGCCTTGGCAGTTTTGCCTGGCCTAGTGTAGGCCTGAATGATAGTTTGCTTTTGATTACCAATTAGAGTGAACCCACATTGTGCAGTGGGTGGGTGGGTGGCAGTTGTTTGGGCAAAGCACAGGGGTGGGGGGAGGCTTGACTTTGTGCTTTGTGGCAGCAGCGGAATTGGCTTGTTTTCACAATTTCTGCAGGCACGTTTTGACAAATCCAGTTAGATATCTGCGCGTTTCTCTCCAGAATGGCATTCTGGGAACCAGGATGAGTAGATCAATTGTCATGAGCTGGTTTTTGACTGCATTTCAGGCGTTGGGCCCTTGATATCTGAGCGATTTTGCAAAAAGGTAGCTCTAAAGTTTTGGCTTGAACACGGGCCCGGCCCGTGTTCAAGCCATTGTGGCCGGCCAAAATTGAGGGGGCTTGCCGTCAAGGCCTGCTTTGCCAAACAGCCTAGGGATAGTTCTAACAGTGGGTGGGTGAGTCTCAGTTTTCTGTCAAAAGCACAGGGCAGGGGGGGTTCCTGCTTTGAGACTTTGACTGCAGTTAGAGTTTCTAGCTCCATTAAGTGGCTCTTTACAGTGTAGGATGCCTTGGCAGTTTTGCCTGGCCTAGTGTAGGCCTGAATGATAGTTTGCTTTTGATTACCAATTAGAGTGAGCCCACATTGTGCAGTGGGTGGGTGGGTGGCAGTTGTTTGGGCAAAGCACAGGGGTGGGGGGAGGCTTGACTTTGTGCTTTGTGGCAGCAGCGGAATTGGCTTGTTTTCACAATTTCTGCAGGCACGTTTTGACAAATCCAGTTAGATATCTGCGCGTTTCTCTCCAGAATGGCATTCTGGGAACCAGGATTAGTAGATCAAGTGTCATGAGCTGGTTTTTGACTGCATTTCAGGCGTTGGGCCCTTGATATCTGAGCGATTTTGCAAAAAGGTAGCTCTAAAGTTTTGGCTTGAACACGGGCCGGGCCCGTGTTCAAGCCATTGTGGCCGGCCAAAATTGAGGGGGCTTGCCGTCAAGGCCTGCTTTGCCAAACAGCCTAGGGATAGTTCTAACAGTGGGTGGGTGAGTCTCAGTTTTCTGTCAAAAGCACAGGGCAGGGGGGGTTCCTGCTTTGAGACTTTGACTGCAGTTAGAGTTTCTAGCTCCATTAAGTGGCTCTTTACAGTGTAGGATGCCTTGGCAGTTTTGCCTGGCCTAGTGTAGGCCTGAATGATAGTTTGCTTTTGATTACCAATTAGAGTGAACCCACATTGTGCAGTGGGTGGGTGGGTGGCAGTTGTTTGGGCAAAGCACAGGGGTGGGGGGAGGCTTGACTTTGTGCTTTGTGGCAGCAGCGGAATTGGCTTGTTTTCACAATTTCTGCAGGCACGTTTTGACAAATCCAGTTAGATATCTGCGCGTTTCTCTCCAGAATGGCATTCTGGGAACCAGGATGAGTAGATCAATTGTCATGAGCTGATTTTTGACTGCATTTCAGGCGTTGGGCCCTTGATATCTGAGCGATTTTGCAAAAAGGTAGCTCTAAAGTTTTGGCTTGAACACGGGCCCGGCCCGTGTTCAAGCCATTGTGGCCGGCCAAAATTGAGGGGGCTTGCCGTCAAGGCCTGCTTTGCCAAACAGCCTAGGGATAGTTCTAACAGTGGGTGGGTGAGTCTCAGTTTTCTGTCAAAAGCACAGGGCAGGGGGGGTTCCTGCTTTGAGACTTTGACTGCAGTTAGAGTTTCTAGCTCCATTAAGTGGCTCTTTACAGTGTAGGATGCCTTGGCAGTTTTGCCTGGCCTAGTGTAGGCCTGAATGATAGTTTGCTTTTGATTACCAATTAGAGTGAGCCCACATTGTGCAGTGGGTGGGTGGGTGGCAGTTGTTTGGGCAAAGCACAGGGGTGGGGGGAGGCTTGACTTTGTGCTTTGTGGCAGCAGCGGAATTGGCTTGTTTTCACAATTTCTGCAGGCACGTTTTGACAAATCCAGTTAGATATCTGCGCGTTTCTCTCCAGAATGGCATTCTGGGAACCAGGATGAGTAGATCAAGTGTCATGAGCTGGTTTTTGACTGCATTTCAGGCGTTGGGCCCTTAATATCTGAGCGATTTTGCAAAAAGGTAGCTCTAAAGTTTTGGCTTGAACACGGGCCCGGCCCGTGTTCAAGCCATTGTGGCCGGCCAAAATTGAGGGGGCTTGCCGTCAAGGCCTGCTTTGCCAAACAGCCTAGGGATAGTTCTAACAGTGGGTGGGTGAGTCTCAGTTTTCTGTCAAAAGCACAGGGCAGGGGGGGTTCCTGCTTTGAGACTTTGACTGCAGTTAGAGTTTCTAGCTCCATTAAGTGGCTCTTTACAGTGTAGGATGCCTTGGCAGTTTTGCCTGGCCTAGTGTAGGCCTGAATGATAGTTTGCTTTTGATTACCAATTAGAGTGAACCCACATTGTGCAGTGGGTGGGTGGGTGGCAGTTGTTTGGGCAAAGCACAGGGGTGGGGGGAGGCTTGACTTTGTGCTTTGTGGCAGCAGCGGAATTGGCTTGTTTTCACAATTTCTGCAGGCACGTTTTGACAAATCCAGTTAGATATCTGCGCGTTTCTCTCCAGAATGGCATTCTGGGAACCAGGATGAGTAGATCAAGTGTCATGAGCTGGTTTTTGACTGCATTTCAGGCGTTGGGCCCTTGATATCTGAGCGATTTTGCAAAAAGGTAGCTCTAAAGTTTTGGCTTGAACACGGGCCCGGCCCGTGTTCAAGCCATTGTGGCCGGCCAAAATTGAGGGGGCTTGCCGTCAAGGCCTGCTTTGCCAAACAGCCTAGGGATAGTTCTAACAGTGGGTGGGTGAGTCTCAGTTTTCTGTCAAAAGCACAGGGCAGGGGGGGTTCCTGCTTTGAGACTTTGACTGCAGTTAGAGTTTCTAGCTCCATTAAGTGGCTCTTTACAGTGTAGGATGCCTTGGCAGTTTTGCCTGGCCTAGTGTAGGCCTGAATGATAGTTTGCTTTTGATTACCAATTAGAGTGAGCCCACATTGTGCAGTGGGTGGGTGGGTGGCAGTTGTTTGGGCAAAGCACAGGGGTGGGGGGAGGCTTGACTTTGCGCTTTGTGGCAGCAGCGGAATTGGCTTGTTTTCACAATTTCTGCAGGCACGTTTTGACAAATCCAGTTAGATATCTGCGCATTTCTCTCCAGAATGGCATTCTGGGAACCAGGATGAGTAGATCAAGTGTCATGAGCTGGTTTTTGACTGCATTTCAGGCGTTGGGCCCTTGATATCTGAGCGATTTTGCAAAAAGGTAGCTCTAAAGTTTTGGCTTGAACACGGGCCCGGCCCGTGTTCAAGCCATTGTGGCCGGCCAAAATTGAGGGGGCTTGCCGTCAAGGCCTGCTTTGCCAAACAGCCTAGGGATAGTTCTAACAGTGGGTGGGTGAGTCTCAGTTTTCTGTCAAAAGCACAGGGCAGGGGGGGTTCCTGCTTTGAGACTTTGACTGCAGTTAGAGTTTCTAGCTCCATTAAGTGGCTCTTTACAGTGTAGGATGCCTTGGCAGTTTTGCCTGGCCTAGTGTAGGCCTGAATGATAGTTTGCTTTTGATTACCAATTAGAGTGAACCCACATTGTGCAGTGGGTGGGTGGGTGGCAGTTGTTTGGGCAAAGCACAGGGGTGGGGGGAGGCTTGACTTTGTGCTTTGTGGCAGCAGCGGAATTGGCTTGTTTTCACAATTTCTGCAGGCACGTTTTGACAAATCCAGTTAGATATCTGCGCGTTTCTCTCCAGAATGGCATTCTGGGAACCAGGATGAGTAGATCAAGTGTCATGAGCTGGTTTTTGACTGCATTTCAGGCGTTGGGCCCTTGATATCTGAGCGATTTTGCAAAAAGGTAGCTCTAAAGTTTTGGCTTGAACACGGGCCCGGCCCGTGTTCAAGCCATTGTGGCCGGCCAAAATTGAGGGGGCTTGCCGTCAAGGCCTGCTTTGCCAAACAGCCTAGGGATAGTTCTAACAGTGGGTGGGTGAGTCTCAGTTTTCTGTCAAAAGCACAGGGCAGGGGGGGTTCCTGCTTTGAGACTTTGACTGCAGTTAGAGTTTCTAGCTCCATTAAGTGGCTCTTTACAGTGTAGGATGCCTTGGCAGTTTTGCCTGGCCTAGTGTAGGCCTGAATGATAGTTTGCTTTTGATTACCAATTAGAGTGAGCCCACATTGTGCAGTGGGTGGGTGGGTGGCAGTTGTTTGGGCAAAGCACAGGGGTGGGGGGAGGCTTGACTTTGCGCTTTGTGGCAGCAGCGGAATTGGCTTGTTTTCACAATTTCTGCAGGCACGTTTTGACAAATCCAGTTAGATATCTGCGCATTTCTCTCCAGAATGGCATTCTGGGAACCAGGATGAGTAGATCAAGTGTCATGAGCTGGTTTTTGACTGCATTTCAGGCGTTGGGCCCTTGATATCTGAGCGATTTTGCAAAAAGGTAGCTCTAAAGTTTTGGCTTGAACACGGGCCCGGCCCGTGTTCAAGCCATTGTGGCCGGCCAAAATTGAGGGGGCTTGCCGTCAAGGCCTGCTTTGCCAAACAGCCTAGGGATAGTTCTAACAGTGGGTGGGTGAGTCTCAGTTTTCTGTCAAAAGCACAGGGCAGGGGGGGTTCCTGCTTTGAGACTTTGACTGCAGTTAGAGTTTCTAGCTCCATTAAGTGGCTCTTTACAGTGTAGGATGCCTTGGCAGTTTTGCCTGGCCTAGTGTAGGCCTGAATGATAGTTTGCTTTTGATTACCAATTAGAGTGAACCCACATTGTGCAGTGGGTGGGTGGGTGGCAGTTGTTTGGGCAAAGCACAGGGGTGGGGGGAGGCTTGACTTTGTGCTTTGTGGCAGCAGCGGAATTGGCTTGTTTTCACAATTTCTGCAGGCACGTTTTGACAAATCCAGTTAGATATCTGCGCGTTTCTCTCCAGAATGGCATTCTGGGAACCAGGATGAGTAGATCAATTGTCATGAGCTGGTTTTTGACTGCATTTCAGGCGTTGGGCCCTTGATATCTGAGCGATTTTGCAAAAAGGTAGCTCTAAAGTTTTGGCTTGAACACGGGCCCGGCCCGTGTTCAAGCCATTGTGGCCGGCCAAAATTGAGGGGGCTTGCCGTCAAGGCCTGCTTTGCCAAACAGCCTAGGGATAGTTCTAACAGTGGGTGGGTGAGTCTCAGTTTTCTGTCAAAAGCACAGGGCAGGGGGGGTTCCTGCTTTGAGACTTTGACTGCAGTTAGAGTTTCTAGCTCCATTAAGTGGCTCTTTACAGTGTAGGATGCCTTGGCAGTTTTGCCTGGCCTAGTGTAGGCCTGAATGATAGTTTGCTTTTGATTACCAATTAGAGTGAACCCACATTGTGCAGTGGGTGGGTGGGTGGCAGTTGTTTGGGCAAAGCACAGGGGTGGGGGGAGGCTTGACTTTGTGCTTTGTGGCAGCAGCGGAATTGGCTTGTTTTCACAATTTCTGCAGGCACGTTTTGACAAATCCAGTTAGATATCTGCGCGTTTCTCTCCAGAATGGCATTCTGGGAACCAGGATGAGTAGATCAAGTGTCATGAGCTGGTTTTTGACTGCATTTCAGGCGTTGGGCCCTTGATATCTGAGCGATTTTGCAAAAAGGTAGCTCTAAAGTTTTGGCTTGAACACGGGCCCGGCCCGTGTTCAAGCCATTGTGGCCGGCCAAAATTGAGGGGGCTTGCCGTCAAGGCCTGCTTTGCCAAACAGCCTAGGGATAGTTCTAACAGTGGGTGGGTGAGTCTCAGTTTTCTGTCAAAAGCACAGGGCAGGGGGGGTTCCTGCTTTGAGACTTTGACTGCAGTTAGAGTTTCTAGCTCCATTAAGTGGCTCTTTACAGTGTAGGATGCCTTGGCAGTTTTGCCTGGCCTAGTGTAGGCCTGAATGATAGTTTGCTTTTGATTACCAATTAGAGTGAGCCCACATTGTGCAGTGGGTGGGTGGGTGGCAGTTGTTTGGGCAAAGCACAGGGGTGGGGGGAGGCTTGACTTTGTGCTTTGTGGCAGCAGCGGAATTGGCTTGTTTTCACAATTTCTGCAGGCACGTTTTGACAAATCCAATTAGATATCTGCGCGTTTCTCTCCAGAATGGCATTCTGGGAACCAGGATGAGTAGATCAAGTGTCATGAGCTGGTTTTTGACTGCATTTCAGGCGTTGGGCCCTTGATATCTGAGCGATTTTGCAAAAAGGTAGCTCTAAAGTTTTGGCTTGAACACGGGCCCGGCCCGTGTTCAAGCCATTGTGGCCGGCCAAAATTGAGGGGGCTTGCCGTCAAGGCCTGCTTTGCCAAACAGCCTAGGGATAGTTCTAACAGTGGGTGGGTGAGTCTCAGTTTTCTGTCAAAAGCACAGGGCAGGGGGGGTTCCTGCTTTGAGACTTTGACTGCAGTTAGAGTTTCTAGCTCCATTAAGTGGCTCTTTACAGTGTAGGATGCCTTGGCAGTTTTGCCTGGCCTAGTGTAGGCCTGAATGATAGTTTGCTTTTGATTACCAATTAGAGTGAACCCACATTGTGCAGTGGGTGGGTGGGTGGCAGTTGTTTGGGCAAAGCACAGGGGTGGGGGGAGGCTTGACTTTGTGCTTTGTGGCAGCAGCGGAATTGGCTTGTTTTCACAATTTCTGCAGGCACGTTTTGACAAATCCAGTTAGATATCTGCGCGTTTCTCTCCAGAATGGCATTCTGGGAACCAGGATGAGTAGATCAAGTGTCATGAGCTGGTTTTTGACTGCATTTCAGGCGTTGGGCCCTTGATATCTGAGCGATTTTGCAAAAAGGTAGCTCTAAAGTTTTGGCTTGAACACGGACCCGGCCCGTGTTCAAGCCATTGTGGCCGGCCAAAATTGAGGGGGCTTGCCGTCAAGGCCTGCTTTGCCAAACAGCCTAGGGATAGTTCTAACAGTGGGTGGGTGAGTCTCAGTTTTCTGTCAAAAGCACAGGGCAGGGGGGGTTCCTGCTTTGAGACTTTGACTGCAGTTAGAGTTTCTAGCTCCATTAAGTGGCTCTTTACAGTGTAGGATGCCTTGGCAGTTTTGCCTGGCCTAGTGTAGGCCTAAATGATAGTTTGCTTTTGATTACCAATTAGAGTGAACCCACATTGTGCAGTGGGTGGGTGGGTGGCAGTTGTTTGGGCAAAGCACAGGGGTGGGGGGAGGCTTGACTTTGTGCTTTGTGGCAGCAGCGGAATTGGCTTGTTTTCACAATTTCTGCAGGCACGTTTTGACAAATCCAGTTAGATATCTGCGCGTTTCTCTCCAGAATGGCATTCTGGGAACCAGGATGAGTAGATCAATTGTCATGAGCTGGTTTTTGACTGCATTTCAGGCGTTGGGCCCTTGATATCTGAGCGATTTTGCAAAAAGGTAGCTCTAAAGTTTTGGCTTGAACACGGGCCCGGCCCGTGTTCAAGCCATTGTGGCCGGCCAAAATTGAGGGGGCTTGCCGTCAAGGCCTGCTTTGCCAAACAGCCTAGGGATAGTTCTAACAGTGGGTGGGTGAGTCTCAGTTTTCTGTCAAAAGCACAGGGCAGGGGGGGTTCCTGCTTTGAGACTTTGACTGCAGTTAGAGTTTCTAGCTCCATTAAGTGGCTCTTTACAGTGTAGGATGCCTTGGCAGTTTTGCCTGGCCTAGTGTAGGCCTGAATGATAGTTTGCTTTTGATTACCAATTAGAGTGAGCCCACATTGTGCAGTGGGTGGGTGGGTGGCAGTTGTTTGGGCAAAGCACAGGGGTGGGGGGAGGCTTGACTTTGTGCTTTGTGGCAGCAGCGGAATTGGCTTGTTTTCACAATTTCTGCAGGCACGTTTTGACAAATCCAGTTAGATATCTGCGCGTTTCTCTCCAGAATGGCATTCTGGGAACCAGGATGAGTAGATCAAGTGTCATGAGCTGGTTTTTGACTGCATTTCAGGCGTTGGGCCCTTAATATCTGAGCGATTTTGCAAAAAGGTAGCTCTAAAGTTTTGGCTTGAACACGGGCCCGGCCCGTGTTCAAGCCATTGTGGCCGGCCAAAATTGAGGGGGCTTGCCGTCAAGGCCTGCTTTGCCAAACAGCCTAGGGATAGTTCTAACAGTGGGTGGGTGAGTCTCAGTTTTCTGTCAAAAGCACAGGGCAGGGGGGGTTCCTGCTTTGAGACTTTGACTGCAGTTAGAGTTTCTAGCTCCATTAAGTGGCTCTTTACAGTGTAGGATGCCTTGGCAGTTTTGCCTGGCCTAGTGTAGGCCTGAATGATAGTTTGCTTTTGATTACCAATTAGAGTGAACCCACATTGTGCAGTGGGTGGGTGGGTGGCAGTTGTTTGGGCAAAGCACAGGGGTGGGGGGAGGCTTGACTTTGTGCTTTGTGGCAGCAGCGGAATTGGCTTGTTTTCACAATTTCTGCAGGCACGTTTTGACAAATCCAGTTAGATATCTGCGCGTTTCTCTCCAGAATGGCATTCTGGGAACCAGGATGAGTAGATCAAGTGTCATGAGCTGGTTTTTGACTGCATTTCAGGCGTTGGGCCCTTGATATCTGAGCGATTTTGCAAAAAGGTAGCTCTAAAGTTTTGGCTTGAACACGGGCCCGGCCCGTGTTCAAGCCATTGTGGCCGGCCAAAATTGAGGGGGCTTGCCGTCAAGGCCTGCTTTGCCAAACAGCCTAGGGATAGTTCTAACAGTGGGTGGGTGAGTCTCAGTTTTCTGTCAAAAGCACAGGGCAGGGGGGGTTCCTGCTTTGAGACTTTGACTGCAGTTAGAGTTTCTAGCTCCATTAAGTGGCTCTTTACAGTGTAGGATGCCTTGGCAGTTTTGCCTGGCCTAGTGTAGGCCTGAATGATAGTTTGCTTTTGATTACCAATTAGAGTGAGCCCACATTGTGCAGTGGGTGGGTGGGTGGCAGTTGTTTGGGCAAAGCACAGGGGTGGGGGGAGGCTTGACTTTGCGCTTTGTGGCAGCAGCGGAATTGGCTTGTTTTCACAATTTCTGCAGGCACGTTTTGACAAATCCAGTTAGATATCTGCGCGTTTCTCTCCAGAATGGCATTCTGGGAACCAGGATGAGTAGATCAAGTGTCATGAGCTGGTTTTTGACTGCATTTCAGGCGTTGGGCCCTTGATATCTGAGCGATTTTGCAAAAAGGTAGCTCTAAAGTTTTGGCTTGAACACGGGCCCGGCCCGTGTTCAAGCCATTGTGGCCGGCCAAAATTGAGGGGGCTTGCCGTCAAGGCCTGCTTTGCCAAACAGCCTAGGGATAGTTCTAACAGTGGGTGGGTGAGTCTCAGTTTTCTGTCAAAAGCACAGGGCAGGGGGGGTTCCTGCTTTGAGACTTTGACTGCAGTTAGAGTTTCTAGCTCCATTAAGTGGCTCTTTACAGTGTAGGATGCCTTGGCAGTTTTGCCTGGCCTAGTGTAGGCCTGAATGATAGTTTGCTTTTGATTACCAATTAGAGTGAACCCACATTGTGCAGTGGGTGGGTGGGTGGCAGTTGTTTGGGCAAAGCACAGGGGTGGGGGGAGGCTTGACTTTGTGCTTTGTGGCAGCAGCGGAATTGGCTTGTTTTCACAATTTCTGCAGGCACGTTTTGACAAATCCAGTTAGATATCTGCGCGTTTCTCTCCAGAATGGCATTCTGGGAACCAGGATGAGTAGATCAATTGTCATGAGCTGGTTTTTGACTGCATTTCAGGCGTTGGGCCCTTGATATCTGAGCGATTTTGCAAAAAGGTAGCTCTAAAGTTTTGGCTTGAACACGGGCCCGGCCCGTGTTCAAGCCATTGTGGCCGGCCAAAATTGAGGGGGCTTGCCGTCAAGGCCTGCTTTGCCAAACAGCCTAGGGATAGTTCTAACAGTGGGTGGGTGAGTCTCAGTTTTCTGTCAAAAGCACAGGGCAGGGGGGGTTCCTGCTTTGAGACTTTGACTGCAGTTAGAGTTTCTAGCTCCATTAAGTGGCTCTTTACAGTGTAGGATGCCTTGGCAGTTTTGCCTGGCCTAGTGTAGGCCTGAATGATAGTTTGCTTTTGATTACCAATTAGAGTGAACCCACATTGTGCAGTGGGTGGGTGGGTGGCAGTTGTTTGGGCAAAGCACAGGGGTGGGGGGAGGCTTGACTTTGTGCTTTGTGGCAGCAGCGGAATTGGCTTGTTTTCACAATTTCTGCAGGCACGTTTTGACAAATCCAGTTAGATATCTGCGCGTTTCTCTCCAGAATGGCATTCTGGGAACCAGGATGAGTAGATCAAGTGTCATGAGCTGGTTTTTGACTGCATTTCAGGCGTTGGGCCCTTGATATCTGAGCGATTTTGCAAAAAGGTAGCTCTAAAGTTTTGGCTTGAACACGGGCCCGGCCCGTGTTCAAGCCATTGTGGCCGGCCAAAATTGAGGGGGCTTGCCGTCAAGGCCTGCTTTGCCAAACAGCCTAGGGATAGTTCTAACAGTGGGTGGGTGAGTCTCAGTTTTCTGTCAAAAGCACAGGGCAGGGGGGGTTCCTGCTTTGAGACTTTGACTGCAGTTAGAGTTTCTAGCTCCATTAAGTGGCTCTTTACAGTGTAGGATGCCTTGGCAGTTTTGCCTGGCCTAGTGTAGGCCTGAATGATAGTTTGCTTTTGATTACCAATTAGAGTGAACCCACATTGTGCAGTGGGTGGGTGGGTGGCAGTTGTTTGGGCAAAGCACAGGGGTGGGGGGAGGCTTGACTTTGTGCTTTGTGGCAGCAGCGGAATTGGCTTGTTTTCACAATTTCTGCAGGCACGTTTTGACAAATCCAGTTAGATATCTGCGCGTTTCTCTCCAGAATGGCATTCTGGGAACCAGGATGAGTAGATCAAGTGTCATGAGCTGGTTTTTTACTGCATTTCAGGCGTTGGGCCCTTGATATCTGAGCGATTTTGCAAAAAGGTAGCTCTAAAGTTTTGGCTTGAACACGGGCCCGGCCCGTGTTCAAGCCATTGTGGCCGGCCAAAATTGAGGGGGCTTGCCGTCAAGGCCTGCTTTGCCAAACAGCCTAGGGATAGTTCTAACAGTGGGTGGGTGAGTCTCAGTTTTCTGTCAAAAGCACAGGGCAGGGGGGGTTCCTGCTTTGAGACTTTGACTGCAGTTAGAGTTTCTAGCTCCATTAAGTGGCTCTTTACAGTGTAGGATGCCTTGGCAGTTTTGCCTGGCCTAGTGTAGGCCTGAATGATAGTTTGCTTTTGATTACCAATTAGAGTGAGCCCACATTGTGCAGTGGGTGGGTGGGTGGCAGTTGTTTGGGCAAAGCACAGGGGTGGGGGGAGGCTTGACTTTGTGCTTTGTGGCAGCAGCGGAATTGGCTTGTTTTCACAATTTCTGCAGGCACGTTTTGACAAATCCAGTTAGATATCTGCGCGTTTCTCTCCAGAATGGCATTCTGGGAACCAGGATGAGTAGATCAAGTGTCATGAGCTGGTTTTTGACTGCATTTCAGGCGTTGGGCCCTTGATATCTGAGCGATTTTGCAAAAAGGTAGCTCTAGAGTTTTGGCTTGAACACGGGCCCGGCCCGTGTTCAAGCCATTGTGGCCGGCCAAAATTGAGGGGGCTTGCCGTCAAGGCCTGCTTTGCCAAACAGCCTAGGGATAGTTCTAACAGTGGGTGGGTGAGTCTCAGTTTTCTGTCAAAAGCACAGGGCAGGGGGGGTTCCTGCTTTGAGACTTTGACTGCAGTTAGAGTTTCTAGCTCCATTAAGTGGCTCTTTACAGTGTAGGATGCCTTGGCAGTTTTGCCTGGCCTAGTGTAGGCCTAAATGATAGTTTGCTTTTGATTACCAATTAGAGTGAACCCACATTGTGCAGTGGGTGGGTGGGTGGCAGTTGTTTGGGCAAAGCACAGGGGTGGGGGGAGGCTTGACTTTGTGCTTTGTGGCAGCAGCGGAATTGGCTTGTTTTCACAATTTCTGCAGGCACGTTTTGACAAATCCAGTTAGATATATATATATATATGTCTTGAAAATGAAAATGAAAAATGTTTTAGACAACCAATCTCACTTGGCTCTTCCACAATAATACCGTTCAACCGAAAACAAGTGATGGACATGTTTCATGAGAATCAAGAACCTTAATGTACCTCTGATCTTTGTACTAAAAAAGGACAAAATAACTCCCTCTTTCCCCCTTCCGCGTTAAATAACCTCTTAAAGATCACTGTCTTTTGAAAATTCTACTTGTTTTCGGTGCCACGCAATTTAACAACATAAGCAAAATGTATATGTTTTGCATTTTTCTTAATACGAGGACTCTTCACGAAAACGAAAGTAAACTGAAATAAAGAGTTCAAATCAAATGAAAAATGATCGTCGCAGCTGTGATCGCAATTTTTGCAATTGGCGTAAAGAAGACTTCAACGGGGCCTATATATCTATATAGGTCCTGAATTTTTTTTCAGGTATCTTTACGCAATTGCAAAAATTGCGATCACAGCTGCGACGATCATTCTTCATTTGATTTCATATCCGCAGTTTACATATGATTTCTTCCATATGCATCATCCATAAAGAGTCTTGCAAGAAATGGGTTAACATTTTGTTTGTAAAAATATACATGAAATTGTACCGATGCGAAACAAAAAGGCGAGATGTAGATGAAATAATACATTGCTGCGTTAATTACACTTTTCATTTTTCCTTGTTTTTAAATTCGGGATGGTTTCCGTAATGACGCACGATACTAATTTTTCAAACAGGAGAATAAGTTGAAATATTTTGACACTTGCACCTTAATTTATCGACAGGAAATAAAGACAGGTTAACAACTGCTTGGAAGCGCTTAGAAGGTGCCAAAATGAGGAATCTTAAACGGTTAGTGTTTCTGAAGGTATAACTTTACTTTCGTTCCTTAGAATTCCTAGTTGCAATATTCCTCATCAATCCACGCGGCGCGTTTTTTGTTTTATCAATGGCTACACAGATGCGACGGCATAAAGAGAAAGGAAAGAAGTTTGAACAACATTAAGCCTCAACACGAGCCTACAAAGTTCAGACACCTTTCACATTTTGTTGTCCGTGTTAAAGGTTTTCTCAAATATGATCGTTGACACACATCAGTCAAACGTTTTCATTAATAAAGCTTTCTTAGGTAAAACCACTTGCAAAATGGGGGATAAAGATCTCTCCTTCTCTCTTGTTTGCCTCCAGTGCGTCAACCGTGAATGACAGTCAGACACATTAATCAGTTCACTAGCAGGCGTATCTATGGTATTCACGTTGCAAGAGGGAAGCGAGTTAACGGTCGTTAATACCCCATGAGAGAGTGTTTATTCAGAAAGGCATTTCTAAAAATACAAAGTTATGTTAGTGAATTGAGGCGGGTCATGCTGACAAAAATAGTTTTTGTTGCCTAAATATAAGCGACGCGATCGCCAAATTCCCGCCATATTCTAAACAAATATTTGTCTAGAAGTTATGAAAAGGAGAGTCTTGCGATAAAATTTGAGTTCGAGTATTAGCAGTCATGGACAGCTGTTTGGGCCTTGTTAGGCCTGCATCAGCACGGCATAGTTAATATGCAGGACCAAATACTCAAATGAAGAAAACAAGACTAGCAACGAAAATATAAAGCTTGTGTCGGGATTTGTCTAAAAGATGTTTCACTGGCCGAATATTCCGATCTCTCGTTATTTTCCTGTGTGACTTTCCTGTATTCTTTTACTTTTTCGTGTCTTAACTTTCTGACCTGAAACGTGACCACTCTGTTAGAGCAAATTACTTAGTAAATAGATAGTTCTGTCCGCCTTTATTGTTTGCGTATCCTCTTTTAGCATGAACGAGCACGGTTAGCGGCATTGTTCTTGATTTTGATGTCTCATTATTCGCTCTTAAACTTGATTTCCTAGTTTTATGCCTTTGTGCACGTTTCTGCGTCATTTCCTGACCACTTGGATTGGATAAAGTTGAAATATTCAAACGAAGACCAAAAGGTTATTCGATGATGCCTGAAAAATCAGTTCTCCGGTTTTGTTCGGCGCTGGAATTTTTTTATAATTAGGCTCAGAAAATCAACGATTTTTAAGCCTACTCCTGGGGTTAATGCGGAGATCCAGAGACAGAATTTGGTAACCGACTTGTTGAATCAGGCTCTCAACGGACACACGGAAGGAAACTTCCGATTAAGGAGAAAAGAGCAACTCTCAAAGGTTCAGGTCAACATGACCACTGATAAACCAATGGATTTAACTGTTGAGCGCGTGCTCGGAACGTATTACTCATATTGTTCTCAACTATAAAACAAGGTCATTTGTGACCATAAAAGTGCCCGATGAGATATGAGATCTTGCCTCCTCTAAACCTGTCTTTATTGTCTTTGAATTAAAAGGCAAGCTTCTTATTTTAACTACAGCCGTTCCAGAAACACCAAGGTTATTTTACAGGTAAATTCGACTTAACTCCTTTATTTCACATGCAGTTGCTTATATTCACAAAGAAGGTCCAATAACCGTTTGGCATTTATGAGTTCCCAAATGTATGTCAACTAATTCAACGAACAAGTCATAACAAGTATATTTACAATATTATTTCATGAACTAACCGTCTTTCCTTATGTACAAATAAGCGGTTTCGTAGAGAGGAAATTATTCCCGCTTTAAAAGTCTACACATTTTCAATTTGTATGCTTTCAAATGTTTTGAGGAGCGTTGAATAGTTAAACAACGACAGTTTGTTTACTCGTGGTGAAACGTTTTTACTATGGATCAGGTTTCTTCAAACCACCAGCCTTGTTGCGAGAAAGTTTTTGAAACTGAGACACACGCTCTGTGTTTACAATACGCCTGATAAAGGCGTCCGACTTCTCCATCGCGCTTAACTCCTTCAAGAAACGGGACATATTCCTTTGAAAGTCTGCAACCTACTTACGTAAGTTTGTTTTACTTAAGATGTCGAAAATTTTCACCAGTTATTCAGCGAATACAGAGAATTGACGAAACAAAACATTGTTAGGGTAGGAGTTTCATAAACTAGTACACTGAATTTTTTTAAGAATTAGTGCTGATCGACCCGCCTGATCTGTGTTGCTAAAACACCTAAACAATTGCTTAAAGGCTGTTTGATAGTTACAACTGAATATAAAACAGATCAATGGATTGATGGCGCAATTTGAGCGGGTGAGCAAAAGGGAAATTATGAAAGAGAAGAAGAAGCTGCAAGTTGAAAACAACTCACTGTCAAAGAACAATAGAATTCTCATAATACTAAAGGGTAAATAACACAGTGTAAACCCCAACACGATAGCAACGGCCAACTTCAGCACGTTTGTGTTTCTTTTCGCTCTGAGTTGCTCAGCGTTGGTTGATTGTTCGCCTGGAATCACCTGTGTGTTGAGCTTGATGAGGATGATGGAGTAAAGTGCGGCTAATACGATAATAGGGGTGTACAGAAATACAACAAATACTGTGAGCCAGTAAGTTCTATAAGAGGAGAATTCTCCGAACGCTTCATTCCAAACATAGACACAAAGCACTTGTCCTTCAATCTCAACAAGTTTGTAGGCAAGGAGATATGGAGAAAAGATTGCCATCGCGACGATCCAAGTGGCAAGAATGAAGTAGGGGCACACCTTAGAACTGATGACTGGAGAGCGCAGCGGAAGCACCACGGCTCCAAATCGATCCACTGCTATCAAGACCAGGCTCTGAACAGATACAATCGTTGAGACATCTGACAAGAAGGGAGCCAATTTACACAAGGCCTGACCAAGAGGACCACTGATAAACCACGAGCGGTTAGAGTGCAACTCAGTCAGCTTCCACGAGAACAGGAATATTGGATACAGCAGGTCGGACATGGCCATGTTGACAATGAAAAAGTTGGTTGATTTTCTCAATGTTGGCGTTCTGTAAACAACTATTCCTATCAAAGAATTCCCAACCAGTGAAACAACAAAGATCAGACAGTAAGCTACGGTGCCCCCAATCTTGGAAGCAGTAGAATTAAACACATCAAAGCAACTTGATCCATTCACCGTTGCGTTCATGCTGACTTTTTGATAGTTCTGTTCCGTTTGCTTGACAGCAAGTGTTACCTTATTTATACTGAAGACTCAACAGCATACCACAACAGATGGAGTATTTGATCTAATTGTTCGAGCGAGATTAGACATACCGCGTCAATCAAAAGGTAAAAAATAACGTCTTATTTTCTTGTAATACGCTAATTATTAGAATTTTAGATCAAAAGCTAGGCTCTGTAGAGATACTCTTAATGTTGTCGGAGCGATATAATTTCAAAATGAAAATAAAAAATGTTTAATTTTGGACAACCAATTTCACTCACCCCTTCCACGCATATACCGTTCAACCGAAAAGAAGTGATGGACATGTTTCATGAGAATCAAGAGCCTTGATCTGTCTCTTATCTTTGTACGAAAAAAGAACGGAGTCACTTCTTCTTTTCCCCTTCCGCCATAGATAACCTCTTGAAGATCACTTTCTTGAAAATTGTACTTGTTTTGTTCCACGTGTTTTTATAACGTTAGCAAAATGTATATATTTGGGATTTTCTTAATAGGACTTTTCACGAAAACGAAAGTAGAAATCAAGCTTCTTGCAAGAAATGGGTTAACATTTGGTTGTCAAAATATACACGACAATTGTACCGAGCAGAAACAAAAAGGCGAGATATAGATGAAATCATACATTGCTGCGTTAATTACACTTTTCATTTTTCTTCTTTTTTTTTTTTTTAATTGAGGAGAATTTCCGTAATGACGCACGAATTTATTTTTTAAACAGGATAATTTTTTGAAATATTTTGACACTTGCACCATGTTAATTTATGAACAGGAAATAGAGACAGGTTAACAACTGCTTGAAAGCGCTTAGAAGGTGTCAAAATGAGAATTCTTTAACGGTTCGTGTTTCTGTAGGTGTACTTCACTTTCGTTCCTTAAAATTCCTGCTGACCAACATTCCTCAACAATTCGCCCGCCTTTTTGATTTCATCAATAGCTACACAGATGCGACGGCATAAAGAGAAAGGAAAGAAGTTTGAACAACATTAAGCCTCAAGACGGGTCAACAAAGGTCAGGCATGCCGACACACCCCTGCAGAAACCTTTCACATTTTGTTGTCCGTGTTAATGGCTTTCTTAAATATGGTCGTTGACATTCATCAGTCAAACGTTCTTATTATTGAAACTTTGTTGGGTAAAACCACTTGCATAATGGACAATAGCGATCTCTCCTGTCTTGTTTGCCTCCAGTGCATCGACCGTGAATGACAATCACTGCCATTAGTCATTCACTAGCAGGTGTATTTGTGGAATTCACTTTGTACTAGGGAAGCGTGTTAAGCGTCGGTAAAACCTCATAAAAGAGCGTTTATTCAGAAAGGCATTGATAACCATACAAAGTTATATTAGTAAGTTAAGGCCGGCCATACTGTCCAAAATAGTTTGTTACCTAAATATAAGCGAAGCCATCGCCAAATTTGCTACCATGTTCTGAACAAACGATTGTTTAAAATTTATGAAAATGTGAAGTTTGTGGCAGATGTGGCTTAGAGTGACACGAATACCTCACAAACTATGTAAGCTGAGAATCACTCATTGGTCACTCATTGGTTACTACGGCCCTGTGCTTGCGGGCATTACCCCTTAAACTGAATAAAGTTTGGCCCAAGCATTAGCAATCATGGACAGCTGTTTCGGTCTTGTTAGGCCTCATAAGCATGGCATAGCTAATGCCCAGGCTCAAGAAACTTTATTTGGTAGATTTAAGGGGTGATGCCCGCTATCACGTGGCCATAGTGCCCAATGAGTGGCCTTCAGCTTACCTAAACGCATTAATTTGTGTGGTATTCTTTTCTTGCTATTGGGACGAGTTGATTGATAGTCTTACTCCTTTATGATCGTCATTCCTTGATGGCGAGTGTTCTGTTCAAACAATGCATTAAACTAAGCTACCACAAAATAAGCTTGGTCTAAAAATGATAACTCCAAGAGATTGGGCTTTCTGTATTCGATAAATTATCTTTTTTTTCTAGAAGCAAGCTACTGAAGCCATGGTGTATAGCCTGGAAAATACCCGGCAAATTAAAATGTGTTTAACGTTTGATGTATCCGACGTCCGCGGTGAAAGGAGAGATATACGTTTGATCATAGAGTTTAGAACAGACAAGAACAGAAGACATCAGAGGAAGTATTTGCATTGAACTGGATGACACATTTTATGGAGAGTTTACTGACTTATGACGGGAGAGGTTTTCTATTCGTATTTACATTGTAAATTTTTAAGAGTCACTGTCAGAGAAAACCAGGCAGGGGTGAAAGATGGGGGTCGGCCAATTGACTTCAAACTTTCACCATTGAATGCCTCTCGGAAATGATAAAGAAGGATGGTATTTAGGGATTTCTCTGGTATTTACTTTCCTACTTTGACCACCACCCTTGTTTTGGCCCTCATCGACCCCGAAGTCACGCTAAATATATGCCATGTTTGATGCTAAATAAAACACATTTCGCACCATTTCTGAGGACTCATGTCGGTTGTTTGTGTTGTTTATAATTACAGGTTATATTACGTTCTTTAAGCACAAAATTCCAACTTTTAAAAATAGCGATTTTTTCTAAGCTTTCGAAAGTTTGTGCCATGCGCGAAAATGGCGTATGCTAATTTTGACCTAATTTGAGAGTGACTTCTCTCAGAGGTGCGGCGTTTTTTTCCAACAGTCTCGCCATAGTTTGCAAGTCTAACATCTCTACTACTAAAATCCGTGAACTTTAACTTGAGCCGTTAAAATGTGTTTGCATGAACCATGCTAAATATTAGCAATGCACCGATGTTTTTCATGGCAACGTTTGTAAGTGGTTTCCTTATTTAAATCATTGAACGTCTCTCAACTCTCGTAATTTATTGTTGTGGTGTATGACGTAAATAACCTTGTTTTGATGTAAGGCGGGCTTTTGGCGGTAGATTGTATTTTCGGGCTACGCTGAATTGTTCGAAGAAATGTTGGCTGAGTTTATCTTCTCCTCTGGTTGAATATTTACGGAACGACGCAATACGTTACAGTGGCGACGAGGTAAACTGGAGAACGAAGAAGCTTCGCCTACGAACGGAGAAGCACGTGGGAATCTTGTTGTTAGATCTTCGACATCAGCTCAACCAGAAGTAAACAACATGGCTAGCAGACCTCCTTTCGATGTTTTCAATGCTGAGTCTGAAGATATCGAGAGTTATCTCGAACGGCTGCAGGAATATTTTACCGCCTACGATATTAAGAACGACTCGGACAATGCCGCTAAACGAAGAGCTATACTCTTAAACATCTATTGGAAGTGCTGTTTATCGAGTGTTGAATGATTTATCATTCCCGGCCGCGCCGAACACGAAGACCTTTGATCAGCTTGCTACGCTGCTGCGTGGGCATTTCAAGCCAACACGCCTGAAGATCGCGGAGCGGTACAGATTTCACTCGGCAACCCAGAAAGCAGGGCAAAGCATTGTCGAATTTGTAAGAGAGTTAAAAGTCTCGCGGGAACGTGTGAATTCACCAACGAGCAGTTAAGGGATAGTCTACGTGATCGTTTCATTTGCGGGCTTCGTTCGGAGCAGATTAAGCGGAAGTTATTATCAGCCAACTTCACTTCTCAAGAAGCAGTGGACGCTGCAATCGCCCAAGAAATAGCGTAGAAAGATGTACGGCACCTTGGAGCGAATAGTCAATGTGAACATTCATCGAGTGTAAACCAACAATCTTGCCTAATGCCTTGCCCAGCATAAGGACTAATACCAGAAGTGACAGAAATCTGGCTTTGCAAAATAGCCGTTTTTCTCGTATACCGACCGGCACACGCCATTTGCTGAAATTTCATCAGAACTTGGGGATCTCCTTTTACATGTAGGATCAATATGTTTCCACGAAATAAAAATATTAAACCAACACAGCTCTATTTTATAACAGGCCCAGATGGGTGACTAAAATAAGCTCCTTAGTCCTTCCAACTCGTGCGCTACAAAGGAAATTCCCAAAAGGTCTCGTACACAATCTTGGACAAAACCGTTGAGAAAATTGAGCTCCAAAGTCTCTTTTTGTGAGAACACTAACAACCGAGTTTCACCACCCCCCTCCCCCAATTCAATGTTGTTTGTGGCTCCTAAACGTTTGCCTAAGAATTGCGGCTTGCTAAATTCAACATTGAATAGGGGGAGGGGGAGGGGGAAGTTACTATAGTAATACTGTTGAGTCAGAGGTTTTCGTGAACGATTTTTGGGCGCGAATAGTCAATATGAACATTCATCGAGTGTATACCAGGTTAAGCGTGACAACGCGTGGTGACGCGGTAGTTCGTCGGGTCGACGTCACGGCTTTCGTGAAAAACAGCCTCGGCCGACAGAGAACCAAAGGAAGCGATGTTTTCGTTGCGGATTAACCAATCACACCCCAGATAACTGCAAATACAAGAATTCTGAGTGTTTTAACTGCCATTTGACGGGTCATTTAAAGTCTGAGTGTCCCAGTGGGAAACCATTGAGGAAAATGGCGAGCAAACAGCATGTCCATCACACGGAGCAGGATTCTGAGGCGGGGGTGCTGGATTACGCGGGAGATGAATTTCTCGGGTCCATTTTTACCCTGGAGGAGAACCAAAAATCCGAGCCATGCAAGGCAGGACTTTCAGCACCTGCAGTGAAGGTCCCTGTGCAGATTGAAGAAGTGGAATTCCTTATGGCAGTAGACACGGGAGCGGCAGCTTCAATCCTAAATTACGCAGATAACGCAGATTACGAGCGGTATTTTAAGTACCTTGCACTGCAGCTAGTGCAAAGATCATTCCATGCTTATGCCGGCACACCGCTGGACATTGCAGGACAGATTCTAGTTGACGTGAACTACAACGGGCAGCAGGCAACACTGCCACTATTCGTTGTTCGTGCAGAACGGTACGCCCCTCCTTTGCTCGGAAGATCGTGGATGATGAAAATTCGCTTAGACTGGAAAAACCTCTTCCCATCGACCAATGGTCAGTTTTCGGTCGGCCATGATAACGATCCACGGGTCGAACGTCTTATGCAACAGTATGCTGAGATCTTTAAGCTGGAGTTAGGAACGGTCCAGGGGGTGACAGAAAAATTACACCTGACGCAGACGCAGTCTTGTTTGTAGCTGTTAATTTTTATTACGTTTTAAAATATGTCATAAAGATAATTGTTACCATTCCGTAAATAGTGTAATGCAAGTAGTGCAGTATTGTTTCGTAAGTACCGTTAGTTTGTGTTAACTGTGGTAGAAATGTTATTAATTGTTTTCAAGTAGTGTTAGTATTCAATTGTAATAAAAAAAAAAACAAAAAAAAATTGCACCTGAAGGAAAACGTAACGCCTGTGTTTCAGAGGACCCGCTCAGTGCCTTATGTCCTACGTCCCGCCGTGGAGGAGGAACTCAAGCGCATGGAAAATGAAGGAGTTCTTAAACCGGTGGAGGTGAGTGACTGGGTCACGCCTAATGTCTGTGTGCCTAAAACTGATGGGTCAGTTCGGATTTGTGGAGATTACAAGGGCACAGTCAACCCAGCAATTCAAACGGAGCAGTTTCCGATTCCAACGTTGGAAGAAATAAGAGGACGGTATCGTCTTGGAAGAAATTTACGAAGGTTGATCTGCGAAGTGCGTATCAGCAATTGGTTCTAGACGAAGAGGCACAAAACCTGTGTACGATTAACACCCACAAGGGCTTATTCCTTTATACACGCTTACCGTTTGGGATTTCCTCCAGCCCAGCCATTTGGCAGCGTTTCATTGAGTAGGACTTGACGGAACTTGTGTGGTTATGGACGATCTGTTAGTGGGTGGCTCGAACGACGAGGAGCATTTGAGGAATTTGGAAGCCGTTTTTATGCAGTTTAAGAAGTTTGGATTGCGAGTCAAATTACCGAAGTGTGTGTTTATGGCACCTTCTGTGGTATACTTTGGGCTGCGTTTTTCAGAGCATGGTCTTCAAACGACCGACGAAAAGGTCCAGGCCTTCAAGGAGGCACCTACCCCTGGAAACGTCACCGAACTTCGTTCCTTCTTGGGAATGGTAGCCGCATTGACCAACTCCATACCCAAGTTGTCCACGCTCGCTCATCCCCTATACGAGCTCTTAGGGAACACGCCTTGGAAATGGTCGCCAGGCTGCGATAAGGCCTTCTGCGCGATAAAATGTGCCCTTACGTTAGAGACTGTGCTAACACATTACGACCCAAAACTTCCTGTGGAACTGTCGGTGGACGCCTCTCCGTATGGTTTGGGTGCTGTAATAATGCACGTTTATCCCAATGGCAACCGACGCCCGATTGCCTATGCGTCGCGTACTCGGAACGAACACGAAAAACGCTACGGGCAGATAGACAAAGGGGCGCTGGCAATTATGTTTGGACTGAAAAGTTTCCACTTGTACCTGTACGGGCGTCACTTCACGGTTCTAACGGATCATAAGCTACTGGAGCGAATTGTTGGTCCTAAGACAGCAATCCCCTCGCTTGCAGCTATGCCTCTTCAGCGTTGGGCCATTATTCTGTCAGCCTTCAACTACAGCATCAGATTTGTTCCGTCCAAGCAAAATGCAGTGGCTTACCCGCTGTCACGACTGCCCTTGCCCTCCATGTTTAACGAAGAGGATGCTATCTTTAGGGTGGAAGAAAGACTGACTGACTCGTTACCGATTACGCACAAGGAGATAAGTCACGCTACTCGAGTAGACCCGGTACTATCCAGGGTGTTAGAGTTTGTCAAACAAGGATGGCCACAGCACGTGGAAGATCTGCGCCTGCAACCTTTCTTCAACCGCCGTTTCGAGTAGTCTGTTGAGCAAGATTGTCAGCTGTGGGGGCTAAGAGTAATCATACCTACCCGGTATCTGGAGGATATGCTGAAAGAGTTGCACATAGGTCACCCGGGCATCGTACGAATGAAAGAGTTTGCCCGTAGTTTCTTATGGTGGCCGAACATTGACCATGAAGTTGAGCAAGCTGTAAGAAGTTGTACCAGCTGTCAGCAAGTGAGGAGACCACCTGCTGTAGCTCCTTTAACCCCATGGTTATGGCCGAGTAACCCCTGGCGAATTATGCCGAAGACGAAAACAGGCATTATTTCATTGTCGTTGATGCACATTCTCGCTGGCCTGAGATTTAATTCATGCAGCGGAACACGTCTGCTTCAGCAACCATAACCATATTACGCGAACTATTCGCCAAATACGGATTGCCAGTGCAGTATGTAAGTGACAATGGTCCACAGTTTCGCAGCGAAGAATTTGCCCACTTCTTAAAGGTCAATGGCGTAAAACACGTACACGTTGCTCGCTATCACGCAGCCAGCAACGGTTTGGCAGAAAAGATGGTTCAGTCCTTCAAGAACCACATGAAGGCTTGCAAAGGCAGTGAACTGTCGATTCAGCAACGAATTGCCAATTTTCTGTTGTCCTATCGCTCAACAGGACATCCTACCACTGGCAGAACACCAGCTAGTCTGTTCCTGGGGCGCGAGCTACGCACTCGATTTATTCTTCTTCGCCCAAATGTAGGGGAGAATGTAATGGTGTCACAAACTAAGCAGAAAGCAACTTACGAAGTGCACACTAAGTTCAGAGAATTCTACCCGGGTGACAGAGTCCTGGTGAAAGACCTTCGGAAACAAAACACATGGTGGTCAAGTTCCATAGCAGAACGGAGTGGACCGAAGTCTTACGTAGTAGTGCTGAACGATGGTCGAGTTTGGAAGCGGCATTTCGATCACTTGAGACGGGATACGATGGATAGGGCGGTCTCTAAAGGAAACGACGTAGAGGAATCTCGGAACACTGTTCTAGACCCCGTTCAACAAAGCAGTTTTGGTGCAAGTGTTCCTCTGCCTCAGCTTCGGCCATCGGACACACCGGTTATGCAACGTGCGGAAACTGATCTCCCAGTTCACTTGGAGGAGAAGAGCAATTCTCAGTAAGAGACAGGAAATTCAACTCCTCTGGAAACCGCTTCTCCCAAGACAAAAACTTAGGGCTTGTAAAATAAGCAACTTTCGCCTCTGCGGAACTTCTGCTATCTTAAAAAACCCTCAAGGTATACATAATAGAATAATTGTGGAATACCGTCCGGGAAATGATGACTGTTTTGTGTGATATACACAGTTAGTCAGATACCAGAAAATTTTTCTGCAGGGATTTGTAAATTGCAAATGATTATACTCCTTTCCTGGCAATTCCATGTATTACAGTGTAATAGTGTTTGAATCGATAGTTTCATCAACAAACACTCCTGCGTGACATCATAAAAATTGAACACTTGTTGATGTCGTGCAACGTAATCGCCATCGATAATCGATCCCCTGTACGATTGACAGCCAATCTTGATTATTTCGAATTAAAAGACAATACTTTGACGTTAGATCACAGTTTAAGATAATGCTCTGTATACCAGAATAGTAAATTTTAGCCAAGGCCGACCATTTTATTCTGAGAAAATAAGCTGCTATAACCTCGCGGGAAACTTGGGCTACTGTTCGCGGTATCGCAATTTATTTGATTTTAGAGAATGTGAGGTATCGAGGCTGTTGTGTTTAAATCGTGAACAGCATTCTAACGGTGATGAGTTATAATATGACAATAAATTACGAGAGTTGAGAGACGTTCAATGATTTAAATAAGGAAACCACTTACAAACGTTGCCATGAAAAACATCGGTGCATTGCTAATATTTAGCATGGTTCATGCAAACACATTTTAACGGCTCAAGTTAAAGTTCACGGATTTTAGTAGTAGAGATGTTAGACTTGCAAACTATCGTGAGACTGTTGCAAAAAAACACCGCACCTCTGAGAAAAGTCACTCTCAAATTAGGTCAAAATTAGCATACGCCATTTTCGCGCATGGCACAAAATTTCGAAAATCTTAGAAAAAATCGCTATTTTTAAAAGTTGGAATTTTGTGCTTGAAGAACGTAATATAACCTGTAATTATAAACAACACAAACAACTGACATGAGTCCCCAGAAATGGTGCGAAATGTGTTTTATTCAGCATCAAACCAGAGAAATCCCTAAATACCATCCTTCTTTATCATTTCCGACAGGCATTAAATGGTGAAAGTTTGAAGTCAATTGGCCGACCCCCATCTTTCACCCCTGCCTGGTTTTCTCTGACAGTGACTCTTAAGGTGTTTTAGCAAAAAAGATCAGCACTAAATCTTCAGTAAAAATTATCACTGTACCGGTTTATGAAAATACTACTGTGATGTACGGAAATCCAACGCATGAACAGCCTCAAAACTTCTAGTTCTTTGTCGTTCTTTATTATCGTCGACCGCACATTCAGCGCTCCACAAGCGGAATACTTCGGCCTATTTTACTCGATACACTAACAACCGTCCAACCGCAACAGTTTATGCTTGAAGACAAATCCACAAAGGACGAGAAAGAAAGCAAAACAAAGGAAAGCAAAGCTTAAAGTTTCGTGACTGCACTAACCAAAAAAACTAAAAGATCACGTGACCGAGAAAACAAAGAAATACATTAAAATAATTATCATTAGCGGGAAAAGACACTACATAGCGGCCCCACAAACGGGCTGAAATTACGCAGTTCGGTTGTTTGATCTTAACGAAGTGTCTTTTCACTCAACAATTTGTCCATTGTGTTACTCAACAGTCAGTAATCACTGGGCATCGGCTACTTCCTCCAGTAGGCATATCTTGGTAACAGGGCGGTGAAACACGCCGCTTGCTGTCTTGACTCGGGCTGACCGCACTCCTCCGTCTTCCCCAGAGAACACTTCCACCACTCGGCCCATAGGCCATCTGTTGCGGACTACCTTATCTTCTGCCAGAAGAACTAGGTCACCAATCTGCGCATTCCGCCTTAACTTGACCCACTTCGGTCTTCTCTGAAGAGTAAGCACGTACTCTCGTATCCATCTCTTCCAATAGTGATCAGCGAGGAATTGCACCTTTCTCCACCGCTTTCTGGAGAACGAATCTTCGTTCACAAATACCCCAGGTGGGAGCTAAGCAGCTCTCTGCAGGAGGAAATGGTTGGGCGTCAGCGCTGAATAATCATCAGGATCATCTGAAACAGCAGTGATAGGGCGGTTATTAACTATGAACTCCACTTCAGCTAACAGTGTCCTCAATTCGACATCGTTGAGAAGCCCGTCTCCAGCTGCAGTCTTTAGGTGCTTCTTCGTAA
>OX419343.1:24006568-24014068 GCA_948470475.1 Galaxea fascicularis | reverse complement strand
TTGCAGATAACTGAAAGTGATTTAAACGTGAAATTTCGAATATAGAGCATGCAGACAGCGCAAACCGCTATAGTCCGTTGTTTCCTGTTGTGCAGTTGACGTCACTTTCCAGAAATCAGTAGGTAAAATGTGATTGGCTAAGCTGCGGGAAAGGAATGTTGCTCTCGGGTAAGCAGGCGTTTGTGGGGTGGAGGTGAAATACGACTCCCCTAAAAACGACGGCGTGGGAGGCTAAGGTGGCTGGTGAGGCACACGAATCTTAAACAGGAAGACATCTTTCTCTAAATCCCACTGTACCCCAAACGTTCTCTCTACTGGAAGGTTCTCGAGATCCAAATCCAGCGTCGGTCTTGCTCGCTCTTCATTAGGTATCTCAGACAGCACCTCTCGGCTGTTGTTCATCCATTTCGTCAGCCTAAATCCGGCTTCCCTGAGTAAACACGTTACTTCATTTGCTAACGAGCTTGCTTCGTCTACTGTCCTAACCGACTTGACGAGGTCATCAACGTAAAAGTCCTTGGTGATGGCATTCACAGCCTCATCACTGAATCTTCCTTTACTATCCTCTGCAGCTCGCTTCAGGCAAAAGTTTGCGCAGCTGGGTGAGTCTTTAGCGCCGAAAATATGACTAGTCATCTGAAATTCTGAGGGACTTTCAAGGTTGTTATTTTCCCACCAAAGAAACCTCAATGCATCAGCATCCTCTGGGGGCACCTTCACTTGATTAAACATGCCCTCTATGCCAGCTACAAGGGCTATAGGATATTGTCTGAACCTCAGCAAAACACCCAACAAGCTGTTGGTTAAGTCAGGACCCTGGTGCAATTGGTTGTTTAGTGACACTCCATCATGCATAGCAGCTGCATCAAACACAACACGAATTTTGTCCTTCTTTTGAGGATGAAATACACCGTGGTGTGGCAAATACCACGTCCTTCCACTTCGTCGTGCCGCCTCTTCTTCAGTCAACTTCCTGGCGTAGCCTCTATCAATGAGGTTTTCCATAAACTCTCTGTACTTTCTGTGGAACGCCTTATCACGTTGTAGCTTTCTCTTTAAAGACTGCAGTCTTGCTTCTGTCATTTGCTTGTTGCTTGGCAACCAGGGTGTGTCACTTTTCCACAACATGCCAATTTTATAATGACCATCCACTACACGCACTGAGTTTTCCATCCTCTTCAGTGCCTCTTGGTCTTCAACTGACATAGCCTTCTGGGAGCTCCTGTTCATGTCAATGTCATCAAGCCTCAGGAATTGTTTCATCTGCTGATCTGACAGCTCATCACCGTACTTCACAAAATTAACATTCACTACTTGAGAAGACAAGGTATTAGCCACATCCACTGGTCCAAGCACAGCCCATCCCAGTACAGTGCGAACAGCAAATGGCTCTCCTGATTTCCCTCGCCTACATTCTTCATGCACTTGGGCTTCAGGAACATTTGCACCAATCAGCATTGTCACCTGCTTGTCGTCAACGTCAGGGATTTTAAGATCCTTTAAATGGGGCCGACGCGACAAGTCCTTTGCCCTCGTTGTTGTGATGGTAAGATTGTCTACGACGTTAACATTTCCAATCGTAAGAGTACGATCTTCGAGGCTATCAACAGCTTTCACTTGAACGTTGGCTTGGCCGACCTTCACTCAGGGCTCGCCCGACAATGTACATATAGCTAACGTGTCACAGCTGCTTACTTCTAACCCAAGTCTATCAGAAATTGCTTTTGAGAGAAATGTCTCTTTACTCCCAGTGTCAAGCAAAACATACGTAGTAACAGAGTGTCCATCATTGTTCATTATCTTAACTGGGACAACTTGCAATGCAACTTTGGTTCTTGATGTCATGGAGTATGTGTGGCTGGATGTTCCATCACGTTCAATAGGCTCTGCAGTGGTGACACTCACATTAAACTGCTCCTTCGGATCTGGGTTTCCCTGAAGGTTCACACCTGCACCCTCTTTGTCTCCTGTTGCTTTGTGCAGCAAGGAATGGTGAGGTTGCTGACAATGTTTGCATCTAAATATTGACCGGCACTGATTAGCAAAATGTCCCTTACGTAAACAATTCAAACAAAGTCCCTTGTACCTTGCCAAAATCATTCTCTGCCTAGCAGTTTTACTAATGAAATCAGGACAATGTTCTATATTGTGCACAGAGTCACAACTGTAGCATTTCCCACCAACACCTTTCTGTATTGTAGGGTTCTGATCCCCTTTTGAGGTAGGTGGATTCTCACTCCTGCTGAGTCCAACTTGTGTTGCCATTGTCGTTACCTTGGAATCAACTGCTGGATTGGGGACTGGTAGGAACGTTTGCCGGCTACCTCTTGGGTATTTTTCTGAGACAGATCTACTCGTCTCACCGACCATTTCAAACACAGGGTCATTAGCTGCCTCTGCACGCCGCTCAATAAACTCCACTAGATCCTTGAGATTTGGAAATCCTCTTCTCTCCCTTATTCGAAGAGCTTCATCTCTCCATTTAACTTGCAGTGCAACGGGCAGCTTTCCTGACACTTTTGCCAAATTTGTCATGTTCATTTCATGGAGAGCATTCATTGACCTTAAAGTCTCATACAATGTCCTTGAGCGGTCAGCAAACTTTCGCAATCCTGGTCCATCATTGCTCGATATATTTGGTCCATCGACCAAGGCATCGACACACGCCTTCGTTACTATGTGTGGTTGCCCAAAACGTTGCTGCAGCACCATCAGGGCCCCCGACAGCCCACCAGGCACTCCTTCAAATCCCGCTACAGCGGTTCTAGCTTGGCCATCAAGAAATTGCAACAGACGTAACATTTTCTGAGTTTCTGAAATGTTCTGGGTACCAACCATTTCATCAAACCGTGCTCTAAATCGGACGTATTCACATGGATTACCAGTGAACTTGACTACGTCCAAAGGTGGAAGGTTGGATTTAGTTACTATTGAGTCTATACTAGCTGTTAGCTTTGTCACCATGTCCTCAGTGGTATTAGCAAGAAAGGATACACTCTCAGGCTGACGATCTTGATTGGATGGTAGAGCAGCCTTTACAAACGGCGGTGCGGCTGGATTTAAACCAGACCCTTTAACATTAAGCTTTGGTACTACTGCTTCACCCGAGGTAGAGTTAAACAATGGAGCTCCTCTGGGTGCTGGTACGTCAGCCAATGGTGCCCATAATACAGACCTTTCATCGTTTAGTGTGGGTTTATGGTCCATAATCTCCAGCACTTTTGTTGGATCCTCTAACTCCTCAGAATTGAGGTATTCAGTTTTAATGTCCTCTGGGTTCTCTTCACATGCAATGTCCTGCACACTGTTTGCCTTACTAATAGGACTTGGGGCATCATCTTCCAGCTCCTCGTAAAACTGGAGCTTGGTTTTAGCTACCTCCACCACATCCTCTGCTTCCGCAATTTGATTGTCTAACTTTAACTGTTCTTCCTTTAATCTCCTCTCTCTAGCCCTTTTCAATTGCTTCAATTTCTTTTCAGAGACAATCTTCTGCAACTTTGCATGTTCTTGCGCTAATGCACTAGCTTCGGAGACACTAGACCTTCGCGAACAACCAGAGAGAACACTTTGAACATCATCTCTGAGTTCAGATATTGGCAAATTAGGTGAAACAGTGCGAGTGAGTTCCATAAAGTTATCATCTGCTACAGTTCCTTTGCCGTCAACAGCTTTCGAAACTCCTTCTTCAAAGCCAATCATGTATTGATCTATCGATTTGATGCTCAGCATGACGATTCTCCTCATGCCTTTTCTCAACACTTTCCCCAGGTAATAACTGAATTAAATCATAATGCACATGTGCGTACTGTTTCCACTGAGTGTCTAAACGGCGGGTTTCGCTTCGAACTTCAATTACAAATTTGTTATCCTTTAAGTACTCATCAAGCCTACGATAACTCTTTGTCATTTCACTTAGATGCCCAGCCTTAGACCTCCTTAACGCTACAATCATCTCAGAAACCACAGAATCATCAATAACGGAATGCAAAGCTCTTTTTCTTGCTACTTTAACTTCATCGACACCAAGCTGCCCTTCCGCCATCTTGTGCTGAATCAAGTTTACAATAATAACAATGAAAACGTACCTCCAAACGGCGAATCTCCCCGCAATCGTACCACTTAAACCCACTTTTGGGCACATAGATCACTTAAAGCAAATCCAGGTTCAATCCAGTTTATTCCAACTTCGCTGTGCTCAAGGCGTCGGCAATGTCAACATCAAACTCGCCATTTTGACCTTCCGCCATCTTGCATGTAATTACGACTACAACAATGCAAATGTACTTCCAAACGGCGAATATCTCCACAGTCTTTCCACCGCAAACTCTCGCAAACGTAGAATCTCTAAGGCACTTCCAGGTCCAGTCCAGACCACAAATTCAACCTCGTTTTTCCTCACGAAATTCTAAGGAAACTGTGATGTACGGAAATCCAACGCATGAACAGCCACAAAACTTCTAGTTCTTTGTCGTTCTTTATTATCGTCGACCGCACATTCAGCGCTCCACAAGCGGAATACTTCGGCCTATTTTACGGCGATACACCAACAGCCGTGCAACCGCAACAGTTAATGCTTCAAGACAAATCCACAAAGGACGAGAAAGAAAGCAAAACAAAGGAAAGCAAAGCTTAAAATTTCGTGACTGCACTAACCAAAAAAACTAAAAGATCACGTGACCGAGAAAACAAAGAAATACATTAAAATAATTATCATTAGCGAGAAAAAACACGACAACTACCTAACGTACAATGTTTTGTTTCGTCAATTCTCTGTATTCGAGTGTGCTGTAAGTCTTCCGGGAACTTTAAAACCGTTACTAGGTTTTACTCATGTTTGCATTGCGTGGGAGTGTTAAAAATCTACAATGCAAATACGAATAAAGAACCTCTCCCGTCATCAGTCAATAAACTCTCCATAAAATGTTTTATCTAGTTTAATGGAAATACTTCTTCCGATCTCTTCTGTTCTTCTCTGTTCCAAACTCTATGATCAAACGTCTATCTCTTCTTTCACCCTCTTAAGAAGTGAATTCTGTAGATACACCTGTTAGTGAATGACTAATGTGTGAGACTGTCATTCACGGTCGATGCACTGGAGGCAATCAGGAGAGAAGGAGAGATCGTTATTGTCTATTATGCAAGTGGTTTAACCCAACAACGTTTTAATAATAAATGACAACAACAAACAACAACAACAACTTTATTTATCTTTACATATGAAAGTTAAGGGTAGTTTGCCCCGCAAATAGCTGAGAAGCTAGTCGTGGCGGGGCAAGACAAACACATATACAACTCAGATGAGTAGCTTAAGAAACAAAACAAAAAAAGAACCTTAAATTAAAACAAGCCTTGCAGATTATTATTATTACAACTTCCAAAATAAATAAATAAATAAATAATAATAATAATAATGAATAAATAGATAAATAAATAAAACGAAGATCTAGTTAACACAGCGGCTTACTGACATACAATGAAGAAAAGGAAAGAAAAACAAACATTAATTAAAGAGATTAAAAACTGGATCTATATACCTACTTTTTTAATGATCATGGAGATTTGAATAAAGTCATCCTCCTTTTCTAAAATATCAAATAACAATTTGCGAAGAACTCGTTTAAAAGTTTTTTTTAGGAAGATCCGTTATATAGCGTGGTATCTTATTCCACAGTTTTACTCGGAGTCGAGAAAAGGAATTGTTTAGTATTTCGAGTCTAGAACTCTTAACAGCGAAGTTTCCAGATGTAGACGATCGTGTATTGTATGAGTGAATATTACGCGTTTTCTAAAATAAATTTAGAATATTTCAGGGGCACAAAATAAAGCTGTTCCTCACTTTATCTGTTCCCCCGAGGAATTGTGCTGGCTGGCAAAGTATCAGTTACTTTCCGGAGGTGGTTATCAAATTTCTTTCTGCTGATGGTTTCGGTTGGTAATTACTGAAGTGTGGTAGCAGTGTGAGTGTTGCTGGCTGGCGAAATCTGGATTTTTGTGAGAAAATTTTGCCTCCTCCTTCTCGCAACAAAGCTGGGGGTTTGAGGAAACCTGATCCGCAGTGAAACATTTTCACCTCAAGCCAAAACAAACTGTGATGATTGTTTGACTATTCAACACTTCTTCAAAACATTTCAAAGCATACAAATTGAAAAAGTAAACTTTTAAAGCGGAGATAAAACGGCTCAGTACTTGTACATGAGGAAAGACTGTTAGTTCATGAAATAATATTGTGAATATACCTTTCATGACTTGTTTTTGTACTCCCCCTCCCTCCCCCTCATGACTTTTCTAATGGTCCGCCCCTAATATGTTTCGTTTTATCAAGTGATTAGTAAGTGGGAAGCGTATTTCCATTCCTGTGCGATATTCCTTCAAGAATCCGTAGTTCACTTCATTTGCTTCCTTGTGTACATTCTTTCGACAATATTTCTTAACAAATGAAACAATAAACCGGAAAGTGTAATAGACGCAACACCGTCGGTATAAATTGCTGGATTTCATCTACTTCTCGCTCTTCTCTTTCCACTCAGTACCATTTCCATGTCTGTTAAAAAGAAAATTTCAACCCACGATGATTTCCTGCAACAACATATCTCTGCTTTCATTTTCATGAAAAGCATGTAAGATTCGTGAAAAGTCCAGTTAAGTCCGCTTCCCTATTACATAGTGAATTCCGTAGATACACCTGGTAATGAATGACTAATGGGGGTGACTGTCATTCACGGCTGATGCACTGGAGGCAACCAGGAAAGAAGAAGAGATCTTTTTTGTCCATTATGCAAGTGGTTTTACCCAAGAACGTTTGAATAATAAATGAACGTTTGACTGATGAATGTCAACGACCATATTTGAGAAAACCAGTAACACGGACGACAAAATGTGAAAGGTGTCTGCAGGGGTTTGTCGAATATCCGAACTTTGTTGGCTCGTTTTCAGATTTCTTTCTTTTCTCATTATGCTGTCGCATTTGTGTAGCTATTCATGAAATCGAAAAAGGCGCGTGAATTGTTGAGCAATATTGGTAAGCGGGAATTTTAAGGAACGAAAGTGAAGTAAACCTACAGAAACACGAAGCGTTAAAGATTGCTCATTTAGGCGCCTTCTAAGCGCTTCCAAGTAGTTGTTAACCTGTCTCCATTTCCTGTCCATAAATTAATATCGTGTAAGCATCAAAATATTTCAAATTACTCTCTTGTTAAAAAAAAAAAATTCGCGCGTCATTACGGAAACCCGCCCAAATTTAAAAAAAAGGAAAATGAAAAGTGTAATTAATTCGGCACTGTATGATTTCATCTGCATCTCGCCTTTTTGTTTCCGCTCGGGACAATTTCTATGTATATTCTTAAAAGAAAATGTCAGCCCATTCTTTACAAGAAGCTTTATTTCAACTTTCGTTTTCGTGAAAAGTCCAGTTAAGAAAAATGCCGAATATATGCATTTCGCTACCTGTTATAAAAACGCGTGGGCACAAAACAAGTAGAATTTTCAAGAAAGTGATTT
>OX419343.1:23976568-24001568 GCA_948470475.1 Galaxea fascicularis | reverse complement strand
TCCTAACTATCTAATCAAGATTGCCAGCAGGCTGCTCTCCACTCCCCTCACAAACTTATTTAATAAATCAATTGAATCAGGAACTGTTCCAGATGTTTTCAAGATCTCCAAGGTTACCCCAGTCTTTAAGGCTGGTGCAGTGACAGACCCTGGCAACTACCGCCCCATTGCTGTGCTATCTCCATTTGCCAAAATCCTTGAAAGACTAGTGTACAATCAGCTAAATCATTTCCTAGCAAAGTAAAACACTCTATTTAAGCATCAATTTGGCTTCAGGAAACATTATTCCACTGAGCAAGCAATTCTTGAATTCAATGACAATCTTGAAATGAAAGTTGAATGCAATGAAGCTATTATGCAGTAATCGATCTGGAATGCAAGGACATGTTTGACCGAACGAGTTCTCTTGAGCTGTTTGGTGTTCCGTGGGTAAACAAATTACGATTACATTCACGCACAAATCTAAAATTCCTAAAAGATTTCAAACACACATTAAAATTAAAATTTCATAACATACTAAGTGTTGTATAAATAGCAAGTGGCACAGCTATATAGCCAGTGTTGTCCAGTGCACAACCTCGTTCTCAGGGAACGAGGTTGGTCCAGTGCAGAGATATTTCTACGGTTTATCATTTTCTTAACATCTTTTAAAGTTGGTGCCTTTTCTCTCGGAACCGCACAGCTTGGACCATAACAACAGCATTGTACAGCATTGTACTCGTTGTAAGGTTAAAGTCTCGTTTGCGGAAGCTGTATGATTTTAGTGAAATCATTTCGTTTGGCAATATTTTCAAGGTAGCCTGGTACCATTTGGTGCTTGATCTTGTACATCACATCAGTATTACATAACAAGTGAACTAAAGCAGGTAACTGAATCAGGAAAATAATTTGTCCTCATGAGAACGGAAAACACTGCTAACTTTTATTGTCGCTCAGTTTGCGGGCTTTGAAAGGGCGCAGACATGCAAAACTTAAACTGAGCGGTGAAACCGGAATAGGATTGCAAATTGTTAGCTCGCAACAGAGCTAAAGCTGCTAAAGATCCACTCCATTTGATGAATTTGATGTGTGTAAGGTTCTTATCGGCTTATGAAGAGTAACATTTTGTTTGCTTTTGTGCACCCGGTCTTTTCTTAGGATTTGTTTGTTACACTGAGTTAAGACATAAAGAAGAAAGGCACAAGGGGAGAGAAAACAATGAATCGCTCGTCGCTTATTCAGTTGAGATTCGGTTGTGTTGCAGTTCAATAATTTTGACTGTGGTGCGCTAAGTCACAGAGTCTCTTCATACTTTGTGATATTTCTCACTTAAAATGAAACAGGCATAAGCTGAAATGGTGATTCGGGGAACTAAGGCCTAGGGAAAATATGATGCATCAAATGCTTCACTGTTACACCCAATGGTTTATTTCGGTGGAATACTTGCAAGGGAAGCCTTACATCTAATAATCAACAGAATCTTAAAAACGTTGTATGTTTGACTAGGAATTCAAACGAACAATTGTTGTCGCATGGTTGTAAAATTCGTTGCAGTACAAGAAAGCCACACCTTTCAAGTCGGTTTCAATGGGCTCATCAGCGCCAGAGAGAATCCAGTCTTAGGTTTGACTTCTGATTAACAATTGTCATAGGCCTGTCATCAGAAGTCTTATTACATTGCCTTATTACAGTGAAATCGCATATATATTATCCATCAGATCCTGTTATTTCTCCCTGTACGTCAGAATTGTAATGTTCCGGCAACTCATAAGCCAATCATGCAGACCAGCTCTTTGTCAAAGAGATGATCATGGAAAAAGGTCTTTAATTTTATACTTAAAAATGTAAAGGACGATGAGAACTTACTATGTGCTAAATTGTGGTTCAGTGCCATTCTTTTCTGATTCTTCTGGCCTGTTATATTATGAAAAATCACATTTTCTAAGAGACCTCGACTTAAGCCTTAATCTTGCAGAGAAAGCTAGTAACCTGGTGACGCTGAATGGAAACCAAGAGATCACAACCCCACCACAATAGCGAGAGCCACGTTCAACACCTATTTGTTTCTTTTCATTCGTTTTTGGTCTGCGCTGACGGATTTTTCATCTGGAAATACTCGTGTCCTGAGGATGACAATAATGATGGATTAATAATATATGGTCAGTAAAATGATTGGGGTATAAAGGAACACAACGTAGATAGTTAGGCTATAGTTTTCAGCTGAGGAATGCTCTCCAAAGCTGTCCTTCCATCGTGTCACACAAAACATTTCTCCTTGGTGTTCAATAACTTGGTTAGAGATTAAAAATGGAGAGAAAACTGTCATCGCAACGATCCACGTGGCTAGAATGAAGTAAGGGCACAGCTTTAAACTGATAAGTGAGGAGCGGAGAAGAAATACCACAGCTCAGAATCGATCCATCGCTATCAGAACCAGGCTCTAAATAGATACAACAGCGGAGATGATTGGTAAGAAGTTGATTAGCTTACACAAGGCTTCGCCAACAGGACCCCTGAGTGGCCAGGAGTCTACGTAAAACAGAAATAAATCGAGTGGGAAAAGGAATATTGGATAGAGTAGGTCAGACAGGGCCATATTGACGACGAAATAATTTATTGGTTTTCTCAGAGCCTTTGTTTTATAAACGATGGTTGCGATGAAGGAATTCCCGACCAGTGAAACAACAAAGATATGATCAGGCCATATGTGACTGTAGTCCCGATTTTTGCTCCTTTCGGATTAGGAAGAATTCCACAATATAAAGAACTGTTCATTGTGGTATTCATGTCTACACCCAAGTTTTGCTGTTGCTACTGCTCAGTGTTACTCAGTGCAACAATCACGTTGTGTTTGTCACAAACAACGATGTGGCACTCTATTTATGATATCTTAGATGGAATTCGAAAAATCTCTTGGCTTAAGATGTATCGCGTGATGACTAAGCACGGTTTTATGTGCTTTTGACACATTTGGTGACGCAGCTGACCTACAACACGAGCCAGAAAAACACATTTTTTGCCTCACTTTAAAAATGGTCAACGATATATCATAGCTAATTTTAGCAACCGCCAATTTAAATATTGACTCAATGTAATTTTTTAGACTTATATAAACCTACACGTAAACATGAAAACTGTTACCGCCAATTGTTGTCAGGGGAGAAAAATGTTGAACTAAATGGCTGCTGATCCGCACCTTAAGCCGCCCACGACTTTAAAAATCGATATACCAAAGTTGCATCCGTATTGTCAACAGAGTTACGGATTAAGCAAGGATAGCGTAGTAGTGCGGACATTTTATTCCATGCCTATTCTGTATTCCTGGAGAGTCTCATTGTGTTGCTGCTAATAACCCTCAAAATGGACCATAAATTTAATGTGAAATTATGACAAAATGGATTGATTTATGCCAATGTACGCACCACACTGGTGTTAATTTATATTGACCAAGACCATTTGCATGAAGCCACCTGTTATTGCCAAGGAGACCTTTCTCTTTGTTTCGTCTTACTTTGCCGTTGCCGGCTAGGATCCGGGAAAGGATAGGGTGATGACTGACCCATGGTTGGGTATAGGGGTTCCGCTGCTGACTCTATTAAGGAAAAAAGTTTACATAAGTTACTACCCTGAGTAGGATAACGCCCTCTATTTTAAGGCCCTGCGCCGGTAGAACTTAAAGCGAATAAATCCCAAAATTTTGGAATAATTTCCCCGGTAACCGATTTCAGATTGCTAAATACTCGACGTGAACGGCTCAGACCCTCATTAGGACAGACCCTGATTAGGACAGACCGAGAGGCCAAACACTGTACCCTATCCAGCGGCACGTCCCTGTATAGGCCATATAGGGAAGTATTCCCCTCCGTAGGATCATACATTCGTTTCACATTTTAAGTAAGCAACATCAAGCCTTTTTGTGACGTTGGGTATGCCATTGATCAGATTGCCCATAGAGCTTTCTTATTCAAAAGTTCCCATTTTAGGGACAACTGAAAGGCCCGTAGGGAGGGGAGGGGGTGTGCGACGGGTGCGTCCGCACTCCCCATCCTCCCCCCCCCCCCACCCATTCAAAATCCTGGTTACGGACCGTTGAACATAATTCGAGGAGTTAAATTTTGTTACTTTAGTTCAGTCAGTGAACGCATTTGAAACCTTCAACTTAAAAACTCGCTTAACATCCCCCCTCGCACTTGTTAAAACTTAAGTCTTAAGAAGCTGCTGATCTTCCTTTACGTCCAGACTGTCAATTAAATTTAGCTGACATAAACCAGATTTACAATCGAGTCCGAAAATCACTTCGAATTCTGATTGCCTCGTCTCTGGCATTAGTTTTCTTTTCACAACAATTTAAAGTGCTTTTTCGAGAAACAAGACTGCTGTTAAGCAGTTTTTATTTCAGTAGGCTGTTTTTTTTTGCATAAAAAATCCATCAAACAACCAGTGTGATAATCATGTGAGGATTTGTAGAATCAAGAATGAATTTTTGTTTGATATTTTTGTACTGAACTTTATAAGATTATCGAGTAATGCTACGAATTCTTTTTTATGCGGCAACGGCCTCAAGCAGCACATTATCTGGCGGTCTTCTTGAAATTTATTATTTGTCTAGTGCGACGTTATGAAGTTTACTCGTTCCCTTTGTTAAAACAACTAAGGTAGCTCTTATTACCTCGACGATAGTTTTTCACTGAAAGCAAAACAGATGGAAGGATTGACTGCGCAATTGGAATATGCTATCAACCAGGCTACCACACTCAGAACATTGAATACCGACGTACCACAAAGCCATCTATTGTCCAAGAGCAAAGGACCTTTATATCATTGCAGTGAAAGGAATCAAGGGCCGTCTCAACAGACTGCCTGCTGCAGGATCAGGGGACATGGTGTTAGCTACAGTGAAGAAGGGAAAACCAGAGCTTGGGAAAAAAGGTGATCTCTTCTAATATTACTAGGAGATTGTCAAGTCAGTAGTTGTTAAGAAATTAGAGAAAGTGTTAGTGTCAGTACACCAAAAGTGAGAGGATACTGATGCAGTAATCTTGTTCATCTCCTAGTAATGCCTGGTGTGGTGAAAAGACAGAGGAAGGCATTTAGGAGAAAGAATGGTCTGTTTATTTACTTTGAAGGTAAGGGTTGTTAACCTTCTGTCAGCAAACATTCAGGGCATTCAGGGTGCTGTGATTAAAAACAAGGGTTGTGACCAAACTGTAATGGAAATTTTTGTGGGTTATGGAATTTTTTTCTAAATGAAATGATAATGATAACAACATTTGTCATAATCACAACACTGTTCTCTATTTGTAAATGTTTTCGAAATGTGCCATGTCGTCATAATATGTTCATTTTAACTTTTTGTGACAGACAATGCAGGGGTGATAGTGAATGTCAAAGGTGAAATGAAAGGTACAGTGTGATACTCCCTCTGATACCCCCTTTGTATTTAAACAAGTTAATGTTGTGACAGTATTGTGTGACTCATTGGATACCCTTGGGTGTGGGATGCTTTCAATGCCCCCCTTTCTCTACCCCTTTGAAATTTCAATCACTCTCCTTTTGGGGGACAGGGAGGACGTAAGTTGAGCATACCATCTCTCACTTTAAGGGGGGTCTGTCATGTGAGTTTTGCTGTTTTCCAGCCAAAACTAAACAAAAATGCTACTTAATGACCGTTACTCATACTAAACATTCCTTGAAATGTAGGAGAAAGACATCAATGGATATTTTTGCAGAAAAAGTCATCCATAGTATGTTTTTGGGCATGGCTTCAAGATGATGTGCGAGAATTTAAAAACTTAAGGCAACATTTTTTCGAGATGCAATCCATTTCCATCCTTGCCATCTATAACAGAGGAAGACAGTATTTAGTCTCAGTGGAGTAATACAGTCTAAATAAACTGCTCCAATATTTTTTTGCATTTTCCCTTATTCAAAGACATCATTCTTTTAGCATGCGAGACCTCCTTTAAGGTAGTGATGTTGCTTTGTTGTTTGACAGGTTCTGCTATCACTGGTCCTGTGGCTAAAGAGTGTGCCGACCTGTGGCCAAGGATAGCATCCAATGCGGGAAGCATTCAGTGAAGTGTACAGAACATGTGTTAAATAAAGCTGCCCTGAGTTCTTGCAATTTCAGTTTTTGTTGCACTTCTCTGCGGGCTCACTAGGCCCCCTTTGCTGTGGCTTGTGTAGCAAGTGTTTCTGTCGGGTTTTCATCAGAAATCAACTGAATGGAAAACTTCGTCAAATAACACATTATTTTTTTGTCTCGCATTACATTACAATTTGGGGATGAAAGACACAAAAAATTCAGAATTTTATGAAGCGTTCGTTATTCCCCTTGATCGCTTGTCTCCAACTGACATCAACTGTTGGGAAATACAGTCAGGTCACTTCCGGGTCTCTCACAGATAGGATGACTGCCCTGTGTGTGCTGTTAAGGCTGAAAGAGGTAAAGGAACCACTTCGACGGGCATTCGTACCCCACCGGTTCTTATGGAGGGCTTATGAGATAATCGGCTGGAAAGGACTTGACGCCCCGTCATTTTTCACAGGCTCTGATTCGGTTAAAAGGGGAAAGCTGCTGTGCTCAACGATGCCTTCAGTTTATTGTTATCATTTTAGTCCTTGGTGCACGAAAGAATTGGACATGTTTGAATGTATGGTGACCCAGTGTTGCTTTTGGCAGATTCTCCAAATTTTATAAGAAAAAAACCTCCAAAGTTGGAAGTTAAATTAATTCTGTTTTGATACCCACAATTCGCCGATTTCGCCTACACTGTGGGTTTGGAAGGTTGGTTTTCAGGAACTTAAAATATTAAGGCTCTGGGTATTCACAAATTTTTCCAGCACGTAGAAAGAGAGAAGAAACGAAACAAACCGGAACAGTACCAAAGCAAAAACCAAACCCCTAGCAATGTATAAAGGAGGTAGTAAATGTATCAGACCCTCTCTTCTCTTTCGCCGGGAGAGGACCAACTGAAACCACAGGTTAAAATTTGCAGCCAAATTTTCCGTCATGTTCTAGACAAATATTTGTCTAAAGTCATGAAAAGGTGAGGCTGGTGGCAGATGTGTCTTAGAGAGACAAGAATACCTCACAAATTAATGTGTTTAGGTAAGCCGAAAGTCATTCATTGGGCACCGCGACCTCGTGGTAGCAGGCATTACCCTTCAAATCTACCAAATTAAATTTGAGCCCGAGCATTAGCAACCATGGACAGCTGTTTCGATTCGGCCTTGTTAGGCCTCATAAGTATGGCATAGCTAATATATATATTTAGGCAAGCCTAAAAGCGGAGCTCCACAATTATTTCCTCAATATTAGCATTTACAGATAAACTAATATGGCAATGCCACAGGACTTGAGCCATGACTCCAGTAAGGACTTCTCTATATTGTGATTACACAACTAAAGAAATGAGTGAAAATGTGGTCCAGCCAGGAATCGAACCTGGGTCTCCAGATTACCGGTCGGATGCCTTAACCACTCGGCCACTGAACCAACCACGCTGGCAACGCGGCTGATAATTGACCTTCATGTGGATAGGTCCGGGGAGACATGCGTCACATTTTCGTGCAGACCCAGGTTCGATTCCTGGCTGGACCACATTTTCACTCATTTCTTTAGTTGTGTAATTTCTGTTCCTTCTTAACTTGATTTATATATATATATATATATATATATATATATATATATATATATATATATATATATATATATATATATATATATATATATATATATATATATATATATAATTTTTTTTTTTTTTTTTTTACTGTTTTGCTGCAGAACCAAAGCCACCATTCAATCAAGTGCAAACGTAGATTTTCGAAATATCATCGGGCTTTGTTTCACAGGAACTATATGATTATGATGAGCAAAAATGATTAACAAACTTTTCTTCATCACAGTTTAATTACATCTGATTACATTTGGATACAAATAGTAAAAATCACTTCACTAGGTTAACAGTTCTAGTGTCCCACTATTAAACCAACTTGACAACCGACATCGCTGACATTTGAATCTATCAAAACAAAATATTTTACAGCAAAAGTGCGATAAAACCTCAAAGTGAGCTTTAATCTTTAATAAAGATTAATGCTCTTTAATAAAAACACCGCCCATAAAAGAACAAAAGTACTTTGATCGCCTTGTTTTGAACATTTTATGGTGTTATTCTTGTGATCTATCACAGTAAAGACGATAGAAAGTGCCGTAGATGTCCTTTTTACAATAACATGGAAAAACGTTGAGCGAAATCGACTTTCCTTGAGAAAAGTGACTGCGACAGACATGAATCAACTCAGGTGATCAACTGCAATTAGCTAGTGATGTTGAGAATGGTTTTATTCTTGACTTCGATCAATTACAAATATTGCAAACAACAAATCTTGACTACAAGTCGTGGGTGGTATTATTTTTGACATCACTGTTAATGATCACATCTGACTCAGGATTTCTGAAAAACATTTTTCAGCCGCAAACATTGAACAAAGGAGTTTTTACTGCAATAGCCTTGAAAATCTGCGATTTTTTAACTGACAACGAGAATTGCTTTTGAGGGACAACATATCGCTGGCATTTCCAATGCTGCAGCTGTTAAAAATCGCGTTTACGTTTTGCAATGAGTTCTCGATTTCTCTTTGCGAGTTTCCAATAATGTCAACAAAGCGAAGCCCAGTATATAAACCGTCCGGACTTCGCTTGGCTTTTCTTCAACCAATTCCTTGCCCAAAAAATGAGCGACAGCAGGGAAAGCGAAGAGTTTTAGGATCGAAAATATGGATTTGGAAAAAAGACGAGCACTTTTAAGTCGAAACAGCATGAAAACAACAAAAGGTAAGAAAACAAAGAACGATGCCGGCGAATGTTTCTTCGGCGTTCCTCGTAGAAATTGGAAAACTAAGACAAGTAACAAACATAACTCGTAGTCACAGAGACAAGTCACCATTTGTCATGTATAAAAGACACAACATGAGTACTAACCTGCCAGTCAACAAATTTATCACTCCGAACACAGAGCTAAATCAGAAGCCGTCTTTTCACACTGCAAAAGTATTCATTTGCTAAGCAGATACAAATCTTTAGCGGGCCTTGAAGTTTTTCACCGTCACTTTGTGTTACTTCCCGTGTCCACCAAGGAAGCTTCTTCAATTAAAGACCCATGCCGGACCAATATGCTTTGCGCGCGTCTATTATTGTTTTGACAAACACAAGGAGGAGGCGCGATTGTGTGATGCGGTCGCCGAAGTTTGAATATTTCGCGTGCTTGTCGGTTGATCAGAGCACAATATGAGTTCATCATTGTCTTTATTGCAAAACTCTCTGGAGGAGAGAAATTAACGCGAAAGATGGCTCAATAGTAGCGGATAACGAGAAGGAGGAAGACGAAGCCGTCGAGATTGAAGAGGTTTGAGAAAAATTTTCGGTAACTCCAAATGTTCCCTGCCTTCCATCTCGTTCACACGGGCTGTTAAAATGAACAAAGCTGTGATACATAAGCATTGTAACAAAGCTATAAGAAATAAACAAACCATCGAATTTTAGGTCCTAAACTTGATGCTCTGTGGTCTGTTTGATGCAGTAGATACTCAGCAAAGGCAGTTCGTTGCTTCCGAGAACTCAAGAGTAATTTTCCTCTCATGCCATAGTTCAAACACAGATGATCGTACCATGATATAACGGGCACAACCAGATAAACGTGGCCTCCACTTACGCGAAGGTACGGCCATCAAAATGCCAAACGATCAGAGCTTTCTAGGAGTTCATCATATTCACTCTACAGATATTGCAATTCCAAAAAAATCATCAAAATCAACACACAAGTGAAATAGTGAAATCCTTTGGGCAACGAAACGTAAAATCAAGCTCCATAAACGCCGGATGGAAGCGGATTGCTGTGGATTCAACGGTCTTCACTTGACTTTTCGACTCAAAAAAAATATGGCGACTTGACTTGACGCGCGCAAAGCAAAACCGTCCAGTTCATTATTACACAGCAAAAGTCAGCAATCAAAGACAGCGTCTGCATGATTAAAACCCTGCGAAACCACACGATCTTTTCTCTCGAAGATCCGTAAACTATAAAATAGCAAAGCCAGGCAATCCAATTTGCTGTTCTTAACATCCAAAGGCTGATTCTCATCGGTTTAAACAAAAAAAGAACTGAGAAGTAGTCAAGGTAGGCGGCGAATATTGCTTACAGGACGAAAAATTAAGCCTCGTTTTGGCCTGGTTTGAGCCTGCGATCCAATTGAAAACCAGTACCTTAACAGCGGTCAACTTCAAAAAAACAGCTGACCTCGACCGCTCACAACTTGAGCCCGCAATATGGTCACGTGATACTGGTCAGCGGATACGTTGTTTTGACAGGTGTCAATTGACCATAACATGGATGTCTAATATCAAAGATGTCTGCTGTAAACTAGATGGTCAGCTGGAGTATGGCCGCCATGTTGGATTATTATTATTATTATTATTATTAGGACATTATTAATTATTGTGCGACGTCGTCGTCGGTCGCACCCACGAGCAATACCGCTAGCCAAGATTACCATGAGAAAAGCAGTTGACGGGTTTCTATAGGTATGGGGCTCCACTTGGCGGCCCTTCGGGCCGCCGGAGCTCCGCTAATACGCAGGCTCAAGTACCCACATGAAGAAAACAAGGACTCAAAACATGAAGCTTGTGGGATTTGTTTAAAAGGTATTTGGCTGACTGAACCGTGGCTACCGTGATCTCCCGTTATTTTCCTGTGTGTCTTTCCTTTCTTCTTTTACTTTGTCCGTGTACTGTCCTCTTAATTTTCTGTCCCAAACGTGATCTACACTCTGGAATAGTAAATTACACACAGATGTACGTTAAAGTCCCAGAAAGTATTGTAGTCTAATCACTACTCACTAAGTAGCCAGTTCTGTCCGCCTTTTCTGTTTGTTTATCCTCGGTTAGCTCGAATACTTGGCCAATTCCTCGCTGAAATTTGTTTTTAAAATGATGACGTGAGGAGCCTTGCGTCGGCCTCCCCGTGTAAGACATTTCTTCGTTTCCAAGAAGGAAGTTATGGAAGAGACCTGACGCTACGGCGAGAATTCTGACTTGATCGCAAAAGGATGTCAGTTGTACGAAAAAAAAATTAATACCCAAATAAATAATAAGATAAAAGTCGTCTCACTCTTGTAGAGACGTTGCCTAAACAATATTATTATTTTTGTTAATTTTGGTGGGAAAAATATCAAATTTAAACAATCGAGCTCACTGAGTCCGGGGAACAACAGATCTAAGCAAGGTAAAGATTTTTTGAATAGTTTTGGGGAGAGACTCATGGTAACCAAATAGTGTATTCGTGTAAGGAAACGTTTACATTATTTTATTCTCAAAACTTGAATACACAACTGGCATTTTGACCCACGTCGCTGAGCACTGTTAGACGACTCAACGTTCTTCCTTCTTAAACCTGATTTCTTACTGAGTTTTAGGCTTTGTAAGAATTGCTGTGCCGTTAATTTGCATTACAAAACATACTTCCTGATCACTGGTTGGATTGGATAAACCTGGAATTTTTCAGATAAGGCCAAAAGATTTATTTTATTGGAAGCATTCTCTCAGGTTTTGTTCGGCGTTTATATTACTCTCGATTTTTCATTTTCAAGTTTGTTTATTAGGCCTCAAGTCTGAAGGTCAGCGATTGTAAGCCCGCCTCTAGAGTTCCAGAGATCGGGAGACAGACCTAGGCAACCGATGTGTTGAACCAGGCTCTCAATAGACACACGGAAGAAGACTTCTTCTGACTAAGAAGAAAAGCAACTTTTCCGTGAATGACAGTCGGACACATTAGTCATGATCACTAGCAGGTGTATCTATAGAATTCACTTTGCAAGAGGGAAACGCTTTAAGCGTCGATAATACCGCCATGAGAAGCGGTTTATTCAGAAAGGCATTTCTAAAACTGCAAAGTTATGTTAGTAAGTTAAGGCGGGTCATACTGTCAAAATAGGCGTCATGTTCTGAACAAACGTTTGTATAAAAGTTATGAAAAGGGTAAGCTTGTGGCAGATGTGTCTTAAAGTGACAAGAATTCCCCAAAGACTTAAAAAGTGGTAGCAAAACGACTGAAAACGTTTGGACTCAGCAGTCTGGTAAAGATGATTAAACCTGGTTTCGAGTTGTATTCTATCAAGTCTGTTAACGAAAGTTACACATTGTACTGTGGACACTATCACTGAATAAAAGAAACTTTAGAATAAACATGAGCACCTTATTTTCTTTGCGCACGAAATTATAAACTAATTTTTCTTTGGTTGGAGCACCGACTGAAACTAATTCATGTTTCCAAACGGTCTTGATCTGAAAGCAGACAAATTAGTCAGAATTCATAAAAAAATTGAGCGCTATTAGACATACCGCCTCAATCATAAGGTAAACAAAGTTCTTTCATCGGCATAGAGATCCTATGATCAAATATAATATGTTATTTCCTCGCAACAAGTTAACTACTAGCGGAAATTTGAATTAAAAGGTAATAACCTCCTGAAGAGATCCTCCTAATATTGTCTGAACGCTATGTGCTGAAAATAGAAATTATAAAAAACATAAATTATAAATGATCTCGCCAGCCAATCTTAAGTAGACTTTCGACGAATATACCGTCAGTTGAAAGAAGTGAGGGACATGTTTTTTTGAGAATCAAGAACCTTATCTATCTCTAATCTTTGTACAAAAAAAAGACAGAGTTACTCGTCCTTTTCCCTTTCGCCATAGATAAGGCGTCTTAAAGATCACTGTCTTTCGAAACTTCCGCGTTTTGTGGCTCGCGTTTTTATTCATGAAAAATAGCAGTTAGTGGACGACTTAACTGGACTTTTCACGAATCTTGCTTTTCGTGAAAACGAAAGTAAAAAAAGGCTTCTTGCAGGAAATCACCGTGGGTTAAACATTTTCTTTTTAACAGACATGGAAATGGTACTGAGCGGAAAGAGAAAGGCGAGAAGTAGATGAAATCCAGCAAATTACATAGGGCTGCGTTTATTGCACTTTCCGGTTTATTTCTTCATTTGTTGAGGAATCTTGTCAAAAGAATTTACACAAAGAAAACAAATGAAGTGAATTACGGACTCTTGAAGGAATATCACACAGGAATGGAAACACGCTTCCGGCTTACTAATCACTTGATAAAACGCAAGATATTACTCGTATTGTTGTCAATTTTTTAGGAACAAAGTAATTTGTTTGCATTAAGGTATCATAAAATATTAGCTAATATGTGATCGCACTTTCTCTAAACCTGCATGTCTTTATTGTCTTTAAATTTAAAGTCAAGCGCCTTATTCTAACTAGAGCCGTTTCAGAAATACCAAGGCAAATTCGACTAAAAATGACACTCCTATAATCCTTTATTTCACATACAAAGAATGGTCCATAACCGTTTAGCATTGTTGTCTCCCTAATGTCTGTTAGCTAATATATCCATCTAACAGGCCACAACAGGTATATTTACAATACTTTTTCATGAACTAACAGTCTTTAAGCGTTTTCGTAGATATGAAATTATTTCCGCTTTAAAAGTCTACACATTTTCAATTTGAATGCTTTGAAATGTTTTGAGAAGTATTGAATAGTTAAACAACCACAGTTTGTTAACCTGTGGTGAACATTTTTGACTTTGAATTAGGTTTCCTCAAACAACCAGCCTTGTTACGAGAAAGGTTTTGAAACTGAGACACAGGCTTTGTTTTTACAATACGCCTGATAGAGTCGTCCGACTCCTCCATCGCGCTTAACTCCGTCTAGAAGCGGGACATATTCCTTTAAAAGCGCGCAACCTACTTACGTAAGTTCGTTTTACTTAAGGTGTCAAATTTTTTTACCAGTTATATTTGTGCGAATACAGAAAATTGACGAAACAAAACATTGCTAGGGTAGGAGTTTTATAAACTGGAACACTAAAATTTTTTAAGATTTAATGCTGATCAACCCTGATCTGTGTTGCTAAAACACCTTAAGAATCCCTTGAGGGCTCTTTGATAATTACCACTGAAAATAAAACAGATCAATGGATTCATGGCACAATTTGAGCGGGAGAGAAAATAAAAAATTTTGTAACAGATGAAGATGCTACAAGTTATAGTACTGTCACTGCCAAAGAGGCTTAGCATTTCCATAATACTCCAGGGTAACCAGCACAGTGCATACCCCAACACGATAGCAATGGCCAACTTCAGCACGTTTCTGTTTCTTTTCTCTCTGAGTTGCTCAGCGTTGGTTGATTGTTCGCCTGGAATTACCTGTGTGTTGAGCTTGATGAGGATGATGGAGTAAAGTGCGGCTAATAGGATAAAAGGGATGTACAAAAGTACAACATGTAGTGTGAGCAAGTAAGTTCTATAAGAGGAGAATTCTCCGAACGCTTCATTACAAAAGCTTTCACAAAACAGTTGTCCTTCAATCTCAACAAGTTTGAAGGCAAGGAGATATGGAGAAGGGATTGCCATCGCGACGATCCAAGTGGCGAGAATGAAGTAGGGGCACACCTTAGAACTGATGACTGGAGAGCGCAGCGGAAGCACCACGGCTCCAAATCGATCTACTGCTATCAGGACAAGGCTCTGAAGAGATGCAATCGTTGAGACAGCTGGCAAGAAAGATGTCAATTTACACAAGGCCTGACCAAGAGGACCAATGATAAACCAAGAGTTATATTGCAACTCAGTCAGCTTCCACGGGAACAGGAATATTGGAAACAGCAGGTCGGACATAGCCATGTTGACGATGAAAAAGTTGATTGGTTTTCTTAAAGTTGGTGTTTTATAAACAGCTATTCCTATCAAAAAATTTCCAACCAGCGAAACAACAAAGATCAGACAGAAAGCTACTGTTTGCCCGATCTTGGATGCTGTGGAATGAAACAAATCAACGAAGCAGTTCGATCCATTCACCGTTGCATTCATGTTTTAGACTTTCTAATAGTTCTGCTGTTTTACTCACAAATTCGTTGCTTGACAGCATGTGTTAGCGCATACACTGAAGACTCAACGCCATCCCGCGCCCGAAGAACAGATGGAGTATTTGATCTAATTGTTTGAGCGTGATTAGACATACCGCGTCAAACATAAGGTAAATAATAACGTCAGTCTTATTTTCTCGGAACATGCTAATTATTAGAACTTAGATTATAAGTTAGGCTCCTGTATGATCCTGTATTGTCGGAGCGATATATATATTGAAAATGAAAATGAAAAATGTTTTAAGCCCCGGCCAAACGATCGCAACATTCAGCGCAACAACCAGTCTCACTTAGCCCTTCCACGCATATACCGTTCAACGGAAAAGAAGTGATGGACATGTTTTAGGAGCGGAATCAAGAACCTTAATCTATGTCTGATCTTTGTACGAATTGAAGACAAAGTAACTCCCTCTTTCCCCCTTCCGAGATAAATGTCCTCTTAAAGATCACTGTCTTTTAAAAATTCTACTTGTTTTGTGCCGCGCAATTTTACAACATAAGCAAAATGTATATCTTTTGCTTTTCTCTTAATATGAGGTGTCTTCACGAAAACGAAAGTAAACTGAAATAAAGGGTCATGCAAGAAATGGGTTAACATTTTGGTTGTAAAAATATACATGAAATTGTACCGATGCGAAAGAAAAAGGCGAGATGTAGATGAGCTCATGCATTGCTGCGTTTATTACACTTTTCATTTTTCCTTGTTTTTAAATTCGGGAGGTTTTCCGAAAAGACGCACGATACTAATTTTTTTAAACAGAAGAATAAAATGAAATATTTTGACACTTGCTCCTTAATTTATCGAGAGGAAATAGAGACAGGTTAACAACTGTTTAGAAGCGCTTAGAAGGTGCTGAAATGAGAAATCTTTAACGGTTCGTGTTTCTGAAGGTATAACTTTACTTTCGTTCCTTAGAATTCCTAGTTGTCAATATTCCTCATCAATCCACGCGGCGCGTTTTTGATTTTATCAATGGCTTTACAGATGCGACGGCATAAAGAGAAAGGAAAGAAATTTGAACAACACGGCTCCTAAACAACATTAAGCCGCAAGACGAACCAACAAAATTCAGACATGGGACACACCCCTGCAGACACCTTTCACATTTTGTTGTCCGTGGTAATGGTTTTCTCAAATATGGTCGTTGACACACATCAGTCAAACGTTTTTATTATAAAAACTTTCTTAGGTAAAACCACTTGCATAATGGTGGATAAAGATCTCCCCTTTTCTCTTGTTTGCCTCCAGTGCATCGACCGTAAATGACAGTCCCACACCGATTAGTCAATTCACTAGCAGGTGTATCTATGGAATTCAATTTGCAAGAGGAAAGCGAGTTAAGCGTCGTTAATACCCCATGAGAGAGTGTTTATTCAGAAAGGCATTTCTAAAAATGCAAAGTTATGTTAGTGAGTTAAGGCGGGTCATGCTGTCAAAAATAGCTTTTGTTAGCTAACTATAAGCGACGCGATCGCCAAATTTCCCGCCATATTCGAAACAAATATTTGTCTAGAATTTATGAAAAGGAGAGTCTTGTGATAAAATTTGAGTTCGAGTATTAGCAGTCATGGACAGCTGTTTCGGCCTTGTTAGGCCTCATCAGCATGGCATAGTTAATATGGAGGCTGAAGTATCCACATGAAGAAAACAAGGCTAGCAACGAAAATATAAAGCTCGTGGCGGGATTTGTCTAAAAGATGTTTCAATGGCTGAATATCCTGATCTCCCGTTATTTTCCTGGGTGTCTTTCCTACATTCTTTTACTTTTTCGTGTCTTAACTTTCTGTCCGAAACGTAACCACTCCGTAAAAGCAAATTACTTACTACATAGCTACTTAGTCTACCTTTAACTTGTTCTCTGTTAGCATAAGCAGTTGGCCGATTCCTCTCTGGAATTTGTGTTCCAAATGATGACGCAAGGAGCCTTGCGTCAGCCTCCTGGTGTCAGGAGTAAGCTATGTCTTCGTTTCTCATGAAGGAAGTCATGACCAAAAGGTTTAAAGAGACCTGACGTTACGGCTAGAATTTTGACCAAAAGGACGTCAGTTGTACAATAAATTAAAATAAATAAAATATAACTCTTCTCAGTCGTCCTTAATCTCACAGGGTAGTACTCGTGTAGAGACATCACCTAAAAGAGACCTATTGTTTTAAATTTTGTCGGAGAAAACAAAAAATAATTTCGGAAAAAGTTGAGAGCTGGTTAAAATTTGAAAACGTGACAGAAAAGAAACCCAACGTAAACGAGGTCCGTGATGTGTCGTCAAACCACTTGCCCATTCAAATTTAAACAAATCGAACTCCTTTAGCCAAAGAACAGACCTAAGCTAGGCTTCAGTGACATTGATACACAAGGGAACCATAAACTCAGTCACCTTCTGCCAGTGCGTTCTCAACAGAATTATAATCTGAGATCGACTCGCGCTTTTGCCGCGCCTGTCTGCAAGACAAACAGCTTCAGAGACAGTTTTATCATTAGCCATTGTATGTGATATTTTTTAAATTCTCGATATACATTTTTATTGTAAATACTTTATTTTCACGTAATTCAGCCAATTGGCTGCAAGGTGTATTTATTAATAAACGGTCTTACTACTAATTAATAGTTTTGGGGAGGGACTGCTGGTAAGGAAACAGTGTACTCGTTTAAGGAAACGTTTACACAACTGAAATTTGACCCGCGTAATGGAGCACTCTTAGAGGCAGTTACATTTGCGCCTGAACGTTCTTCGTTCTTAAACTTGATTTCCTAGTTTTATGCTGTTGTACACGTTTCTGTGTCATTAACTTGTAATTCAAAACACATGGAATTTTAAACAAAGGCCAAAAGATTATTTGATTATGCCTGAAAACTTTCTTGGGTTTTTGCAGCGATTGTAAGCCTGCTCCCAGGGTTAGAGCGGAGATCCAGAGACAGAATTTGGCAACCGACTTGTTGAATCAGGCTCTCAACTGACACACGGAAGGAGACTTGATTAAGAAGAAAAGCAACTTTCAAAGGTTCAGATCAACAGGACCACTGATAAACCAATGGATTTAACTGTTGAGCGCGTGCTCTCAACGTATTACTCAGTCATATTGTTGTTTGTTAAGGCTTGCACTCAACACCAGGTATAAGTCAGCAGTTTCCTTGCACATACATCCGAGCAATCACTCAATGCCAAAAAAAACAACACAACACGTTTTCTGACGATCCTGTGCCTTTAGTGAACTCGTATTTTTGGAGCTATTTCCTCCTGTTTTGTTTTTGGACCTTTTACTGACCGTCGATGTTGTCAAATATTGCCGGCTATTTGTGCCTTTATACGTTACGTTGTTGTTATTTTCGGTTCTTTTACCGCCTATCTAGCTGCTCGTGTAATTCTAGTAATTTTAATTATTTGCAGAATAGAACGGGAGTTTTAGGAGATACATCGAGCCTCCTCGGTTTTTTCCGTAAACCTCGTCACATTCGTATCGATCACAAAAGTCACTTGTGACCATAAAGGTGCCCAATAAAATATGAGATCTTGCCTCCTTTAAACCTGTCTTTATTGTCTTTGAATTAAAAGGCAAGCTTCTTATTTTAATTACTGCTGTTTCAGAAATACCAAGGTTATTTTACAGGTAAATTCGACCAAACTCCTTTATTTTACATTCTCATGTTGCTTATATTTACAAAGAAGGGCCAATAACCGTTTAGCGTTAATGAGTTCCCAAATGTATGTCAACTAATTCAACGAACAGGTCATAACAGGTATATTTACAATATTTTTTTATGAACTAACGGTCTTTCCTTACAAACAAGCGGTTTCGTAGAGAGGAAATTATTTCCGCTTAAAAAGTCTACATATTTTAAATTTGTACGCTTTGAAATGTTTTGAGAAGCGTTGAATAGGTTAACATCCGCAGTTTGTTTACTTGTGGTGAAAAGTTTTGCTTATTGTAGTGTTTTGGCACACACAATCGACACTAAGTAGGCCATCATGGCTTCCACGTCTCTTCGCCTTCTTGCATGCCCAGATGTACTCGTCCCAGTTCCCAGCAGTACACAACAATAATGGATCAGGTTTCCTCAAATTCGACCAAAAATGACAGGGAACAGTTAAAACTCGTTTAGCAAAGTTTCCCAAATGTATGTCAGCTAATTGATCTAAAGGGTTAAAACAGGTATATTTACAACATTTTTTTTTATGAACTAACAGTCTTTCCTTATGTAAGAGTAAGCGTTTGGTATAGAGGAAATTACTTCTTTAAAGATCTACATATTTTAAATTTGTAGGCTCTTTGAAATGTTTTGAAAAGTTTTGCCAACGCTTTTCAAAACAACCAGAGTTTGTTTACTTGTGGTGAAAATGTTTCACTAGGGATCAGGTTTCCTCAAACCACCAGCCTTGTTGCGAGAAAAGTTTGAAACTGAGACACACGCTCTGTTTTTACAATACGCCTGAAAGAGGCGTCCGACTCCTCCATCGCGCCGGAGTTAACTCCGTCTACAAACGGGACATATTCCTTTGAAAGCCTGCAACCTACTTACTTAACTTCGTTTTACTTAAGGTGTCAAATTTCTCACCAATTATTGTGCGAACACAGAAACTGAGGAAATAAAAGGCTACAGTGAGGAGTTCCATAAATCGGTACACTGAGAATTTTTAAGATTTAGTGATGATCTGTGTTGCTAAAACACCTTAACAATCCCTTGAGGGCTCTTTGATAACTACCAGTGAAAATAAAACAGATCAGTGGATTGATGGCACAAATTAAAAGGACGAGAAACCAGGAAATTTTAAAACAGATTCGAAAGCGGCAAGTTATAGTAATGTCATGGAATATAATTACCATAATACTATGGGGTAACCAGCACAGTGCAAACCCCAACACGATAGCTATGGCCAACTTCAGCACGTTTCTGTTTCTTTTCGCTCTGAGTTGCTCAGCGTTGGCTGATTGTTCGCCTGGAAACACCTGTGTGTTGAGCTTTATGAGGATGATGGAGTAAAGTGCGGCTGTTAGGGCAAAAGGGATAACACTAAATAAAACATGTCCTGTGAGAAAGTAAGTTCTACGACGGGAGAATCCTCCGAACGCTTCATTCCAAAAACTTTTACAAAACAGTTGTCCTTCAAGCTCAACAAGTTTGAAGACGAGGAAATATGGAGAATGTGATGCGATCGCGACGATCCAAGTGGCGAGAATGAAGTAGGGGCACACCTTAGAACTGATGACTGGAGAGCGAAGAGGAAATACCACGGCTCCAAATCGATCCACTGCTATCAGGACCAGGCTCTGAACAGATACAATGATTGAGACATCTGACAAGAAGGGAGCCAACTTACACAAGGCCTGACCAAGAGGACCACTGATAAACCACAAGCCGTTAGAGTGCAACTCAGTCAGCTTCCACGGGAACAGGAATATTGGAAACAGCAGGTCGGACATGGCCATGTTGACGATTAAAAAGTTGGTTGGTTTTCTTAAAGTTGGTGTTTTATAAACAACTATTCCTATCAAAGAATTTCCAACCAGTGAAACAACAAAGATCACACAGGAAGCTACTGTTTGCCCAATCTTGGCTGCTGTGGAATCAAACACATCCAAGCAACTCAATGCATTCACCGATGCGTTCATGTTTGCTGACTTTCTGATAGTTCTGTTGTTTCACTCACAAATTCGTTTGCTTGACAGCATGTGATACTTTATTTATACTGAAGACTCAATAGCATCCCATGCCCGAAGAACAGATTGGACATACTGCGTCAATCAAAAAGTAAACAAGGTTAGTTGTAGAAATAAAGATCCTATTAGCAAGTATAAAGTGTTATTTTCTCGCAACATGCTAATTATTAGAAGTTTACATTAAAAGCTAGGCCCTGTAGAGACCCTCTTAATGTTGTCGGAGCGATATATGTTGAAAATGGATTAGAAATAAAAAAAAAATGTTTTAGACAACCAATTTCACTTAGCCCTTCCAAGCATATACCGTCCAACCGAAAAGAAGTGATGGACTGATGTATCTCTCATCTTTGTAAGAAAAAAGGACGGAGTTACTGCTTTTTTTCCGTTCCGTCATAGATAACCTCTTAAAGATCACCTTCTTGAAAATTCTACTCGTTTTGTGCCCACGCCTTTTTTATAACAGTTAGCGAAATGCATATATTCGGCATTTTTCTTAATTGGAGTTTTAACGAAAACGAAAGTTAAAATAAAGCGTCTTCCAAAGAATGGGTTAACATTTTGTTTTAAGAGAAGAATACACATGGAAATTGAGCGGAAACAAAAAGGCGAGATGTAGATGAAATCATATATTGCTGCATTAATTACACTTTTCATTTTCCTTTTTTTTTGAATTTGGGAGAGTTTCGGTATTAACGCACGATATTAATTTTTTTTGACAGAAGAATAATTTGAAATATTTTGACACTTACACGATGTTAATTTGTGGACAGGAAATGGAGACAAGTTAACAACTGCTTGGAAGCGCTTAGAAGGTGCCTAATGAGCAATCTTTAACGGTTCGTGTTTCTGTAGGTATACTAATGGTTTTCGCAAATGGTCGTTGACATGTATCAGTCAAACGTTCATTTATTATTAAAACGTTCCTGGGTAAAACCACTTGCATAATGGACAATAACGATTTCTTCTTCTCTCCTGATTGCCTCCAGTGCATCGACCGTGAATGACAGTCACACTAGTCAGTCACAGTTCACTAGCAGGTGTATCTACAGAATTCACTTTGTACCAGGGAAGCGTGTTAAGCGTCGGTAAAACCTCATGAAAGAGCGTTTATTCAGAAAGGCATTGATAACCATACGAAGTTATATTAGTAAGTTAAGGCCGGCCATACTGTCCAAAATAGTTTATGTTACCTAAATATAAGCGAAACTATCGCCAAATTTGCTACCATGTTATGAACAAACGATTGTTTAAAATTTATGAAAATGTGAAGCTTGTGGGAGATGTGGCTTAGAGTGACACGAACACCTCACAAACTACTGTGTCTATGTAAGCTGAGAATCACTCACTGGTCACTCATTGGTTACTACGGCCCCGTGCTAGCGGGCAGTACCCCTTAATCTAAATAAAGTTGGAGTCCAAGCATTAGCAATCATGGACACCTGTTTCGGCCTTGTTAGGCCTCATAAGCATGGCATAGCTAATACCCAGGTTCAAGAAACTTTATTTGGTAGATTTAAGGGGTATTGCTCGCTACCACATGGCCATAGTGCCCAATGAGTGGCCTTCAGCTTAGCTAAACGCATTAATTTGTGTGGTATTCTTATCTTGCCATTGGGACGAGTTGATTGATAGTCTTACTCCTTTATGATCGCCATTCCTTGATGGCGAGTGTTCTGTTCAAACAATGCATTAAACTAAGCTACCACAAAATAAGCTTGGCATAAAAATGATAACTCCAAGAGACTGGCCTTTCTGTATTCGATAAATTATCTTTTTTTTCTAGAAGCAAGCTTTTGAAGCCATGGTGTCTAGCCTGGAAAATACCCGGCAAATTAAAATGTGTTTAACGTTTGATGTATCTTCCGCGGTGAAAGGAGAGATAGACGTTTGATCATAGAGTTTAGAACAGACGAGAACGGAAGACATCAGAGGAAGTATTTGCAGTGAACTGGATGACACATTTTATGGAGAGTTGACTGACTTATGACGGGAGAGGTTTTCTATTCGTATTTGCATTGTAAATTTTTAATATACCAATAAACGTAGTAACGGTTTCAAGGTTGCCAGAAGACTTACAGCACACTCGAATAAGAACTGACAGCAAATTATAATTGAAACTGACCTTCGATAAAATACTGTCAAACAAAGCACAAGTGGCAGCATAACGACTGAAAACGTTTGCACTTAGCAGTCTGGTAAAGATAATTAAACGTGGTTTCGAGTTGTATCCTATCAAGTCTGTTACGTAAGTTACACATTGTACTGTGGACACTGACATTGAATAAAAGAAACTTTAGAATAAACATGAGCACCTTATTATCTTTGCGCACGAAATTATAAACTGATTTTTCTTTGGTTGGAGCACCGAATGAAACTAACTCATGTTTCCAAACGGTCTTGATGAAAGCAGACAAATTAGTCAGAATTCATAAAAAAATTGAGCGCTATTAGACATACCGCCTCAATCATAAGGTAAACAAAGTTCTTTCATCGGCATAGAGATCCTATGATCAAATATAATATGTTATTTCCTCGTAACATGTTAACTATTAGCGGAAATTCGAATTAAAAGGTAACCTCCTGAAGAGATCCTCCTAATATTGTCTGAACGCTATGTGCTGAAAATAGAAATTATAAAAAAATATAAATTATAAATGATCTCGCCAGCCAATCTTAAGTAGACTTTCGACGAATATACCGTCAGTTGAAAGAAGTGAGGGACATGTTTTTTTGAGAATCAAGAACCTTATCTATCTCTAATCTTTGTACAAAAAAAAGACAGAGTTACTCCTCCTTTTCCCTTTCGCCATAGATAAGGCGTCTTAAAGATCACTGTCTTTCGAAACTTCCGCGTTTTGTGGCTCGCGTTTTTATTCATGAAAAATAGCAGTTAGTGGACGACTTAACTGGACTTTTCACGAATCTTGCTTTTCGTGAAAACGAAAGTAAAAAAAGGCTTCTTGCAGGAAATCACCGTGGGTTAAACATTTTCTTTTTAACAGACATGGAAATGGTACTGAGCGGAAAGAGAAAGGCGAGAAGTAGATGAAATCCAGCAAATTACATAGGGCTGCGTTTATTGCACTTTCCGGTTTATTTCTTCATTTGTTGAGGAATCTTGTCAAAAGAATTTACACAAAGAAAACAAATGAAGTGAATTACGGACTCTTGAAGGAATATCACACAGGAATGGAAACACGCTTCCGGGTTACTAATCACTTGATAAAACGCAAGATATTACTCGTATTGTTGTCAATTTTTTAGGAACAAAGTAATTTGTTTGCATTAAGGTATCATAAAATATTAGCTAATATGTGATCGCACTTTCTCTAAACCTGCATGTCTTTATTGTCTTTAAATTTAAAGTCAAGCGCCTTATTCTAACTAGAGCCGTTTCAGAAATACCAAGGCAAATTCGACTAAAAATGACACTCCTATAATCCTTTATTTCACATACAAAGAATGGTCAACAACCGTTTAGCATTAATGTCTCCCAAATGTCTGTCAGCTAATATATCCATCTAACAGGCCATAACAGGTATATTTACAATATTTTTTCATGAACTAACAGTCTTTAAGCGTTTTGGTAGATATGAAATTATTTCCGCTTTAAAGGTCTACACATTTTCAATTTGTATGCTATGAAATGTTTTGAGAAGTATTGAATAGTTAAGCAACCACAGTTTGTTAACCTGTGGTGAAGATTTTTGACTTTGGATCAGGTTTCCTCAAACCACCAGCCTTGCTGCGAGTAAGGTTTTGAAACTGAGACACACGCTTTGTTTTTACAATACGCCTGATAGAGTCCTCCGACTCCTCCATCGCGCTTAACTCCGTCTAGAAACGTGACATATTCCTTTGAAAGCCTGCAACCTACTTACGTGAGTTACTTTTTCTTAAGGTGTCGAAAATTTTCACCTGATATTGTGCTAATACAGAGAATTGAAGAAACAAAACATTGTTGGGGTAGGAGTTTCATAAACTGGTACATTGAAATTTTTTAAGAGTTAGTGCTGATCGACCCTGATCTGTGTTGCTAAAACACCTAAACAATTGCTTAAAGGCTCTTTGATAGTTACCACTGAATATAAAACAGATCAATGGATTGATGGCACAATTTGAGCGGGCGAGAAAATAGAAAATTTCGTAACAGATTTCGAAGCGGCAAGTTATAGTAATGTCACTGTCATCAAAGACGATTAGCATCGTCATAGTATTCCAGGGTAACCAGCACAGTGCAAACCCCAACACGATAGCAATGGCCAACTTCAGCACGTTTCTGTTTCTTTTCGCTCTGAGTTGCTCAGCGTTGGCTGATTGTTCGCCTGGAATCACCTGTGTGTTGAGCTTGATGAGGATGATG
>OX419343.1:23869068-23971568 GCA_948470475.1 Galaxea fascicularis | reverse complement strand
GTACAAGTGTGCGGTTTCGTAGAGAGGAAATTATTTCCGCTTTAAAAGTCTACATATTTTCAATTTGTATGCTTTGAAATGTTTTGAGAATCGTTGAATAGTTAAACAACCACATTTTGTTTTCTTGTGGTGGAAAGTTTTTACTATGGATCAGGTTTCCTCAAACCACCAGCCTTGTTGCGAGAAAGTTTTTGAAACTGGGACACACGCTCTGTGTTTACAGTACGCCTGATAAAGGAGTCCGACTTCTCCATCGCGCTTAACTCCGTCTAGAAACGGGACATATTCCTTTGAAAGCCTGCAACCTACTTAAGTCAGTTCCTTTTTCTTGAGGTGTCGAAATTTTTCACCGGTTATTGTGCTAATACAGAGAATTGACGAAACAAAACATTGTTAGCGTAGGAGTTTCATAAACTGGTACATTGAATTTTTTTAAGATTTAGTGGTCATCGACCCTGATCTGTGTTGCTAAAAAACCTAAACAATTGCTTAAAGGCCGTTTGATAGTTACCACTGAATATAAAACAGATCAATGGATTGATGGCAGGATTTGAGCGGGAGAGAAAAAGGATAATTTGGTAACAGATTAAGAAGCTACAAGTTATAGTAATGTTACTGTCAAACAAGAATAGCATTGCCATAATACTCCAGGGTAACCAGCACAGTGCAAACCCCAACACGATAGCAATGGCCAACTTCAGCACGTTTCTGTTTCTTTTCGCTCTGAGTTGCTCAGCGTTGGCTGATTGTTCGCCTGGAAACATCTGTGTGTTGAGCTTGATGAGGATGATGGAGTAAAGTGCGGCTAATAGGATCAAAGGGGTGTACAAAAATACAACAAACATTGTGAGCCAGTAAGTTCTAAAAGAGGAGAATTCTCTTAACACGTCCTTCCAGAATCTTTTACAAAACAGTTGTCCTTCAATCTCAACAAGTTTGAAGGCGAGAAAGTATGGAGAAGAGATTGCCATTGCGACGATCCAAGTGGCGAGAATGAAGTAGGGGCACACCTTTGAACTGATGACTGGAGAGCGCAGCGGAAGCACCACGGCTCCAAATCGATCTACTGCTATCAGGACCAGGCTCTGAACAGATACAGTCTTTGAGACATCTGACAAGAAGGGAGCCAATTTACACAAGGCCTGACCAAGAGGACCACTGAGAAGCCAAGAGTTAGAGTGCAACTCAGTCAGCTTCCACGGGAACAGGAATATTGGATACAGCAGGTCGGACATGGCCATGTTGACGATGAAAAAGTTGGTTGGTTTTCTTAAAGTTGGTGTTTTATAAACAACTATTCCTATCAAAGAATTCCCAACCAGTGAAAGAACAAAGATCAGACAGTAAGCTACTGTTTGCCCGACCTTGGATGCTGTGGAATTAAACACATCCAAGCAACTCGATCCACTCACCGTTGCGTTCATGTTTGCTGACTTTCTGATAGTTCTGTTGTTTCACTCACAAATTCGTTTGCTTGACAGGAAGTGTTACCTTATTTATATCAACGGCATCCCAAGCGCGAAGAACAGATGGAGTATTATTTTTGATCTAATTGTTCGAGCGAAATTAGATATACTGCGTCAATCATAAGGTAAGTAACAACGTCTTATTTTCTCGCAACAGGCTAATTATTAGAATTTAAATTTAAAGCTAGGCTCCTGTAGAAATCCTCCTAACATTGTCGGAGCGATATATATATATATATATATATTAAATTCTCAACCTCGGATAATGCATTTCGCGTACTCTGATTGGTTCACTCAATCTTGGTTATCAGCTCATATACCTTAGTTTTACCTTATATGGTAAATGAATGCGCTAAGCGTTGCTAAGCTAAAAATGTTTTCGCCGGAAAGCGAAATTTTTCTCTGAATAAAGCCAAAAAAAGGGAAAAAAAACTTTTTTATGGAAAGTTTGGATCAATGCCGACGTTTACAAGTACGCGAAAAGGCAAGAAATGTTTTTGTGATGAACCTACGTCTGTCTGACCACAAGGTACTACACAACATCGCATCTTCATCGACTTTTTTTTTATTTCGCACGGATTTTCTCGCTTTTTTTGCTCTTATTTCGTATATCAAATTTTTGGAGTTTAAGGAATTTAATAAAACAATTATTCCATTCGCGCTTGTTGGATATGAGACTGGTTATAGCGCTACGCGCCTCGTTGGCTATTTCGCACCTCATATCCAACGCGCGCTCATGGAATAATTGTTAAATTAAAATTTATCGAAAGGAAATAGAGACAGGTTAACAACTGCTTGGAAGCGCTTAGAAGGTGCCAAAATGAGAAATCTTTAACGGTTCGTGTTTCTGAAGGTATAACTTTACTTCATTTCGTTCCTTAGAATTCCTAGTCGCCAATATTCCTCATAAATCCACGCAGCGCGTTTTTGATTTTATCAGTGGCTATACAGATGCGACGGCATAATGAGAAAGGAAAGAAATTTGAACAACACGGCTCCTGAACAACATTAAGCCGCAAGACGAGCTAACAAAATTCAGACATGCGACACACCCCTGCAGACACCTTTCTCATTTTGTTGTTCGTGTTAATGATTTTCTCAAATATGGTCGTTGACACACATCAGTCGAACGTTTTTATTATTAACACTTTCTTGGGTAAAACCACTTGCATAATGGCGGATAAAGATCCTAAACGCCTAAAGCTCCTCAAATGGCCAACACTTGAACAAAGAAGATTATTTTTGTCGGTAGTCAAATGTTATAAGACAATCAACAGACTTAATGGACTTGAGCCCGCGGCATTTTTCACGTTTCCATATGCTTTTCGGCCCTTAGGGGCTAATCGTCGTTTAAACTTAAGTTTACATCAGCAACTTTAAATAGTTTTAAATATTCTTTTTTTATACGCATAATTGATAAGTGGAACAATCTCCCAAAGGAAGTTGCTGAGGCGGAAAATTTAAATATTTTTAAGAACAGATTGAGACGTCACCTTGCAGATTTTTTCTAGTGAGCATCTAGTTCTTTTACTGTGTAATGTTTTTGCGAGCAATTATGAACGTTTGTAAATAATTTACTTCTTAATGCATTTTATTAATAGGAGATAATTTAGAAAGGGATAACCTCTTTTATCTCCTTCTCACTTTCCAATTTTTGGAGTTGTGAATAAACAGTTGTTGTTGTTGTTGAAAGCAGAATGTGCCCAAAAATATAACTTCGTTCAAATGTCCGGGAAACGATCAAATTTCATACAATTCCTCAGAGTTTCCAAATATCATGAATAAGTGTTTCTCGTCAATCGGACATAACCTGGCTTCCAAAATGCCTAATCCATCTAAGCAATTTTCTGAATATCTTCCAGACTTGAGTGACCCTGGCTTGTTCTTTGTAAATGGTTTATACTCCTTTCCAAGTCGAATCTTAAGATCCGCAAAATATATTATAAGTCAACCTCCATCGCGCTTCTTATGACAGATCGATTGAAAATGGGATATATCCATCTAAATAAAAACTTGCTAAAGTTATCCCATTATATAAAAGTAATGATGAGTCTGACAAGTCCAACTATAGACCCACATCGTTACTCTCAATTTTCAATCGAATTTTCGAAAAAAATGATGTATTATCGCCTAAAATCGTATCTCGAAAGATACAATATCCTTGAGAGAAAAGATCGACCGAGCATGCTATTTTGGACATAATCAATCAAATTCAAACCAACATGGATAAAAAGCTGTACACATGCGGTATATTTATTGATCTGCAGAAAGCCTTCAACACCGTAAATCACTCAACATTACTGCAGAAACCGAGTCACTGTGGGATACGAGGCATTATAAATGATTGGTTTACCTCATATCTCGTAGGACGTAAGCAGATTACTGAATCGAAATTGGCCCCAGAAATAAATATAGTAAAGAAATACTACTATCTGGAATCCCACAAGGATCGGTTTTAGGACCCCTGCTCTTCCTTATTTATGTAAATGATATTTGCAACAGCTGTAACCAATTGAAGTTTTATTTATTTGCGGACGACACGAATCTTTTATAATTTATGCAGATAAAAACCTCAAATCGCTTGAGTCCACTGTGAACAACGAGCTTTCTAAGGTTTATGCCTGGCTAATAGCAAACAAGCTATCTCTAACTATTAAAAAAAAATCTAATTTCGTAATTTTTCTAGCTAGACAGAAAAAACTACTTTACCAAGTCAATTTGAAAGTTTTTGACCACCTCAGCAATTCCTACGTTTCTTTAGAGTGCAAAAACTTTGTTAAATACCTGGGCGTGCTTATTGACGAGAACAGTCTCTTGGAAACATCACATCTCTTTCATTGCATCGAAAATAAGCATGTCAATTGGGTATTATTGCTAGATTAAGACCCTTCGTACCTTTGCACACTTTACATCATATCTATATATCACTTATCCAACCTTATTTATTGTATGGAATTCTGGGAAACTCTTACGCCTGCAGAAACGGGCCCTCCGCCTTATGTTTTTTGGTGACTATAAATCTCACGGAGCACCTTTCTTCATCTCCTCTAATCTGTTACCTCTGGACCTTCATTACTTCAAATCAGTTGCTATACGTCGCACACCCAAAACGAATTTTAAACGCAAAATTCAAAATTTGCTTCTTCAAAAATTCTCGAGGCAGACGATTACATTGACCTACCTGATTTGATCAAAAACTGAAAATATCTTGAAAACCCAGAGTGTATTATATTTGGATAATCCATCCTGCTCTTGTCAACATTATCTAACTTACTTGTACATTTATATTATATTTCCTTCTATGCCTATGTTCGCTTAACTTAAGTGCTCAAAGTAATATAATATAACCTTCCTTTTTACTCTAAATATTGTTAAGTAACCGTATATGTATCTTCCTGTTATCGTAAATCTCGTCTCTTTAACTGTACACATCCAGTCCTAGTTCTTTGTCATTGTACTTTGATTTGTTTCTCTTGTTTTACCTGTTACTTTATTGTAAGTTCCTTTTTTTTCACTTTGTAAGTTTGAATTGTTGTAAATTAGTAATGCGTCAAATCCACTGCTCGCCTCGAATAGCTGTTGCTAACTGCGAGCAATGCGTAATTTTTCTCTGTATGTTTTTTAAGTCTTTAATAAACTTGAACTTGAACTTGAACTTAAGGAGTCTTAAAAGTGGCAATTATAAGGAGTCTTAAAAGTGGCAAATTTAGGGAGTCTTAAAAGTGGCGATTATAAGGAGTCTCAAAAGTGGCGATTATAAGGAGTCTCAAAAGTGGCAATTTTAAGGAGTCTCGAAAGTGGCAATTTTAAGGAGTGTCAAAAGTGGCGATTATGAGGAGTCTTGAAAGTGGCGATTATAAGGAGTCTCAAAAGTGAGAATTTTAAGGAGTCTTAAAAGTGGCAATTTTAAGGAGTGTCAAAAGTGGCGATTATGAGGAGACTTAAAAGTGGCAATTTTAAGGAGTCTCAAAAGTGGCGATTATATAAGGAGTCTCGGAACGATATTTATTGAAAATAGAAATTATAAATGGTTTCGCCAGCCAATCTTTAGTAGCCTTTCGACGAATATACCGTTCAGTCGAAAGAAGTGAGGGACAAGAGAATCAAGAACCTTAATCTATCTCTAACCTTAATTTGTACAAAAAAAGACAGAGTTACTCCTCCTTTTCCCTTTCGCCATAGATAACCTCTTAAAGATCACTGTCTTTCAAAAATTCCGCGTTTTGTGGCTCGCGCTTTTATTCATGAAAAATAGCAGTTAGTGGACTTAACTGGACTTTTCACGAATCTCGCTTTTCCTGAAAACGAAAGCAAAAATAGGCTTCTTGCAGGAAGTCATCGTGGGTTAAAAATTGTCTTTTTAACAGACATGGCAATGGTACTGAGCGGAAAGAGAAGGCAGGCGAGAAGTAGATGAAATCCAGGAAATTATACAGTGCTGTGCATTACATTTTCCGGTTTGGTTTTTCATTTGTTGAGGAATATTGTCAAAATAATTCACACAAGAAAAGCAAATTATGGGGATTACGGATTCTTGAAGGAATCAATGGAAACACGCTTCCGGTTTACAAATCACTTGATAAAACGCAAAACATTGCTCATATCGTTGTCAATTTTTTAGGAACGAAGTAATTTGTTTGCATTAAGGTATCATAAAATATTAGCTAATATGTGATCGCACTTTCTCTAAACCTGTCTTTATTGTCTTAAATTTAAAGTCAAGCGCCTTATTCTAACTAGAGCCGTTTCAGAAATACCAAGGTTATTTCAAAGGCAAATTCCACTGGAAATGACACTCCTGTAATCCTTATTTCATATACAAAGAATGGTCAATAACAATTTAGCATTAATGTCTCCCAAAGGTCTGTCAGCTAATTCATCGAACAGGTCACAACAGGTATATCTACAATATTTTTTCATGAACTAACAGTCTTTCCTCATGTACAAGTACTGAGCGGTTTCGTAGAGAGGAAACTATCTCCGCTTTGAAAGTCTACATTTTCAATTTGTATGCTTTGAAATGTTTTGAGAAGTGTTGAATGGTAAAACAACTACAGTTTGTTCCGGCTTGTGGTGAAAATGTTTTACTGTGGATCAGGTTTCCTCAAACCACCAGCCTTGTTGCGAGAAAGTTTTTGAAACTGAGACACACGCTTTGTTTTTACAATACGCCTGAAAGAGGCGTCTGACTCCTCCGTCGCGCTTAACTCCGTCTACAAACGGGACATATTCCTTTGAAAGCCTGCAACCTACTTACTTAAGTTCGTTTTACTTAAGGTGTCGAATTTTTAACCAATTATTGAGTGAATCAGAAAGAAATTGAGGAAACTGAAACATTGTAGTTAGGTAGGGGTTCATAAACCGGTACACTGAATACAGATAATTTCTACTGAAGATTTAGTGCTGATCTGTGTTGCTAAAACATCTTAACGATCCCCTGAGGGCTCTTTGATAGTTACGACTGAAAGTAAAACAGATCAATGGATTGATGGCACAATTTGAACGGGCGAGAAAGTAGAAAATTCGGGAACAGATGAAGACGGTACAAGTTATAGTAATGTCACTGTCAACGTAGAATATCATTGCTATAATACTCAAGGGTAACCAGCACAGTGCAAACCCCAGCATGATAGCAATGGCCAACTTCAGCACGTTTCTGTTTGTTTTCGCTCTGAGTTGCTCAGCGTTGGCTGATTGTTTGCCTGGAAACACCTGTGTGTTGAGCTTGATGAGAACAACAGAGTAGAGTAGGGTTGATAGGGCAAAAGGGATATAAAATAATACAACGTGATATCTGAGCAGGTAAGTCGGTATGAGATGAGGATTCTCCGAACGCTTCATTCCAATGTTTTTCTCAAATATGGTCGTTCACATTCGTCGCACCCCATTAGTCATTCACTGGCAGGTGTATCGACAGAATTCACTTTGTAAGAGGGAAGCGTGTTAAGCGTCGGTAAAACCTCATGAGAAGCGGTTTATACAGAAAGGCATTCGTAACCATACAAAGTTGTATTACTAAGTTAAGGCCAGTCATACTGTCCAAATAGTTTATGTTACCTAAATATAAGCGAAACGATCGCCAAATTTGCTACCATGTTCTAAACAAATATTTGTCTAAAATTTATGGAAACGTGAAGCTTGTGGCAGATGTGGCTTAGAGTCACAAGACTACCTCACAAATTCATGTGTCGATGGAAGCTGAAAATCACTCACTTGTCACTCATTGGTTACTTGATCTAAAAATGATAACTCCAAGAGATTGGCCTTTCTGTGTTCGATGAATTATCTTTTTTTCTAGAGGCAAGCTTTTGAAGCCATGGTATCTAGCCTAGAAAATACGCGGCAAATTAAAACTTGTTTATCAAGCACAGAAAGGCTAATCTCATCGATTTATCATTTTTAGACTAAGCCTATTTTGTGGTAGCTAAGTTTAATGCATTGTTTGAACAGAGCACTCGCCATCAAGGAATGACGGTTATAAAGGAGTAAGACTATCAATCGTCCTAATAGCAAGATAAGAATACCACATAAATTAGATGTGTTTAGGTAAGCTGAAGGCCACTCGTTGGGCACTATGGCCACGTGATAGCGAGCATTACCCCTTAAATCTACCAAATAAAGTTTCTTGAGCCTGGATATTAGCTATGCCATGCTTACGAGGCCTAAGAAGGCCGAAACAGCTGTCCATGATTCGGCTAATGCTTGGGCTCCAACTTTATTTAGATTAAGGGGTAATGCCCTCTAGCACGGGGCCGTAGTAACCAATGAGTAACTTTGTATGGTTACAAATGCCTTTCTGAATAAACGCTCTTTTATGAGGTTTTACCGACGCTTCCCTATTACATAGTGAATTCCGTAGATACACCTGGTAATGAATGGCTAATGGGTGCGACTGTCATTCACGGCTGATGCACTGGAGGCAATCAGGAGAGAAGGAGATATCTTTTTTGTCCATTATGCAAGTGGTTTTACCCAAGAACGTTTGAATAATAAATGAACGTTTCACTGATGAATGTCAACGACCATATTTGAGAAAACCAGTAACACGGACAACAAAATGTAAAAGGTGTCTGCAGGGGTTTGTCGAATGTCTGAACTTTGTTGGCTCGTTTTCAGATTTCTTTCTTTTCTCATTATGCTTTCGCATTTGTGCAGCTATTCATGAAATCAAAAAAGGCGCGTGGATTAATTGTTGAGCAATATTGGTAAGCGGGAATTTAAAGGAACGAAAGTGAGGTAAACCTACAGAAACACGAAGCGTTAAAGATTGCTCATTTAGAAAGCGCTTCCAAGTAGTTGTTAACCTGTCTCCACTTCCTGTCCATAAATTAATATGGTGTAAGCATAAGAATATTTCAAATTATTCTCTTGTTAAAAAAAATAATAATATCGCGCGTCATTACGGAAACCCTCCCAAATTAAAAAAAACATAAAAGTGTAATTAATTCGGCACTGTATGATTTCATCTGCATCTCGCCTTTTTGTTTCCGCTCGGTACAATTTCTATGTATATTCTTAAAAGAAAATGTCAGCCCATTCTTTGCAAGAAGCTTTATTTCAACTTTCGTTTTCGTGAAAAGTCCAATTAAGAAAAATGCCGAATATATGCATTTCGCTAACTGTTATAAAAACGCGTGGGGACAAAGCAATTAGAATTTTTAAGAAAGTGATTTTCAAGAGGTTATCTATGGAACAAGGGGTAAGAAGCAGTAACTCCGTCTTTTTTTCGTGCAAAGATCAGAGATAGATTAAGGCTCTTGACTCTCATGAAACATCAGGCGTGCTTCCATCTGTGGCTTGTGAGATGGGAAAAAGCATCCACCAAGACTCGGCTATATACATTAACGAATCCCTGACCCAGGGAAGTGATCTCTTTGGTAGGATAAACAAATTCAAGAAGGAAAACAAATTCAAATTCCTATGGACGAACAATGGTAAGATCTATGTTCGTAAACACGAAACCTCACAGACATTTACGTTTACAACATTTGAAGAATTTGATGACTTCACTACTCCATCAGACTGAAGTGTTATATAACTAGTTTGTCCTCCTTGTAAACAACTTAGTAGTTATTCAATAATGGCTGCTTTAAATGTTTGGATACCCCCATTTAATGAATTAGATGAAAGGGAATTTAGATTTATACTTGGTTCTGGTCATGTCAATGACTTCATCAACTCTGGTGATGATCTGTACAGTATCCTTCCAAATCCTGACAAGTTTGACCAATCTGATCCTGATTTAACGTTGTCAACCCCTATCTCTGAGTACTATTCCATAACTGATGCTAATAACCTTTTAGCGGATACAGATAACGGTTCCCTTTTTCTCTTTCATTGTAATGTCAGAAGTCTTAAAAAAAAACTTCGAGCTCTTACATGACCTTTTATACTGCTTTGATAATATACCTGATGTAATCGCTGTAACTGAAACTAGAATGAACTGTAACTCATGAGCTTACACAGTTTTTCCTAACTACAAATTTTACAGCACTGATTCTAAAAAAGCGCTGATGGTGTTGGTATCTACATTTATCTTCCATAAATGTTATTCATAGATCAAAGGGGCAGAATCCTGCTGAATTGAAATCTTACAAGATCACAAACCTAACATGATTGTGGGATGCATATACAGGCACCCGCCGTCTAATCTTGATCATTTTATAACTCAGCTGGAGAACCTCGTCAGTTCTCTAAACCAATCCACGCATCAAGTTCAATGAGTTTCATCAAGATCAATAAGCAAAATGGAGCAAAATTCAGGTACTATTGTTTCAATATTCATATGGTAATTTCTCGTTGAAAATGAGGATTTTCTTGGATTTTTCTTGCTGGGTATAAAGAAGGGCAAGGACTGAACATGTGGTCCAAGTTACAATGCTAGAGCTGTTATACTAACCGAGAAAATCACCTATGAATATCCAAACAATAGAAATTGATCAATGAGCAAAATGGAGCAAAATTCAGATACTATTGTTTCAATATTCATATGGCAATTTCTCTTTGAATATGAGGATTTTCTTGGATTGTTATTGCTGGGTATAAAGAAGGGGATGAAATAAACATGTTGTCCAAGTTAGTACGCTAGAGCTCTTATATTAACCGAGACTACCTCGCCATCAGATTGGCTATCAAGGCCAGGTATTGGGAGTGGAATTGACCCCTGAAAATGAGGCAAACCGATAGTGCACATACCAACGCAGACACAATTGGAAGCAATTAAATCTTATTTACTTTCTGAAAATCATTGTAAATCGCTTATCAATATTTAAACAATAAAAATTGATCAACGAGCAAAATGGAGCAAAATTCAGATACTATTGTTTCAATATTCATATGGCAATTTCTCTTTAAAAATGAGGATTTTCTTGAATTTTTCTTTCCGGGTATAAAGATTTATCTTAAGGGACATGAGTATTGACTTTTTAAAATTAGGTACACATTCCAAAACTGAAGACTACCTCGATATGCTATACACTAACAACCTCTTCCCGGTCATGACAAAACCTACTAGGATTACAAGCCATACCGCAAGTCTTATTGATCATATCTACACAAACATTTCTACTGATCAAATCATGCCTGGTATTTTAACCATGGACATATCAGACAACCTGCCAACCTTCTGCCTCATAAGGAGACAGATAGCAAGGCTAAAATCAAAACGATTTTTCAGGGACTACTCACATTTTGACTCGGAGACCTATCTGAATGACATAAAGTTGGCTGACTGGAGTAGTATCTTAAATGACCCAACTGACATCCACAAGGAAGCCAACAACTTTGTTGAAAAACTTAAAGACATAGCCAATAAACATGCGCCTATTAAACTCATACCCCGCAGCCGTCTAAAGCAAAAGATTCACAAATCCTGGATAACAGATATTTTATTACAATCTATAAGAAACAAGCAGAAAATGCATCGCGCACACTTTCTTTCTAAAGATCTATAAAAAAATACTCAAATACCCTGAATAAACTGAAATGGACCTGTAAGTCATCCTACTACAAGCAGCAATTTGAACTAAATAAGAACAATCTAAAAAATACATTGAAGTTATTAGGCACCATTATAAACAGGAAACCTAAAGGTTCCATCAAAGCTACACTGCAATGGAAAAACCTACACCGACAAACATGACATTGTCAATCAGTTCAATGCATGTTTTATAAACATTGGTCCAAATGTGTGGCATCCACAATTCACTCAAGTATAAAACCTTGTGCTTTCCGCCCTGCAAATCATAGTTCAGTTTTTTTTCTTTCCCCAGTGAACTCAGTACAAGTTGAGTAAGCACTGTGTGGCCTTCATAGGCATGAAGCCACTATAGATATCCTAAAGCCTGTTTTCCATATGATCGTCCCGATCGTCCCAGTCGTTTCCAAAAATTTCGAGACGATCGGGACGACTGAGACGATTGCTGGTTTCCATATGATCGTCTCGATCGCTTCAAATACTGAAGACGCGCGGTTGTCAACGATTTTCGATTTTTCGATTTTCCGACAACAGAGTTTTGGCACGATATTCGGAAACGAACTGGCGGACATCAATCGCAGAGCGAGTCTCCTGGCTTGTTATTCTTTCGATTTTACGTCGTAGAAGAGCTCAAAGAATCCGACGGACACAGGTTTTGGGTATTCAAGCGAGTCTTGGACATTGTTTATGCTTTCTGCCTCTTCACCATGATCTGCATCATCTTCGCTTTCATCGAGACTCTTCACGTTTGTAACAGTGGATGGTCGTTGGTTGATGTGGTTTGACAACCAAACCAAACTACTGAATTCTGCTGGAGAGGGGACAGCATCGCGCCCAGAGCCAGATGGAACACACTTTTTTTTTCTAAAGTATCGCCCATACGCAGTTCGGACATTCTTATATTTTTTTTCTGTTTCAGCCGCGTCCCACCCGAATTTCTCTCCTATTGCTGTCTAGATATTCATCCCTATAAACTTATTCTTATAGTCCTTAAAAAATTTTGTTGTAAATTGCAGGATATTTTTGCACTTCTTCCATAAAGAGCGACGTGTTTAACTCCCTGTTTTCTGCCGCCATTTTAAAATGGAGCCCGTGAGCTAGGACATGGCTTCCACTTATTTCCATCTCTCAAACTGACATTTTGAGCCCACGGTGGAGTGAGCACCCATACCAAACCATGTTGTAACTGCCCAGCGGTATATCTTCGAAGTCATTTTGAGAGATGGAAACAAGTACTAGCCGGAAATGTGGGATAAGAGTGATGACTTCTGGGATAGTCTTCGATCGTCCCGATCGTCTCAGTCGTCTGAGAGCGTTTCCATATGATCGCTTCAAAATTTACACGATCGTCCCGATCGTCCAGATAGAACTCAATTCTATCCAAGCGATCGAGGTCATCTCAGTCGTCCGGGTCGTTTGCGATCGTCTGGGTAGCGTTTCCATATGATCGTCCCGACCGTCTGAACATTTTTTGAGACGACTGGGACGATCGGGACAATCCGGACGATCATATGGAAACCAGGCTTAACTATCAAATCAAGATTGCCAGCAATCTGCTCTCCACTCCCCTCACAAACTTATTTAATGAATCAATTGAATCAGGAACTATTCCAGATGTCTTCAAGATCTCCAAGGTTACCCCAGTCCTTAAGGCTGGTGCAGTGACAGACCCTGGCAACTACCGCCCCATTGCTGTGCTATCTCCATTTGCCAAAATCCTTGAAAGACTAGTGTACAATCAGCTAAATCATTTCATAGAAAAGTAAAACATTCTATTTAAGCATCAATTTGGCTTCAGGAAACATTATTCCACTGAGCAAGCAATTCTTGAACTCAATGAAAATCTTAAAATGAAAATTGACACCAATGAAGCTATTATGCAGTATTCGATCTGGAATGCAAGGACATGTTTGACTGAACGAGTTCTCTTGAGCTGTTTGGTGTTCCGTGGTTAAACAAATTCTGATTACATTCACGCACAAATCTAAAATTCCTAAAAGATTTTAAACACACATTTAAATTAAAATTTCATAACATACTAAGTGTTGCATAAATAGCAAGTGGCACAGCTATATAGCCACTGTTGTCCAGTGCACAACAGGGAACGAGGTTGGTCCAGTGCAGAGATATTTCTACGGTTTATCATTTTCTTAACATCTTTTAAAGTTGGTGCCTTTTCTCTCGAAACCGCACAACTTGGACCATAACAACAGCATTGTACAGCATTGTACTCGTTGTAAGGTTAAAGTCTCGGTTGCGGAAGCTGTATAATTTTACTGAAATCATTTCGTTTGGCAATATTTTCAAGGTAGCCTGGTACCATTTGGTGCTTGATCTTGTACATCACATCAGTATTACATAACAAGTGAACTAAAGCAGGTAACTGAATAAGGAAAATAATTTGTCTTCATGAGAACGGAAAACACTGCTAACTTTTATTGTCGCTCAGTTTGCGGGCTTTGAAAGGGCGCAGACAAAACTCGAACTGAGCGGTCAAACCGGAATAGGATTGCAAATTGTTAGCTCGCAACAGAGCTTAAAGCTGCTAAAGATCCACTCCATTTGATGAATTTGATGTGTGTAAGGTTCTTACCGGCTTCTGAAGAATAACATTTTGTTTGCTTTTGTGCACCCGGTCTTTTCTTAGGATTTGTTTGTTACACTGAGTTAAGACATAAAGAAGAAAGGCACACGTGGAGAGAAAACAATGAATCGCTCGTCGCTTATTCAGTTGAGATTCGGTTGTGTTGCAGTTCAATAATTTTGACTGTGCTGTGCTAAGTCACAGAATCTCTTCATACTTAGTGATATTTCTCACTGAAAATAAAACAGGCATAAGCTGAAATGGTGATTTGGGGAACTACGGCCTAGGGGAAATATGAAGCACTAAATGCTCCACGGTTACACTCAATGGCTTATATCGGTTCCCTTGAAAGGGAAGCCTTGCATCTAACAATCAACAGAATATTAAAAAAAGTTGTATGTTTGACTAGGAATTCAAACGAACAAGTGTTGTCGCATGGTTCTAAAAGTCGTTGTAGTAAAAGAAAGCCACACCTTTCAAGTCGGTTTCAATGGGCTCGTCAGCGCCAGAGTAATTCCAGTTGTAGGTTTAACTTCTGATTAAAAGAAACAATTGCCATAGGCCTGTCGTCAGAAGTCTCATTACATTGTCTTATTAAAGTGAAATCGCATATATATTATACACTAGTTCCTTTTATTTCTCCCTGTACGTCAGAATTGTAATAATGTTCCGGCAACTCATAAGCCAACCATGCAAGCACAGCTCTTTGTCAAAGATTTTGGTATTATCAACAGAGTTGATAAATGTAAATTGACCACCGTACAGGGATTCTAAAAGCTGACGTTTCGAGCGCTAGCCCTTCGTCAGAGCGAATACTATTCGCTCTGACGAAGGGCTAGCGCTCGAAACGTCAGCTTTTAGAATCCCTGTACGATGGTCAATTTACATTTATCAACTCTGTTGATAATACCAAAATTGTTGTATATTACCTCCCCACCGACGCAGCACCACAGTTTCTTTAGAAACTACCCCCTTTATTCTTTGTCAAAGAAATTATCATGACATGCACATGTAACAAGACCAGTCTGTTATACTTAAAATTGTTAAGGACGATGAGAACTTACTATGTGCCAAATTGTGGTTCAGTGCCATTCTTTTCTGATTCTTCTGGCCTGTTATATTATGAAAAATCACATTTTTTTGAAGAGACCTCGACCTAGGCCTTAATCCGCCAAAAAATGCGTGTCGTAGCGTTTATGGTTTGTGCTCTTCACCTGACAACATTTTTTCAATCAGGAATAACTACATGAACCAAGGATTTCCTTTGAAAGATGAAGCTAAACTCAAATATGGATGAGCAAGGGCGTAGCTTGGGCAGGGGGGGGGGGGCTCCTGGCGTGCCGTGACCCCCCCCCCCCCTTTGTAAGCCTTTTTTTTAAGTGCTATTATGATCAAAATATCATTTCTATGTTCTCTTTATAATTCGAAAATATAAGTACTGGTTACTTACTGTGCCAAATTTTAAGTCAAAACTCCAAAGGGAAGTCCCATTTTTTCAATCGTCATTTTCGGTTTTGGATGGCCGCCATTACTCAATTCGAAAATGCCCGCGCAAAGCGCCGAGACCTGGATCGACTTTCTCATAACAGGACGTGACGTCAGACACTCAACCGATCAAAACAAACGTGGCTACTTTCGTATGCTGGAGGAGAGAAATCGATGAAGTTGTGTCCGCTAAAATGCCTCCATCGCGCTGTGTTGTCCAAGACTGCGATAATGAAACTGATCTAGAGGCTGGTATTTCCATTCACTTATCGCCTCTTGGCGATCGCGGTCGATCACAATGGAAGAAGTTCGTGGATGGATATGCACAGGAAATTAAAATTTCGATTCCCGGGGCCAGTTTCGGATCTGCTCCTTGCATTTTACGAAAAACTGTTTCACTGGAACTGTTCATATTTCTGGGACGTCGAGAGGTTTGAAACCAGGAGATATTCAAACAATTTGGAAGCAAAAAGCCACAAGTCCCGTATCCAGCCGGAGTCGTCGAAGGGTGAGTACGAATTCACATTTTTGTCACATGCGACTGCTGACATGTCAGCTTAGAACCAATTAAAAAAAAAAATATCCCAATACTTTACTGCCAAGAAACTGTTTTTCTTTTTGTGTTTACGGTAAATTAGTTTATTTCACGTTGATCAGGTGAAGGGTAAAGGTAAGGGAAAATGCTATTGATAACTTAAATAGTAAACCTTGCGTCGCGAATTCATTCAGGTAAAATGGGGTTGGAAGGCCTACACGACTCCTGTTCGCGTGCTTGCCGCTTCTATCTCGGTTCTATCGACCGATTTAGCTTCTTGCTTGTTTTAAGTGGGGCAACACGGTAGTTTAGAGGATACCATGACAATGATAGTGATTGAAACAGCCATGTGCTTAAATGTCGCACGTTATTTATTTTGATACCAAAGGTCATTTCTGGGTGTAAATTCTGCATTTATCGCCTGTTTGTTTTGACCCTTGTTGTTTCTGTTTAGCGACTGTGGTCCTTTATATGCCATCTGATGCCTTTTGCCTGGATCTAGCTTTGGTTTGGCTCGTTTCAGTGCGTTCAGTGACTTGATAATAGGAATTTAAGCCGCGTAATCTTGCAGTGTTTGTACATTACCGGGTCCGGTTATTTGTTTTGGTAGCAAGATGTTGTGTTTCTTTTGCGACTATTCTTCTCTTTATCCTTTCTTTAGTATTGCAGCTTCTTAGAGAGCTATGCAACACTAAAAATCGAGCGCTAAAATCCACTCCAATTACGGCTGTGTCCTTGTCATCGTTTCGCTCCGCTTTGTAGCTGTAGCTATCGGCTCCAGTGACTCGTCATAAGGTATAAACCCCCAAAATTCGCCGATTTCTTCCTCTAAGCTATCTTCTTCATCGGTCCCCGACGAACTGGAACTGGGGATATCAGGGAAGACATTCCTTCAATGTTTTCACAAGCTTTCTGCGGCCTTTCCTCTTATATTTCTCTGTAAATTGCTTGACATTCCTTGAGTGTATGACGTAACGACCGAAGACCACACGTAAGACCGTGCGTAGGCAATGGTTTGCGAACTGAGTGATGGCGGACGGATTTTTAGTGGTTTTCGTCCGGTTATTTCCAGGCTAACATAGCATGTAGCGCTCTAATTTATAGCTACCCTTATTACCATAAACATTTAAAGTCAATTTAAGTTCAAAAAGGACACACAAAATTTCGTCGTAGTAGCACTTTAAGCAGACAACCTACAATATTCAGGTGACAATCTGGTGAGTACCCTGTGTTTGACACAGTGTGACCCCCCCCCCCCCTTTTTGTAAAATCCTGGCTACGCTCATGTGGATGAGTAGACTGAAGTAATTGTGATCGGTTTCCATGCACTTGCGCGAGTTATTTTCAAAGTCCAATCCTATTGAAGAAAGTTTTGAAATACTGCGGAATAACACCTGTCGCCTTGTACCAAAACACGTCAATAGTATCTGAAGACCTGGGCAAATTTCGAAGGGCTATTGAAGACATTTTTGAGATGTTACTTCTGCCGTGCACCAAAACATTTCAATAGTATCTTGAGTCGCTGACGAAAATTCGTGCTGAAAATGAAACAGATGCATGGTTTGATAGCACAATTTGAGACGGCAAAAAAAATGGTGATAAACCAAATGAAAAGGATATAGCATTGCTGTCCAGTGTCCCATGCAGAGACAGCTAGTAACCTGGTGACGCTGAATGGAAACCAAGAGATCGCAAACTCCACCAAAATAGCGAGAGCCATGTTCAGCACCTTTTTGTTTCTTTTCATTCGTTTTTGGTCTACTCTGACGGATTGTTCACGTGGAAATACCCGTATCCTGAGGGTGACAATAATCAAGGAGTAAATTATGGTCAGTAAAATGATTGGGGTATAAAGGAACACAACATAGATAGTTAGGCTGTAGTTTTCAGCTGAGGAATGCTCTCCAAAGCTGTCCTTCCATCGTGTCACATAAAACATTTCTCCTTGGTGTTCAATAACTTGGTTAGAGATTAAAAATGGCGAGAAAACTGTCATCGCAACGAGCCACGTGGCGAGAATGAAGTAAGGGCACAGCTTTGAACTGATAAGTGAGGAGCCGAGAGGAAATACCACAGCTCCCAATCGATCCACCGCTATCAGAACCAGGCTCTAAATAGATACAACAGCGGAGATGCTTGGTACGAAGTCGACCAGCTTACACAAGGCCTCGCCAACAGGACCCCTGAGTGGCCAGGAGTCTACGTAAAACAGAAATAAATCGAGTAGGAAAAGGAATATCGGATAGGGTAGGTCAGACAGGGCCATATTGACGACGAAAACATTGATTGGTTTTCTCATAACCTTTGTTTTATAAACGATGGTTGCGATTGAGGAATTCCCGACCAGTGAAACAACAAAGATATGATCAGGCCATATGTGACTGTAGTCCCGATTTTTGCTTCTTTCGGATTAGGAAGAATTCCACAATATAAAGAACTGTTCATTGTGGTATTCATGTCTACACCCAAGTTTTGCTGTTGCTACTGCTCAGTGTTACTCATTGCAACAATCACGTTGTATTTGTCAAAAACAACGATGTGGCACTCTATTTATGATATCTTGGATGGAATTCGAAAATTCTCTTGGCTTAAGATGCATTGCATGATGACTAAGCACGGTTTCATGTGCTTTCGACGCATTTGATGACGCAGCTGAGCTACAACACAAGCCAGAAAAACACATTTTTTTGCCTCACTTTAAAAATGGTCAACAAGTACGATATATCATAGCTAATTTTAGCAACCGGCAATTTAAATATTGACTCAACGTAATTTGGACATAAAAAGGTGTTGTACATAATTGCAATTAATGGGGTAGGAAACTGACCACGACAAACTTAATTTTAATTGGCAGTCTCTGTGGCATTTAGAAGCAACAAGGTCAACTTTTGGAATAGTTTAAAACATTATTCCAAATATTTTCTATTTTTTAGACTTATATAAACCTACACGTACACATGAAAACTGTTACCGGCTAATGTTTTCAGGAGAGAAAAATGTTGAACTAAATGGCTGCTGATCCGCACCTTAAGCCGCCCACGACTTTAAAAATAGATATACCAAAGTTGCAACCGTATTGTCAACAGATTTACGGATTAAGTAAAGATAGTAGTGACATTTTATTCCATGCCTATTCTGTATTCCTGGAGAGTCTTATTGCGTTGCCGCTAATAACCCTCAAATGGACCATAAATTTAATGTGAAATGATGAAAAAAATGGATTGATTTATGCCAATGTACGCACCTTTATATTGACCAAGACCATTTGCATAAAGCCACCTTATTGCCAAGGATACTTTTCTCTTTGTTTCGTCTTACTTTGCCGTTGCCGGCTAGGATCAGGGGAAGGAGGGGGTGATGACTGACCCACGGTTGGGTATAGGGGTGCCGCTGCTGACTCTATTAAGGAAAAAAGTTTACATAAGTTACTACCCTGAGTAGGATAACGCCCTCTATTTTAAGGCCCTGCGCCGGTAGAACGGAAAGCGAATAAATCCCAAAATTTTGGAATAATTTCCCCGGTAACCGATTTCAGATTGCTAAATACTCCACGTGAACGGCTCAGACCCTCATCAGGACAGACCCTAATTAGGACAGACCGAGAGGCCAAACACTGTACGCTATCCAGCGGCACGTCCCTGTATAGGCCATATAGGGAAGTATTCCCCCCCCCCCCCCGTAGGATCATGCATTCGTTTCACATTTTAAGTAAGTAACATCAAGCCTTTTTATGACTTTGGGTATGCCATTGATCAGATCGCCTATAGAGCTTTCTTATTCAAAAGTTCCCATTTTAGGGACAACTGAAAGGCCCGTAGGGAGGGGAGGGGGTGTGCGACGGGTGCGTCCGCACTCCCCCTCCCCCCCCATTCAAAATCCTGGTTACAGACCGTTGAACATAATTCGAGGAGTTAAATTTTGTTACTTTAGTTCAGTCAGTGAACGCATTTGAAACCTCGCTTAACATCCCGCCTCGCACTTAAGAAGCTGCTAATCTTCCTTTACGTCCAGACTGTCAATTAAATTTAGCTGACATAAACCAGATTTACAATCGAGTCCGAAAATCACTTTGAATTCTGATTGCCTCGTCTCTGGCATTAGTTTTCTTTTCACAACAATTTAAAGTGCTTTTTCGAGAAACAAGACTGTGCCTGTTAAGCAGTTTTTATTTCAGTAGGCGCGGCTGTTTTTTTTGCACAAAAAATCCATCAAACAACCAGTGTTTGTAATCATGCGAGGATGTGTAGAATCATGAATGAATTTTTGTTTGATATTTTTGTACTGAACTTTATAAGGTTATCGAGTAATGCTACGATTTCTTTTTTATGAGGCAACAGCCTCAAACAGCACATTATCTGGCGGTCTTCTTGAAATTTATTATTTGTCTAGTGCGACGTTATGAAGTTGACTCGTTCCCTTTGTTAACACAACTAAGGTAGCTTTTAACTGACCTCGACCATAGTTCTTACTGAAAGCAAAACAGATAGAAGGATTGACTACGCAGCTGACATATGCTATCAACCAGGCTACCACACTCAGAACATTGAATACCGACGTACCACAAGGCCATCTATTATCCAAGAGCCAAGAACCTTTATATCATTGCAGTGAAAGGAATCAAGGGCCGTCTGAACAGACTCCCTGCCGCAGGATCAGGGGACATGGTGTTTTAGCTACAGCGGTGAAGAAGGGAAAACCAGAGCTTCGGGAAAAAAGGTGATCTCTTCTAATGTTACTAGGAGATTGTCAAGTCAGTAGTTGTTAAGAAATTAGAGATAGTGATAGTGTACACCAAAACTGAGTGGATACTGATGCAGTAATCTTGTTCATCTCCTAGTAATGCCTGCTGTGGTGATAACACAGAGGATGGCATTTCGGAGAAAGAATGGTCTGTTTATTTACTTTAAAGGTAAGGGTTGTTAGGCTTCTCTCAGCAAACATTCAGAGCATTCAGGGTGCTTTGATTAAAAACAAGGGTTGTCACCAAACTGTAATGGAGATTTTAGTGGGTTATGGATTTTTTTTTCTAAATGAAATGATAATGACGACAACATTTGTCATAATCACAAGACTGTTCTCTATTTGTGAATTTTTTTTAATGTGCCATGTCGTCACAATATTATGTTCATTTTATTTTTTTTTTGTCACAGGCAATGCAGGGGTGATAGTGAATATCAAAAGGTGAAATGAAAGGTACAGTGTGATACTCCCTCGGGAGTTCCCTTTGTATTTAAACAAGTTGATGTTGTGACAGTATTATGTGACTCATTGGGTACCCTTGGGTGTGGGATGCTTTTATTGCCCCCCTTTCTCTACCCCTTTGAAATTTCAATCACTCTCTTTTTGGGGGACAGGGAGGACGTAAGTTGAGCATACCATCTCTCACTTCAAGGGGGCTCTGTCATGGGAATTTTGCTGTTTTCCAGCCAAAACTAAACAAAAATGCTACTTAATGTCATACTAAACATTCCTTGAAATGTAGGAGAAAGACATCAATCGATATTTTTGCAGAAAAAGCCATCCATAGTGTATTCATGGCCAGAAATTTCGGACATTTGAGCCCGCACGGCAGTAGCGGCGTTTCCCAATCGATAACAAAAATGGCGGACGAAATTACAAAGCTTTATATGGGAGGCGATGGAGTTACAGAAAATACAAGCACAATTAATACCTTTTTTCCATTTGCCAAAATCGAGCATTATTCCAAGACATTTCAGCGATATTGTGGTTAAAAAATCTACCGGAAAAACGAATTCCATACCTTGCTTTCGGAACGATGTCAATTTGCAACTTCAGATCCAGTCAAACCCTTGTAAATCCGTGAAAAAAGATCGAAGCGAAGATAGCATATTTGATAGCAAATAATTAGAAATCTAAAGTCGCTATGTAATTTGCCAAAATCGAGTCATACAATACAGTTAAATCGCTATTTGAAAAATGAAAAAACTGATCTTCAGCTTGTAAACGTACCTTGCTTTTCGGCTGCTAAAAACCGTACAAAATGAAATAAGATCACGGAAAGGTCGACATGTCACGCAGATCCACGTTCGTCCCATGAAGAAGAAGACAACTAAGTCCCGCTCTTAGCTCCGTATTCTCGCACGCAAATCCTGCATATTTGGTATTAAAAACAACGTGATTCTTGAGGAGATTCAAGAAAACTAACCCGTTCCATTTCGATACTAAAAAAAAAGTAAAGCTGCGATGTACAATACATGTAAACTGGAAGTTCGTGCTCGGAGTTCAACAAGCGATATCTCGGCCAAATATGCCTCAAATGTCCCTCAAAAAGCATCGTTCGATAGCATTTTTCGTGGATTTTGTCGGCCATTGCTCGTTTTGGCAATACCTTCAGCCAGCGGCGTTCATTTCACGATGAAGATATTTGTATTTCACCCCTCGATCTGTCCTAAAAATACGAGCCCGGAGGTCACTGCTGAAATCAGCGGTTAAGGCCATTACGCGACAGGGTGAATGTAAGTCGCACGAAATGTGATGTCCGAGATTTCTGGCCATGTTTGGCCATGGCTTCACGATGATGTGCGAGAATTTGAAAACTTAAGGCTACATTTTTTCAAAATGTAATCCATTTCCATCCTCTCTATCTATAACAGAGGAAGACAGTATTTAGTCTCAGTGCAGTAATACAGTCTAAATAAAATGCTCCAATATGTTTTTGCATTTTCCCTGATTTAAAGACATCATTCTTTTATCATTTTACAGTGGACCAAATAGCATGAGAGACCTGCTTTAAGGTAGTGATGTTGCTTTGTTGCTTGACAGGTTCTGCTATCACTGGTCCTGTGGCTAAAGAGTGTACCGACGTGTGGCCAAGGATAGCATCCAGTGCGGGAAGCATTCAGTGAAGTGTATAGAACATGTGTGAAATAAAGCTGCCCTGACTTCTTGCAATTACAGTTTCTGTTTTACTCTCCTGGGGGCTCACTAGGTCCCCTTTGCTGTAGCAAGTGTTTCTGTCAGGTTTTCATCAGAAATCAACTGATTGGAAACTTTGTCAAATAATGCATTATTTTTGTGTCTCGCATTACATTACAATTTGGGGATGAAAGACACAAAAAAGTCAGAATTTTATGAAGCATTCGTGATTCCCCTTGATCGCTTGTCTCCAACTGACATCAACCGTTGGGAAATACAGTGAACAAGGTCAAATACATGTTGCATTGCGTCAGGTCACTTACGGGTCTCTCACAGATAGGATGACTGCCCTGTGTGCGCTGTTAAGGCGGAAAGGGGTAAAGGAACCACTTTGACGAAGATTCGTACCCAACCGGTTCTTATGGGGGGCTTATGAGATAATCGGCTCGAAAGGACTTGACGTCCCGTCATTTTTCACAGGCTCAGATTCAGTTAAAAGGGGACAGCAGCACTGTGCTTGACGATGCCTTCAGTTCATTGTTATCATTTTAGTCCTTGGTGCACGAAAGAATTGGACATATTTGACTGTATGGTGACCCAGTGTTGCTTTTGGCAGATAACTTTATACCGATTCAGTCCAAATTTGATAAGAAAAAAAACTTCCAGAGTTGGAAGTTTAATTAATTCTGTTTTGATACCCACAATTTGCCGATTTCGCCTACACTGTGGGTTTGGAAGGTTGGTTTTCAGGTACCTAAAATATTAAGGGTCTGGGTATTCACCAATTTTTTCAGCACGTAGAAAGAAGAGAAGAAACGAAAACAAACCGGAACAGTACCAAAGCAAAAACCAAACCCCTAGCAATGTATAAAGGAGATAGTTCTTTTGCACAAAATCTGGCAAGTCAATGTATAAGACCCTCTCTTCTCTTTCGCCGGGAGAGGACCAACTGAAACGACAGGTTAAAACTATGCAGCCAAATTTTCCGTCATGTTCTAGACAAATATTTGTCTAAAGTCATGAAAAGGTGAGTAGTACTATGCGCCCCCCTAGTCCATCGGCACGCGACCCCCCGAAAAATTAGCATATATGCAAATGAGGTGAACCCTAACCCTAACCCTAACCCTAACCCTAACCCTAACCCTAACCCTAACCCTAACCCTAACCCTAACCTTAACCCTAACCCTGAACTCTGACCCTAACAACCCCTAACCCTAACCCTAACCCTGACGAAAAAAAAAGACTTCACACGGAGGTTCAATGGTGAACGCGTTTTTTAATGAAAACAAACAAACAAACAAACAAACAATCAACGTGACGGAAAATCAAATGTTCACTCCTCGAGTATTTCTCTCAGGTTTCCCCGTAGTACATTCCTCACTGAGTTGCTCAGACTTCTGGCCCGTCGTGGTGGATTGCGACGTGGCGTACTGGGACTGACAGTTGGAGTGTTAGGCGGCACGACCAGAACGGCTGCGTCGGCGTCTTCCATGACGGTTTGCATACCAGTGAGATTCATCTCCGACACGGCAGTAGTACTATGCGCTAGACTAAACCATGGTCGCGCGACCTCATTAGCATAATTTGCATAAATTAGCATATATGCAAATGAGGTATGTTTTGGAAAACTCCCCATACGCGACAAGAAAGAAGGACACACAAACGGATGAACGTTTTTCAAACAGGATTTAAGGAACATACTTGCGCCTGGCACGCTGGCGGTCGTGGCGGAAACTGGCACCTGGCACGCTGGCGGTCGGGGTATACTTGGGCCTGACACGCGGGTGGTCGGTGGCATAAGGTCAAGATGAGCCCGCGATGTCACAACTACTTCCGGTCAGCGGTATCCCACCCCACCCAGGGGGTGATTTGGATACGTCATGTAAGACGTCACGAAGTGTCCCCCTCTAAGAAATAGGGGCCTGCGAGGTTATTTCCACTTGGGGTCAGTGGCATCCCATCTCAACCCAGGGGGTGGTTTGGATGCATCATGTAGGAGGTCACGAAGTGTCCCCACCTAAGAAAGAGTAGCCCGCTGGGCTATTTCCACTTGGAGTCAGTGGTATTCCACCCCACCCAGGGAGGTGGTGTCGGTGCATCATGTAAGAAGTCACCTGTTGTTGGGAATACTGATTACACTGTCAAAAATTCCTGTGACTTTGCGGATTTCATAAGAGGTAAAACTCTTGACGCAGGAAACGAGTTGGTTTCTTTCGACGTTGTTTCCCTCTTCACCAAAATTCCGGTTGATCTTGCCATTAGTGTTGCTGAAAAAAGACTCAAACAAGACGCTTCATTGGGACAAAGAACTTCTTTGCCCGTGGAGGATCTTATAGATTTGCTGTCTTTTTGTCTCAACACCACTCAGTTCGCATACAATGGCACCTACTACCAACAGGTTTTTGGTACGGCTATGGGTTCTCCCGTTTCTGCTGTCATTGCCAACATGGTAATGGAAGATGTGGAACAAAGGGCTCTGGCTTCCTCACCGATCCAGCCTTTGTTTTGGAAACGATATGTCGACGATGTCATCTCTGCGGTATCCGGAAATGAAGCGGAGCGCCTTCTTTCACATTTAAATTCAGTTGAGCCGTCTATCCAGTTCACCATTGAGCGTGAGAATGATAGGCGTTTGTCTTTTCTCGATTTGAATGTCTATAGGGCGCACCGGGGAAATTTAGAGACAAGTGTTTATCGCAAACCCACGCATACCGACAAATATCTCGCATTTGACTCCCACCACCCCATCTGCCACAAAAAATCCGTAACCAGAACTTTGCTCACGAGGGCCGATTGTTTGCCATCTTCATGTGATTCTAGGGCCAAAGAGCGAAAACATGTTTTTGACGTCCTAAAGGTCAATGGCTACCCAAACACTTTCCTTCGTAACTGCTTAAAACCAGTTACTCCTTCTCTTAACACCTCCGGGGACGAGGTTTCGGCTACAGGTTTTGCCGTCATCCCGTACATCCGCGGTGTTACAGAACCCATTAAGAGAGTTTTGTCTAGCCACAATGTCAAAGTTGCACAAAAACCTTTTCAGACGTTGAGTCATATTTTTGCCAAACCTAAGGATCCTGTGTTGAAAGAACAACGAACTGACGCTGTTTATTCTATTCCATGCAATGACTGTGATCATGAGTACATCGGACAGACCAAGCGTCAGCTTGGCACGCGTTTAAAAGAGCATCAAAAAGCAGTTTTTCTTTGCAAAAAGGAAAATTCCGCTTTGTCGGAACATGCTTGCCAAACCAACCATACAATAGCGTGGGATAATTCCAAAATTATCACCACTAACCGGCGGTACCATCAACGGCTTTGTTTGGAAGCTTGGCACATCAACTCCGCCCACGCTCCTTTAAACCGTGACGATGGCGGCCTTTTACCTGACACCTATTTACACCTCATCAAAACAAAAGGTCGTTAATTAGTAAGCGTATAAAAGGCTCCTTTTTGCAACACTAGATCACCCCTGATGAAGACACTAGACAGGAGTGTCGAAACGTTGGGTCGTGAATTGTAACTTTTTAAGTTACATTCATCAAACTTCAAACCAGAGTAGCATCAAACCATGTCTAAGTCACGAAGTGTCCCCCTCTGAGAAATAGGGGCCTGCAAGGTTATTTCCACATGGAGTCAGTAGCATTCCACCTCAACCCAGGGGGTGGTGTCGATGCATCATGTAGGAGGTCACGAAGTGTCCCCACCTAAGAAAGAGAAGCCCGCTAGGCTATTTCCACTTGGAGTCAGTGGTATCCCACCCCACCCAGGGAGGTGGTGTCGGTGCATCATGTAAGACGTCACGAAGTGTCCCTCTCTAAGAAATAGGGGTCTGCGAGGTTATTTCCACTTGGGGTCCGTAGCATCCCACCTTCACATGTTGAAGTGTCTGGGGATTGGTTTGGACGTCACCGGGGCATCGTGACGGATGGAAAGTGATCGAAAATGGGTCGGAAACCGATCAGAAAGGTCTTCCAAATCCAGGTGGGGGATGCCCAAGTCTTCCAAGCAGGTCTTTTCCGTGGAGCCCCCTTTAAAGGCCACCACGGGTTTGTCCGGAGTGTTGTGTCAGACGTAGAGGCGGGCCAGATCGGTTTTGAGCTAACTTTGAGGTTCGGCTTCTTAGTCCGGCGAAGGGTAAAAGGGGAGGCCCATGCTGGACGCTGCATCGTAACCAGGTATTGCGAACAATGGCAAATAGTTTTTGAAAGAGAAAAAAAAAAACACGTTGTAGATGGTTTGAAAAAAGAACCTTTAATTTTAACCTTTCAACCTGGTTTTTTAAAAAACACAGTGTTTCAAACATTCAACTTGACTTTGGTTTGCATGATTTTCTTGACGATCCTTTCCGTGAGGGTCCGCTTGCCCGGCAATCCCTCGATGGCCTTGATCATGCGACGATCGGCGGCATGCTTGTCCCTCAAAGTCTTGGCCTTGTCGTAGTCGATGTCGTGTTGTTTGGCAATCTTGTCCAACTGGTTGATGCCCGGGTCCCCGCGTTTCAAACGTTTCTTGAAATGCGTGCCGGGGCCCATGTACTGATAGCCCGGCCAATGAAATTCCAGGCCCGTTTTTCCCAGCCATTTTTGCACGTCCACCCCGCGGCCGCCCTGAGAAGCAGAGGGCTTGTTGCATCGTCGCTTACTCGTCCTCTTCATCGTAGTCCTCTTTATCGAGTCGGCGTCGCGTGCGCTTTCCTTGCTCCCAATCTTCCCACCCTGGTTGGGTTCTCAACCGTCTCACTGCCAAGGGTGTTTTCGACTTTTCCTCCATGGCCCGTCGCCTTTTATCCATGGCCCTGGCGACAGCCCCCCATAAATCATCCTCACCCGTGGCGCTTGGACGCTCGATCTGGGGCGTCTTTTTCAATCGGCGTTTACCCTGTTCGAGGTCCCACGCATCAAAGGGGGTGCTCCGAGTAGGCTCTTCCTCCTCCTCCTTTTTCACTTTCACTTCCTGAGGGGGTGGGAAGGACCAGTCGTCTTCGTCTTCCTTTTTGACTTCCACCCAAGGAGGGGGTGGGAGAGGCCAGTCCTCTTCTTCTTCTTCTTTAGCCTTTTTGAACAACCGTTTGGGTTTTCTTGGCACTTTGGGTTTCACGTCCGTCCCTATGGCCTTGCTCACCGTTGTCTTGACAGGGGTCCTACCTGTGGGGGTTCCCCCCTCCGTTTTTTGGGCCACTCTTACCATGCGTCGCATCCATTTGTCGAACGCACTGCTCACCAAATCCGTTTCAGGGGCCTCGTCATCGTCGGCTGTCCCCGCCGTGCCTGCTGCGGGAACGTCCAAGGTTCGCAGTTCTTATGTGGCTCGATGGAGGGCCCGCGATACGGGCTTCAACTTCATGCGTTTGGCGGCAGGCGACAGGTGGGGATCCTTCAACAACCGTTCCTCTTTGGCCGCCAAGGTGGCCGCATGGGTTAACAGATGGTTCTGCAACAAACCGGCCTTGTGTTTAGCCACCCAAGGAGCGAATTCGCGTTTGGGTACGATCAACATTTCTTCCATGACGAGACGGTGATGCGACCGGCCACGCGTGCTTCACCGACAGGGGTCGCACAGTAGGCGTCGTCTGAGTTCACAACACTCATGTTGCCACCTCTTATAGGTTCTTGTCGGCCGGGCCTTCGAGGGCTCGACTGTTTTTTCTTCCTTGACCGCTTGCAACAAGGCCACAAGAGCTCTCATCGTTGGAGACATCGACACACCGCTTGCAGTCCCCGCCATAAGCCACTGCCCGTCTGTCGGAGCAAGAGAGCGCGTCGTCGGGTCACCGAATTTTTCCGCTTGGCTAACTCGCGCAAGACCTTTTTATGCCTTTTCAACCGGGCCACGACGTCTGGGGTGACCCTAGCATGCCCTTTCAACGTGTTCAACACCAATTCGCTGATGGCATTGATCTGATCGGCGTTGGCGTGCCGTAGGAGGTCGTGACGGTATTGCCCGCGGGCATCTTGAAACAGACTTTCCAAAAACGGCAACTGACGTCTAAGACGTTTCATCTCGAGGGGAACCGTCTGCGTCGACCAGGGTCCACGTTGTCTTTTATACCCTCTTTTCTTGTGGCAACGTTCAGGGCTTTTTTTGGTCACATGAGGCAACAAGGGCTGGCTTTCTTGGCGATGAAACCTTGCGATCGAGCGTATTGGAGCCACGATTGTTTGCCCCCTCTTGCTTTGTGAGCCTGCCAGGCCGCTCTCATGCTGTCGTATTGCCGTTTGGCCTTCGTCATGTCCGTGTTTTTGACGGCACCAATCATGTCGCGCGTGACCTCATAGGCTTTTTTGGGATCCACCACCCAAGGCATCTTGCCCCCTCGCTGAGTGGAGGGTCGTCTCCGCCGACGTGTCGAAGAGGTGGTTTTCTTCTTCTTTGTCGTCGCACGTTTGGCCATGGTCTGAGGTTGCGAGGACAGCGTCTCTTCCCTTTTATCGCGTCCACGCAAAGGTGGAACCATCGGGGTGACGCACCAACCCAGACCTCCGTCGTTTCATGGCAGCACGTTCTACACTGCTTGCATTGTACCGCTTTTTGGTGGCGGCCTCCAGGGCTTTTTTGGCACCGTACCCCGCGGCACCACTGACGGCTCCTACAGCAGCCGCTTTGCCCGCCGCGATGGCTGCAGGCAGGAGGGCTAGTAGAGGAAACAGGCCTCCCTTGTGACGTCGCCGTCGAGTCGTCCGTCGTCGCGACACTCTTTGCTTGGGCATGCTCGCTTGTTGAGTGACCCCTCGTAGGCAGTGCGTTCCCTTTTTATGTCGGACGGTGGGGTTTGGAAAAGGCACCGTGATGTTTTTCACAACACGAATCATGTCGCGCATGACCTCGTAAGCTTTTTTGGGCTGCACCACCCGAGGCATCTTCCCCTTGCTAAGTGGAGGGTCGTCTCCGCCGACGTGGTCTTCTTCTTTGTCATCATCGCACGTTTGGCCATGGTCTGAGGTTTTGAGGACGGTAACAATGTTGGAGTGATTTCATCGCAATGAGGTAGAACCGTCAGAATAACGTGTTAACACGGTGTTCCCTCGTTTTGTCACGCTCGTTATCCTCCTCTTTTTCCTTTTTGTGGCTGCCTCGATGGCTTTTTTGGCGCCGTACCCCGCGGCACCACTGACGGCTCCTAAAGCGGCCGCTTTGCCCGCCGCGATGGCTGCAGGCAGGAGGGCTAAGAGAGGAAACAGGCCTCCCTCGTGACGTCGCCGTCGAGTCGTCCGTCGTCGCGACACTCTTTGCTTGGACATATTGAGTGACCCCTCGTAGGCAGTGCGTTCCCTTTTATGTCGGACGGTGGGGCTTGGCAAAGGCACGGGTGTACCCTTCGTCCTCCAAGAGGTCTGCAAAGACCCGGTACGTATCGTCGGAGGCCGGATGCAGATCCAAGAAGACGTACCCAAAAGGTCGGGCCGTCACGGTGTCGTAGACGTCTAACACGTCGGGCCAATGTTTGGGAAAGGCTTGCCTGATGAGGTTGGTGAACCCCAACTGATCGCGAGGACTCTTGAAGGCCACGATGTAATGCGCATTACGCGAAATGGTCTTGGCGTACTTGCCAGAGGGAAACATGTCTTGACAGAGATACAGCACGGTGATGTTGCGATGGTGCGAGTCTTTGGTGAACAGATCCAACACGCGTTTGTCGTTGCCCCCTTCCTCCATCAGATCGTCGAGGACCAAGACCCCTCCTTTCGTGCGACCGAACCAACGTTGTAATTGATCGCTCTCGGGTATGCCTTTGTGCATGTGTACTCCCAGTCGAGCCAATGGGTGAAAGCCCTCTTGCCACACCCCGTAACAATAGTGGACGTTGGGCACCACGTCGCAAAAGTACCGGTGAGGCGCTTTCAAGAGTTTGGTGACAAATACCGTCTTGCCACACCCCGAGGGTCCCACCACCAACAGGCTACTCGGTGTCCGAATCATCTTTGTTCAACTCCACAGCAAGGCGTCGATTTTTATACTGCCCGCTTTCAGACGTCTGAGCATGGAATTCAACGTCAGACGCCCCGTGAGAGGCACCTTTTGCGTCTTCAAGGGCTTGGGGAGTTTCCGAAAGACCTCGGCCAACGTCACGGTGTCTTTGACCATCTTGATCTTGTTCTTTTTGCTCCGCACGCGTCTAGGTGGGTCGGGGTCGGGACCGTATTGTGCCTGCAACCGTTGCATCATGCCCATCCACGTGGCTTGACTGGGTAAGGGAACCGCCGAGGTCAGTCGCGGAGGAACGAGCCCCGTCACAGGTTGCAAGTCGAGGCGTCGTTGGGCCATACTGATATGGTTTCCCTAAGAGTGCGCCCCCCTTTTATATAGACAAAGGACAGTCACCACTTTTATTTTTCAATGTTTTATTAAGAACGACCTCGTTGTTGTTGTTAATACACGGTATCGTAGTTTTAGCCTTCCGGGTTCCCCGTCATCGTCATGAGCATGTCCATCAGACGCACGGGCACGTGGTTACTCTGGCGAATGGGGCCCGTCAAACGATGCCACGTCAAATCGCGTCGCACCAACCGCTTGAACCAGGCAGCCGCGCGAGCGTCGTTCTTCACGAAATCGTAACGACTAAAATACTGTTGAAACGTCTGTAACGTGCCTCCCAGACTGAAATGCACCAAAAACAGGAGGGCATAGGCACCGCACGTGTTGCTGTCGATGGCTTGCAAACTGCGCCTGTTGAAACGAAGGGTGGACCAATGCTTTTCCAACCAGTCTTCCAGGGCAGGCGCCCCGTAACGCCACAACGGTAACCCAAAACTGTCCATCACCAAGCAGGTCTCCTCCTCTTCGTCGTCGTCAGGGCCTGGCGTCCAAAGGGCCATCCAATGACTGCCGGGACGATCGTGAGGGTCCACGTTGACGATATACCCTTGCGCACGGTCTCGGATGGGTCGAGGGGGCAGTCGGTCGCTGGGAAAGACCCCGGCAAAATGAGGACCAAGGTGGGGGTCGTCTTCGGCCAAATGCCGCAACTGTTCGTCCGTGGTGGGCACCAACTCCATGGTGGGACTGACCTGGGTCTATCTTCTAATGGCTCTTTTATGTACCATAGGCGTTGTACAGGACGCCTCCGTCGTGGGTGATTTGCATGACGTTCTCAAATTCGCCGTAAATGACCACCGTGGCGACGTGAGCCAACCCGGCATTCAAGTGAAATTGCACGCGCACGTTGCCCTCTTTTTGCGGGTTGAGAATTTTGCCGTCGGCATCCCCACTGGCCACGTTGTCGAAGACGTACAAGGTGCAATTCTTGCCGTACCCCCACTCTTGGGGCCGTACCAGGTTGGGTCGCCTTTCTTTCCAAGCCGAGGTGGCCTGCACGAAGCGGAAATACCCCACCAGATCTTTGTTGCCATTGCCCGCATTCAATTCGAGGGTCGTGCCGTAGGGATACTCTTCCCCGTCCACAAACTGTTTGATCCACTGCAACCCAAACTGTTGAAAGGCAAACGGCGAGTACGTGTAGTCGCCGTTGTAACTGCTCTGGTGCAACAACCCCACGATCATCCGATCGGGCACGCGGTGGAGAAAGATGCGATCTTCGTCAAAATCCGTCTGACCCGCAGGGAGGGCATACGTGCGAATCTCCGAACGCACCAAGGGGTACTTGGCATAAAACCCCTCGTTTCTTTGTAATTGCAAGGTATTGGCGAGGGGGTCGGACAATTGCACTTGACACACGTGAAACTTGATTTTGATGTCGGCGTCCGTCAAACGGCCTTGCTCTGCCACCCCGTTGAGGAAGAAGGCCGGCTCGTGGAAGAAGAAACGCACCACCACTTCTACAAAGGGTACCAAGGGTTTGCCCATGTAAAAGGCTTCCGAGTGCGGCTTGAAGTACAGCGTGCGTCGTTTGCCATCCGTGTAGTGCCCTTGTTCTCTCTTCATGGCCTTCACGGCAGCTTTTTGCGTGGCACTGAGAGCCGTGTAGTCGGCATGAGGGCCCCCGTCGTCCAAGTTGTTGGCGGTCAAGGGGGTGGCCACATCCAATCCATCTTGTTGGAAACCCTGCAAAGGCAAGAGGGTCTCTCCATCCAGGCGGTCGTTGTTGATGAGGGTCTCAAAGTAAGCTTTGTACGGGTAGGTGTCCGTCTGGGAACTGATCAACGTGCCATTGAAGGTGACGCTGCATTGTTTGATCATGGTGTGGCACAAATTCTGGGCGGGGAAAAGATTGTCCGCGGCTGCCACGTTGTTGCCATCGTGTTGTTTCATTTGAAATTCCATTTCGAAGTAACTCCGATTCAAGTCCACGTACTCGTTGACGCCCGACATGACAAATTGCATGGTTTGAATGCCTCCGCTGTCCGCTTTCACCAACACCATGCGATACTTTTCGTAGGAAGTATCCGTCGGGGGTACGTCGAAGATTTGCATGGTGGGATGCCAGGTGGTGGCGACAGGTGTCCTTCCCTCACTCATCGTGCTCACCGGCGTCTTCGTCGCCTTTGCCGTGGTCGCTTGTGCATCTCTTTTATATACGCGCGTGTCCAGGAAGGCACCATGTCAGGAGCCCCCGGCCAAATCCGTCCCCCGACTTGAGGCGCCACGCCTTTCAGACCGTGCCGTTGAAGCCCCCTCGAGGGCATGGGTGTCATGACGATGCGCCGCTTCACCATCTTCAGGGTCCCAAGATATCGTGCACACTGTGTTTGACGCGTTTACTCACTCTGTCGAGGACTTCGTCCGCTTTGCGTTTCAAGGCCCTCTTCACGTGCTTTTGTACCTTTTTGGCGACGACTTGACCCCCCCTTTCGAGCACGGGTCCAACAAACCGACTGAAAAGCCCCGAACCGTCTTGCGACGTGGGGGTGTACCGTGTCAGACTGCCTCCTCGCATGACTCGCAACTGCTTCGGGTGTTGGGGAGTGTCCTTTTATACACGTCGACTGGATTGTCTGCACAGACCACGACAGGGTGTCTTGTTCTTCTCTTTATACACGCTGGCGAAAATGCAAAGTCAAGTTGGAGGGTCTCTCCCCCAGATGCGCCAAGGCACCGGCCATCTCGGCGATTTGCACTTCCATCACCTCGAACGAGGGTTGACGCACCGGCAGGTATTGCACGTGGGTGGGTTCGAAGTAGGCGTACCCATTTCGGTCCGTGGTGGAAAGGTGGACTTCTCTCAGGAGATCCGTGATGCGTTCACCCACGATGGTGCTCTGACCCGCATTGCAGTAGACACGCAGACTGCGCGAGGGGGTGAAGAAAGTCTTTTCGAACCAACCCCAATTCAAGTTGGTAAACTCCCAGGTCTGTTGTTGCGTGAAAAGGACCCACTCTCCCTGGATGGTGGCCGCATCGATGGGTTGAGTGTTGATCTTGTCGCTGGCGGGAGGGGACTTGTAATGAATCTGACGGATCTGGGGTCCGGGAAAACTGTGGCTTGGGCCAATGCCTCCTAACAACACCATCAAGTCGTACGCAAAGCCCACTATGATGTTCTGGGAAGCGCGCTCGCATCCGCTGCCGTCGATTTGCAAGGTGGTGGGACCCGTCCAACGCAGGGTTTGAAAGTACTCCGCATCGGTTTCCGGATGCTTCCATTCTTCGAGGTTCGTGCTGTCTTTTTCCTTGTACTTGAAATAGTAGGCGATTCCCTTTTGCAACTCGAACACGAGGGACCGCATGAACGAGACCCCGTCGTGCACCGACTCGTCCTGCAACAGGTCGTCCACGGTGACCACGGCCCTCACGTTGTTGTTGGCCACACTGCGTGTCCCGCGCGCATCCACCTTGGTCGTGTAGCCCCGTTGATAGGCAAGTTGGGTGCCCGAAGGAAACTTTTGCAACAGGGCGGACCGAAATTCGTTCCGAAGGGGTAGCGACAGGCTCGCCAACCCCACTTGCCAGTCTTTGCCTCCAAACTTCAAGGGGGTGGGCAATTGCACCTTGTAACTGTTGTTGCGATTGGCTCTCGCGAATTGAGCTCCTCCGCCATCGCTGGGCAACGTCACGTAGAGCTCTTCCATGCCTTGAGGTCCGAGGTGGGGATCCAACTATCGTATTTGGCCGGCCACCCTTTCCATCTCACCAACGCTCGCTTGCCACGCCGTTTAAGTACTTTTTCGATGCGCCACAAGGTGTCGTCGTCCACGGTGACTTTTTGTAGATCCTCTTCGTAACACGTCCCCTCCACGGGTGTGCCATCCATTTCTTCGATTTTGTAGGTGATGGGAACCCCCGGCACCACACGTTGCACGACAAACACTTCCTCCGTCCATTGGGGCAAATACCCTTTCTTGAAAAGTCTCGTGCGCTTGCTCAAGCGCACGCGATCCCCTCTGGCCAATCGAGGTCGCCTCCGATCAGGTTTCAACCGTAAACCGTACAATCGCTGCCACACAAACTCCTCGTTCTCCGGCGTCACTTGTCTCGGTGCCAAACCAATGCTACGGTGCTTGGAGGCATTATACCCAGCCACCAAGTCGGGGAGGATGTCGATGTACTTCAAGGTGTTGGCGGCAGTGAAATAGCGGTACATGCGGCCCTTGAGCGTGCGATTGAACCGTTCCACCACGGCGGCTTTGGCATCTCCTTTCGTGGAAAAATGATGAATGCCTTCTCGCTTCAACCAGGCCTGCACGGTAGCGTTGTAAAATTCTTTGCCTTTGTCCGTCTGCAAGGTTTGTGGCTGGCGTCCCCCGTCCTTGAGAATGCTTCGAAAGGCTCGCACGACCTCGGCGCCCGTCTTGTTTTTTAACGGACGCACCCAGGCGTATTTCGACAAGACGTCCACCACGGTCAGGAGGTAACGTATGCCGCTGTTGTTGCGGGCCACGCGCTGCATTTCCACCAGATCGGCCACCCATTGCTGGTCGCGATAAAACACCAAGACAGGCAGGGTCAAAAACCGCCGACGCGGGGGTTTGTGTAACGTGTAGGCCAAATTCTTTTCCAACAAGGTGCGTGCCTTCTTGAGGGACCACCCGTGAGCGCGTGCAAACCGGGCCACCCCGCCCAAGGCACCGGGTGCTGCAGGGTCCTCGTAGGAGGCTGCTGTTGTGGGCTTCTTTTTCTTCATGGTCGTCGAAGTCTGTCCGTCACCCACAGGCAAACTCGACGCCACGCCAACTCTCGAATGGTAGGTAGGCATAGCCCGTACGTTTTATGTATCTTGCGGTACCATTGCCAACTTTCTGGCCAAGGGTACCCCTCGTCCAACCACACCACAAAGGCTGTAAAGGTCCCCCAGTGCAACTCGTCGAGAAGGTATTCGAAGACGTCGAGGGGCGTGCCATCGGCGGCCGCGTCCATGGCGAACACATCCTTACTGGGTACCCCTATGACGGCCACGAGCGATCGACATACCACGCGCAACATGAGCCAACGGCATCGACTCCACACGTCTGCGCACGTCGTCATGGTTTTCGCACACTGACGAGTCAAGGTGGCGGACGGCCCGGTTTTATGACTTCCTGCGTCTGAAATGCAAGGTGACCGTCGTGTGCGTACGACCCACTTGTGCCGTGGGCAACGCATGCCCCAACCCATCCCTCAAACTCACACTGGCCACCGCCAGTCCGTAATAGCGCACAGACCGAAATCGTTCTTGCGAGGGTTCGTAATACACACCATCCTCCCCTCGCTGCAAGTGCGGCACCTCTTGCAAGAGATCGGTCGTCCGATCCCCCACCATGACGGCACGTCCCACGTTGGAATAGATGTGCAGACCCTGCGTGTGGTGCGTCTTGCCCACCACGCTGTCGAAGGCGTCATTCAGACGCACGAAGCGCCATTTCACTTTAGACGAAAACATGACCGTGTCACGCGTGGAATCGTGTTTTAGCAGCACGTCACCGTGAGCAATGATGGAGTCCACCGTGTGACCCCACCTTGGGGCCGGGCCCGTGACCACTTGACGCAATTCGGGAATGGCATTGTGGCCTAGAAGAAATGACAAATTTTGCGATGGGTCGGGCATCAACCAACCCATCTTGAAACACAAACTCTTGTATCAATTCAAAGGTCGTTTCATCGAGTCCATCGACAATCATCTCCGTGGCGCCATTGGAGGTGTCCCAACTCACGCGGGGGCGGATCTGCAGGGTTCCGTCTTCGTAGTCAAACAGATTGACTTTCAATAACCATTGTTCGATCAAGGCTTTCATGAACGCTTCGCCCGATGGCAAGGGATGTAGAGCATTCGAGGCCACCATGTCACTGACAAGGACTTGGTTCTTTATCGTCCAGGGAAAGTCCGAATCCCCCTCTTTCAGTAATCGGGTGGTCGTGACCAACAAGGCCTTGCTAGGTTGGTCGTGCAAGAGTGTGACGTCCATCCCACGATCGCGCATGACCAGACTGCTCAAGGCCACTTCCCACCCAGGCTCTCCAAACGTCAGGGGAGTGGCTAATCGCACTTGAAAGGACGCCGCCGTGTTGTGGGGAAATTCGGGCGTCGTGTCGCTCGACAGGGTCACGTACATGTCCCTGAGTCCCCTCATCTAGACTGACCCCCGTGCCACAGCGTCCCATCTTTTTATGCTATTTGTCTAGGGTCGTGGGTGAGGGGAAGGTCAACCTGCATACACTACAACAACCACACACCTCGGAATGAGGTCTTTCATGGTTTCATATTTAAAAATGGTCCGCACACGATGACAAGGCCAACTACAATGACAGGGTTTCCAGCACAACACTTCTCGTCCGAAAATCCGATCGTTTCAAGTCCCGGTAGTACCGTTTGTCATCCGGATCCAATACGGGCAACACAGATTCGGAATTCATACTGACGCAATTCTCCTCATGCGTCGTGCCTTTTATACCCAATGCCTTGACGTCATATCACGCCATGCTCACGCCACACTCACGCCATGCTCGCACCATCGAACATCCACCAATCACAGCTCAAGGCACACGCCATCATCTTCAAAAAAAGGTCGCGCACTCCGCTCACGACTTCATTTCAGTCAAGATGTCGTCCGTGCCTCCCAACACGGACACCGTCTCCTTTTGAAAATTCGCTAGAGCGTGAAAAAGCTCGTCAGCAACGCCACGCCGAAGGTGGACAACACCTCCTAACGAGTGAACGCTTGTCCGTCAAACCGCCCACTACCAAGTGCCGAAAAAACGATCAACCAATACCACCACCCGCTTCGAGAAAGAAAGGTAACCGTGCTGATTTTAGGGGAAGAAAGCATATCCATGTTGTGTTTTGAGAAAGAAAGGTAGCCATGTTTGTTCTGGGGAAGAAAGACAGTCGTGTTTGTTTTAAGAAAGAAACGTAGCCATGTTTGTTTTGGGGAAGAAAACGTCGTCATCTTGGTTTCTTTATGGGAAGAAAACTATTCAGATAATATTAGGATATTGAAACTTAGTGAATAGTGACCGTGCGCGACCTTCATTTCGACATTCCCTCTGCTCTAGCCCGTGGCTTTTCTCATTCAGCATGGATTTGACTGAGAACGTGACCGATGAGGACTTGAATGAGATGATGGACATCGCGGAGGCCATGAAAACCGATTAGTTCTTTTTTCTCACGTATCGTTTTTCTCCTGTCGCTCGTGTTTTAACGATTTCGTTCCTTCCTCGTAGACCAAATGGGCGGTCGCATTCTTTTCAATTTGGAACCTGTTGTTGAACGTCAAGCTCCCCGCTTCGGACTACGGGAACGTGGTTTCAATGTCACGTTCCATCAAGAAGGCACCTTTCATTCACGCCAACGTTTGACGGATGCCATTCTGCATGGGTTCCAGTCGGCCCTCGCTCAACTCCTTGACGATGACTCGCTGGCCGATCGGGACCGTGTCTTCATTCATCTCGCCTCCAATCGCTTCAACAACAACATGGGGTTCCATGGTGCTACTGTTGGGGAATGGCGACAGGGTACGGGCCGTTCGGAACCCATCCTGAATCAAATCCAACACATGTTGAACAGTAACGAGAACTTTGAACTGGATGATTCGTTCAATCTGACTTTCGTGCACGTGTTGGGACGTCCGGTGGGGTCTGGCCGACTGTCGCGATACATCCCGGGCCATCTACCCGTCAAGAAAGTGAAGGTGTTCAAACAATCGGTGATTGAGATCAAAGCCGCCGACAATCTGTGTTGCGCCCGTGCCATCGTGACCGCCAAGGCCAATGCTGAGAAACATCCCAAGTGGCGATCCTTCCGAGATGGACGTAAGATCCAATATGAGCACGCCCTTCTTCTTCATGATCAAGCCAACGTCTTACGTGGACCCTGCGGCCCTGAGGAATTGAAAATCTTTGCAGGGTGTCCCCTCATGCAGAATTACACCATCGTGGTGGTGAATGCCCATCGCGGTTACACTCGTTTCGCCTACGGACAAGGCCCTGACCTGTTGGGCATCCTGTACCACGACGAACACTACGATGCCCTGACGTCCCTGAAGGGTTTCTTTGGCAAATCGTACTTCTGCGGCCATTGTTATAAACCCTACAACATCGAGGACCACCATCTCTGCAAGGAGAACGTTAACAAGTGTCGGTGCTGTTTGCAAGAGGGGTGTACCGATCATGCGGCAGCCATCTCCACCAAACGCGACGCCAAACCGGCCCGCACCTGCAACCAGTGTCATCGTCGATTCTTCGGTCCCGTATGTCTTGCCAACCATCGCACCTTCACCGCTACTCATCAACTCACCACGACCGACCATCCGTCCGTGTGTCAGACGTACAAGAAATGCGGGTCCTGTTTCACCTTGTGCCGCGGAGCAGAGACCTTTCGCAACCACAAATGCGGTTATGACATTTGTCGTACGTGTGCCCAGACCGTTTGTCTGGCCACCCATCAGTGTTTTTTGCAAGTGGAGGAGACGCCCAAGGCCAAACGCCAACCCAAGCGTCGCCGTATTCAGCGTCAGCGCCATCGGGCCACCCGTCCATCCTCGGATGATGCTTCCTCGGAGAATGATGGCGATGAAGATGATGATAATGCTCCTAACCAACCCCTCCACGTGTTCTTCGACATCGAAAGTATGTTGGGGGACAATAACATTCACGTTCCCATTCTCCTGGTGGCCGAACACGAGCACTCCTCCGCACCTCGTGTGTTCAAAGGTAAAGATTGCGTGGAAGCCTTCCTGACCTGGTTGGGTACTCTTGCCGAGATTCACAAGCGCGTGATCGTCATCGCCCACAATTTCCGGAGCTACGACGGATACCCCATCGTGGACGCTTATCACCGACGTTGCCAAAACATCGACCAGATCCGCAACGGTGGCAAGTTCCTGCAACTCACTCAGGACAACATCATCTTCATCGACTCGTTGTCATTCTTTCGGATGCCTCTGGCCGCGTTTCCAAAGACCTTCGGACTCACAGAACTGGCCAAGGGACACTTTCCCCATAAATTCAATACGCCCGCCCATCAGGATTACGTGGGACCCTTACCACCCTTGGCGGAGTACATGCCAGAGATCATGACCCCCAACGCCCGCGAAGAATTGGAGACGTGGCATGCCCAAAAGGTCGCGGAGAACTACGAGTTCGACTTCCAAAGAGACTTAGAGACCTATTGCAGGTCAGACGTCAAACTGTTGAAAGAAGGGTGTCTGATCTTCAAAGAGGACTTTCAACAGCGGACACAGTTCTCGCCCTTCGATCAACCCACCATCGCATCGGCCTGCAATAGGGATCTACGTATGAATCGTATGAAAGCCGACATGATTGCCTCCGAGCCACTCCACGGTTGGCGTCGTACCTACCGTCAATCCCACGTCGCCATGGAGTGGTTGCACCACGTGGAACACCAGCTGAAGTTGGAGGAATGGACCTCGCTGACCGACGACGAGCGGGAGGATCACGACCTCATGGCCGTCTCCTACCCAGACTACAATCCTCAGCACCATCCCATGTTCCGTCGTCGACTCCAGCACGCCCGCCACATCGGTGAGTTCCACGTGTTTGGCACGCCGTACATTGTCGATGGCTACGATCGTGACACCAACACCCTGTACGAATTCCACGGGTGTTTTTGGCACGGTTGTACCGCCTGTCATCCTGGCCATCGGTACGAAATTCATCCTCGTCTGGTGGGGCGTTCCTTCAACGACGTGCGCCGCGCCACCAACCATCGCACGGCTACCCTCCGTGCCAAGGGTTACACTGTGGTAGAGATGTGGGAGTGCCAATGGACCGCCCTCAAGGCCAACGACCCCACCATCCAATCGTTCGTGGATGATCTGGCCTTGCAACCACCCCTCAACCCTAGGGACGCATTCAAGGGCGGTCGGACCAACGCCACCTGCCTGTACAAGGCCGTGGACCCTTTGCAAGGGGAGGCCATTCACTACTATGATTACACCTCACTGTACCCATACGTGAACAAGTACTGCCGGTACCCTGTTGGCCATCCCGTCTTCTACTACGATCCTCCCGGCACGGATCTCTCCCAGTTCTTTGGGTTGGCCCAAGTCACCATTCTTCCTCCGCGCGGTCTTTTTCATCCCGTGTTACCGTTCACCCATGGTGGCAAACTCACCTTTCCTCTCTGCCGTACCTGTGCTCTCGACAACGTCGACCGCCCTCTCTTGGACAAAGTCTCCTCGTGCAGTCACGTGGAGCACGAACGTTGTCTGGTCGGAACGTGGTGCACTCCCGAATTAGAGAAGGCGGTGGAGATGGGGTACGAGATCAAGACCATCCACGAAGTGTGGCATTTTCCTAAGAGTCAAGTGGGTCTCTTCAAAGAGTACGTGAACACCTGGTTGAAATTGAAAGTCGAAGCCTCTGGATGGCCCCGCGCCGACATGACCGAGGTGGAGAAACGGACCTACATCGCTGATTTCCACGAGCGGGAAGGCATCCTCCTCGAGTACGACAAGATTGTCAAGAACCCCGGTCTCCGTGCTCTCGCCAAACTCATGCTCAACTCCATGTGGGGCAAATTCGGTCAGCGATTGGACCGCCTGGCCGTCGAAGAATTCACCGACCCTCAAGTCTTCGCCGAGTTCCTGGAGAGCGAGGAACACAATATCCGTTTCGTGAGTTCCGTGAACGAGGACAGGTTGGAAGTCCATTACAAACCCAAGGACGAACACATTCTCCCTGGGCCGAATCTGAACATCTTCGTGGCAGCGTTCACCACCTGTTGGGCGCGTTTGCGACTGTACGAAGCCCTCGAGATCCTCGACGATCGGGTCTTGTATTACGACACGGACTCGGTCATTTTCACTCAACTGCCTGGGCAACCCACGCTCACTTTGGGGGATCATCTCGGGGATTTCACGGACGAACTGGACCCTGGCGATTCCATCGTGGAGTTCTGTTCGGGTGGACCTAAAAACTACGGTTACGAGACCTTAACCGGCAAAGTATGCTGCAAAGTCCGTGGCTTCACTTTAAATAGCGAAGGACAGGAACACCTCAATTACCGAGTGTTGCGACAGAACACGCTGGATGAAGTGTAACGACCTCTCCACGAACCTCCTACCACTCGCGTCCCGCAATCCCTCACCATTCATCGTGACGTCCGTTCTTACACCCTGTCCACTCGACCCGCCCATAAGGAGTACAAGCTGGTGTATTCCAAGCGCGCCCTGGATCCCACATCCTTCCGAACCTACCCCTTCGGATATGCCGAGGAGGAGGATCCGAACGTGACCACCCTGATGTCACTGCTGGACTCGGACAAAGAACTGTGAACTGTAGATACTGAACTGTGGAAACGTTCTTGGGTAAAACCACTTGCATAATGGACAATAACGATCTCTTCTTCTCTCCTGATTGCCTCTAGTGCATCGACCGTGAATGACAGTCACACTAGTCAGTCACAGTTCACTAGCAGGTGTATCTACAGAATTCACTTTGTAGTAGGGAAGCGTGGTAAGCGTCGGTAAAACCTCATGAAAGAGCGTTTATTCTGAAAGGCATTGACAACCATACAAAGTTGTATTAGTAAGTTAAGGCCGGCCATACTGTCCAAAATAGTTTATGTTACCTAAATATACGAAGCGAACCGATCGCCAAATTTGCTATCATGTTGTGAACAAACGATTGTTTAAAATTTATGAAAATGTGAAGATTGTGGCAGATGTGGCTTAGAGTGACACGAACACCTCACAAACTACTGTGTCTATGTAAGCTGAGAATCACTCATTGGTCACTCATTGGTTACTACGGCCCCATGCTAGCGGGCATTGCCCCTTAATCTAAATAAAGTTGGAGCCCAAGCATTAGCAATCATGGACACCTGTTTCGGCCTTGTTAGGCCTCATAAGCATGGCATAGCTAATACCCAGGCTCAAGAAACTTTATTTGGTAGATTTAAAGGGGTAATGCTCGCTACCACATGGCCATAGTGCCCAACGAAAGGCCTTCAGCTTAGCTAAACGCATTAATTTGTGTGGTATTCTTATCTTGCTATTGGGACGAGTCGATTGATAGTCTTACTCCTTTATGATCGCCATTCCTTGATGGCGAGTGTTCTGTTCAAACAATGCATTAAACTAAGCTACCACAAAATAAGCTTGGTCTAAAAATGATAACTCCAAGAGATTGGCCTTTCTGTATTCGATAAATTATCTTTTTTTTCTAGAAGCAAGCTACTGAAGCCATGGTGTCTAGCCTGTAAAATACCCGCGGCAAATTAAAATGTGTTTAACGTTTGATGTATCTTCCGCGGTGAAAGGAGAGATAGACGTTTGATCATAGAGTTTAGAACAGACAAGAACAGAAGACATCAGAGGAAGTATTTGCATTGAACTGGATGACGCATTTTATGGAGTAGGATGGTATTTAGGTATTTCTCTGGTATTTACTTTCCTACTTTGACCACCCCCCTTGTTTTGGCCCTCATCGACCCCGAAGTCACGCTAAATATATGTCAAGTTTGATGCTAAATAAAACACATTTCGCACCATTTCTGGGGACTCATGTCAGTCGTTTGTGTTGTTTATAATTACAGGTTATATTACGTTCTTCAAGCACAAAATTCCAACGTTTTAAAAAAGCGAATTTTTCTAAGATTTTCGAAATTTTGTGCCTAACAGTCTCACGATAGTTTGCAAGTCTAACATCTCTACTATTAAAATCCGTGAACTTTAACTTGAGCCGTTAAAATGTGTTTGCATGAACCATGCTAAATATTAGCAATGCACCGATGTTTTTCATGGCAACGTTTGTAAGTGGTTTCTTTATTTAAATCATTGAACGTCTCTCAACTCTCGTAATTTATTGTTGTGGTGTATGATGTAACTAACCTCGTTTTGATGTAAGGCGGGCTTTTGGCGGTAGATTGTATTTTCGGGCTACGCTGAATTGTTCGAATAAATGTTGGCTGAGTTTATCTTCTCCTCTGGTTGAATATTTACGGAACGACGCAATACGTTACAGTGGCGACGAGGTAAACTGGAGAACGAAGAAGCTTCGCCAACGAACGGAGAAGCACGTGGGAATCTTGTTGTTAGATCTTCGACATCAGCTCAACCAGAAGTAAACAACATGGCGAGCAGACCTCCTTTCAATGCTGAGTCTGAAGATATCGAGAGTTATCTCGAACGACTGCAGGAATATTTTACCGCCTACGATATAAAGAACGACTCGGACAATGCCGCTAAACGAAGAGCTCTACTCTTAACATCTATTGGAAGTGCTGTTTATCGAGTGTTGAAGGATTTATCATTCCCGGACGCGCCGAACACGAAGACCTTTGATCAGCTTGCTACGCTGCTGGGTGGGCATTTCAAGCCAACACGCCTGAAGATCGCGGAGCGGTACAGATTTCACTCGGCAACCCAGAAAGCAGGGCAAAGCATTGTCGAATTTGTAAGAGAGTTAAAAAGTCTCGCGGGAACGTGTGAATTCACCAACGAGCAGTTAAGCGATAGTCTACGTGATCGTTTCATTTGCGGGCTTCGTTCGGAGCAGATTAAGCGGAAATTATTATCGGCCAACTTCACTTTTCAAGAAGCAGTGGACGCTGCAATCGCCCAAGAAATAGCACAGAAAGATGCACGGCACCTTGGAGCGAATAGTCAAGGTGAACATTCATCGAGTGTAAACCAGGTTAAGCGTGACAACGCGTGGTCACGCGGTAGTTCGTCGGGTCGACGTCACGGCTTTCGTGAAAAACAGCCTCGGCCGACAGAGAACCAAAGGAAGCGATGTTTTCGTTGCGGATTAACCAATCACACCCCAGATAACTGCAAATACAAGAATTCTGAGTGTTTTAACTTCCATTTGACGGGTCATTTAAAGTCTGAGTGTCCCAGTGGGAAACCATTGAGGAAAATGGCGAGCAAACAGCATGTCCATCACACGGAGCAGGATTCTGAGGCGGGGGTGCTGGATTACGCGGGAGATGAATTTCTGGGGTCCATTTCTACCCTGGAGGAGAACCAAAAATCCGAGCCATGCAAGGCAGGACTTTCAGCACCTGCATTGAAGGTCCCTGTGCAGATTGAAGAAGTGGAATTCCTTATGGCAGTAGACACGGGAGCGGCAGCTTCAATCCTAAATTACGCAGATTCCGAGCGGTATTTTAAGTACCTTGCACTGCAGCCAGTGCAAAGATCATTCCATGCTTATGCCGGCACACCGCTGGACATTGCAGGACAGATTCTAGTTGACGTGAACTACAACGGGCAGCAGGCAACACTGCCACTACTCGTTGTTCGTGCAGAACGGTACGCCCCTCCTTTGCTCGGAAGATCGTGGATGATGAAAATTCGCTTTGACTGGAAAAACCTTCCCATCGACCAATGGTCAGTTTTCGGTCGGTCATGATAACGATCCACGGATCGAACTTCTTAAGCAACAGTATGCTGAGATCTTTAAACCGGAGTTAGGAACGGTCCAGGGGGTGACAGCAAAATTGCACCTGACGCAGACACAGTCTTGTTTGTAGCTGTTAATTTTATTTACGTTTTAAAACATGTCATAAAGATAATTGTTACCATTCTGTAAATAGTGTAATGCAAGTAGTGCAGTATTGTTCCGTAAGTACCGTTAGTTTGTGTTAACTGTGGTAGAAATGTTATTAATTGTTTCCAAGTAGTGTTAGTATTCAATTGTAATAAAAAAAATTTAAAAAATTGCACCTGAAGGAAAACGTAACGCCTGTGTTTCAGAGGGCCCGCGCAGTGCCTTATGTCCTACGTCCCGCCGTGGAGGAGGAACTTAAGCGCATGGAAAATGAAGGAGTTCTTAAACCGGTGGAGGTGAGTGCCTAAAACTGATGGGTCAGTTCGGATTTGTGGAGATTACAAGGGCACAGTCAACCCAGCAATTCAAACGGAGCAGTTTCCGATTCCAACGTTGGAAGAAATAAGAGGACGGGTATCGTCTTGGAAGAAATTTACGAAGGTTGATCTGTGAAGTGCGTATCAGCAATTGGTTCTAGACGAAGAGACACAAAAACTGTGTACGATTAACACCCACAAGGGCTTATTCCGTTATACACGCTTACCGTTTGGGATTTCCTCCAGCCCAGCCATTTGGCCGCGTTTCATTGAGCAAGTGCTAGCAGGACTTGACGGAACTTGTGTGATTATGGACGATCTGTTAGTGGGTGGCTCGAACGACGAGGAGCATTGGAGGAATTTGGAAGCCGTTTTTATGCAGTTTAAGAAGTTTGGATTGCGAGTCAAATTACCGAAGTGTGTGTTTATGGCACCTTCTGTGGTAGACTTTCGGCTGCGTTTTTCAGAGCATGGTCTTCAACCGACCGACGAAAAGGTCCAGGCCATCAAGGAGGCACCTACCCCTGGAAACGTCACCGAACTTCGTTCCTTCTTGGGAATGGTAGCCGCATTGACCAACTTCATACCCAAGTTGTCCACGCTCGCTCATCCCCTATACGAGCTCTTAGGGAACACGCCTTGGAACTGGTCGCCAGGCTGCCATAAGGCCTTCTGCGCGGTAAAATGTGCCCTAACGCATTACGACCCAAAACTTCCTGTGGAACTGTCGGTGGACCTCTCCGTATGGGTTGGGCGCTGTAATAATGCATGTTTATCCCAATGGCAACCGACGCCCGATTGCTTATGCGTCGCGTACTCGGAACGAACACGAAAAACGCTACGGGCAGATAGACAAAGAGGCGCTGGCAATTATGTTTGGACTGAAACGTTTCCACTTGTACCTGTACGGGCGTCACTTCACGATTCTAACTGGATCATAAGCCACTGGAGCGAATTTTTGGTCCTAAGACAGCAATCCCCTCGCTTGCAGCTATGCGTCTTCAGCGTTGGGCCATTATTCTGTCAGCCTTTAACTACAGCATCAGATTTGTTCCGTCCAAGCAAAATGCAGTGGCTGACGCGCTGTCACGACTGCCCTTGTCTTCCATGTCTAACGAAGAGGGTGCTATCTTTAGGGTGGAAGAAAGACTGATTGACTCGTTACCGATTACGCACAAGGAGATAAATCACGCTACTCGAGTAGACCCGGTACTATCCAGGGTGTTAGAGTTTGTCAAACAAGGATGGCCACAGCACGTGGAAGATCTGCGCCTGCAACCTTTCTTCAACCGCCGTTTCGAGTTGTCTGTTGAGCAAGATGGTCTGCTGTGGGGGCTAAGAGTAATCATACCTACCCGGTATCAGGAGGATATACTGGAAGAGTTGCACATAGGTCACCCAGGCATCGTACGAATGAAAGAGTTGGCACGTAGTTTCTTATGGTGGCCGAACATTGACCATGAAGTTGAGCAAAGCTGTAAGAAGTTGTACCAGCTGTCAGCAAGTGAGGAGACCACCTGCTGTAGCTCCTTTAACCCCATGGCTATGGCCGAGTAACCCCTGGCACCGAGTCCACATTGATTATGCCGAAGACGAAAACGGGCATTATTTCATTGTCGTTGATGCACATTCTCGCTGGCCTGAGATTTACTTCATGCAGCGGAACACGTCTGCTTCAGCAACCATAACCATATTACGCGAACTATTCGCCAAATACGGATTGCCATTGCAGTGTGTAAGTGACAATGGTCCACAGTTTCGCAGCGAAGAATTTGCCCACTTCTTAAAGGTCAATGGCGTAAAACACGTACGCGTTGCTCCCTATCACGCAGCCAGCAACGGTTTGGCAGAAAGGATGGTTCAGTCCTTCAAGAACCACATGAAGGCTTGCAAAGGCAGTAAACTGTCGATTCAGCAACGAATTGCCAATTTTCTGTTGTCCTATCGCTCAACAGGACATCCTACCACTGGCAGAACACCAGCTAGTCTGTACCTGGGGCGCGAGCTACGCACTCGATTTACTCTTCTTCGCCCGAATGTAGGAGAGAATGTAATGGTGTCACAGGCTAAGCAGAAAGCAACGTACGATGTGCACACTAAGTTCAGAGAATTCTACCCGGGTGACAGAGTCCTGGTGAAAGACCTTCGGAAAGAACACACATGGTGGTCAGGTTCCGTAGCAGAACGGAGTGGACCGACGTCTTACGTAGTAGTCCTGAAGGATGGTCGAGTTTGGAAGCGGCATTTGGATCACTTGAGACGGGATACGATGGATAGCGCGGTCTCTAAAGGAAACGACGTACGTAGAGGAATCTCGGAACACTGTTCTAGACCCCGTTCAACAAAGCAGTTTTGGTGCAAGTGTTCCTCTGCCTCAGCTTCGGCCATCGGACACACCGGTCATGCAACGTGCGGAAACTGATCTCCCAGTTCACTTGGAGGAGAAGAGCAATTCTCAGTAAGAGACAGGAAATTCAACTCCTCTGGAAACCGCTTCTCCCGAGACAAAAACTTAGGGCTTGTAAAATAAGCAACTTTCGCCTCTGCGGAACTTCTGCTATCTTAAAAAACCCTCAAGGTCTACATCATAGAATAATTGTGGAATACCGTCCGGGAAATGGTGACTGTTTTGTGTGATATACACAGTTAGTCAGATACCAGAGTTTTTTTTTTTCTGCAGGGATTTGTAAATTGCAAATGATTATACTCCTTTCCTGGCAATTCCATGTATTACAGTGTTATAGTGTTTGAATCGATAGTTTCGCCAACAAACGCTCCTTGCGTGACATCATAAAAATTGAACACTTGTTGATGTCGTGCAACGTAATCGCCATCGATAATCGATCCCCTGTACGATTGACCGCCAATCTTGATTATTTCGAATTAAAAGACAATACTTTGACGTTAGATCAGAGTAAGATAATGCTCTGTATACCAAAATAGTAAATTTTAGCCAAGGCCGACCATTTTATTCTGAGAAAATAAGCTGCTATAACCTCGCGGGAACTTGGGCTACTGTTCGCGGTATCGCAACTTATTTTATTTTAGAGAATGTGAGATATCGAGTCTGTTGTGTTTAAATCGTGAACAGCATTCTAACGGTAATGAGTTATAATATGACAATAAATTACGAGAGTTGAGAGACGTTCAATGATTTAAATAAAGAAACCACTTACAAACGTTGCCATGAAAAACATCGGTGCATTGCTAATATTTAGCATGGTTCATGCAAACACATTTTAACGGCTCAAGTTAAAGTTCACGGATTTTAGTAGTAGAGATGTTAGACTTGCAAACTATCGTGAGACTGTTGGAAAAAAACGCCGCACCTCTGAGAAAAGTCACTCTCAAATTGGGTCAAAATTAGCATACGCCATTTTCGCGCATGGCACAAAATTTCGAAAATCTTAGAAAAATTCGCTTTTTTTAAAAGTTGGAATTTTGTGCTTGAAGAACGTTATATAACCTGTAATTATAAACAACACAAACGACTGACATGAGTCCCCAGAAATGGTGCGAAATGTGTTTTATTTAGCATCAAACTTGGCATATATTTAGCGTGACTTCGAGGTCGATGAGGGCCAAAACAAGGGGGGTGGTCAAAGTAGGAAAGTAAATACCAGAGAAATCTCTAAATACCATCCTTCTTTATCATTTCGGACAGACATTAAATGGTGAAAGTCAATTGGCCGACCCCCATCTTTCACCCCTGCCTGGTTTTCTGTGACAGTGACTCTTAAGGTGTTTTAGCAACAAAGATCAGCACTAAATCTTCAGTAAAAATTATCAGTGTACCGGTTTATGAAACTACTATTGTGATGTACGGAAATCCAACACATGAACAGCCACAAAACTTCTAGTTCTTTGTCGTTCTTTATTATCGTCGCAGACCTGCCAACTCTCACGGTTCTGCCGTGAGTCTCACGATTTTTTGTCATTTCTCACGGTCTCACGACAAGGCTCCTCAATCTCACGGGTTTTGGGAAAAATGTTGTTGAATCAGAATAAAAATGGGAAATTAACGAGGAATGCTTGTGCCATAAATTGAAAAACTAATAAAGAAGAACACTGTTCTTACTTTTTTGTACCCAGCTGTGATTTTCGCTCGTGTTCAATAAACTTAATCGTTTTTCTTCGTGTCTGTCCGTCACTTTGAAAGGGGAGTAGGCCCTGGGAACGAAGCCTAATTCCCAGGCGTCTCCCATGTTGAGTTTCCCAGTAGTCTTTGTAAATAAATAAATAAAACATTTAAATAAACTGTTAATGACTTTCCTCGATGGAAAAGGGGTTTGTTTAATCTTGATCGGGAAAAAAAAATAGAATCTCACTATTTTTTATAGAATCTCCAGATTTTTTTTCATGGGTCTCCAGATTTTCCTTTATCAGGGGTTGGCAGGTCTGTCGTCGACCGCACATTCAGCGCTCCACAAGCGGAATACTTCGGCCTATTTTACTCGATACAACAACAACCGTGCAACCGCAACAGTTAATGCTTCAAGACAAATCCACAAAGGACGAGAAAGAAAGCAAAACAAAGGAAAGCAAAGCTTAAAATTTCGTGACTGCACTAATCAAAAAAACTAAAAGATCACGTGACCGATAAAACAAAGAAATACATTAAAATAATTATCATTAGCGGGAAAAGACACGACAACTACCTACCGTACAATGTTTTGTTTCGTCAATTCTCTGTATTCGAGTGTGCTGTACGTCGTCTGGGAACTTTAAAACCGTTACTAGGTTTATTGGTAAGTTTTACTCATGTTTGCATTGCGTGGGAGTGTAAAAAATCTACAATGCAAATACGAATAAAGAACCTCTCCCGTCATCAGTCAATAAACTCTCCATAAAATGTTTTATCTAGTTTAATGGAAATACTTCTTCCTATCTCTTCTGTTCTTCTCTGTTCCAAACTCTATGATCAAACAGCTATCTCTTCTTTCACCCCCTTACAAAGTGAATTCTGTAGATACACCCGATAGTGAATGACTAATGTGTGAGACTGTCATTCACGGTCGATGCACTGGAGGCAATCAGGAGAGAAGGAGAGATCGTTATTGTCTATTATGCAAGTGGTTTAACCCAACAACGTTTTAATGATAAATGACAACAACAAACAACAACAACAACTTTATTTATCTTTACATATGAAAGTTAAGGGTAGTTTGCCCCGCAAATAGCTGAGAAGCTAGTCGTGGCGGGGCAAGACAAATACATATACAACTCAGATGAGTAGCTTAAGAAACAAAAAAAAAGAACCTTAAATTAAAACAAGCCTTGCAGATTATTACATCTTCAAAAATAAATAAATAAATAAAATAATAATAATAATAATAATGAATAAATAGATAAATAAATAAAACGAAGATCTAGTTAACACAGCGCTTACTGACATACAATGAAGAAAAGGAAAGAAAAACAAACATTAATTAAAGAGATTAAAACCTGGATCTATATAACTACTTTTTTAATGATCATGGGGAATTTATGGAATATAGTCATCCTCCTTTTCTAAAATATCAAATAACAATTTGCGAAGAACTCGTTTGAAAGTTTTTTTAGGAAGGTCCGTCATATAGCGTGGTATCTTATTCCACAGTTTTACTCCGAGTCGAGAAAAGGAATTGTTTAGTATTTCGAGTCTAGAACTTTTAACAGCGAACTTTCCAGATGTAGCCGATCGTGTATTGTATGAGTTAATATTACGCGTTTTCTGAAATAAATTTAGAATATTTCAGGGACACAAAATAAAGCTGTTCCTCACTTTATCTGTTCCCCCGAGGTATTGTGCTGGCTGGCAAAGTATCAGTTACTTTCCGAAGGGGGTTATCAAATTTCTTTCTGCTGATGGTTTCGGTTGGTAATTACTGAAGTGTGGTAGCAGTGTGAGTGTTGCTGGCTGGCGAAATCTGGATTTTTGTGAGAAATTTTTGCCTCCTCCTTCCCCCCCTCCCCCCACGCCCATTTTGGCTTACGACATAGGAAATTGTCTTTTAATTTTGTTATTGGGGAGGTTGCTCAATTTGCACATGGCTGGGAAACCAACCAATTTTATCTAGCTGACTGGGAAATATCTTGTGTGTCTTGCTGGCAAAAAGGAACAGATATTTTTTCCCCAGCAATATTAAAAAAAAAAAGACCTGAAAATGCCTGAATAAAATTTAGTTTTATTAACTGGGGTATAATAATACATTTTTCAACAAATTGGTCGTTTTGTGCCCCTGATATTTGTTGGGGCTTTATCATTATTGATATCATACATTAAGGTTGATACCGATTCATAATAAAGAAAAGTTATTGGTAGGACGTTTGCTTCGAGAAATAAAGGAATTGCATGGTCATGCCAGTCTGTGAAGTACAATAACCGAACGAAGTACAATAAATGAACGTTTGACTGATGAATGTGAACGACCATATTTGAGAAAAACATTGGAATGAAGCGTTCGGAGAATCCTCCTCTCATACAACTTACATGCTCACATATCATGTTGTATTATTTTATATCCTCTTTGCCCTATCAGCCGTATCCTACTCTGTCGTTCTCATCAAGCTCAACACACCGAGGTATTTCCAGGCGAACAATCAGCCAACGCTGAGCAACTCGGAGCGAAAAGAAACAGAAAGGTGCTTAAGTTGGCCATTGCTATCGTGTTGGGGTTTGCACTGTGCTGGTTTTCCTGGAGTATTATGGCACTGATAATGATCTTTGACAGTGACATTACTAGAACTTGCCGCTTCTTCATCTGTTACCAAAATTTCTTTTTTCTCTCCCGCCAAAATTGTGCTATTAATCCATTGATCGGTTTTATTTTTAGTGGTAACTATCAAAGAGTACTCAGGGGATTGTTATGGTGTCTTAGCAGCACAGATCAGCACTAAATCTTCAGCAAAAATTATCAGTGTACCGGTTTATGAAACTCCTATCTAACGTACGATATTTTGTTTCCTCAATTTCTGTCTGATTCGCTCAAAAATTGGTGAAAAATTCGACAGCTTAAGTAAAACTAACTTAAGTAAGTAGGTCGCGGGTTTTTAAAGGAATATCTCCCGTTTGTAGAAGGATGTTAAGCGCAAAGCAGGAGTCGGACGCCTCTGTGAGGTGTATTGTAGAAACAGAGCGTGTGTCTCAGTTTCAAAAATTTTTTCGCAACAAAGCTGGGGGTTTGAGGAAACCTGATCCACAGTAAAACATTTTCACCTCAAGCCAAAACAAACTGTGATTGTTTGACTATTCAACACTTCTTCAAAACATTTCAAAGCATACAAATTGAAAATGTAAACTTTTAAAGCGGAGATAATTTCCTCTCTACGGAACGGCTCAGTACTTGTACATGGGGAAAGACTGTTAGTTCATGAAATAATATTGTAAATATACCTTTTATGACTTGTTTTTGTACTCCCCTCCCCCTCTCATGACTTTTCTAATGGTCCGCCCCTAATATGTTTCGTTTTATTCCTGTGTGGATATTCCTTCAAGAATCCGTAGTTCACTTCATTTGCTTCTTTGTGTACATTCTTTCGACAATATTTCTTAACAAATGAAAAAATAAACCGGAAAGTGTAATAAACGCAACACCGTCGCTATAATTTGCTGGATTTCATCTACTTTGCTCTTCTCTTTCCGCTCAGTACCATTTCCATGTCTGTTAAAAAGAAAATTTCAACCCACGATGATTCCCTGCAACAACATATTTCTGCTTTCATTTTCATGAAAAGCATGTAAGATTCGCGTAAAGTCTAGTTAAGTCCACTAACTGCTATTTTTCATAAATAAAAACGGGATAAAAACGCGAGCCACAAAATGCTGAATTTTCGAAAGACAGTGATATTTAAGAGGTTAGCTATGGCGAAAGGAAAAATGAGGGGCATCTCTGTCTTTTTTTATACAAAGATTAGGGATTCAAAAAAACATGTCCCTCACTTCTTTCGACTGAACGGTATATTCGTCGAAAGGCTACTTACAGTCTTTCCCGTAAAACCGTGAACGCCAGAAAAAATTTCTGGAATGTTCATTGTTTCGCGACCAATCAGAAGCAACATAAAACCACAACCTAATTACCGTTACTGTTTGCGGTTTAGCTTTCTCACGCGTGATTGGCTTTTTACTTGAAACACAATAACATTCCATAGATATTTCTGGTGTTCACGGTTTTACGGGAAAGACTGTAAGATTGGCTGGCGAAACCATTTATAATTTCTATTTTCAGTACATATCGTTCCGACAATATTAGGAGGATCTCTTTAGGAGGTTATTACCTTTTCATTCAAATTTCCGCTAATAGTTAACATGTTGCGAGGAAATAACATATTATATTTGATCATGCCGACAAATAACTTTGTTTACCTTACGATGGAGACCATATGTCTAATAGCGCTCAATTTCTTTACGAATTCTAGTTTGTCTGCCTTTATCAAGACCGTTTGGAAACATGAGTTAGTTTCAGTCGGTGGTCCAACCAAAGAAAAACTGTTTTATAATTTCGTGCGCAAAGAAAATAAGGTGCTCATCTTTATTCTAAAGTTTCTTTTATTCAATGTCAGTGTCTACAGTACAATGTGTAACTTGCGTAACAGACTTGATAGGATACAACTCGAAACCACGTTTAATTATCTTTACCAGACTGCTGAGTGCAAACGTTTTCAGTCGTTATGCTACTACTTGTGCTTTCTTTCACAGTATTTTATCGAAAGTCAGTTTCAATTATAATTTGCTGTCAGTTCTTATTCGAGTGTGCTGTAAGTCTTCTGGCAACCTTGAAACCGTTACTACGTTTATTGGTATATTAAAACTTTACAATGCAAATACGAATAGAAAACCTCTCCCGTCATAAGTCAGTAAACTCTCCATAAAATGCGTCATCCAGTTCAATGCAAATACTTCCTCTGATGTCTTCTGTTCTTGTCTGTTCTAAACTCTATGATCAAACGTCTATCTCTCCTTTCACCGCGGACGTCGGATACATCAAACGTTAAACACATTTTAATTTGCCGGATATTTTCCAGGCTAGACACCTTGGCTTCAGTAGCTTGCTTCTAGAAAAAAAGATAATTTATCGAATACAGAAAGGCCAATCATTTTATCATTTTTAGACCAAGCTTATTTTGTGATAGCTTAGTTTAATGCATTGTTTGACCAGAACACTCACCATCAAGGAATGACGATTATAAAGGAGTGAGACTATCGATTGACTCGTCCCAATAGCAAGATAAGAATACCACACAAATTAATGCGTTTAGGTAAGCTGAAGGCCACTCATTGGGCACTATGGCCACGTGATTGCGGGCATCACCTCTCAAATCTACCAAATAAAGTTTCTTGAGCCTGGTTATTAGCTATGCGATACTTATGAGGCCTAACGAGGCTGAAACAGCTGTCCATGGTTGCTAATGCTTGGGCTCCAACTTTATTTAGATTAAGGGGTAATGCCCGCTAGACGGGGCCGTAAACAATCGTTTGTTTAGAACATGGTAGCAAATTTGGCGATCGTTTCGCTTATATTAGGTAACATAAACTATTTTGGACAGTATGGCCGGCCTTAACTTACTAAGTATAACTTTGTGTGGTTATCAATGCCTTTCTGAATAAACGCTCTTTCGTAAGGTTTTACCGACGCTTAACACGCTTCCCTGGTACAAAATGAATTCTGTAGATACACCTGCTAGTGAATGACTAATGAGTATGTCTGTCATTCACGCTCGATGCACTGGAGGTAATCAGGAGAGAAGGAGAGCTCGTCATTGTCCATTATGCAAGTGGTTTTACCCAAGAACGTTCTAATATTAAATTGACGTTTGACTGATAAATGTCAACGACCCTATTTGAGAAAACCATTAGTATACCTACAGAAACACGAACCGTTAAAGATTGCTCATTTAGGCACCTTCTAATCGTTTCCAAGCAGTTGTTAACCTGTCTCTATTTCCTGTCGATAAATTAAGGTGCAAGTGTCAAAATATTTGAAATTATTCTCCTGTTAAAAAAAATTAATATCGTGCGTCAATACGGAAACTCTCCCAAATTAAAAAAAAAGGAAAATGAAAATTGGAATTAATGCAGCAATGTATGATTTCATCTGCATCTCGCCTTTTGTTTCCGCTCAATTTCCATGTATATTCTTTAAAACAAAATGTTAACCCATTCCTTGCAAGAAGCTTTATTTTAACTTTTGTTTTCGTGAAACCTCCAATTAAGAAAAATGTCGAATATATGCATCTCGCTAACTGTTGTAAAAAGGGCGTGGGCACAAAACAAGTAAAATTTTCAAGAAAGTGATTTTTAAGAGGTTATCTATGGCGGAAGGGAAAAGAAGCAGTAACTCTGTCCTTTTTTCTTACAAAGATGAGAGATACATCAGTCCATCACTTCGTTTTGGTTGGACGGTGTATGCGTGGAAGTGAAATTGGTTGTCTACAATTTTTTTTATTTATTTCTAATCCATTTTCAATATATATCGCTCCTACAACATTAAGAGGATCTCTGCAGGGCCTAGCTTTTATAGTTTAATGTAAACTTCTAATAATTAGCATGTTGCGAGAAAATAACACGTTATAATTGCTAATAGGATCTTTATGCCGACAAAAAAAACTTTAATTTGTTTACCTTCTGATTGCCGCGGTATGTCTAACCACGCTCGAACAATTAGATCAAATACTCCATCTGTTCTTCGGGCGTGGGATGCTTTTGAGTCTTCAGTATAAATAAACACTTACTGTCAAGCAAACGAATTTGCGAGTGAAACTGAACAGAACTATCACAAAGTCAGCAACCATGAACGTAACGGTTAAAGCATCGAGTTGCTTTGATCCTACAGCATCCAAGATGGGGCAAACAGTAGCTTACTGTCTCATCTTTGTTGTTTCACTGGTTGGGAATTCCTTGATAGCAATAGTTGTTTATACAACACCAACTTTAAGAAAACCAAGCAACTTTTTCATCGTCAACATGACCATGTCTGACTTGCTGTATCCAATATTCCTGATCCCGTGGGAGCTGAATGAGTTGCACTCGAACCGCTCGTGGTTTATCAGTGGTCCTCTTGGCCAGGCCATGTGTAAATTGGCTCCCTTCTTAAATAATGTTTCCGTCATTGTGTAGTAGTATTTCCTGTTCGCTCTCCACTCATCAGTTCTAAAAAGTGCCCCTACTTCATTCTCGCCACTTGGACCGTCGCGATGGCATTCTTATCTGCAGATCTCTTCACCTACAAACTCGTAGAATTTGAAGGACAACTGCGTTGTGTCGATGTTTGGAATGAAGCGTTCGGATAATTCTTCTCTTATAGAACTTACTGCCTCACAGTATTTGTTGTTTTTTTGTACACCCCTTTCATCCTATCCGCCGCACTTTACTCCATCATCCTCATCAAGCTCAACACACAGGTGATTCCAGGCCAACAATCAGCCATTGCTGAGCAACGCAGAGCGAAAAGAAACAGAAACGTGCTTAAGTTGGCCATTGCTATTGTGTTGGGGTTTACACTGTGCTGGTTACCCTATAGTATCATGGTAATGATAATCCTCTTTGACAGTCAGTTGCCTTGCAGCTTCTTCTTGTCTTTCATAATTTTCTATTTTCTCTCCTGCTCAAATGGTGCCATCAATCCATTGATCTGTTTTATATTCAGTGGTAACTATCAAACAGCCTTTAAGCAATTGTTTAGGTGGTTTAGCAACACAGACCAGGGTCGATCAGCACTACAGAAATCTTAAAAAATTTCAATGTACCAGTTTATGAAACTCCTACCCTAACAATGTTTTGTTTCGTCAATTCTCTGTGTTAGCACAATAACAGGTGAAAAATTTCGACACCTTAAGAAAAAGGTACTGACGTAAGTAGGTTGCAGGCTTTCAAAGGAATATGTCCCGTTTCTAGACGGAGTTAAGCGCGATGGAGAAGTCGGACGCCTTTATCAGGCGTATTGTAAAACCAGAGCGTGTGTCTCAGTTTCAAAAACTTTCTCGCAACAAGGCTGGTGGTTTGAGGAAACCTGATCCATAGTCACAAATTTTCACCTCAAGTAAACAAACTGTGCTTGTTTAACTATTCAACGCTTCTCAAAACATTTCAAAACGTAGAAATTGAAAATATGTAGACTTTTAAAGCGGAAATAAGTTCCTCTCTACGAAACCGCTTATTTGTACATAAGGAAAGACGGTTAGTTCATGAAAAAATGTTGTAAATATACCCGTTATGTCCTGTTCGTTGAATTAGTTGACATACATTTGGGAACATTAATGCTATTAGTAAACGGTTATTGACCTTAGCTTCTTTGTGAAGATAGGCAATTGCACGTAAAATAAAGGAGTTAACTCGGATTTACCTGCCAAATAACCTTGGTATTTTTGAAACGGCTGTAGTTAAAATAAGAAGCTTGCCTTTTAATTTAAAGACAATAAAGACAGGTTTAGAGGAGGCAAGATCTCATATTTTATTGGGCACCTTTATGGTCACAAGTGACTTTGTTTTATAGTTGACAACAATATGAGTAATACGTTGGGAGCACGCGCTCAACAGTTAAATCCATTGGTTTATAAGTGGTCCTGTTGATCTGAACCTTTGAAAGTTGCTTTTCTTCTTAATCAAGTTTCCTTCCGTGTGTCCGTTAAGAGCCTGATTCAAGAAGTCGGTTACAAAATTCTGTCTCTGGATCTCCGCTCTAACCCTAGGAGCAGCCTTACAATCGCTGATTTTCAGACTGAAAGCCCAATTAGAAGAAACTTCCAGCGCCGAACAAAACCGGAGAACTGAGTTTTGTATAGGTAATCACATGATTCCGAGTGCAATTTGGAATAAATAAGCACGAGTAAATTTTTTCAAAGACCAACAAAATTGCACGAGCCCTACGGACTCGTGCAATTTGTGGTCTTTGAAAAAATTTACGAGTGCTTATTTATTCCAAATTGCACTCGGAATCATGTGATTACTTATTAATAATACACTTGAAAAAATAGACTACTTATAAAGCTTCAAGCCCATACATTGACTACTGAGGTACGCAGAAGGCATTGCCCTCGATCTTCCGAAACTTGGAGAAGCTTCGAAAATATCCGGAGATCACCGGAGGTGTTCGGTAATCTTCGGAAATCTTCGGTAACGTTCGGGTAATCTTCGGAAATCTTCGGAAGTATTCGGGTTATCTTCGGTAATCTTCGGAAGTGTTCGGGGGGTCGTCGGACATCATCGGAAGTATTCGGGTGATCTTCGGAAGAGTTCGGCGATCTTCGGAAATCTTCGTGTGGTCTTCGGAAATCTTCGGAAGGTTTCGCACGATATTCAGCGGTCTTCGAAATACATCGGTTTGTCTTCGGAAGTCTTCGAGTCTTCGTTTTAACTTCGGAAATCATTGTTGTAATTTGCACTGGTGTTACACTTTTTTGCACTGGTGTTACACTTGAACTGCACTGCTCTCAGCCAATCACAATCGAGTAATTTTTTCAAGCGTATTATTACAGGCATAATCGAATAATCTTTTGATCTTTGTTTGAACATTTCAACATTATCTAATGCAAGTGGTCAGGAAATGTGTTTTGTATTACAAATTAATGACATAAAACCGTGCAAAAAAGCATAAAACTAGGAAATCAAGTTTCGGAACGAATAATGAGGCGTCAAAATATAACGTCCGCTAACCGTGCTCGTTCATGCTAACAGAGGAATTTAGTGAGTAATTTGCTTTAACAGAGTGGTCACGTTTCGGGGTCAGAAAGTTAAGACACGAAAAGGTAAAAGAATACAGGAAAGTCACACAGGAAACAACGAGAGATCAGAATATTCGGCCAGCCTAACAACTTTTAGACAAATCCCGCGACAAGCTTTATATTTTCGTTGCTAGCCTAGTTTTCTTCATGTGAGTACTTGAGCCTGCATATTAGGAAGCTTAAGCACGCGCGTTTTTGAGACGCGAACGGCAACCGGAAGTGAGATGTTTTCCCTTTTAAGGTGATTCCTTAGAAATAAAACTTCCCGATGAATTTTTTTTAAACTTTCCCTGAATGTTCTCTACCGAGCACTGTTTCGAAAAATACAATAAAAATGATAGGTCACCATTCTCGTTTAAGAGATGCGACGGGCCAATCTTGCCCCATTTATGCGTGTACTCGTTCTAATCACGCACGTTATTCATCGGTCCACGTTACATTTTGCGGTAGCTCGAAACATAGTTTTTAAAAGAAATACTCGGGAGAAAACTTGACAGGTAGAAAGTGTCGAGCATATAGGACAATATCATATAAAATTTGTGGAAACATCACACTATTTAAAACGACGTGGACGTAAAGAGTTGGTAGAGTCGTTATTTTCGCGGTCATAATTTGCATCACAGAGCAACGGTTTCGTGCACTCTTTCACCTATATCTTTTTTTCCTTCCGATAACATTTATTTCGCTATCGAGTTAAGCTTGATGGAAATTCTTTCGTTGTCAGTACGTGCACGCGCTAATTTGTGCGTGCTAATGACGCGAAATCGTGCGCAGTAGGGATGCGCAATGCAATACTGAGGAATCACCTTAACTTGTCTTCACTCAACTATATTTATATCGCTAAGTATCTTTTCACTATTAGGGACCCTAAGTTTAAAAGTCTGGTTGAGACCGCTATCCTTGGGTGCGAAATATTCACTTCCGGTTGCCGTCCGCGTCTCAAAAACGCGCGTGCTTAAGCTCCCTATTAACTATGCCATGCTGATGCAGGCCTAACAAGGCCCAAACAGCTGTCCATGACTGCTAATACTCGAACTCAAATTTTATCACAAGACTCTCCTTTCCATAACTTCTAGACAAATATTTGTATATAGAATATGGCGGGAAATTTGGCGATCGCGTCGCTTATATTTAGGTAACAAAAAACTATTTTTGACAGCATGATCCGCCTTAAACTCACTAACATAACTTTGCATTTTTAGAAATGCCTTTCTGAATAAACGCACTCTCATGGATTATTATCGACGCTTAACTCGCTTCCCTCCTACAAAGTGAATTCCATTGATACACCTGCTAGTGAACTGACTAATGTGTCCGACTGTCATTCACGGTCGATCACTAGAAGAGAAAAGGAGAGATTTTTATTGTCCATTATGCCAGTGGTTTTACCCCAAAAAATTTTAATAATAAAAACGGTTGACAGATGGTTGACAGATGAGTGTCAACGACCATATTTGAGAAAACCATTAACACGGACAACAAAATGTGAAATGTCTCGACAGGGGTGTGACGGCTTGTCTGACCTTTGTTGGCTGATCTTGAGGCTTAATTTTGTTCAAACTTCTTTCCTTTTTTTTATGCCGTCGCATCTCTGTCGCTATTGATGAAATCAAAAAAGTGCGTGGATTGTTGAGAAATGTCCAGGGCAACTAGGCCGATTTTCGCCTTTTTGTTTCCTCTCGGTACGATTTCCATGTATAATCTTTAAAAGAAAATGTTGACCTATTCTTTTGCAAGAAGCTTTATTTCTACTTTCGTTTACGTGAAAAGTATAATTAAAAGAAAAATGCCGAATACATGCATATGCATTTCGCTAACTGTTATAAAAACGCGTTGCACAAAACAAGTAGAATTTTCAATGGCCGAAGGGGGAAAGAGGGAGTTACTTTGTCTTTTTTTTCGTACAAAGATCAGAGCTAGATTAAGGTTCTTGATTCTCATGAAACATCACTCCTTTTCGGTTTAGCGGGATATGCGTGGTAGGGCCAACTGAGATTGGTTGTCGAAAACATTTTCTTTTTATTTTCATTTTCAATATATATCGCTCCGACAATGTTAGGAGGATCTCTAGAGGAGCCTACCTATTAGTTTAAAATTCTAATAATTAGCAGGTTCCGAGAAAATAACACGTTATAATTGCTAAAAGGATCTTTATGCTGACGAAGAACTTTGTTTACCTTATGATTGACCTTATGATGTCTAATCACGCTCGAACAATTAGATGAAATACTCCATCTGTTCTTCGGGCGTGGGATGCCGTCAAGCAAACGAATTTGCGAGTGAAACAACAGAACTATCACAAAGTCAGCAACCATGAACTTAACGGTAAAAGCATCGAGTTGCTTTGATCCTACAGCATCCAAGATTGGGCAAACCGTAGCTTATTGTTTGATCTTCGTTGTTTCACTGGTTGGGAATTTCTTGATAGGAATAGTTGTTTGTAAAACGCCAACATTAAGAAATGCAAGCAACTTTTTTATCGTCAACATGGCCATGTCTGACCTGCTGTATCCAATATTCCTGTTTCCGTGGAAGCTGACTGAGTTGTACTCTAACTCCTGGCTTATCAGTGGTCCTCTTGGTCAGGCCTTGTGTAAGTTGGCTCCCTTCTTTAACGATGTTTCCGCTACCGTGTCTGTTCAGAGTGTGGTCCTTATAGCAGTAGATCGATTTGGAGCCGTGGTATTTCCTCTTCGCTCTCCACTCATCAGTTCAAAGCTCTGCCTCTACTTCATTCTCGCCACTTGGATCGTCGCGATGGCATTCTTATCTCCATTTCTCGCCGCCGATAAACTTTATGAATATGAAGGACAACTGTTTTGCACCAGTTTTTGGAATGAAGCGTTCGGAGAATCCTCCTCTTTATCAACTTACCTGCTCGCATATCATGTCATATTTTTTTATATCCCTTTTGCCCTATCAGCCGTACTCTACTCTGTCGTCCTCATCAAGCTCAACACACAGGTGATTCCAGGCGAACAATCAGCCAACGCTGAGCAACTCAGAGTGGGAAGAAACAGAAACGTTCTGAAGTTAGCCATTGCCATCGTGTTGGGGTTTGCACTGAGCTGGTTACCCTGGAGTATTATGGCAATGCTAATAATCTTTGAGAGTGACATTACTACAACTTGCCGCTTCGAAATCTGTTACCAAATTGTCTTTTTTCTCTCCCGCTCAAATTGTGCCATCAATCCATTGATCTGTTTTATTTTCAGTGGTAACTATCAAAGAGCCCTCAAGGGCTTGTTAAGGTGTTTTAGCAACACAGATCAGCACTAAATCTTCAGTAAATATTATCACTGTACCGGTTTATGAAACTCCTATCTAACGTACAATGTTTTGTTTCCTCAATTTCTGTCTGATTCGTTCAAAAATTGGTGAAAAATTCGACACCTTAAGTACAACTAACTTAAGTAAGTAGGTCGCGGGGTTTTAAAGGAATATCTCCCGGCCGTTTGTAGAAGGATGTTAAGCGCAAAGGAGGAGTCGGACGCCTCGGTGAGGTGTACTGTAGAAACAGAGCGTGTGTCTCATTTTCAAGAGTTTTCTCCCAACAAAGTTGGTGCTTTAAGGAAACCCTATCCACAGTTAAACATTTTTACCTCAAGCCGAAACGAACTGTGGCTGTTTAACTATTCAACACTTCTCAAAACATTTCAAAGCATACAAATTGAAAAGGTAGGCTTTCAAAGCGGAGACAATTTCCTCTCTACGAAACCGCTCAGTACTTGTACACGAGGAAAGACTGTTAGTTCATGAAAAAATATTGAAAAAATACCTGTTATGACCTGTTCGATGAATTAGCTGACAGACATTTGGGAGACATTAATGACAAACGGTTATTGACCATTCTTTGTATGTGAAATAAACGATTACAGGAGTGTCATTTCCAGTCGAATTTGCCTTTGAAATAACCTTGGTATTTCTGAAACGGCTCTAGCTAGAATAAGGCGCTTGACTTTAAATTTAAAGACAATAAAGACAGGTTTAGAGAAAGTGCGATCACATATTAGCTAATATTTTGTGATACCTTAATGCAAAGAAGTTACTTTGTTCCTAAAAATTGACAACAAGATGAGTAATGTCTTGCGTTTTATCAAGTATTAGTACTAAGCCGGAAGCGTGTTTCCATTCCTGTGTGATATTCCTTCAAGAATCCGTAATTCACTTCATTTGTTTTCTTTGTGTAAATTTTTTGACAATATTTCTCAACAAATGAAAAAATCAACCGGAAAGTGTAATAAACGCAGCACTGTATAATTTGCTGGATTTCATCTACTTCTCGCCTTTTTCTTTCCGCTCAGTACCAATTCCATGTCTTTTAAAAAGAAAATTTTTAACCCACGATGATTTCCTGCAAGAAGCCTTGCTTTTACTTTCCTTTTTTACGAAAAGCAAGATTCGTGAAAAGTCCAGTTAAGTCGTCCACTAACTGCTATTTTTTCATAAATAAAAACGCAAGCCACAAAACGCTGAATTTTCGAAAGCCAGTGATCTTTAAGAGGTTATCTTTGGCGAAAGGGAAAAGGAGGAGTAACTCTGTCCTTTTTTGTACAAATATTAGAGATAAATTAAGGTTTTTGATTCTCAAAAAACATGTCCCTCACTTCTTTCGACTGGACGGTTGGCAATTGGCTGGCGAAACCATTTATAATTTATAATTTTTATAATTTCTATTTTCAGTAAATATCGTTCCGATAATATTAGGAGGATCTCTTCAGGAGGTTACCTTTTAATTCGAATTTCCAATAATAGTTAACATGTTACGAGGAAATTAACATATTATATTTGATACTAGGATCTTTATGCCGATAAACAATTGTTTACCTCATGATTGAGGCCGAATGTCTAGTAGCGCTTAATTTTTTTGCGAATTCTAGTTTGTCTGTTTTTTTCAAGACCGTTTGGAAACATAAGTTAGTTTCAGTCGGTGCTCCAACCAAAGACAAATTATTTTATAATTTCGTGCGCAAAGAAAATGAGGTGCTCATGTTTATTCTAAAGTTTCTTTTATTCAATGTCAGTGTCCACAGTACAATATGTAACTTGCGTAACAGACTTGATAGGATACAACTCGAAACCACGTTTAATTATCGTTACCAGACTGCTGAGTGCAAACGTTTTCAGTCGTTATGCTACCACTTGTGCTTTGTTCGACAGTATTTTTTCGAAAGTCAGTTTCAATTATAATTTGCTTTCAACTCTTATTCGAGTGTGCTGTTAGTCTTCTGGCAACCATGAAACCGTTACTAGGTTTTTTGGTGAGTTTTACTCATGTTTGCATTTTGTGGAAGTATTAACAATTTACAGTGCAAATACGCATAAAAAAAACCTCTTTCGTCGTAAGTCAATAAACTCTCCATAAAAAGTCAGTGTCATCTAGTTCAATGCAAATACTTCCTTTGATCTCCTCTGTTATCCTCTGTTCTAAACTCTATGATCAAACGTCTTTCACCGCGGAAGATACATCAAACTTTAAGCACCTTTTAATTTGCCGGGTATTTTCCAGGCTAGACACCACGGCTTCAGTAGCATTTTTTTTTTTTAACAAATTTGTCTTCCAAAATGCCTCACAATCTACAAAACACTCTTTTATTAAGTTTTACCGACGTCTCCGGAAACTTAGTTTCTTATTATTTTCGGTTAAACTTCAACCACACTGGAACAATGTGTTGTGGGCTCACTCGGCTGCGCCTCTCGGTGAGTCCACAACATTTTGACCACTGTGATGACGAATATCGTTATCGATAAGAGTACAGACAACGCTAAACCACATTCGATTTATTACAGAGAAAACAACAAATCGGTTGTCACTTTTCGGTTTGCTAATTTTCAGGCAAACAAACCCTGCTTTACAAAGCCCCTAAAGGGAGCTGGAAATTTAAAATAAAAGGTCTATACCTACAGGGGTCTTTCATAAGTCTCAGACTTGTAATCTCATTTTGGCGCATTTTTAAAATTACTTTCCCGTCTACCAATGAAGTGCTATCTGGGCAGCTATTGAACAAATACAAAGGGCGCCGAATGTATTGTTAGAAATATACCAACCTAGCATTTATTTACCATAGATCTAGATGGGGATTTAAAAAAAAAAAAAAAACCAAAGCTACTCAGAATAGGAAAAACTGAACGAGTTGAGTAGCACACCACTTGATTTCCATTTTGCTTTGTTTCATAACTCTCGTCTTCGTCTTACGAACATAGGTAAAGAAAAACACGCTAGCGTTACGAACTTGAAAATAATTCCGAACGAATAAGCATATGGTTACAAAAATATGTCCGCAATGCGTAAATGTTTGGCTTACTAGACCACTGACTGGCGCTTGACTCTCGGGGACAAATAAATACTTCCGATCGTGCCATAATGCGGCCACACACTTCGTATAAGCTACACAAAAACGCAAACGAAATAACACGCGCGAACCATGCTGGGAATATTAAAACGAAACATGGGCTGGACTAACGACGATTGTTGAGGATTAGCATCAACAACAACGCTTAATGAGGCAGGTGTGATGGCATTTTAGCCAGGCTGACTGCAAACGCTTTCAGTCGTTCGGCAGTATATTTCCGAAGGGTCTTCCATTTGTGAGCTATTAGCGGAGTTTCCTGGAAGTCTTATTCCAGCCTTCAAACTGTAGTTTTTATGATTAGAAATAGATTTGCATTGTGTGTAAGGAGCGATTTCATGAACAAGCTAAACTAAACAAAGGAGTTGAATAGCGGTCAAGAAATCCATCGATCCGTGCTAACGTCTAGGAAAATCCGCCAATCCGCAGATTTTTTTGTTGGTAAATTCAAATCCGCAAGGTTTTTTTTTTTCTCTTGCAGTACTGTTAGAGACGTAAGCATCTTGGGACATTCACATAACTGACGTTAAATAAATGCTTTTTAAATTTTAATTTCAAAGTTTTTTCATTTTATTATTATTATTATTATTATTATTATTTACTTTTTTAAACTTTTTTTTTATTATTCAAAACAAGTGAGCAATACACAGCAAAAGATTTTGTTACAGACCTCTCATAGGGCGGATCCAGCGGTTTTTTTTTTCTTAGTATTCATATTTGTATTCGTGTTCAAAGTGATGAATTTATGACTCGGAAATACTTCTATGAGTCTTGGTGCACACAAGGAAGCATTTATACTACACCGCCACAAAACCTGGGACAGTTAAAGTTTGCTCATCATACTTTGGCATCTTTTCCGCGCTTCCAAGCAGTTGTTAGCCTGTCCCTATTTCCTGTCGATGAATTAACTTGGTGCCAGTGTCAGAATATTTCAAATTATTTCCTGTTCAAAATTTATTATCGTGTGTCATTAAGGAACCTCTCCTAACTTAAAAAAAAAAAGGAAAAATAAGAAGGGTAATTGGTCATTCCGTAATTCAAAAGGGAACTTGGGCGAGTTTCAAATTTTGAAGTAATCGATAAATTGACAACAGCACATGAAAGATAGAATTGAGTTTAGTCGTTTGACCAAGTTTGATTCTTTTAGGTTGAACAGAGACCTTATGAAACATGGCTCAAAATCCATCTAAAACATTTTTCATGTTCATTTATTTTCACTATATATCGCTCCGACAATGTTAGCATCATCTTTACAGGAGCCTAGCTTTAAATCTAAATTCTAATAATTAGCATGTTGCGAGAAAATAAGACGTTATTATTTACCTTATGATTGACACGGTATGTCTAATCTCGCTCGAACAATTAGATCAAATTCTCTATCTGTTCTTCGGGCGTGGGATGCCGTTGAGTCTTTAGTATAAATGCGGTAACACATGCTGTCAAGCAAACGACTTTGTGAGTGAAACAGCAGAACTATTAGAAAGTCTAAAAACATGAACGCAACGGTGAATGAATCGAACTGCTTCTTTGATGTGTCTAATTCCAGAGCATCCAAGATCGGGCAAACAGTAGCTTACTGTCTGATCTTCGTTGTTTCCCTGGTTGGAAATTCTTTGATAGGAATAGTTTTTTGTAAAACACCAACTTTAAGAAAACCAATCAACTTTTTCATCGTCAACATGGCCATGTCCGACCTGCTGTATCCAATATTCCTGTTCCCGGGGATGCTGCCTAAGTTGCACTCTAACGGCTTGTGGCTTATCAGTGGTCCTCTTGGTCAGGCCTTGTGTAAATTGGCTCCCTTCTTGTCAGATGTCTCATTGATTGTATCTGTTCAGAGCCTTGTCCTGGTAGCAGTGGATCGATTTGGAGCCGTGGTGCTTCCGCTGCGCTCTCCGCTCATCAGTTCAAAGCTGTGCCCTTACTTTATTCTCGCAACTTGGATCGTCGCGATGGCAATCTCTGCTCCACGTCTCCTTACCTTCAAACTCGTTGAATTTCAAGGACAACTGCGTTGTGATAATGTTTGGAATGAAGCGTTCGGAGAATTCTCCTCTTATAGAACTTACTGGTTCACAGTATTTGTTGTATTTTTGTACACCCCTTTTATCCTATTAACCGCACTTTACTCCATCATCATCATCAAGCTCAACACACAGTTTATTCCAGGCGAACAATCAACCAACGCTGAGCAACTCAGAGCGAAAAGAAACAAAAATGTGCTGAAGTTGACCATTGCTATTGTGTTCGGGTTTGCACTGTGCTGGTTACCCGGGAGTATTATGGGAATGCTAACTGTCTTTGACAGTGGCATTACTATAACTTGTAGTTTCCTCATCTGTCGCCAAATTATGTATTTTGTCGCCCGCTCAAATTGTGCCATCAATCCATTGATCTGTTTTATATTCAGTGGTAACTATCAAAGAGCCTTTAAGGAATTGTTTAGGTGTTTTAGCAACACAGATCAGGGTCGATCAGCACTATATCTTAAAAAATTTCAGTGCACCAGATTATGAAACTCCTATCCTAACAATGTTTTGTTTCGTCAATTCTCTGTATTCGCACCGGCAATAACTGGTAAAAAAATTTCGACACCTTAAGTAAAACGAACTTAAGTAAGTAGGTTGCAGGCTTTCAAAGGAATATGTCCCGTTTCTAGACGGAGTTAAGCGGGATGGAGGAGTCCGACGACTCTATCAGGCGTATTGTAAAAACAGAGCGTGTGTCTCGGCAGTTTCAAAACCTGTCTCGCAGCAAGGCTGGTGGTTGGAGGAAACCTAATCCAAAGTCAAAAATGTTCACCACAGGTTAACAAACTGTGGTTGTTTAACTATTCAATACTTCTCAAAACATTTTAAAGCATACAAATTGAAAATGAGTAGACTTTTAAAGCGGAAATAATTTCATATCTACGAAAACGCTTAAAGACTGTTAGTTCATGAAAAAATATTGTAAATATACCTGTTATGGCCTGTTCGATGAATTAGCTGACAGACATTTGGGAGACATTAATGATAAACGGTTATTGACCATTCTTTGTATGTGAAATAAACGATTACAGGAGTGTCATTTTTAGTCGAATTTACCTTTGAAATAAACTTGGTATTTCTGAAATGGCTCTAGTTGGAATAAGGCGCTTGACTTTAAATTTAAAGACAATAAAGACAGGTTTAGAGAAAGTGCGATCACATATTAGCTAATATTTTATGATACCTTAACGCAAACAAACAGTACCATTTCCATGTCTGTTAAAAATAAAATTTTTAACCCACGATGACTTCCTGCAAGAAGCCTTTTTTTACTTTCGTTTTCACGAAAAGCAAGATTCGTGAAAAGTCCAGTTAAGTCGTCCACTAACTACTATTTTTCATAACTAAAAATGCGAGCCACAAAGCGCAGAAGTTTCGAAAGACAGTGATCTTTAAGAGGTCATCTATAGCAAAAGGGAAAAGGAAGAGTAACTCTTTCCTTTTTAATTTTGTCCAAAGATTAATATGTCCCTCACGTCTTTCGACTGAACTGCATATTCGTTGAAAGGCTACTAAAGATTGGCTGGCGAACCATTTATATTTTATATTTTCAATAAATATCGTTCCGACAATATTAGGAGGATCTCTTGGATCATTATCAGCATCTGGTTCAAGCCCTCTCTGAAAAAAAATACTAAAATAAAATAATCAAAAGTACCCTATGTAACTCACGATAACAAAATTGGTAAATTTACATAAAAACGTTAACAACGTAATTATATCAAGACATTCTTACAATTGCCACTTTTAAGACTCCCTATACTTGCCACTTTTAAGACTCCTTACGATTGCGACTTTTAAGACTCCCTATAATTGCCACTTTTAAGACTGCTTACAATCGCCACTTTTAAGACTCCTTATAATTGCCACTTTTAAGATTCCTTATAATCGCCACTTGTAGGGAGTCTTAAAAGTCGCAATTATAAGGAGTCTTAAAAGTGGCGATTATGAGGAGTCTTAAAAGTGGCGATTATAGGGAGTCTCAAAAGTGGCGATTATGAGGAGTCTTAAAAGTGGCGATTATCAGGAGTCTCAAAAGTGGCGATTATAAGGAGTCTCAAAAGTGGCGATTATAAGGAGTCTTAAAAGTGGCGATTATAAGGAGTCTCAAAAGTGGCGATTATAAGGAGTCTTAAAAGTGGCGATTATAAGGAGTCTCAAAAGTGGCGATTATAAGGAGTCTCAAAAGTGGCGTTTATGAGGAGTCAGGGATCATTATCAGCATCTGGGCCAAGTCCCCTTTGAAAAAATACTAAAATAAAATAACCAAAAGTACCCGGGTCATTATCAGCATCTGGGCCAAGTCCCCTTTGAAAAAATACTAAAATAAAATAACCAAAAGTACCCTATGTAACTCACGATAACAAAATTGGTAAATTTACATAAAAACGTTAACAACGTAATAATATCAAGACATTCTTACAATCGCCACTTTTAAGACTCCCTATAGTTGCCACTTTTAAGACTCCTTATAATTGCCACTTTTAAGACTCCTTACGATTGCCACTTTTAAGACTGCTTACAATTGCCACTTTTAAGACTCCTTACGATTGCCACTTTTAAGACTCCTTATAATTGTGACTTTTAAGACTCCCTAAATTTGCCACTTTTAAGATTCCTTACAATTGCCACTTTTAAGACTCCCTACTTTTAAGACTCCTTCTTACAACCGCCACTCAAGATCCCTTAAAATCGCCACTTTTTTCGACGCGTTGAAATCGCCGGTTTTAACACTCCTTAAACCTTTCTTGTCAGGCCGTTTAATGTCTTGACCCATATGGACCAGTACATTCTACAGATGCATGGTTACTCTTTAAGAATTGGAAAGTTGAAATGAGGCATTGATACTTTGAAATGGTTAGTGCTTTGAATTTTAACACCCCATAAATGCGCTACCATGGCCGATTTTCATTGAACATGACTGTTTGGTTCCCTACAAAACCCAAACTGTCCGAAGTGAACGCCCTCAGACAACACCAAAATATACGATTTTTGTCTTTAAGTTTTCGATACAAAAACTCCTCCTGGTGCCCAAAAACGACATTTGCAGTAAAGTTCAGCTCCAGCACTTTAATTCTCTGCCACATTTTTCTGCTCACTTGTTTAGCACGCCGAGGAAAAGCTGTTGAAGAAGAGCTATCCCCACTCATCCGAAAGGTTCGTCGTCACGAGCGAAATGAATTCTGGGTAATTCCTTGATAACGGCGACATGGAAGTCCGCCAATTTCTGTTTCATAGAGCCACCCAGTCCTGCTGGCGAAATATTGTACTGGTTGCATTATTTAGAAGTCAAAACAAGCCAAAATTGCCACGCTAGGTCCTGGAATCCATCCTCAGAAAGGCCAGAAAGACAACCTCACTTTTCAACCGTCATGACTCGGCGACACACTCGTGGCGGCTAAATCGCTGTGAAATTGTTTTTCACCTCTGGTTTCTTTCAGAGGATTGCCTCTACCCCCAAACCAGCTTGATGATGCCAGGCTAGGGGCTTCTGAAGCGGAAAATGGCTCGAAAAAACACTTATAAGTCGCATACTTACCAAATTTCACGCCGAGTGCTCGCTTGAAAACAAGCAACAGCTAGCGTGACCAGCGTGACAAAAACAAGAGAGCCTTCAGTGCTCAAGATCAGCGAAAATCACCAAGGTAACGCCAAATAAGGAATCACCAGATCGTCTCGATCGCTGACACTCAGAAAATTTCAGAAATGGCTCAAGAAAACTTTGACAACAAAGAGTTAAAACCACAATTTTTAGGACCCCTCGAAATCCCCATTTTACAACTTTTTAAAATTGCCAGTTTTTAGCCTCCTTAAAATCGCCACTTTAAAGGTTCTAAGACTGGCCACATTTTGAAGTCTTTGCACAGTCTCCTTTAAATTTCCACTATTTCCTTTGTAGATTGTTATTAGTAATTAGCCGTAAAATCGCCCCCAGTTAAATCAAATTCTCTTTCAAAAATAAGCTTTTCGTGTTTCCCGACGAGATAACTTTTCATTAGCATTTTAAAGGGTAATATATGTTCATATACACACAACACACAGCTTCTCAAATTTATTCTCTACTCAGTGTAATTTTTGTTTCAGTATCAAAATAAAAACTTGTCAGCATATCCAACCAATCATTGCACTTAAACTACACATCTATTTCTTCGACTGGTTCTAACAGCTCCATTTTGACAGTGATGGACTCCGGTGTGGCTTTGTGAGTCCCTCGTACCATCTCACCCTCTTCAAGTCTGGCATGACGGAAGTGGTGCACATGTGAGCTACCATCTTGGTGTGACACAAGAAAACTGCGAAAAGAAATAGCAAGTTATAAATCACCTTAATTTGATTGCCTGTTCAATAATCTAAGTGACCTTGATTTTCCATACACGTTGAAAGCATGTCCACGTTAGAGAGATTTGCAGCAAATGAAACATTGTTGGGAAGGGTTTCTTAGGCCAAGCTTCCCGTATGTCTGTATTTTCTTTGCTATGTTAATGCATGTGTAAAAAGTGTTTCACCTCTAGGATTTTGTTGCTACCGTGTGATTCCAGGTTGTTACTAGGAGTTGTAAGCTCTACTCATAATTGGATCAGGGCAAGCCATACTGTGCACGCACACGCTCGATTTTTCCCCCTTTCATTTACCTTAAGGATACATGAATACGTTGCACCCCCTGAAAGTACTCGATCCCGTAATGTAGTCGATCTCCTTTTTGGGCGCAGAAGACTTTCCATTTCCTGTTCCACTCTTCAAATTCTGGGCTGCAGATGATATGATCATCTACTGGAGGAGATGGTAGACTCCATTTGAAGACAGCCACCTCGCCAGATCTTTTAGGTTTAACCTTATACCATGTCCGTGGCTGTAAAAAAATGGATCAAGGGTTTAAGGGAAAAGAAATAAACAAGCCTTACAACGTTTAAGGCTATTTAATTACGTATTGCGATCTGCTTTGGAAGAAACAAAAAAGGTCCGACAGAGTTTTCATGGGGCTTTCCTTAATCTGTTGTACAGTTACTTGAGGCTCATGAAATATGGGCATTTGGGATACTACTTTTCCTTTACAACTGTTGTCCGTAGTAAGGATAAAATAACTTAGGGTGCCGAGAAAATTTACCAAGAAAAGCTACCCCCCCCCTCTCCCCCTTAAAAATATGGACATTAGAGAGTGGGAGTTAAAGGTGTCTCGACGGTGAGGGGAAGCGACGGGAATGTGAAAGCAATTGGTTTACACACTTTTAATTTTAGTATATTTCTTTAGCATCCATGCAAGAATACGACGTGAAAATTCCTAATTTCACATGTTATGGAGGACGTCAACACGAATTGTTTTGGAGTCGATCGTTGTAATTCCACAAATTGTATACAATTCACAAATTTAGGGAGATTGAAAGATATCGAATTCACTTAATAGATGTTTTTGCTGCCGAAAAGGTAAGCTTTCTTTTAGAAACTACCTATCAACATACAAAGAGTATGGTAAGATAGATAACAATACTGTTTACAATCCCACCATTTATTTTTTTTATCAACGTGGTCATATTTGCCAAGCAACTGCCTTGGGCGCTTGTGAATGAATTTGTTTTAACCATATATTCTTGGTTTAAACTTCCAAAAATTCTTGGCGCCCTCTGCCGCACTCTACTACATACTACCACTAGCACTGCTCACCACCTCGTTGACTCTCCAAAGGATGTCTCTCTTTTCCTGGAGCAGTAACGAATAATGGCGGCTTTGATTTTTTTCAACATGTGCTGTTTTTCCGCCTTTTCGCACTAGGGCGCCACACCCCTTGATTGCACAATATTCCACAGCGGACGGGCACTGTAACGTATGCGACGGAATTAAATACCTTAAAATAAATAAAACCGGTCATGTTTTGGTCAAAATAAATTGAAGGAACTTGGTGTAGGAGGATGTTCACTAGCGTGATGATCCAACATTCTTTTCAGCAAAATTGGCCCTGACCGGCTCCACAAGAAAACGGGACCATTGTAAATCGGTGTTGAATAAACCACGGCCATAAGTATTTGAGCACCTCATATGTTAACATTATTGTCGTAAACAGCTAAGACAATAAAATAATTCTAGCATGCACAACTCGAACAATAAAAAGGGGGTGTGGAGCAAGTGTCTTTTCAAACTTAACCACCCGCCGTTTGAGTCATTGTATCCATATAGCTTTCAAAATTAGCGAACGTGACCTGTCAACCGCAAGCTTTCGAATGACCTTTGGTCTGAGTCAGATCAGGGCTCAGCTGCTTCGGTCTTCTTCTTAATTTTTTTTACAGCAATAATTATGCAATACGCATTGCGAATTTAGCATTCAACGACACTACACCCTCCCTTTAAATTGAGTTAGTAAAATTCCTTCGACAAATCATCATTTTAACCTTAGACTGGCTTTCTTTCTCTCAGTTGGTGAACAAAGGGCGATTCTGTTGAATAGGGCTGGCTCACTAAACGTTTCAGCTTAAGACGGGCTTTCTAAAATAGCATTTAACGCCTTTAGGTTGCCGAGTTATCTGAGTTCGATATGAAATTCAACATACCTTTCAACCATTTGCCCACAATTCAAGGGACAAGACATTTTGGCGAAGTCACATCTGTCGGCAACGTGGTCGCACTGATCTTTCCTTGGAAATTTGTCTCCGCATTGGCATACAATTTCTATCATGGTACATGTGTCTTCGTGTACAGCTTTATCTTGTCGTTGGAAATTCTCGCCACAAAAATGGCATTGAATTTCCATATGTGGACACTTCTTAATGTGCTCGGCGGAGGCGTCCAAGCTGAATTGCTCCTTGCAAGCGACGCACTTTCCCTTGAAGGTTGAGAGTACCTTGCAAACGAAGATGTTTTTGCAGAAACGGTCCACTTGTTGGCGGCACATTGCACAGGTCAGCTGGCCAGTGGTTTTCTTAAATTGGGCAACACAGAAGCCACAAAAACTGTGGCCGCATGGAGTGGCCATGTGCGCCTCTAGGATAGGCTTTGTACTACAAAAGAAACAAAAATAGGTCGATTAAAACGCGATTAAATACAATCTGTCTGTGCTGTTCTCAGAAAGAGCCACTATCAACAGTACACAAACTCCCCACTTTCTTATAAACATAGGCTTTCTTCAGCAGCTACAACTTTGGTTATACATAAATGGTAAAATGGTAAGCAAATACTCAACGTCTTACCAAACATCACACAGGAATTCCCTTGGAAGGTCGTCACTGTACGTTACATGGTCGAACACGCGCTTTGATGGCGAAGGAAAGGTCATTACGTCGATTTCTTTTCACGAGCTAGATCGATGGAGGAGGCTAGGGAAGAAGACACGTGGACGAGCAATATCTTGCTGTAGTATGACATCTGATATGTCTTTAATAATTTACTAGATTCTACAATAGGACCACTGTCGTAATTTTGCTTTCCGGATGCTAATTATTACAGAGCACCCAAACGCATTTCCCAGTTGAATTATGACAACAACAAAAACACAGACTTCCATTAGTGCCTTATTTCTTTTTGGAGGAGGGCAGATAAAATAGAGCCTAAAACGTAACGTGAGCCCGCGATAAATGCTTCCCTGCGCTTTGAGAGCAAACGCTGGTTATGTCCTTTCTCCTGTGTAGAGGTTGACTCCGTATTTCCGCTACATGAATTGTCTTAATACGAAAAGTCCATTTGAGCCTCTGCGGAGGCCACGGAGAAAGAGTTTTTCTTAATATTCACCTTTTTTTCTAGCCTCCCACGCAATCGACTGCGTTGTAGGCGACTTGTTGTCTCTCTCAGCTCGCGCGTGGAATTTCACCACAGGATGCAAATATAGCGCGTCCAAGCGGAAGTTCTCTTTATTCTCTTTTCCAAAGAAACATACTGATTCTCCATGTTGCTGAAATTGTAAAATTTACTCACTTGTGGTAAAATCGGCTCCAATTTCGACTCCTTATTTTACTGGTATTATCGCGCGCGAATACTTAAAGTTTTTTTTTTTTTTTTTTACTTTATACCACCATGGGAAAAGAAATCTTCAATAAAATGGTACCCGGTAATGGAAACATGCAGGTAGAAGGTCAAAATGGAGAATTGCAGATTTTTTCAGAAATTAAAAGATCAAAATTTTTTTTGCGGTTACACATGGACTAGCAACAGTTGTTGCCTTTTTGACTGCTATTACTACATTTGACATTTTTTGGGATGGTTTTTATACTGCAGAAGGGAAGAAGTTAGCCTTTCGTGTCCCCTAGAGTACAGAATCAGTGTTTTACCATCAGCAATGCAATTGTATCTGCATTCCATTGTTCTGGGGACAGAACTTAATCAAGCAAGTTAATCACACTGCGCTAACATTTTAACCAAGAGGAATTGCCTTACCCTTGAAACCTGGTCCCCATCAAACAATGGTGCCAATGCCATTCTAACACTAAGATTTAAATGCAAATGGCAATAACCGGTTCCAAGAAAATTTCCCGAGATGCAGATGTTCATTTTTTTATGAAAACGCAGCATTATTCACTGACAAGCCGCAGGAGATTGCCGTACAATCTCTATTAAGCCCCCGGCGGCCTATTTAAAATAATTTCGGGCCTCATTGACAGGAGGCATATTAGGAGGGCTTAATAGAGAGAGAGGGCTTATTTCAAATCTTAAACGTTTTCGTCTCAAAATAGTTTTTGTACTAAACTCAAATATTTGCAATTTGTTCTTTGTTCTTTGTTCTTTATTGTTTTTTATGCCATAGAAGGTGAAACCGTAAGTTTGGCCAAAGCCAGAGGCTTAAATGGCTTTTGGTCAGAGACAAAGACTATTTTACAAAGAACAGTAGACTAAGCTAGGTAATAAACTTAAATAAAAATACTTGTACTTGGTACTTGTAGACCAATAGAAATGCAAAGCTAATGATAATAATCCAGGTATATCAGAAGTTCAGAATAATATTCACTAATGGTAGCTCAAATATTTAATTCAGGCTTAAGAAGTACGATTTAAGCTTCTTTTTGAAGTTGCTGATGGCAAGACTGTTGCGCAAAGTTAGAGGGATGTCATTCCAAATAGTTGGGGCTTGAGAGCAAATAGCAAATTGATACCTACGCGAGAATTTGTGTAAGTTGAGACGAGAGCGAGTTAAATAATCATGAAACTCACAATTAAGATGTAGAAGCGAGGAGAGAGAGGCAGGTACGAGGCGATTGAAATATGAGAAAACAAAACAAGAGACATGAAATTTATAGAGCAAGTGGAGCGAAAGAATATTGAGCTTGGAAAAGAGAGGTTTAGAATGTGTTCGTGGAGGAGAAAATGTAATAATACGAATGGCTTGCTTTTGTAGTATATAAAGTGGTTCGAGGTAAGAGACAAATGTGGGCCCCCAAATCAAATTGCAATAATTAATATACGGTAAGAAAAGGGAATTATACAAGGTTTTTAGGGTATCCGAAGGTAGATATCGTCTTGACTTATGTAAGATTCCTATAAACTTAGCAACCTTATCACAGACAGTAGTAATATGATGTTTCCATGAAAGATTTTCATGAATAATGATTCCAAGAAACGTACATTTCTCTACCCGAGTTACCGGAGTGTTATTTACATAGATGTTAACTTCGGAGAGATCAATCTGTTTACGCCGTGGATGGAAGATAATAAATTTGGACTTGTCGGGGTGGATAGTAAGCTTGTTTGCATTAAACCAGGAAGAGACATGAGAAAGCTCTTGATTAACAATGTTTACTAAAGTAGCCAAGTCTTTATGACGAAAAAAAAACATAAGTGTCGTCTGCAAAGAGAATAAACGAGAGATAATTAGAAGAATGGAAAAGATCATTAATGTATAAGAGGAAAAGGAGAGGGCCAAGGACCGAACCCTGAGGTACTCCACACTTGACTGTTTTATTGGGAGACACATGACCATTGACCATAACATATTGCTGCCTATCAGTCAAATAACTAGTAAGCCAGGCCAGAGGAGTACCACGGATACCATAAAAGTTTAATTTATCAATAAGGATCTGATGGTTGACCGTATCAAATGCCTTCTTAAGGTCTAAGAAAATTCCAACAGTGCATTCATTATTTTCAAAACCTTCATAAACATTGTTAACAAATTCAAGAATAGCCATAGTAGTAGAGTGTCGTGGTCTGAAGCCATATTGAGAGCGATTAAGGATGTCAAATTTTTCAAGAAATCCAGACAGTCTAATGTAAAAGAGCTAGTTTCTCAAAAACCTTAGAAAGGCAGGGAAGAATGGAAATAGGCCTATAATTAGAAAACAAAGAAGAGTCATCACATTTGAAGATAGGGAGGATCTTTACTGTCTTGAGCTGTGTGGGGAAGACACCATAGGAGAATGACAGGTTACATATATGAGACAATGGCACAGCTATTAGATCAATGGTTTCTTTTACAGGAGAGATACAAAGACCATCAAAACCCTCACACATACTATTTTTTAAAGAATAAACTATATTAGCAACCTCTGTCGGGGAGGTTGGGGTAGTGTAAAAACAATTTATATGGTGGCCAATCATAAAATCTCTGTGGGAAGACTGAGAGAGTGGAATCTTATTCGCCAAAGAAGGACCAATATTAGCAAAAAAATTATTAAACTGTGTAGCTATTTGAGTTGGATCTGAGTATGTACCAGTGTTGTCTTTCATATGACTAAAATGTAAGTCAGGTTTCTTTTTAGAGATAATTTGTTTAATAACTGTCCATGTCTTCCTCAAGTCCATGCTAACAGAAAGCAGTTTGTCATGAAAATATTTTTTCCTAGCAAGTTTAATGAGAAAATTGTATTTGTTACGATATTTTTTGTATCTTAATTTGTTGAGTGTAGTAGGATTTAACTGGTATTGTTTGTAAAGAGCATTCTTCCTTTTACAAGAAGCAAAAAGACCTTGAGAAAACCAGGGTTTTGAGGGGCGTCGGGATTCAGAGCCTGCAGGTTTAAGAGGAAATGACTTCCGATATGCAGCAGTAAGAAGGTTTGAGAATGTGTCATAGGACTCGTTAACCGAATTAGAAGAACAGACTGAAGACCAATCAGTATCTTCCAGTTTGGACCTAAATGCTGACATTGTTGCAGGGTTAATAAGACGTGTGAGTCTCTTTTGATGTGGTGGCTCAATATATAATTTCAAGTTAGTGACTTGAAAAACTGGAAGATGATCGGATAAATCAGTATAGAAAATACCACTGTGCATGCTGAGTTCAAGATTGTTTGTATATATGTTATCAATCAAAGTTGCAGATGAGGAGGTTATACGGGTAGGTTTAGAGATTAAAGGAAAAAGGCAATTAGATGTCATAAGATTGATGAACTCATTAGTGGGTTGATGGGAATCAGAATTGAGGAGGTTAATATTAAAATCACCCATGAGATATGATAGTTTATTCTCAAAACTAATGGTTGATAATACACCTTCAAGGGATTTATTAAAGTCACCAACAGAAGTATCAGGGGGTCTATAAAGGCAACCAATAATAACATTTTTACCATTAGGTTGTACAATTTCCACAAAAATTGATTCATACAAAGAATTATCAGGAGATAGAAGATCAGTTCTAAGTTTATACTTCAAACCAGTCTGGATATAAAGACCAACTCCTCCACCTGATTTATGTTCTCTAAAATTAGAAATAAAAAAGTAGCCAGGGATGTTGAAAAGAACAGCATTTGACCTGTTTAACCAAGTTTCAGAGACAGCTACCACTGGGAACTGCATATTTAATGAAAGAAGATATTCAGACAAGTCGTCAAAGTGTTTTGGGAGGCTACGGATATTGACATGAAAAGCAGAAAAATTAAACTTTAAATGGAACGGATTGTTTTAGAAGAATGTCTGCAACTGAAATATCATTGAATCTGCAGTGAGTGCACCGTATACCGTATTGGTGGTGGATTTTCGTCATAGGCGAGGAGGGACTAATTACTAACTTTCATGTCCCAAAGTGGCAGCAGGGGGGGGTACTAGAGAGGGGGAGGGGGCTTATTACAAAAATCGACTTCTAAACGGGGGCTTATTGGAAAGGAGGGTAATATATATATATTTAGGCAAACCTAAAAGCGGAGCTCCTCAGTCCTTTTTTTATTGTATGGCATTTACCGATAAAATAAAATCAATGCCAGGACTCGAGCCAGGACTCTAGTAAGGACTTCTGCATTGCTATTATAGTTTTTACTGTTTTGCTGCAGAGCCACAGCCACCATTCAAACATGAGCTAACGTACATTTTCGATTTATCATCGGCCTTTGCCACGTTGGATCAAGGAACTACATAACCAGAGCATAAACGATTTTACTTCATCACAGTTTAATTACATCCGATTACATTTCAATACAAATGGTGTAAATCTCTAAACTATAGATTAACAGTCCCAGTGTCCCACTTTTAAATCCAACATCACAACCGGTTATGTGCTTTGGCTAAGTCACAAATTTTCTAACATGTATCGTTGACATTTTAACCTCAACAAACCGAATATTCCACAACAAAACAAAATGGTAAAACCTCAAAGTGGGTACTCTTCGACATCCCCCAAAAAAGAAGAAAAGTACTTTGTTCGCCTTGTTTTGACTATTTTATGGAGTCATTTTTGTGATCTATAAGAGTAAAGACGATAGAAAACTGCGGCCGTCTGTGTCCTTTGTACAATAGCACCGAAAAACATTAAGCGAAAATGACTTTAACTTTTCGTTAAGAAAAGTGACTGCGGCACGATAAGCCATGAATCAACTCAGGTGATCAACTGCAAATGGTTGAGAATGGCCTTATTCTTGACTTCGATCAACTACAAATATTGCAAACTACAAACGTTGACTACAAGTCGTGGGCGGTATTATTTTTTACATCACTGTTAATGACAACATCTGGTTGGCAATGACAACAGACGAACAAATCGGTTTCAGAAAAACATTTGTCAATAAACATTGAATTAAAGACGAAGTTTTTTACTGCAATTAGCCTTTTAAGTCTGCGATTTTTTAACTAACAACGAGAATTGCTCTGAGGGACAACATATTGCTGCCATTTCAAATGCTGGAGCTGTTAAAAATCGTGTTTACTTTTATTGCTCTTAGCGAGAGTTTTCCAAATGCCAATCCGGCTCTTGTTCCTAACAATGCGGAGCCGAGCATTTCAGTAACCTTCCGAACTTCGCTTGGCTTTTCTTCAACCAATTTTGTGCCCTAAAATTTAGGATCCAAAATGAAATATTGGATAGAAAACATTTGGAAAAAACACGAGAATTTTTTAGTTCAAACCAATTTGAGGTAAAAGCGTGAAAACAACAAAACGTAAGAAAACAAAAAACGATACGAATGTTTCTTCGGCGTTTCTCGTAGAAATTGGAAAAATATGACAAGCACAAACATAACTCGTGAGTAACCTAGGCAAATCGCTAGTCCGAGTGTTCTTGACATAAGTATCCGTGTAAAAGACAAAACAGGAATACTAACCTGCGGATGCGGACAGTTCAGGTCAGTCAATAATCACTCCGAACGCAGAGCTGACATAATAGCCGTCATTTCACACAAACTCATTGCTTTGCTAAGAATTGCTGCGAGGGACAACATATTGCTGGCATTTCCAAAGCTGCAGCTGTTAAAAATCGCGTTTACTTTTGGCATGGAGTTGTTGTTCTTTCGGCGAGAGTTTTCCAAATGCTTGGCTTTTCTTCAACAAATTTTGTGCCCTAAAATGAGCGACAGCAGGAAAAAACGAAACGTTTTAGGATCCAAGATGAAATATTGGATAGAAAACATTTGGAAAAAACAAGAGCCCAAACCAATTTGAGATGGAAACGTGAAAACAACAAAACGTAAGAAAAGAAACCGATGCGAGTGTCTGAGACAAATCGCTATTCAATTTTCTTGGCATAAATGTCCATATAAAAGACAAAACAGGAGTACTAACCTACGTACAGTTTAAGTCAGTCAACAATCACTCCGAACGCAGAGCTTAAGCAGAAGCGGTCATTTCACACAAAAGTAAGTCTTAGTACGTCTCCTGCCTATCAAGGAAGCTTGTCAATTAAGGATTGTTACGAAAATTATTGCGTGACTCGCGTTACTGTCTGGAAGTGTCTAGAATGTTCTGCATATTTAATTAGTGCTGAATCATCGTGATTCCGTAATTCTATTTTTAAGCCGTTTGCGTAGTAGCTGTAAATAGTTCTTATTGTAATGTTTCTTTATTTAGCTCAGTTGGAAAGTTATAGAATTTTATTGTGTAGAGTATACAATCCGATCGGTGAAGCTTTAGTTTTTTTCTTAAGAAAAAGCAGAGTGTTTGTTGAAGAAAGTGAAGAGAAGAGTGTCTGAGAGTCTAAACGTAAAGAAGTAAGCCTGAGAGTCTTAGAGAGAAGAGCTCAGAGCTAAGAGCGTTGGCGGAGGCCGTGTTTATTGAAGTTGACAGAGGTCGTTTATACAGTTGGCGGAGGCCGTGTTTATTGAAGTGTGACAGAGGTCGTTTATACAGTTGGCGGAGGCCGTGTTTATTGAAGTTGACAGAGGTCGTTTATACAGTTGGCGGAGGCCGTGTTTATTGAAGTTGACAGATGTCGTTTATACAGTTGGCGGAGTCCGTGTTTATTGAAGTTGACAGAGGTCGTTTATACAGTTGGCAGAGGCCGTGTTTATTGAAGTGTGACAGAGGTCGTGTACATTTGGCAGAGGCCGTGAGTATCGAAGTTTGACGAAGGTCGAGTGTAATTTTATAAGCCTAGTGTGAGCTTATTGTGAAGTCTTGTGCGGAGTTTACTACTTTCATTTGGAATAAATAACCTTGTTGCTGTTCCGACAACCCTGCGTTCTGTTTAGTCTACAAACAACCCACTTCTCACGTCACAACACAATCGAACTCGTAACATTGGGGGCCTGTTCGGGAGGTGAAGTGAGCTGAGTGAGTTAAAGAGTGGAATTCAAGGAACTGTTTGTTGTCTACCGTTAACCAGGAAAGGATCACAACTCGAAGAAAGTAGCTGTGCTGTGAAAGCAAGTAATACGAGTGGAAGAGTATTGGAATTTTAACGCTGTGAGAGGGAGAAATTTATTGAACTTGGAGAAAAGTTTGGACTGGAAGGAGAAAAGCTGCTTGAATTTGTGCGTGAACAACAAAAGTTGGAAGAGGAGAGAAGGCGTGAAGATGATGAGAGAAAGCGTCTTGAGGAAGAAAAACAAGAAAGACTTAGGCAGTTTGAAGAAGAAAAACAAGAGAAATCTAGGCAGCTTGAAGAACAAAGGAGGCGCGAAGATGATGAGAGAGAAGAAAAACGCCAGAGACTTGAAGAACAAAGGAGGCGCGAAGATGATGAGAGAAGGCGCGAAGATGAAGAAAAACAAGAGAGACGTAGGCAGCTTGAAGAAGAAAAACAGGAAAGACAGAGACGTGAAGAAGAAGAGAGACAGGAGAGACGCCGAAGAGATGATGAAGAGAGAGAAGCAAGGCGCCAAGAGCGAGAACTAAGGAAATTGGAAATGGAAGCTGATATCCTGAAACAGAAAGAGGCCGCCGAGGCTGCAAAAAGGGAACACGAATTAGAACTTGCGCGGTTAGGAAATCTTGACGATCGTCCACGTGATAGAGAGGATCGGGCTAAGGCACCTAAACTCCCCTCATTTGTTGATGGCAAAGACGATTTGGACGCGTATTTACAGAGATTCGAGAGATTTGCTGAGACAGCCAAGTGGAAAAAAGATGGATGGGCATCGAAGCTCAGTGCTCTGTTGTCTGGACGTGCACTTGAAGTGTACTCACGTCTATCTGAAGCAGCAGCTAAAGATTACGATAGAGTGAAGATCGCGTTGATGAAGAGATATGACCTTACAGAAGACGGCTATTGTCGCAAATTCAGAGCATCCAAACCAGAAGTTGATGAAAGTCCGGAGCAGTTTATTGTGCGATTGGACAGATACCTGTTACGGTGGCTAGAGCTTTCAGATACTGAGCAAACCTTTGAGGGCCTAAAGGACTTAATCGTGAAAGAGCAATTTATTGATTCCTGTCCTAAAGATCTGGCCATTCACCTACGAGAAAGGGCACCTGAAACCCTGGCGAAGATTACAAAAATCGCTGACCAGTACTTAGAGGCTCATGGCAAGCATTTATTTAGCCCAGTGAGCAGGAAGCCGGCAGTACAGTCTGAGAGGGACGAACCCAAGAACACACAGTATAATACAACATCCCTCCAGTGCTTTAAGTGTAACGCTCGAGGTCATAAAGCTATCAACTGCCCAACCGTGATAAAAAGGTGTTTTCTGTGTGGCAAGCAGGGACATGAAGCTAGAAACTGTCGTTCAAGTGGAAGAAGGCTAGGAGGACAAAGTAGGGATGGTATCCCTGTACAACGTAGTCAAGTGAGTGCTAGTTGTTTAGTTCAGCCGCCAGAGGTTAAACCTTCAGCAGAAGAAATTAAGTCCTGTATCCAAGATAATAAGCTTGTGTTGGCTTGTGGTAAGAAGATTCCGTTGCTGAGTAGTGCCTGTGTTGAACCGTTGTCTGGGGTAAGAAGTAAAATGCCCGTCGTGAAAGGAAGAGTTGGTGAGAAATCCGTTGATGTCCTGAGAGACACTGGTTGTAGTGGAATAGTTGTAAAGAAGGATCTTGTGTCTGAGGATCAGTACACTGGCGACTTTAACGTTATGCTGCTCATCGATAACACAGCAAGGAAAGTGCCCATTGCGAAGATTGAAGTTGACACACCCTATCTCAAGGGCCAAGTGAAAGCGCAATGTCTCCCTGATGCGGTTTACGATTTGATTGTTGGTAATGTACCGGGCGCGAGAGCTGCTGACGACCCAGATCCAAGTTGGCAAGATCATGTGCAAGAGGCGTGTGCAGTAACAACGAGAAGTCAAGTAAAGAAGGCCGGAGAACACATCCCGCTGAAGGTACCGGCTGCCAAAGAAAGCCCTGTCGTTGATAGAGAAAAGCTTAAACAAATGCAACGTGATGACGAGAGCTTAAAGAAATATTGGGAGCAAAATGATGTAGTTGTGAGAGGCCAGGCCGAGAAGTCGTTTGAAGTAAAAGATGGAGTTCTTTACCGTGTTTACAAGCACCCTTATGTGAATGGTGGTAAACCCCTGAAGCAAGTTATGGTTCCTGTGCAGTTGAGAAACCGAATAATGGAAATAGCGCACGGATCGATCATGGGAGGTCATATGGGAATAAAGAAAACGGCAGATAAAATTCAAAGTGCATTCTATATGCCGGGTATTCAAGGGGATGTCACTCGCTATTGCAAGTCCTGTGATGTATGTCAGAAGACAGTCAACAAGGGTTCCGTACCAAAGGTTCCCCTGGAGAAGATGCCATTAATTGACAAGCCGTTCAAGAGAGTAGCAATCGATCTGGTTGGTCCTATTAGTCCCCCAAGTGAGAGCGGTCACAGATATATATTGACACTGGTCGACTTTGCAACCCGTTATCCCGAAGCTGTTCCGCTCAAGAACATTGACACGGAAACTGTCGCAGAAGCATTAGTAGATATCTTTAGTCGTTTGGGAGTGCCTGAAGAGATCTTGAGTGACCTCGGTACGCAATTTGTATCGGAGTGCATGAAAGAAGTGACGCGGCTGTTGAGTATTAAACAGCTCACTACAACTCCTTATCACCCTATGTGTAATGGCCTGACGGAAAAGTTCAATGGAACTATGAAGAGTATGCTGAAGAGATTGTGTAGCGAGCAGCCGAGACAGTGGCACCGTTATATTAACCCGTTATTGTTTGCATATCGTGAAGTTCCCCAAGAGTCTACTGGTTTTTCCCCGTTTGAGTTGCTGTACGGAAGAGCCGTTAGAGGGCCGATGTTTATCCTTAAAGAGCTGTGGACGAAAGAGCTGGAGGAACCTGAAGTGAAGAACAGCTACCAGTATGTGTTTGAGCTACGCGAGAAGCTAGAAGATACCCTCAAGCTTGCGCACACCGAACTTCAGAAAGCCCAAGTTAAAGGCAAGCATTACTACGACCGCAAGACTAAAGTCAGGAAGTTTGTACCAGGAGATAAAGTGTTAGTGCTGCTACCGACTGACCATAATAAGCTTTTAATGCAATGGAAAGGTCCATTTTAGGTTAGTGCTGTAGTGGGTCTTAATGACTATAAAGTACGTGTCAAAGGAAAGGAGAGAGTTTATCATGCCAATTTACTGAAGAAGTATTTTGAGCGAGAGAATCCAGCACCTGTCGGAGCAGTGGCTGTTGAAGAGAACATTGGTAATCGTAAGAACGATGATGTTAAGAGTGAATTAGAAGCAGTGGATCCTGTATACGATGTTGATTTTCTTGAGATTGGTGGATATGTCCCTAAAGAGTCAGTTAAAGATGTGGCTACTGGAGATAACCTTACTGATGAGCAAAGAGCAGAGTTGTTTACACGCTTGTCGGATGCTGGAATAACTTGAGAGACATTGGACTACCTTCTCTTAGTACTACTTAAGTAATTTTCGTTGTTAGTAGAAATTTAGGAAATTTCTTCTCAAGAGGGGGTTATGTTACGAAAATTATTGCGTGACTCGCGTTACTGTCTGGAAGTGTCTAGAATGTTCTGCATATTTAATTAGTGCTGAATCATCGTGATTCCGTAATTCTATTTTTAAGCCGTTTGCGTAGTAGCTGTAAATAGTTCTTATTGTAATGTTTCTTTATTTAGCTCAGTTGGAAAGTTCTAGAATTTTATTGTGTAGAGTATACAATCCGATCGGTGAAGCTTTAGTTTTTTTCTTAAGAAAAAGCAGAGTGTTTGTTGAAGAAAGTGAAGAGAAGAGTGTCTGAGAGTCTAAATGTAAAGAAGTAAGCCTGAGAGTCTTAGAGAGAAGAGCTCAGAGCTAAGAGCGTTGGCGGAGGCCGTGTTTATTGAAGTTGACAGAGGTCGTTTATACAGTTGGCGGAGGCCGTGTTTATTGAAGTGTGACAGAGGTCGTTTATACAGTTGGCGGAGGCCGTGTTTATTGAAGTTGACAGAGGTCGTTTATACAGTTGGCGGAGGCCGTGTTTATTGAAGTTGACAGAGGTCGTTTATACAGTTGGCGGAGGCCGTGTTTATTGAAGTTGACAGAGGTCGTTTATACAGTTGGCGGAGTCCGTGTTTATTGAAGTTGACAGAGGTCGTGTACATTTGGCAGAGGCCGTGAGTATCGAAGTTTGACGAAGGTCGAGTGTAATTTTATAAGCCTAGTGTGAGCTTATTGTGAAGTCTTGTGCGGAGTTTACTACTTTCATTTGGAATAAATAACCTTGTTGCTGTTCCGACAACCCTGCGTTCTGTTTAGTCTACAAACAACCCACTTCTCACGTCACAACACAATCGAACTCGTAACAAGGATTTTAGCGGCAAAGCCGTCCAGTTTAATTCACAGCAAGGTCCGAAGACAGCGTATAATTACTGAAACCTTGCCACACGATCGTTTCTCTTCATGCAAGCTTCTGCAGGCAAACACGAGGAAAAGCTGAAACTTCCTGACACTTGGTAAGGTTTTTTCAGCTTGACAAGAGACGCTCTCTTATTCGCTGTTCCTCACTATAATTTCGTTTCTTCTCACGAGCTTTTTGTTGTTTTTTCTCCCGTTGCTTGTCAGTACGGTTCAGCCTGTTTACTCGAGCCCTTTCTTGTTCTCTCTCTCGTTGCTCGACAATACAATTCAGCCGGTTTGCTCGTGCTTTTTCTCCCGCTGTTTGTCACTGATACTCTGCCTGTTTACCCGTACCCTTTCTTGTTCTTTCTCCCGTTGTTTGTCACTGATATCCCGCCAACGAAAAGACAAAACTGACTTTGTTTTAAAACTGTCTTCAAAATTTGGCCATGCAATTTCCCGCCACAAAAACGCGGGATGAGAACTGCGTGTATGGCCAAATGATCTTTCCAAAAACAGTCCATATGGAAGCGTGCCTACATGCGAGCTTGCACACGAAAGGGTTAACTGGAGTATCACATTTGACTTTGGCTTACATGATGGGGTGGACGTACGTACGGTCGGTCGGACGGTCGGTCGGTCGGTCGGTCGTACGATGACGTCATAACCAAAATTTCTCGGATGGATGGGTTACCATATTTTCTTACCAATGGTGCTCCGCGCGCGCGCGCCTTCGGCGCGCGCGGAGCTCCGCTATGAATATTATAACAATAGTATCTGAATTTTGCTCCATTTTGCTCATTGATCAATTTCTATTGTTTGAATATTCATAGGCGTTTTTCTCAGTTAATATAAGAGCTCTAGCGTTGTAACTTGGACCACATGTTTATTTCATCCCCTTTTTTATACCCAGCAAGAAAAATCCAAGACAATCCTCATTTTCAAGAGAATTTACCATATGAATATTGAAACAATAGTACCTGAATTTTGCTCCATTTTGCTCATTGACCTTGATGAACTCAGTGAACTTGATGCGTGGATTGGTTTAGAGAACTGACGAGGTTCTCCAGCTGAGATCTAAAATTATCAAGATTAGACGACGGGTGCCTGTATATGGATCCCACAATCATGTTAGGTTTGTGATCTTGTAAGATTTCAATCCAGCAGGATTCTGCCTTATCGGAATTAAAATCAAATCTGATCTATGAATAGCATTTAGGGAAGATAAATGTAGATACCAACACCACCAGCCGCTGTTTTAGAATCAGTACTGTAAAGGTGTAGTTGGGAAGAACTGCTCATGAGTTACAATTGATTCTATTTTCAGTTACAGCGATTACATCAGGTATATTATCAAAGCAGTATAAAAGGTCATGTAAGAGCTCGAGTTTTTTTTTTATGAATACTGCAGATATTACAATGAAAGAGAAGAAGGGAACCGTTATCTGTATCCGCTAAAAGGTTATTAGCATCAGTTATGGAATAGTACTCAGAGCTACGGGTTGACAACGTTAAATCAGGATCAGATTCGTCAAACTTGTCAGGATTTGGAAGGATACTGTACAGATCATCACCAGAGTTGATGAAGTCGTTGACATGACCAGAACCAAGTATAAATCTAAATTCCCTTTCATCTAATTCATTAAATGGGGGTATCCAAACATTTAAAGCAGCCATTATTTAATAACTACTAAGTTGTTTACAAGGAGGACAAACTAGTTATATAACACTTCAGTCTGATGGAGTAGTGAAGTCATCAAATTCTTCAAATGTTGTAAACGTAAATGTCTGTGAGGTTTCGTGTTTACGAAGATAGATCTTACCATTGTTCGTCCATAGGAATTTGTATTTGTTTTCCTTCTTGAATTTGTTTATCCTACCAAAGAGATCACTTCGGTACTGGGTCAGGGATTCGTTAATGTATATAGCCGAGTCTTGGTGGATGCTTTTTCCCATCTCAAAAGGCACAGATGGAAGCACGCCTGATGTTTCATGAGAGTCAAGAGCCTTAATCTATCTCTGATCTTTGTACGAAAAAAAGACGGAGTTACTGCTTCTTTCCCCTTCCGCCATAGATAACCTCTTGAAAATCACTTTCTTGAAAATTCTACTTGTTTTGTGCCCACGCGTTTTTATAACAGTCAGCGAAATGCATATATACGGCATTTTTCTTAATTGGACTTTTCACGAAAACGAAAGTTGAAATAAAGCTTCTTCCAAAGAATGGGCTGACGTTTTCTTTTAAGAATATACATAGATATTGTACCGAGCGGAAACAAAAAGGCGAGATGCAGATGAAATCATACAGTGCCGAATTAATTACACTTTTCAGTTTCCTTTTTTTAAAATTTGAGAGGGTTTCCGTAATGACGCGCGATAATAATTTTTTTTTTTAACAGGAGAATAATTTGAAATGTTTTGATGCTTACACCATATTAATTTATGGACAGGAAATGGAGACAAGTTAGCAACGGCTTGGAAGCGCTTAGAAGGTTTCTAAATGAGCAATCTTTAACGCTTCGTGTTTCTGTAGGTTTACCTCACTTTCGTTCCTTAAAATTCCAGCTTACCAATATTGCTCAACAATCCATGCGCCTTTTTTTTTTTATTTCATGAATAGCTACACAAATGGGACAGCATAATGAGAAAAGAAAGAAATCTAAAAACGAGCCAACAAAGTTCAGACATTCGACAAACTCCTGCAGACACCCTTTCACATTTTGTTGTCCGTGTTACTGGTTTTCTCAAATATGGTCGTTGACATTCATCAGTCAAACGTTCATTTACTATTCAAACGTTCTTGGGTAAAACCACTTGCATAATGGAGAAAAGAGATCTCTCCTTCTCTCCTGATTGCCCTCAGTGCATCAGCCGTGAATGACAGTCACACCATTAGTAATTCATTAGCAGGTGTATCTACAGAATTCACCGTGATGTAATAGGGAAGCGTCGGTAAAACTTCATGAAAGAGCGTTTATTCAGAAAGGCATTTGTAACCATACAAAGTTACTCATTGGTTACTACGGCCCCGTCGGGGCTAGAGGGCATTACCCCTTAATCTAAATAAAGTTGGAGCCCAAGCATTAGCCGAATAATGGACAGCTGTTTCGGTCTTGTTAGGCCTCATAAGCATTGGCATACAAGCTAATACCCAGGCTCAAGAAAATTTATTTGGTAGATTTAAGGGGTAATGCCCGCCATACTGCCCAACGAGTGGCTTTCAGCTTACCTAAACGCATCTAATTTATGTGGTATTCTTATCTTGCTATTAGGACGAGTCGATTGATAGTCTTACTCCTTTATAATCGTCATTCCTTGATGGCGAGTTCTGTTCAAACAATGCATTAAACTAAGCTACCACTAAATAAGCTTGGTCTAAAAATGATAACTCCAAGAGATTGGCCTTTCTGTATTCGATAAATTATCTTTTTTTCTAGAAGCAAGCTACTGACGCCATGGTGTCTAGCGTTTGATGTATCTTCCGCGGTGAAAGGAGAGATAGACGTTTGATCATAGAGTTTAGAACAGAGAAGAACAGAAGTATTTGCATTGAACTAGATGACACTGACTTGTTATGGCAAGTTCACTGACTTACGACGAAGAGGTTTTTTATTCGTACATGCATTGTAAATTTTTAATATATCAATAAACCTAGTAACGGGTTCATGGTTGCCAGAAGACTTACAGCACACTCGAATAAGAACTGACAGCAAATTATAATTGAAACTGACCTTCGATAAAATACTGTCAAACAAAGCACAAATAGTAGCATAACGGCTGAAAACGTTTGCACTTAGCAGTCTGGTAAAGATAATTAAACCTGGTTTCGAGTTGTATCCTATCAAGTCTGTTACGCAAGTTACAAATTGAACTGTGGACACTGACATTGAATAAAAGAAACTTTAGAATAAACATGAGCACCTTATTTTCTTTGCGCACGAAATTATAAAATAGCTTTTCTTTGGTTGGAGCACCGACTGAAACTGAAACTGTTTCCAAACGGTCTTGACAAAAACAGACAAACTAGAATTCATAAAAAAATTAAGCGCTATTAGACATACGGCCTCAATCATAAAGTAAACAATTATTTATCGGCATAAAGATCCTATTATCAAATATAATATGTTAATTTCCTCGTAACATGTTAACAATTAGCGGAAATTCGAATTAAAAGGTAACCTCCTAAAGAGATCCTCCTAATATTGTCGGAACGATATTTACTGAAAATCGAAATTACAAAAATTATAAATTATAAATGGTTTTGCCAGCCAATCTTAAGTAGGCGGTCGACGAATATACCGTCCAGTCGAAAGAAGTGAGGGACATGTTTTTTGAGAATCAAGAACCTTAATTTATCTCTAATCTTTGTACAAAAAACGACAGAGTTACTCCTCCTTTTCCCTTTCGCCATACGGATAACGTCTTAAAGATCACTGTCTTTCGAAACTTCCGCGTTTTGTTGCTCGCGTTTTTATTTATGAAAAATAGCAGTTAGTGGACGACTTAACTGGACTTTTCACAAATCTTGCTTTTCGTGGAAACGAAAATAAAAAAAAGGCTTCTTGCAGGAAATCACCGTGGGTTAAAAATTTTCTTTTTAACAGACATGGAAATGGTATTGAGCGGAAAGAGAAGGGCGAGAAGTAGATGAAATCCAGCAAATTATACAGTGCTGCGTTTATTACACTTTCCGGTTTATTTTTTCATTTGTTGAGGAATATTGTCAAAAGAATTTACACAAAGAAAACAAATGAAGTGAATTACGGATTCTTGAGGGAATATCACACAGGAATGGAAACACGCTTCCAGCATACTAATCACTTGATAAAACACAAGATATTACTCGAATTGTTGTCAATTTTTTAGGAATAGAGTAATTTGTTTGCATTAAGGTATCATAAATTAAATATTAGCTAATATGTGATCGCACTTTCTCTAAACCTGTCTTTAAATTTAAAGTCAAGCGCCTTATTCTAACTAAAGCCGTTTCAGAAATACCAAGGCAAATTCGACTAAAGATGACACTCCTGTAATCCTTTATTTCACATACAAAAAATGGTCAACAACCGTTTAGCATTAATGTCTCCCAAATGCCTGTCAGCTAATATATCCATCTAACAGGCCATAACAGGTATATTTACAATATTTTTTCATGAACTAACAGTCTTTAGGCGTTTTGGTAGATATGAAATTATTTCGGCTTTTAAAGTCTACACATTTTCAATTTGTATGCTTTGAAATGTTTTGAAAAGTATTGAATAATTATGCAACCACAGTTTGTTAACCTGTGGTGAACATTTTTGACTTTGGATCAGGTTTCCTCCAACCACCAGCCTTGCTGCGAGAAAGGTTTTGAAACTGAAACACACGCTTTGTTTTTACAATACGCCTGATAGAGTCCTCCGACTCCTCCATCGCGCTTAACTCCGTCTAGAAACGGGACATATTCCTTTGAAAGCCTGCAACCTACTTACGTAAGTTCGTTTTACTTAAGGTGTCGAAATTTTTTACCAGTTATAATTGTGCGAATACAGAAAATTGACGAAAGAAAACATTGTTAGGGTAGTGCTGATTGAGCCTGATCTGTGTTGCTAAAACACCTAAACAATTGCTTAAAGGCTATTTGATAGTTACCACTGAATATAAAACAGATCAATGGATTGATGGCACAATTTGAGCGGGAGAGAAAATAGAAAATTTGGAAACAGATGAAGACGCTGAAAGTTCTAGTAATGTCACTGTAAAAGAGGATTAGCATTGTCATAATACTCCAGGGTAACCAGTACAGTGCAAACCCCAACACGATAGCAATGGCCAACTTCAGCAGGTTCCTGTTTCTTTTCTCTCTGAGTTGCTCAGCGTTGGCTGATTGTTCGCCTGGAATCACCTGTATGTTGAGCTTGATGAGGATGATGGAGTAAAGTGCGGCAAGTAAGTTCTATAAGAGGAGAATTCTCCGAACGCTTCATTCCAAAAACTTTGACAAAACATTTGTCCTTTAAATTCAGCAAGTTTGAAGGCAAGGAGATATGGAGAACAGATTGCCATCGCGACGATCCAAGTGGCGAGAATGAAGTAGGGGTACAGCTTTGAACTGACGACTGGAAAGCGCAGCGGAAGCACCACGGCTCCAAATCGATCCACTGCTATCAGGACCAGGCTCTGAATAGATACAGATGTTGAGACATCTGACAAGAAGGGAGCCAATTTACACAAGGCCTGACCAAGAGGGCCACTGATAAGCCAGGAGCGGTTAGAGTGCAACTCAGTCAGCCTCCACGGGAACCAGAATATTGGATACAATAGGTCGGACATGGCCATGTTGACAATGAAAAAGTTGCTTGGTTTTCTTAAAGTTGGTGTTTTATAAACAACTATTCCTATCAAGGAATTCCCAACAAGCGAAACAACAAAGATCAGACAGTAAGGCATGTGAAATGAAACACATCAAAGAGGCAGCTTGATCCATTCACCGTTGCGTCCATGTTTTTAGACTTTCTAACAGTCCTGCTGTTTCACTCACAAATTCGTTTGTTTGACAGCATGTGTTTCCGCAGAGTATTTGATCTAATTGTTTGAGCGAGATTAGACATGCCGCGTCAATCATAAGGTAAATAATAACGTCTTATTTTCTCAGAACATGCTAATTATTAGAATTTAGAATAAAAGTTGTCGGAGCGATATATATATTGAAAATGAAAATGAAAAATGTTTTGGACAACGAATCTCACTTGGCCCTTTCACGCATATACCGTTCAACGGAAAAGAAGTGATGGACATCTTTCATGAGAATCAAGAACCTTAATTAATCTATCTCTGATGTTTGTACGAAAAAAAGACAAAGTAACTCCCTCTTTCCCCCTTCCGAGATAGATATCCTCTTAAAGATCACTGTCTTTTAAAAATTCTACTTATTTTGTGCCGCGCAATTTTACAACATTATTAAAATGTATATCTTTTGCATTTTTCTTAATATGAGGACTCTACACGGAAACGAAAGTAAACTGAAATAAAGGGTCTTGCAAGAAAAGGGTTAACATTTTGGTTGTAAAAATATACATGAAATTGTACCGATGCGAAAGAAAAAGGCGAGATGTAGATAAAATCATACATTGCTGCTTTAATTGCACTTTTCATTTTTCCTTGTTTTTAAATTCGGGAGGGTTTCCGTAATGACACACGATACTAATTTTTTAAACAGGAGAATAATTTGAAATATTTTGATACTTGCACCTTAATTTATCGACAGGAAATAGAGACAGGTTAACAACTGCTTGGAAGCGTCTTAGAAGGTGCCAAAATGAGAAATCTTAAACGGTTAGTGTTTCTGAAGGTATAACTTTACTTTCGTTCCTTAGAATTCTTAGTTGTCAATATTCCTCATCAATCCACTCGGCGCGTTTTTGATTTTATCAGTGGCTACACAGATGCGACGGGATAAAGAGAAACGAAAGAAATTTGAACAACACGGCTCCTGAACAACATTACACCGCAAGAGACACCCCTGCAGGCATCTTTCACATTTTGTTGTCCGTGCTAATTGATGGTTTTCTCAAATATGGTCGTTGACACACATCAGTCAAACGTTTTTATTATTAAAACTTTCTTAGGTAAAACCACTTGCATAATGGGGGATAAAGATTTCTCCTTCTCTTTTGTTTGCCTCCAGTGCATCGACCGTGAATGACAGTCACAAATTAGCCAGTTCACTAGCAGGTGTATTTATGGAATTCACGTTGCAAGAGGGAATCGAGTTAAGCATCGTTAATACCCCATGAGTGAGTGTTTATTCAGAAAGACATTTCTAAAAATGCAAAGTTATGTTAGTGAGTTGAGGCGGGTCATGCTGACAAAAATAGTTTTTGTTACCTAAATATAAGCGACGCGATCGCCAAATTTCCCGCCATATTCTATACAAATATTTGTCTAGAAGTTATGAAAAGGAGAGTCTTGTGATAAAATTTGAGTTCAAGTATTAGCAGTCATGGACAGCTGTTTGGGCCTTGTTAGGCCTGCATCAGCACGGCATAGTTAATATGCAGGCTCAAGTACCCACGTGAAGAAAACAAGGCTAGCAACGAAAATACAAAACTTGTGTAGGGATTTGTCTAAAAGTTGTTTGGCTGGCCGAATATTCTGATCTCTCGTTGTTTTCCTGTGTGACTTTCCTGTATTCTTTCACTTTTTCGTGTCTTAACTTTCTGACCCCGAAACGTGACCACTCTGTTAAAGCAAATTACTCACTAAATAGATAGTTCTGCCTGCCTTTACTGTTTGCGTATCCTCTGTTAGCATGAACGAGGTCGGTTAGCGGCAGTTATATATATTTTGACGTCTCATTATTCGTTCTTAAACTTGATTTCCTAGTTTTATGCTTTTGTGCACGTTTCTGCGTCATTTCTTGACCACTTGGATTGCATAATGTTCAAACGAAGACCAAAAGATTATTCAATTGTGCCTGAAAACTCAGTTCTCCGGTTTTGTTCGGCGCTGGAAGTTTCTTCTAATTAGGCTTTCAGTCTGAAAATTAGCGATTGTAAGCCTGCTCCTAGGGTTAGAGCGGAGATCCAGAGACAGAATTTGGTAACCAACTTGTTGAATCTGGCTCTCAACGGACATACGGATCAAGGAAACTTGATTAAGAAGAAAAGCAACTTCATTTTCAAAGGTTTAGATCAACAAAACCACTTATAAACCAATGGATTTAACTGTTAAGCGCGTGCTCCCAGCGTATTACTCATAATGTTGTCAACTATAAAAAAAAGTCACTCGTGACCTTAAATGTGCCCGATAAAATTATGAGATCTTGCCTCCTCGCTAAACTTGTCTTTATTGTCTTTAAATTAAAAGGCAAGCTTCTTATTTTACTGAACTACAGCCGTTCCAGAAATACCAAGGTTATTTCACAGGTAAATCCGACTAAATTCCTTTATTTTACATGCAGTTGCATATATTCACAAAGAGGGGTCAATAACCGTTTAGTATTAATGAGTTCCCAAATGCATGTCAACTAATTCAACTAACCGTCTTTTTGTACAAGTGTGCGGTTTCGTAGAGAGGAAATTACTTCCGTTTTAAAAGTCTACGTATTTTCAGTTTGTATGCTTTGAAATGTTTTGAGAATCGTTGAATAGTTAAGCAACCACATTTTGTTTACTTGTGGTGAAAAGCTTTTACTATGGATCAGGTTTCCTCAAACCACTAGCCTTGTTGCGAGAAATCTTTTGAAACTGAGACACACGCTCCGTGTTTACAATACGCCTGACAAAGGAGTCCGACTTCTCCATCGCGCCTAACTCCGTCTAGAAACGGGACATATTCCTTTGAAAGCCGGCAACCTAAATACGTAAGTTCGTTTTACTTAAGATGTCGAAACTTTTTACCAGTTGTTGTGCGAATACAGAAAATTGACGAAACAAAACATTGTTAGCGTAGGAGTTTCATAGACTAGTACACTGAAATTTTTTAAGATTTAGTGCTGATCGACCCTGATCATGATCTCTGTTGCTAAAACACCTAAATATTTGCTTAAAGGCTCTTTGATAGTTACCACTGAATACAAAACAAATCAATGGATTGATTGCACAATTTGAGCGGAGCAGAAGATGGAAAATTTGGAAACAGATGAAGAAGCGGCAACTTTTAGTAATGCCACTGTCAAAGATTCTGAGCATTTCCATAATACTCCAGGGTAACCAGCACAGTGCAAACCCCAACACGATAGCAATGGCCAACTTCAGCACGTTTCTGTTTCTTTTCGCTCTGAGTTGCTCAGCGTTGGCTGATTGTTCGCCTGGAAACATCTGTGTGTTGAGCTTGATGAGGATGATGGAGTAAAGTGCGGCTGTTAGAGCAAGAGGAATAACAGCAAATAAAACAAATGCAGTAAGTAAGTAAGTTCTATAAGAGGAGGATCCGAACGCTTCATTCCAAAAACTTTGACAAACCAGTTGTCCTTCAAGCTCAACAACTTTGAAGACGACGAAATATGGAGAATGGAATGCGATCGCGACGATCCAAGTGGCGAGAATGAAGTAGGGGCGCAGCTTTGAACTGATGAGTGGTGAGCGAAGAGGAAATACAGCGGCTCCAAATCGATCCACTGCTATCAGGACCAGGCTCTGAACAGACACAATCAATGAGACATCTGACAAGAAGAGAACCAACTTACACAAGGCCTGACCAAGAGGACCACTGATAAACCACGAGCCGTTACGGTGAAACTTAGCCAGCTTCCATGGGAACAGGAATATTGGAAACAGCAGGTCGGACATGGCCATGTTGACGATGAAAAAGTTGATTGGTTTTCTTAAAGTTGGTGTTTTATAAACAACTATTCCTATCAAAGAATTCCCAACCAATGAAACAACAAAGATCAGACAGTAAGCTACTGTTTGCCCAATCTTGGATGCTGTGGAATAAAACACATCCAAGCAACTCGATGCATTCACCGTTGCGTTCATTTTTGCTGACCTTGTGACAGTTCTGTTGTTTCACTCACAAATTCGTTTGCTTGACAGCAAGTGTTATCTTATTATACTGAAGACTCAACGGCATCCCACGCCCGAAGAACACATGGAATATTTGATCTAATTGTTCGAGCGAGATTAGACATACCGCGTCAATCATAAGGTAAATAATAACGTCTTACTTTCTCGGAACATGCTAATTATTAGAATTTAGATTTAAAGCTATGCTCCAGTAGAGATCCGCCTATCATTGTCGGAGCGACATATATATTGAAAAGGAAAACGAAATTTGTTTTAGACAACCAGTCTGACTTAGCCCTTCCACGCATATACCGTTCAACGGAAAAGAATCAAGAATTAACGTTATTTGTACGAAAAAAAGACAAAGTAACTCCCTCATTCCCCTTCCGCCATAAATAATCTCTTAAAGATCACTGTTTTCTACTTGTTTCAGTTGGTGCCACGCGTTTAAATAACATTAGCAAAATGTATATATTCGGCATTTTTCTTTTGATTGGACTTTTCACGAAAACGAACGGAGTAGAAATCAAGCTTCTTGCAAGGGATGGGTTGACAAATATACATGAAAATTGTACCGAGCCGAAACAAAAAGGGGAGATGAAGATGAAATCACATAGTGCTGCGTAATTACACTTTTCGTTTTTCTTTCATTCTTTTTTTTTTTTTTTTTAGTTTGTCAGAGTTTCCGTAATGACGCACGATATTAATTTTTTAAACAGGAGAATAATTTGAAATATTTTGACACTTGCACCTTAATTTATAGACACGAAACAGAGACAGGTTAACAACTGCTTGGAAGCGTCTTAAAAGGTGCCAAAATGAGAAATCTTTAACGGCTCGTGTTTCTGCAGGTATAACTTTACTTCATTTCGTTCCTTAGAATTCCTAGTCGCCAATATATTCCTCATCAATCCACGCGACGCGTTTTTGATTTTATCAATGGCTATACAGATGCGACGGCATAAAGAGAAACGAAAGAAATTTGAACAACACGGCTGCTGAACAACATTAAGCCGGAAGACGAGCCAACAAAATTCAGACATGTGACACACCCCTGCAGACACCTTTCACATTTTGTTGTCCGTGTTAATGGTTTTCTCAAATATGGTCGTTGACACACATCAGTCAAACGTTTTTATTATTGAAACTTTCTTAGGTAAAACCACTTGCATAATGGGGGATAAAGATCTCTACTTCTCTCTCGTTTGCCCCCAGTGCATCGACCGTGAATGACAGTCACACACATTAGTCAGCCGGGTCACTGGCAGGTGTATCTATGGAATTCACTTTGCAAATGGAAGCGCGTTCAGAAAGGCATTTCTAAAAATTCAAAGTTATGTCAATGAGTTAAGGCGGGTCGTACTGTCAAAAATAATTTATAGTCTAAATATAAGCGACGCGATCGACAAATTTTCCGTCATGTTCTAAACAAACATTTGTATACAAAAGACACAATTTACACTTAATTTTGCGCTTCGTTCAATGTTTATTATTTATGCTTGTTCCTTTGCACCTTACGTTACACTTTACGATTTTCTTCAGTGTTCCGTTACGTAATGTTGTCCCAGGAGTGCAATTTTCACCTTACTCGTAGTACACGTATAAATAGCTTTCTGTAGTCACCTTTTTTTGTCGTCGCTCGGTTTTGATTGCGGAAAGGTTTTTAGGCGTTGAAAGTAAGAAACGATTAACAAGAAACACAAAGATTTTGGTATTATCAACAGAGTTGATAAATGTAAATTGACCACCGTACAGGGATTCTAAAAGCTGACGTTTCGAGCGCTAGCCCTTCGTCAGAGCGAATCGAGGAATTATGGGTTGTGTGTAGTTTTTATAGTGGAGTAGGAGCTACGCTATTGGTGGTAACATGGTAACGTGAAAAATAGGAAACATTAGTTAAATGAAAAGCGTTCGTTAATACCGTGGGGATTAAGGGTGCCGATTTGGAAGATGAATTTTTGTTCCAGATTCTTGCGGCTTTCCGTCGTACCTTGATGTAGGGAAAGGCCGCAGATAGCCATGTGTTGTTTGGAGTGGTTAGGGAGATTAAAATGACGAGCGACTGGCTTAGATGCATCCTTGTCATTCTTCTCAACATCGCGAAGGTGTTCGCGGAATCGGTCGCCTAGTCGTCTTCCTGTCTCGCCAATGTATAATTTATTGCATAACGTGCAGGTTAGGCAATAAATGACATTTGCGGAGGTACACGTGAAACGATCAGTGATCTTAACAGATCGCTTAGGTCCCGATATTTTGCTAGTGTTAAGAATGAATTGACAAGTTTTACATCGTGAGCGCGCGCATTTGAAAGTGCCGGGTTGCTCGTTAGTTTTAAATGCGCTTCTAACTAAAAAGTTGCCGACGTTTTTGTCGCGTTTGAATGAAATTAGTGGAGGTTGCGAAAAGATTCTACCAGTCTCGGGATCATTTTGGAGTAATTTGAAGTTATTGAGAATGATACTTTTGACTACATGATTATGAGGATGGAAAGTGAGAGTGAATGGAATTCTGTCGTTCTTATCCTTTTGTGACGTTTGTAGTGCTGACTGTCGATCAAATTGTTGGGCGCGATGATGGCCCGCTTTGACCACAGAGGCAGGGTAGCCACGTTTTTCGAAGAACTGGCACATCTCCTCTGATTTGCTGGAAAAATCAGAGTCATCACTGCATAGACGTCGAAGTCTAAGAAATTGAGAATAAGGAATGGAGTTCTTGACATGTGATGGATGTGACGATGAATACAACAAATAACTGTGAGAATCTGTGGGTTTGTAGTGCACACTGGTACATAGGCCGTTGCCACTGATAGAAACTTTGATATCTAGGAAAGCCAATGAAGTTTCAGAAATTTCCCAGGTATATTTAAGAGCCGGATGAAAGGAATTAACGGAGGTTATAAATTGATCGAGTTCTTGTGTGCTAGATGAAATAGCGCCTATAAAAACTACACACAACCCATAATTCCTCGATTCGCTCTGACGAAGGGCTAGCGCTCGAAACGTCAGCTTTTAGAATCCCTGTACGGTGGTCAATTTACATTTATCAACTCTGTTGATAATACCAAAATCTTTGTGTACTACTTCGCCACCGACGCAGCACCACAGTTTCTTTAGAAACTACCCCCTTGATTAACAAGAAAGACGCTCTAGAAAAGTAGTACTGGAATGACATCAGAAAGAAAAATTTTGAGTTCCTAATGAAGTCATATGATTATCACAATCACATATATCGATCGTTCGTTCTTTAATCGAATTCTTTGGCATTCTGTTTGGCCAATTTGTATAAAAGTTATGAAAAGGTGAAGTCTGTGGCAGATCTGTCTTAGATGAGTGACAAGAATACCCTTATGACTTGTGTCTAGGAAAGCTGAAAGTCATTCATATTATTGGGCACGACTAACACGTTGTCACAGTAGCGCGCATCACCCCTTAAATCTACCAAATAAAATTTGAGTCCGAGCATTAGCAGTCAAGGACAAGTGTTTCGACCTTGCCGTTAGGACTCATCAGCATAGCATAATATGCAGGCTCAAGAAAACAAGAATGAGAAAACAACCAACGAAAATGTAAAGCTTGTGGCGGGATTTGACTAAAGGTTAATTGGCTGGCTGAATATCCTGATCTCCTGTTATTTTCCTGTGTGTCTTTCCTGTCTTCTTTTAGTTTTTTCGGGTCTTAACTTTCTGTCCGAAACGTGACCACTCTGTTAACCCTTTGCAGCCTAAATTAATTTTGGAAATTTAGTAAATATTTGAGGATAAAAATCTAAAAATCCTGTAAAATATTCAATTTTTACTCTTTCAGTCCCAAACTTAAACAGTATTTACATCAAGAACAGTTTTTCATAGAACAGTATTCAAAAAAATATTGACATCTCTTGACAGGTGTCAGATGATGTCAAATTCAATAATCAGTGTCACAGATGAAAACAAGGATGCAATGTTTATGGCAGTCAAATGCTCAACATGAAAGCTAAAAGAGAGCTATGTCCAATGAGTATAGCAAAAAGAATGTCTATGTTTTCTGTCGCTATTTGCCACTGCAAATGCTACTTTTGTCATGTGACATGGCATGTCACACAATCCCATCTCAACAGAAAATTAACCTATGCTAAAAAGTAATGTTTGATGGACAACTAAACCAGTATGTTATACTCAGCAGACAATTCCTTCTTGCTTTAGGCTATTTCAAAACCCAAAATCCAGTCTGAGGACCAGTGATCTAGGGGACATGGCAATCTATGTATGCTCATACCAATAGGAAGTCCAAAAAAGGCCTTCAGTTCTTCCAAAGAAAGTTCATTCCAACTCTCAGGATCTTTATGTTTTGCTGCCAATGACTGGTGTGCATAGCGATTTGTTTCCTGAACTATATTTCCTAAAATACGGTTGTCAACAAACAGCTGGAAAAAGTTGTTACGAGTTCGATTGTGTTGATGAGTGAGAAGTGGGTTGTTTGTAGACTAAACAGAACGCAGGGTTGTCGGAACAGCAACAAGGTTATTTATTCCAAATGAAAGTAGTTAACTCCGCACAAGAC
>OX419343.1:23839068-23854068 GCA_948470475.1 Galaxea fascicularis | reverse complement strand
AATTAATGGGGTAGGAAACTGACCATGACAAACTTAATTTGAATTGGCAGTCTCCGTGGCATTTAGAAGCAAGAAGGTCAACTTTTGGAATAGTTTAAAATATTATTCCAAATATTTTCTATTTTTTAGACTCATATAAACCTACACGGAAACATGAAAACTGTTACCGCCAAATGTTTTCAGGGGAAAAAATGTTGAACTAAATGGCTGCTGATCCGCACCTTAAGCGGCCCATGACTTTAAAAATAGATATACCAAAGTTGCATCCGTATTGTCAACAGATCTACGGATTAAGCAAGGATAGCTTAGTAGTGTGGACATTTTATTCTATGCCTATTCTGTATTCCTGGAGAGTCTCATTGCGTTGCCGCCAATAACCCTCAAAATGGACCATAAATTTAATGTGAACTTATGACAAAATGGATTGATTTGTGCCAATGTAGGCACCACACTGCTGTCAATTTATATTGACCAAGGCCATTTGCATAAAGCCACATGTTATTGCCAAGGATACCTTTCTCTTTGTTTCGTCTTACTTTGCCGTTGCCAGCTAGGATCTGGGGAAGGAGGGGGTGATGACTGACCCATGTTTGGATGTAGGGGTGCCGCTGAAAAAAGTTTACATCAGTTACTACCCTGAGTAGGACAACGCCCTCTATTTTAAGGCCCTGCGTGGAACTGAAAGTGAATAAATCCCAAAATTTTAGAATAATTTCCCGGGTAACCGATTTCAGATTGCTAAATACTCGACGTGTATGACTCAGACCCTCATTAGGACAGACCAAGAGGCCAAACACTGTACCCTATCCAGCGGCACGTCCCTGTATAGGCCATATAGGGAAGTATTCCCTTCCCTAGGATCATGCATTCGTTTCACATTTTAAGTAAGCAACACCAAGCCTTCTAGTGACGTTGGGTATGCTATTGATCAGATCGCCTATAGAGCTTTCTTATTCAAAAGTTCCCATTTTAGGGACAACTGAAAGGCCCGTAGGGAGGGGAGGGGGTGTGCGACTGGTGCGTCCGCACTCCCCCTTCCCCCCATTCAAAATCCTGGTTACGGACCGTTGAACATAATTCGAGGAGTTAATTTTTTTTACTTTAGCTCAGTAAGTGAACGCATTTGAAACCTTCAACTTACAAACTCGCTTTTAACATCCCCCGTCGCACTTGTTAAAACTTAAGTCTTAAGAAGCTGCTAATCTTCCTTTACGTCCAGACTGTCAATTAAATTTAGCTGACATAAACCAGATTTACAATCGAGTCCGAAAATCGCTTCGAATTCTGATTGCCTCGTCTCTGGCATTAGTTTTATTTTCACAACAATTTAAAGTGCTTTTTCGAGAAGCAAGACTGTGCCTGTTAAGCAGTTTTTATTTCAGTAGGCTGTTTTTTTGCACAAAAAATCCATCAAACAACCAGTGTTTGTAATCATGCGAGGATGTGTAGAATCAAGAATGAATTTTTGTTTGATACTTTTGTACTGAACTTTATAAGTTTATCGAGTAATGCTACGATTTCTTTTTTATGCGGCAACGGCCTCAAACAGCACATTATCTGGCGGTCTTCTTGAAATTTACTATTTGTCTAGTGCGACGTTATGAAGTTGACTCGCTCCCTTTGTTAAAACAACTAAGGTAGCTCTTAATACCTCGACGATAGTTCTCACTGAAAGCAAAACAGATGGAAGGATTGACTGCGCAGTTGGCAAATGCTATCAACCATGCTATACCACACTCAGAACATTGAATACCGACGTACCACAAGACCATCTATTGTCCAAGAGCCAAGAACCTTTATATCATTGCAGTGAAAGGAATCAAGGGCCGTCTAAACAGACTGCCTGCCACAGGATCAGGGGACATGGTGTTTTAGCTACAGCGGTGAAGAAGGGAAAACCAGAGCTTCGGAAAAAAAGGTGATGTCTTCTAATATTACTAGGAGATTGTCAAGTCAGTAGCTGTTAAGAAATTAGAGAAAGTGTTAGTGTACACCAAAGTGAGTGGATACTGATGCAGTAATCTTGTTCATCTGCTAGTAATGCCTGCTGTGGTGATAAGACAGAGGAAGGCATTTAGGAGAAAGAATGGTCTCTTTATTTACCTTGAAGGTAAGGGTTGTTTACCTTCTCTCAGCAAACATTCAGGGCATTCAGGGTGCCGTGATTAAAAGCAAGGGTTGTCAACAAACTGCAATGGAGATTTTTGTGGGTTATGGAATTTTTTTTTAGTGAAATGATAATGACAACAACATTTGTCATAATCACAGGACTGTTCTCTATTTGTGAATGTTTTCGAAATGTGCCATTCGTCACAATATTATGTTCATTTTAATTTTTTGTTACAGACAATGCAGGGGTGATAGTGAATGTCAAAGGTGAAATGAAAGGCACAGTGTGATACTCCCTCTGATACTCCCTTTGCATTTAAACAAGTTGATGTTGTGACAGTATTGTGTGACTCATTGGGTACCCTTGGGTGTGGGATCCTTTCATTGCCCCCCTTTCTCTACCCCTTTGAAATTTCAATCACTCTCCTTTTGGAGGACAGGGAGGACATAAGTTGAGCATACCATCTCTCACTTTAAGGGGTCGCTGTCATGGGAGTTTTGCTGTTTTCCAGCCAAAACTAAACAAAAATGCTACCTAATGACCGTTACTTATACTAAACATTCCTTGAAATGTGGGAGAAAGACATCAATCGATATTTTTTGCAGAAAAAGTCATCCATAGTATATTTTTGGGCATAGCTTCAGGATGATGTGCGAGGATTTAAAAACTTAAGGCTACATTTTTTCAAAAAGCAATTCATTTCCATCCTTCCACCCAAGCAGCTTGGGTGGTTGGTTGGTTGCATCTCTGACATACTTTAATGTGACTGCGCAATGCAGTTAAGAGTAGTGTATGGTTGATATGCTTCAATGAGACTGCGCGATGCAGTTAGGAGTTAGGAGAAATGTGGGTATAGACTACGACTGCATCACGCAGTCACATAGTCTAATTTAACCATCTATTTTATGGTTAAATTGGACTATGTGACTGCGTGATGCAGTCGTAGTCTATACCCACATTTCACCCGTGCTCGCAACAAGAGTCTCCGGTAGCTCAGTGGTTAGAGCATCCGTACTAGATCTTGGAGGGTGGTGGGTTCAAATCCCATCTGGGGCTCGGATTTTCCATTTCGTATTGGATGGCTGATCTTTGACTGTTTAAATTGACTGAAATTCTTCAATCTTGTAATTTTTATCGGACTGCCGGTCATTTAGTGTTTTTAACATCTTGGCCGGCAGTCGACCTGAAAAAAATCTAAGTGTCACAAATTACGGTTCCTACGATAAGCTCAGCAAAAAGCAAGCGCTGGACTTGAGATCTAAAAATGATTTCAGGATCGCTTGACTTTTCCTAATCGACATACGATGGTTTGGTTTAGCCAGGATTCTTTGATTCGACAATTTTTAGAAAAATCTCGGACTGCCGGCCATTTAGTGTTTTTAACACCTTGGCCGGTTACCGGCCATATAGCCACAGCGTTTAATTTCCTCATTTACCAGTGACATATTTTTTTCTGGAATAAAAAAATTAAATAGAATACGAATAATATAATTAATCGGAATAAACATTCTAAAAGCCATTGAAAAAAACTCGGCGATAACAAACTAGGACTCAGTTTGCATGGTAATACAGGCGATCGGCGGCGTCAACAAAAACTAATAAGTGCAAACACAGGCTTTCATGTTTACTTTGTAATAAAGCACGACCAAACAAAAGTGTAAAAAAAAGCAGATTATTTCCCAGAAACTTAAACGAAAACCGTTCAAAGGTCACACCACGTATTAACATCCACTTCACGGTCAAATCTTGTCTGATAGCGGAGTTCCTCTTCAAGTTCTTCAGCCATCATTGAATCTTGCTCGGCTGCTTCCTCCTCTGTTGGCAGCGGTTCTAAATCTTCTTCGTAAGGAACGAAGTTAGACAAATCTGCTTCCATGTTAAAAACTTCTTCTGTGTCGCTTCCAGAAGAACTGGAGGAAGACGATTCGGATTGAGACGACATTATATTGACGGATCGATCTAAACTCACAAACTCTTCCCAAATGCAAATCTTTTGGTTGTGTCTACGTCTTTCTATGTTTCTACGTCACAGTGCATAACTCACGTGGTCAAACGCAACACCGCTTTGCGGAAATCTCGCGGGCTATTATTTGCGAACTGTGTAATGGCGGACGGTATTTACGCACTTTTTGGAAGGAAATTTCCAGCCCGCGGACGCAAGTAAGGTTCAAATTTTTCGCTAATTGTATAATTTTGAACCTATAGAAAAGATTTATGTGAAAAAAACTCGGAAACAAAGACACAAATTTTCGTCGTAGTAGCACTTTAAGGTAGTGATGTTACTTTGTTTGACAGGTTCTGCTATCACTGGTCCTGTGGCTAAAGAGTGTGCCGACCTGTGGCCAATGATAGCATCCAATGCGGGAAGCATTCAGTGAAGTGTACAGAACATGTGTTAAATAAAGCTGCCCTGAATTCTTGCAATTTCAGTTTTTGTTGTACTTCTCTGGGGGCTCACTAGGCCCCCTTTGCGGTAGTTTGTGTAGCAAGTGTTTCTGTCGGGTTTTCATCGGAAATTAACTGAATGGAAAGTTCGTCAAATAACATTATTTTTGTTTCTCGCATTACATTACAATTTGGGGATGAAAGACACAAAAAATTCAGAATTTTATGAAGCATTCGTGATTCCCCTTGATCGCTTGTCTCTAACTAACATCAACTGTTGGGAAATACAGTGAAAAAGGTCAAATACACGTTGCATTGCGTCAGGTCACTTGCGGATCTCTCACAGATAGGATGACTGCCCTGTGTGCGCTGTTAAGGCGGAAAGGGATAAAGGAACCACTTCGACGGGCATTCGTACCCCACCGGTTCTTATGGGGGGCTTATGAGATAATCGGCTCGAAAGGACTTGACGTCCCGTCGTTTTTCACAGGCTCAGATTCAGTTGAAAGGGGAAAGCTGCACTGTGCTTGACTATGCCTTTAGTTTATTGTTATCATTGTAGTCCTTGGTGCACGAAAGAATTGGACATGTTTGAATGTATGGTGACCCCGTGTTCCTTTTGGCAAATAACTTTATACCGATTCTCCAAATTTGATAACAAAAAAATCTTAAGAGTTGGAAGTTAAATTAATTCTGTTTTGATACCGAGAATTCCCCGATTTTTCGTACACTGTGGCTTTGGCTTTGGTTATCAGGAACTTAAAATATTAAGGCTCTGGGTATTCACAAATTTTTCCAGCACGTAGAAAGAAGAGAAGAAAGAAAACAAACCGGAACAGTACGAAAGGAAAAACCAAACCCCTAGCAATGTATAAAGGAAATAAAAATTTGGTATTATCAACAGAATTGATAAATGTAAATTGACCACCGTACAGGGTTCTAAAAGCTGACGTTTCGAGCGTTAGCCCTTCGTCAGAGCGAAGGGCTAACGCTCGAAACGTCAGCTTTTAGAATCCCTGTACGGTGGTCAATTTACATTTATCAATTCTGTTGATAATACCAAATTTTTGTGTACTACTTCCCCACCGACGCAGCACCACAGTTTCTTTAGAAACTACCCCCTTTAATTATTCATTTGTTATAAAGGAGATAGTTTCTTCTTTTGCACAAAATATGGCAAGTAAATGTATCAGACCCTCTCTTCTCTTTCGCCGGGAGAGGACCAACTGAAACCACAGGTTAAAAATTTGCAGCCAAATTTTCCGTCATGTTCTAGACAAATATTTGTCTAAAGTCATGAAAAGGTGAGGTTGGTGGCAGATGTGTCTTAGAGTGACAAGAACACCTCACAAATTAATGTATTTAGGTAAGCCGAAAGTCATTCATTGGGCACCACTACCTCGTGGTAGCAGGCATTACTCTTTAAATCTACCAAATAAAATTTGAGCCCGAGCATTAGCAACCATGGACAGCTGTTTCGGCCTTGTTAGGCCTCATTAGTATGGCATAGCTAATACACAGGCTCAAGTACCCACATGAAGAAAACAAAGAATAAAAACATGAAGCTTGTGGGATTTGTTTAAAAGTTATTTGGCTGACTGAACCGTGGCTACAGTTATTTTTGGTTCTGATCTCCAGTTATTTTCCTGTGCGTCTTTCCTTTCTTCTTTTACTTTGCCCATGTACTGTCCTCTTAATTTTCTGTCCGAAACGTGACCTACACTCTGGAATAGTAAATTACACACAGATGTACGTTAAAGTCCCAGAAAGTACTGTAGTCTAATCACTACTCACGAAGTAGCCAGTTCTGTCCGCCTTTCCTTTTTGCATATCCTCGGTTAGCTCGAATAGCTGGCCAATTCCTCGCTAAAATATGTTTTCAAAATGATGACAGTACGTGAGGAGCCTTGTGTCGGCCTTCCCGTGTAAGACATTCGTTTCCAAGGAGGAAGTTATGAAAGAGACCTGGCGCTACGGCGAGAATTCTGACCTGATCGCAAAAGAATGTCAGTTGTACGAGAAAAAAATTAATACTCAAATAAATAATAAAATAAAAGTCGTCTCACTCTTGTAGGGACGTTGCCTAAAAGATATTATTATTTTTTTTTAATTTTGGTGGGATAAAAATATCAAATTTAAACAATCGAGCTCACTGAGTCCGGGGAACAACAGATCTAGGCAAGGTAAATATTTTTTGAATAGTTTTGGGGAGGGACTAATGGTATTAAACCAAACAGTGTACTCGTGTGAGGAAACGTTTACAATATTTTATTTTCAAAACTTGAATACACAACGGGCATTTTGACCCGCCTCGCGGAGCACTGTTAGACGAGGCAGTTATATTTACGCCTCAGCGTTCTTTGTTCTTAAACCTGATTTCTTACTGAGTTTTAGGCTTTGTAAGCGTTGCTGCCGGTGCCGTTAATTTGCATTAAAAAACATGCTTCCTGATCACTGGTTGGATTGGATAAACCTGAAAGTTTTCAGATAAGGCCAAAAGATTTATTCCATTCGAAGCATTCTCTCAGGTTTTGTTCGGCGTTTATATTACTCTCGATTTTTCATTTTCAAGTTTGTTTATTAGGCCTCAAGTCTGAAGGTCAGCGATTGTAAGTCTGCCTCTAGAGTTCCAGAGATCGGGAGACAGACCTAGGCAACCGATGTGTTGAACCAGGCTCTCAATAGACACACGGAAGAAGACTTCTTCTGACTAAGAAGAAAAGCAACTTTTCCGTGAATGACAGTCGGACACATTAGTCATGATCAGTTCACTAGCAGGTGTCTCTATAGAATTCACTTTGCAAGAGGGAAGCGCTTTAAGCGTCGATAATACCCCCATGAGAAGCGGTTTATTCAGAAAGGCATTTTTAAAACTGCAAAGTTATGTTAGCAAGTTAAGGCGGGTCATACTGTCAAAATAGTTTATAGTCTAAATATAAGCGACGCGATCGACAAATGTTCCATCAATTTCTGAACAAACGGTTGGTATAAAAGTTATGAAAAGGGGAAGCTTGTGGCAGATGTGTCTTAAAGCCGTGACAAGAATACCCCAAAGTCTTAAAAAGTGATAGCAAAACGACTGAAAACGTTTGGACTCAGCAGTCTGGTAAAGATGATTAAACCTGGTTTCGAGTTGTATCCTATCAAGTCTGTTAACGCAACTTACACATTGTACTGTGGACACTGACATTGAATAAAAGAAACTTTAGAATAAACATGAGCACCTTATTTTCTTTGCGCACGAAATTATAAAATAATTTTTCTATGGTTGAAGCACCGACTGAAACTAATTCATGTTTCCAAACGGTCTTGATGAAAGCACACCGAAAGGAGTCAGAATTCGTAAAAAAAATTGAGCGCTATTAGACATACCGCCTCAATCATAAGGTAAACAAAGTTATTTACCGACATAGAGATCCTACGATCAAATATAATATGTTATTTCCTCGCAACATGTTAACTACTAGCGGAAATTTGAAGAGATCCTTCTAATATTGTCAGAATGATATATATTGAAAATAGAAATTATAAACGGTTTCGCCAGCGAATCTTAAGAAGACTTTCGACAAATATACCGTTCAGTCAAAAGAAGTGAGGGACATGTTTTTTGAGAATCAAGAACCTTAATTTATCTCTAATCTTTGTACAAAAAAAGAGTTACTGCTGCTTTTCACTTTCGCCATAGATAACGTCTTAAAGATCACTGTCTTTCGAAACTTCCGCGTTTTGTGGCTCGCGTTTTTGTTTATGAAAAATAGCAGTTAGTGGACTTAACTGGACTTTTCACGAATCTTACATGCTTTTCATGAAAATGAAAGCAGAAATATGCTTCCCGCAGGAAATCATCGTGGGTTAAGTTTTTCCTTTTAACCGACATGGAAATGGTACTGAGCGGAAAGAAAAGAGCGAGAAGTAGATGAAATCCGGCAAATTATAGCGACGATGTTGCGTTTATTACACTTTCCGGTTTATTTTTTCATTTGTTGAAGAATATTGTCGAAAGAATGTACACAAGGAAGCAAATGAAGTGAATTACGGATTCTTGAAGGAATATCCGCACAGGAATGGAAATACGCTTCCGGCTTACTAATCACTTGATAAAACGATACATATTAGGGGCGGACCATGAGAACAGTCATGAAGGGGGGGGGGGGGGGGAGTACAAAAACAAGTCATAACAGGTATATTTAGAGTATTATTTCATGAACTAACAGTCTTTCCTAATGTACAAGTACTGAGCGGTTTCGTAGAGAGGAAATTATCTCCGCTTTAAAAGTCTACATTTTCAATTGTATGCATTGAAATGTTTTGAGAAGTGTTGAATAGTTAAACAACCACAGTTCGTTTTGGCTTGAGGTGAAAATGTTTTACTGTGGATCAGGTTTCCTCAAACCACCAGCTTTGTTGCGAGATAATTGTTGAAACTGAGACACACGCTCTGTGTCTACAATACGCCTGACAAGTTCAAGTTCAAGTTTATTAAAGACTTAAAAAACATACAGAGAAACATACGCACTGCTCGCAGTTAGCAACAGGTATTCGAGGCGAGCAGTGGATTTGACGCATAACAAATAATTTACAACAATTCAACCTTACAGAGTGGAAAAAAAGAGGGGTCCGACTCCTCCTTGGCGCTTAATATCCTTCTACAAACGGGACACATTCCTTTGAAGGCCTGCAACCGTACTTACTTAAGTTCGTTTTACTTAAGGTGTAGAATTTCTCGGCAATTATTGTGCAAATACGGAGAATTTAAGAAACAAAACATTGTTAAGGGACGAGTTCAATTTTGCATGAACCGGTACACTCAGAATTTTTAAGATTTAGTGCTTATCTGTGTTGCTAAAACACCTTAACAATCCCTTCAGGGCTCTTTGATAGTTACCACTAAAAATAAAACAGATCAATGGATTGATGGCACAATTTGAACGGGAGAGAAAAAAGAAAATTTGGTAACAGATGAAGAAGCGGCAAGTTATAGTAATGTCACTGTCAAAGTTATTTATCATTACCATAATACTCCAGGGTAACCAGCACAGTGCAAACCACAACACGATAGCAATGGCCAACTTCAAAACGTTTCTGTTTCTTTTCGATCTGAGGTGCTCAGCGTTGGTTGATTGTTCGCCTGGAAACACCTGTGTATTGAGCTTGATGAGGACGACAGAGTAGAGTACGACTGACAGGGCAGAAGTGATATAAAGAAATACGACATGATGTGCGAGCAGGTAAGTTGATAAAGAGGAGGATTCTCCGAACGCTTCATTCCAAAAACTGGTGCAAAACAGTTGTCCTTCATATTCATGAAATTTATCGGCGGCTAGAAATGGCAATAAGAATGTCATCGCGACGATCCAAGTGGCGAGAATGAAGTAGGGGCAGAGCTTTGAACTGATGAGTGGATAGCGAAGAGGAAATACCACGGCTCCAAATCGATCTACTGCTATAAGGACCAGACTCTGAACAGACACAGTAGCGGAAACATCAAAGAAGGGAGCCAACTTACACAAGGCCTGGCCAAGAGGACCACTGATAAACCACGAGCGGTTAGAGTGCAACTCAGTCAGCTTCCACGGGAACAGGAATATTGGATACAGCAGGTCGGACATGGCCATGTTGACGATGAAGAAGTTGGTTGGTTTTCTCAAAGTTGGTGTTTGATAAACAACTATTCCTATCAAGGAATTCCCAACCAGTGAAACAACAAAGATCAGACAGTAAGCTACTGTTTTCCCGATCTTGGATGCTGTGGAATGAAACACATCAAAGAAGCAGCTCGATCCATCTATTGTTGCGTTCATGTTTGTAGACTTTCTGATAGTTCTGATCTGTTGTTTCACTCACAAATTCGTTTGCTTAACAGCAAGTGTTACCTTATTGATACTGAAGACTCAACAGCATCCCACGCCCGAAGAACAGACGGAGAATTTGATGTAATTGTTCGAGCGAGATTAGACATACCGCGTCAATCATAAGGTAAATAATAACGTCTTATTTTCTCGCAACATGCTAATTAATAGAATTTAGATTTAAAGCTAGGCTCCTGTAGAGATACCCCTAACATTGTCGGAGCGATATATATATATTGAAAATGAAAATGAAAAATGTTTGAGACAACCAATCTCGCTTAGCCTTTCCATGCATATCCCGTTCAACCGAAAAGAAGTGATGGACATGTTTCATGAGAATCAAGAACCTTAATCTATCTCGGATCTTTGTAGGAAAAAAAAGACAAAGTAACTCCTTCTTTGCCCCTTCCGCCATAAATAATCTCTAAAGATCACTGTTTTATACTTGTTTGGTGCCACGCGTTTTTATAGCATTCTTCTGAGCAAAATGTATATGTTTGGCATTTTCTTTTAATTGGACTTTTCACGATAACGAATATAGAAATCAAACTTATTGCAAGGCATGGGTTAACATTTTGTTTGTAAAAATATACATGACAATTGTACCGAGCAGAAACAAAAAGGGGAGATGCAGATGAAATCATACAGTGCTGCGTTAATTACGCTTTTTGTTTTTCTGTTTTTTTTTTTAATTTGGGAGATATATATATATTTTTTTTTTAACAGGAGAATAAGTTGAAATATTTTGACATCTGTACCATGTTAATTAAGTTGTCGACAGGAAATAGAGACAGGTTAGCAACTGCTTGGAAGCGCTTAGAAGGTGCCAGAATAAGAAATCTTAAACGGTTCGTATTTCTGTAGGTATACTTTTGTTTCTTAGAATTCCTAGTTGCCAATATTCCTCATCAATCCACTCAGCGCGTTTTTGATTTTATCAATGGCTACACAGATGCGACGGAAATTTGAACAACACGGCTCCTGAACAACATTCGAGTCTCGAGACAAGCCAACAAAGTTCAGACATGCGACACACCCCTGCAGGCACCTTTGTACATTTTGTGTCCGTTTTAATTGATGGTTTTCCCAAATATGGTCGTTGACACACATCAGTCAAACGTTTTTATTATTAAAACCTCGATGGGTAAAACCACGTGCATAATGGGGGATAAAGATGTCTCGTTTTCTGTTGTTTGCCTCCAGTGCATCGACCGTGAATGACAGTCAGACACATTAATCAGTTCACTCAGTAGGTGTATCTATGGTATTCACTTTGCAGGAGGGAAGCGAGTTAAGCGTCGTTAATACTCCATTGGTCTGGAAGTTATGAAAAGGAGAGTCTTCTGATAAAATTTGAGTTCGAGTATTAGCAGTCACGGACAGCTGTTTCGGCCTTGCTAGGCCTGCATCAGCATGGCATAGTTAATATGCAGGCTCAAGTACCCACATGAAGAAAACAACGCTAGCAACGAAAATATAATTCTTGTGGCGGGATTTGCCTAAAAGTTCGGTTTGGCTGGCCGAATATTTCGATCTCTCGTTGTTTTTCTGTGTGACTTTCCTGTATTCTTTTACTTTTTCGTGTCTTAACTTTCTGACCCCGAAACGTGACCAATCAGTTAAGGCAAATCACTTACTAGTTCTGTCCGCCTTTACTGTTTGCGTATCCTCTGTTAGCATGAACGAGCACGGCTAGCGGCAGTTTATTTTGACGCCTCATTATTCGTTCTGAAACTTGATTTCCTAGTTTTGTGCTTTTGTGCACGTTTCTGCCTCATTGGTTTTTAATACAAACACATATCCTGACCACTTGCATTAGATAATGTTGAAATGTTCAAACGAAGACCAAAAGATTATTCGATTATGCCTGAAAACTTAGTTCTCCGGTTTTGTTAGGCGCTGGAGACTTTTTATAATTAGGCTTTCAGTCTGAAAATCAACGATTGTAAGGCTGCTCCTGTGGTTAGAGCGGAGATCCAGAGACAGAATTTGGTAACCGACATGTTGAATCAGGCTCTCAACGGACACACGGAAGGAGACTTAGCTTGATTAAGAAGGAAAGCAACTTTCAAAGGTTTAGACCAAGAGGACCACTGATAAACCAATGGATTTAACTGTTGAGAGCGTGCTCCCAGCATATTACTCATATTGTTGTCAACTATAAAACAAAGTCACTCGTGACCATAAAGGTGCCCAATAAAATATGCGATCTTGCCTCCTCTAAGCCTGTCCTTATTGTCTTTAAATCAAAAGGCAAGCTTCTTATTTTAGGTAAAGCCGTTTCAGAAATACCAAAGTTATTTCAAAGGAAATTCGACTAAACTCCTTTATTTCACATGCAGTTGCTTTTATTCACAAAGAAGGGCCAATGACCGTTTAGCATTAATGTTTCCCAAATGTATGTCAACTAATTCAACGAACAAGTAATAACAGTTATGTTAAGTTTACAATATTTTTTCATGAACTAACAGTCTTTCCTTACCTAAAGGTAAGCGGTTTCGCAGAGAGGAAATTATTTCCGCTTTAAAAGTCTACATATTTTCAATTTGTTTGCTTTGAAATGTTTTGAGAAGCGTTGAATAGGTACACATCCGCAGTTTGTTTACTTGTGGTGAAAAGTTTTGCTTATGGATCAGGTTTCCTCAAACCACCAGCCTTGTTGCGAGAAAGGTTTTGGAACTGAAACACACGCTCTGTTTTTACAATACGCCTTTTGCAAACGGGACATATTCCTTTGAAGGCCTTCAACCTGCTTACTTAAGTTCGTTTTACTTAGGCGTCGAATTTCTCACTAATTATCGTGCGAATACAGAAATCGAGGAAAGAAAACATTGTTAGGGTACAGTGAGGAGTTTCATAAACCGGTGCACTGACAATTTTTAAGATTTAGTGCTGATGTGTGTTGCTAAAACACCTTAACAATCCCTTGAGGGATCCTCGATGATTACCACTGAAAATAAAACAGATCAATGGATTGATGGCACAATTTTAGCAGAAGAGAAAATTGAAAATTTGGTAACAGATGAAGACGCTACAAGTTATAGTAATGTCACTGTCAAAGAAGAATAGCATTGCCATAATACTCCAGGGTAACCAGCACAGTGCAAACCCCAACACGATTGCAATGGCCAACGTCAGCACGTTTCTGTTTCTTTTCGCTCTGAGTTGCTCAGCGTTGGTTGATTGTTCGCCTGGAATCACCTGTGTGTTGAGCTTGATTAGGATGATGGAGTAAAGTGCAGCTGTTAGGGCAAGAGGGATATAAAGAAATACGACATGACCTGCGAGCAGGTAAGTTCTAAATGAGGAGAATTCTCTTAACGCTTCATTCCAAAATCTTTTACAAAACAGTTGTCCTTCAATCTCAACAAGTTTGAAGGCAAGGAGATATGGAGAAGAGAGTGCCATCGCGACGATCCAAGTGGCGAAAATGAAGTAGGGGCACACCTTAGAACTGATGACTGGAGAGCGCAGCGGAAGCACCACGGCTCCAAATCGATCCATTGCTATGAGGACAAGGCTCTGAACAGATACAATGATTGAGACATTTGACAAGAAGGGAGCCAACTTACACAAGATCTGACCAAGAGGACCACTGATAAGCCACGAGCAGTTAGAGTGCGACTCAGTCAACTTCCACGGGAACCAGAATATTGGATACAACAGGTTGGACATGGCCATGTTGACGATGAAAAAGTTGGTTGGTTTTCTTAAAGTTGGTGTTTTATAAACAACTATTCCTATCAAAGAATTTCCAGCCAGTGAAACAACGAAGATCAGACAGTAAGCTACTGTTTGCCCGATCTTGGATGCTGTGGAATTGAACACATCAAAGAAGCAGCTCGATCCATCCATCGTTGCGTTGATGTTTGCTGACTTTGTGATGGTTCTGTGGTTTCACTCGCAAATTCGTTTGCTCGACAGCAAGTGTTTATTTATACTGAAGACTCAACAGCATCCCACGCCCGAAGAACAGATGGAGCATTTGATCTAATTGTTCGAGGTGATTAGACATACCGCGTTAATCATAACGTAAACAAAGTTCTTTGTCCGCATAAAGATCCTTTTCTGGCAATTATAACATCTTATTTTCTCGCAACATACTAATTAGTAGAAGTTAAAATTAAAAGCTACGCTCCTGTAGAGACCCCTGTAATAATTATTGTCGAAGCGATATATGAAAATTGTATTTGTTTTGTGCCTCGCGTTTCTAAAACATTAGCAAAATGCATATATTCTGCATTTTTCTTGCAAGAAGGAATTAAAGCGTGTTAAAACCATGAAAGAGCGTTTATTGAGAAAGGCATTTATAGCCAAAGTTATATTAGTAAGTTAGTTTACTTAACGCCGGCCACACTGTCCAAAATAGTTTATGTTACCTAAATATAAGCGAAGCGATCCCCAAATTTAGTACCATGTTCTAAACAAATAATTGTTAAAAATTTATGAAAGTGTGAAGCTTGTGGCAGATGTGGCTTAGAGTCACAAGAATACCTCACAAACTAATGTGTCTATATGTAAGCTGAAAGTCAGTCATTGGTCACTCGTTGGGCACTACGGCCCCATGCTAGCAGGCATTACAATCTAAATAAAATTTGAGCCTAAGCATTAGCAACCATGGACAGCTGTTTCGGCCTTGTTAGGCCTCATTAGTAT
>OX419343.1:23821568-23834068 GCA_948470475.1 Galaxea fascicularis | reverse complement strand
CTTATGGAGTGTCTTCCATACTAAACAGACAGTGTTGTACTCTCCTTGGAAGGTTGAAGTCTGAGGTGCGGAAGCTGTAAGATTTTACTGAAATCATTTCGCTTGGCAATATTTTCAAGGTAGCCTGGTACCATTTGGTGCTTGATCTTGTACATCACATCAGTATTACATCACAAGTGAACTAAAGCAGGTAACTGAGTCAGGAAAATAATTTGGCTTCATGAGAACGGAAGACACTGCTAACTTTCATTCTCGTTCAGTTTGCAGGCTTTGAAAGGGCGCAGACGAAACTCAAAGCGGTGAAAATGGGATAGCATTGCAAATTGTTAGCTCGCAACAGAGCTAAAAGCTGCTAAAGATCCACTCCATTTGATGAATTTGATGTGTGTAAGGTTCTTACCGGCTTATGAAGAATAAAATTTTGTTTGCTTTTGTGCACCCGGTCTTTTCTTAGGACTTGTTTGTTACACTGAGTTAAGACATAAAGAAGAAAGGCAAACGGGCAGAGAAAACAGTGAATTGCTCGTCGCTTATTCAGTTGAGATTCGGTTGTGTTGCAGTTCAATAACTTCGACTGTGCTGTGCTACGTCACAGAGTCTCTTCATACTTAGTGATATTTCTCACTGAAAATGAAACAGGTGTAAACTGAAATGGTGATCTGGGGAACTAAGGCCTAGGGAAAATATGAAGCACCAAATGCTCCACGGTTACACTCAATGGCTTATATCGGTTGAATACTTGAAAGGAAAGCCTTACATCTAATAATCAAGAGAATCTTAAAAAAGTTGTATGTTTGACTAGGAATTCAAACGAACAATTGTTGTCGCATGGTTCTAAAAGTCATTGCAGTAAAAGAAAGCCATACCTTTCAAGTCGGTTTCAATGGGCTCGTCAGCGCCAGAGTAATTCCAGTTGTAGGTTTGAGTTCTGATTAAAAGAAACAATTGCCGTAGGCCTGTCGTCAGAAGTCTCATTACATTGTTTTATTGCAGTGAAATCGAATATATATTACACACTAGTTCCTTTTATTTCTTCCTGTACGTCAGAATTGTAATAATGTTCCGACAACTCATAGGCCAATCATGCAAGCACAGCTCTTTGTCAAAGAAATGATCCTGACATGCACATGTAACAAGGCCGGTCTGTTATACTTAGAATTGTTAAGGACGATGAGAACTTACTATGCACCAAATTGTGGTTCAGTGCCATTCTTTTATGATTATTCTGGCCTGTTATATTATGAAAAATCACATTTTTTTGTAAGAGACCTCGACCTAGGCCTTAATCAAAAAATGCGTGTCGTCAGGAGCCCCTTGTGTCGAAGTGTTTATGGTTTGTACTCTTCACTTGACAACATTTTTTCAATCAGGTATAATTACATGAACCAAGGATTTCCTTTGAAAGATGAAGCTAAACTCAGATGTGGATGAGCAAGGGCGTAGCTTGGGCAGGGGGGGGGGTCTTGGCGTGCTGTGACCCCCCCCCCCCCCTTTGTAAGCCTTTATTTTAAGTGCTACTATGATCAAAATATCATTTCTATGTTCTCTTTATAATTTGAAAATCTAAGTACTGGTTACTTACTGTGCCAAATTTTAAGTCAAAACTCCAAAGGGAAGTCCCATTTTTTCAACCGTCAGTTTCGGTTTTGGATGGCCGCCATTACTCAATTCGAAAATGCCCGCGCAAAGCGCCGAGACCTGGATCGACTTTCTCATAACAGGACGTGACGTCAGACACTCAACCGAACAAAACAAACGTGGCTACTTTCGTATGCTGGAGGAGACAAATCGATGAAGTTGTGTCCGCTAAAATGCCTCCATCGCGCTGTGTTGTCCAAGACTGCGATAATGAAACTGATCTAGAGACTGGTATTTCCATTCACTTATCGCCTCTTGGCGGTCGCGGTCGATTACAATGGAAGAAGTTCGTGGATGGATATGCACAGGAAATTAAAACTTCGATTCCCGGGGCCAGTTTCGGATCTGCTCCTTGCATTTTACGAAAAACTGTCAGTTTCACTTGAACTGTTCATATTTCTGGGACGTCGAGAGGTTTGAAACCAGGAGATATTCAAACAATTTGGAAGCAAAAAGCCACAAGTCCCGTATCCAGCCGGAGTCGTCGAAGGGTGGGTACGAATTCACATTTTTGTGACATACGACTGCTGACATGTCAGCTTAGAACCAATTAAAAAAAAAATTATTCCAATACTTTGCTGCCAAGAAACTGTTTTTCTTTTTGTGTTTACGGTAAATTAGCTTATTTCACGGTGATCGGGTGAAGGGTAAAGGTAAGGCAAAATGCTATTGATAACTTGAATAGTGAACCTTGCGTCGCGAATTCATTCAGGTAAAATGGGGTTGGAAGGCCTACACGACTCCTGTTCGCGTGCTTGCCGCTTCTATCTCGGTTCTATCGACCGATTTAGCTTCTTGCTTGTTTTAAGTGGGGCAACGCGGTAGTTTAGAGGGTACCATGATAATGATAGTGATTGAAACAGCCATGTGCTTAAATGTCGCACGTTATTTATTTTGATACCAAAGATCATTTCTGGGTTTAAATTCTACATTTATCGCCTGTTTTTTTTTTACCATTGTTGCTTCTGTTTAGCGACTGTGGTCCTTTATATGCCATCTGAAGCATTTTGTCTGGATCTAGCTTTGGTTTGGCTCGTTTCAGTGCGTTCAGTGACTTGATAATAGGAATTTAAGCCGCGTAATATTGTAGTGTTTGTACATGACCGGGCCCGGTTATTTGTTTTTGTAGCAAGATCATGTTGTGTTTCTTTTGCGACTATTCCTCTCTTTATCCTTTCTTTAGTATTGCAGCTTCTTAGAGAGCTATGCAACACTCGAAATCGAGCGCTAAAATCCGCTCTAATTACAGCTGTGTCCTTGTCATCGTTTCGCTCCGCTTTGTAGCTGTAGCTATCGGCTCCAGTGACTCGTCATAAGGTATAACCCCGAAAATTCGCCGATTTCTTCCTCTAAGCTATCTTCTCATCGGTCCCCGACGAACTGGAACTGGAGGATATCAGGGAAGACATTCCTTCAATGTTTTCACAAGCTTTCTGCGGCCTTTCCTCTTACATTTCTCTGTAAATTGCTTCACAGTCCTTGAGTGTATGACGTCACGACCGAAGACAACACGTAAGACCGCTTTCCATTCGATCGTGGGCAACGGTTTGCGAACTGAGTGATGGCGGACGGATTTTTAGTGGTTTTCGTCCGGTTATTTCCAGGCTAGCATAGCATGTAGCGCTCTAATTTATAGCTACCCTTATTACCATAAACATTTAAAGTCAATTTAAGTTAAAAAAGGACACACAAATTTTCGTCGTAGTAGCACTTTAAGCAAACAACCTACAATATTCAGGTGACAATCTGGTGAGTACCCTGTGTTTGACACAGTGTGATCCCCCTTTGTAAAATCCTGGCTACGCTCATGTGGATGAGTAGACTGAAGTAATTGTGATCGGTTTCCATGCACTTGCGCGAGTTATTTTCAAAGTCGATCCTATTGAAGAAAGTTTTGAAATACTGCAGAATAACACCTGCCTTGTACTGAAAACACGTCAATAGTAGGGACCTTAAGCAGAGACGTTTTTGAGACGCGGACGGCAGCCGGAAGTTGGCATTTCTTTTTCCTGCCGCTGGCTACAGATCTTTTTAAAGTGATGTTGAGTTTGAAATACTTAAAGGAGGGCTTGCCAACTTATTGGTTGGGTTCAGAGCACACCAAAAGCAGTTGTGTTCTCCTTCCGGTCATCGTCCGCGTCTCAAAAACGTCTTTGCTTAAGTTCGCTAGTATCTCAAGACGTCGGCAAATTTCGAAGGGCTATTTATGAGATGTTACTTCTGCCTTGTACCAAAACACTTCAATAGTATCTTGAGGCGCTGACGAAAATTCGTACTGAAAATGAATCGAAACAGATGCATGGATTGATAGCACAATTTGAGACGACCAAAAAATTGGCGATAGAAATTGGCGATAAACCAAATGATTCCCACCCAGGTCAGAGATTTTTTCCTTTGTCCTTGGGTCCCTGATGCTGTTGATCAGCGATTATTCATTCATCACACTTGCAGTAGTGTAAGACCTCATTTGATGTCTTCATACATACATATATATTACACGCGACTGAGGACAACACTCATTCACAGTTAGTACTTGGCTTGGGTCGAGCCGATTTGTCCTGAAATTCCCACGGCCTGCTCCCGTCTGGCCTTGTAGCTCAGTCGGTAGAGCAACGGTGATCTAAATCCGAAGGTCGTCGATTCCCACCCAGGTCAGGGATTTTTTCCTCTGTCCTTGGGTTAGTTAGTCCCTGATGCTGTGGATCAGCGATGATTTCTAATTATTCATTCATCACACTTGCAGTAGTGTAAGACCTCATTTGATGTCTTCATACATACATATATACTACACGCTACTGAGGACAACACTCATTCACAGTTAGTACTTGGCTTGGGTCGAGCCGATTTGTCCTGAAATTCCCACGGCCTGCTCCCGTCTGGCCTTGTAGCTCAGTTGGTAGAGCAACGGTGATCTGAATCCGAAGGTCGTGGGTTCGATTCCCACCCAGGTCAGAGATTTTTTCCTCTGTCCTTGGGTTAGTTAGTCCCTGATGCTGTTGATCAGCGATGGTTTCTAATTATTCATTCATCACACTTGCAGTAGTGTAAGACCTCATTTGATGTCTTCATACATACATATATACTACACGCTACTGAGGACAACACTCATTCACAAATGAAAAGGATAAAGCATTGCTGTTCAGTGTCCCATGCAGAGACAGCTAGTAACCTGGTGACGCTGAATGGAAACCAAGAGATCACAAACCCCACCACAATAGCGAGAGCCATGTTCAGCACCTTTTTGTTTCTTTTCATTCGTTTTTGGTCTACTCTGACGGAAGCGATTATTCACGTGGAAATACCCATGTCCTGATGGAGTAAATTGTGGTCAGTAAAATAATTGGGTTATAAAGGAACACAACATAGATAGTTAGGCTGTAATTTTCAGCTGAGGAATGCTCTCCAAAGCTGTCCTTCCATCGTGTCAGACAAAACATTTCTCCTTGGTGTTCAAGACTTGGTTAGAGATTAAAAATGGCGACTAAACTGTCATCGCAACGATCCACGTGGCAAGAATGAAGTAAGGACACAGCTTTGAACTGATAAGTGAGGAGCGGAGAGGAAATAGCACAGCTCCCAATCGATCCACCGCTATCAGAACCAGGCTCTGGATAGATACAACAGCGGAGATGCTTGGTAAGAAGTCGACCAGCTTACACAAGGCCTCGCCAATTGGACCCCTGAGTGGCCAGGAGTCCACATAAAACAGACTGAGTAAATCGAGTGGGAAAAGGAATATTGGATAGAGTAGGTCAGACAGGGCCATATTGACGACGAAAAAATTGATTGGTTTTCTCAGAGTCTTTGTTTTATAAACGATGGTTGCGATTAAGGAATTCCCAACCAGTGAAACAACAAAGATATGATCAGGCCATATGTGACGGTAGTTCCGATTTTTGCTCCTTTCGTATTAGGAAGAATTCCACAATATAAAGAACTGTTCATTGTGGTATTCATGTCTACACCCAAGTTTTGCTGTTGCTACTGCTCAGTGTTACTCAGTGCAACAATCACGTTGTCTTTGTCAAAAACAACGATGTGGAACTCTATTTATGATATCTTGGATGGAAAAATCTCTTGGCTTAAGATGCATTGCATGATTACTAAGCACGGTTTTACGTGCTTTCGACGCATTTGGTGACGCAGCTGACCTACAACACGAGCCAGAAAAACACATTTTTTTGTCTCACTTTAAAAATGGTCAAAGATATATCATAGCTAATTTTAGCAACCGCCAAGTTAAATACTGAATTAATGTAATTTGGACAAAAAGGTGTTGTACATAATTACAATTAATGGGGTCGGAAACTGACCACGAGAAACTTAATTTTAATTGGCATTTAGAAGCAACAAGGTGAACTTTCGGAATAGTTTAAAACATTATTCCAAATCAGACATGGTTTGATGCTACTCTGGTTTGAAGTTTGATGAATGTAACTTAAAAAGTTACAATTCACGACCCAACGTTTCGACACTCCTGTCTAGTGTCTTCATCAGGGGTGATCTAGTGTTGCAAAAAGGAGCCTTTTTAATTTGCAACACTAGATCACCCCTGATGAAGACACTAGACAGGAGTGTCGAAACGTTGGGTCGTGAATTGTAACTTTTTAAGTTACATTCATCAAACTTCAAACCAGAGTAGCATCAAACCATGTCTGATTGTCCACCTGGTTGCAGTGTGAACTTGAACATACATTATTCCAAATATTTTCTGTTTTTTAGACTTATATAAACCTACACGTAAACATGAAAACTGTTACCGCCAAATGTTTTCAGGTGAGAAAAATGTTGAACAAAATGGCTGTTGATCCGCACCTTAACCCGCCCACGACTTTAAAAATCGATATACCAAAGTTGCATCCCGTATTGTCGACAGATTTACGGATTAAGAAAGGATAGCGTAGTAGTGACATTTTATTCCATGCCTATTCTGTATTCCTGGAGAGTCTCATTGCGTTGCCGCTAATAACCCTCAAAATGGACCATAAATTTAATGTGAAATTATGACAAAATGAATTGATTTATGCCAATGTACGCACCACACAGCTGTTAATTTATATTGACCAAGGCCATTTGCATAAAGCCACCTGTCATTGCCAAGGAGACCTTTCTCTTTGTTTCGCCTTACTTTGCCATTGCCGGCTAGGATCCGGGGAAGGAGGGGGTGATGACTGACCCATGTTTGGGTATAGGGGTGCCGCTGCTGACTCTATTAAGGAAAAAAGTTTACATAAGTTAATACCCTGAGTGGGATAACGCCCTCTATTTTAAGGCCCTGCGTAGAACTGAAAGCGAATAAATACCAAAATTTTGGAATGATTTCCCGGGTAACCGATTTCAGATTGCTAAATACTCGACGTGAACGGCTCAGACCCTCAATTAGGACAGACCCTTATTAGGACAGACCGAGAGGCCAAACACTGTACCCTATCCAGCGGCACGTCCCTGTATAGGCCATATAGGGAAGTATTCCCTTCCCTAGGATCATGCATTCGTTTCACATTTTAAGTAAGCAACATCAAGCCTTTTTGTGACGTTGGGTATGCTATTGATCAGATCGCCTATAGAGCTTTCTTATTCAAAAGTTCCCATTTTAGGGACAACTGAAAGGCCCGTAGGGAGGGGAGGGGGTGTGCGACTGGTGCGTCCGCACTCCAAAATCCTGGTTACGGACCGTTGAACATAATTCGAGGAGTTAAATTTTATTACTTTAGTTCAGTCAGTGAACGCATTTGAAACCTTCAACTTAAAAACTCGCTTAACATCCCCCCTCGCACTTGTTAAAACTCAAGTCTTAAGTAGCTGCTAATCTTCCTTTACGTCCAGACTGTCAATTAATTTTAGCTGACATAAACCAGATTTACAATCGAGTCCGAAAATCGCTTCGAATTCTGATTGCCTCGTCTCTGGCATTAGTTTTCTTTTCACAACAATTTAAAGTGCTTTTTCGAGAAACAAGACTGTGCCCTGTTAAGCAGTTTTTATTTCAGTAGGCTGTTTTTTTTGCGCAAGAAATCCATCAAACAACCAGTGTTTGTAATCATGCGAGGATGTGTAGAATCAAGAATGAATTTTTGTTTGATACTTTTGTACTGAACTTTATAAATTTATTGAGTAATGCTACGAATTCTTTTTCTTTTTTCTTGCTAGGCCTCATTAGTATGGTATAGTTGATATGCAGGTTCAATTACCCACATAATAAAACAAGGAATCAAAACATGAAGCTTGTGGGATTTGTTTAAAAGGTATTTGGCTGACTGAACCGTGGCTATAGTTATTTTTGGTTCTGATCTCCCGTTATTTTCCTGTGTGTCTTTCCTTTCTTCTTTTACTTTGTCCGTGTACTGTCCTCTTAATTTTCTGTCCAAAACGTGACCTACACTCTGGAATAAGAAATTACACACAGATGTACGTTAAAGTCCCAGAAAGTACTGTATTCTCATCACTACTCACTAAGTAGCCAGTTCCGTCCGCCTTTTCTTTTTGCTTATCCTCGGTTAGCTCGAATAGTTGGGAGGCTTTTTAAAATTTGTTTTCAAAATGATGACGTGAGGAGCCTTGTGTCGGCCTTCCCGTGTAAGACATTTCTTCGTTTCCAAGGAGGAAGTTATGGAAGAGACCTGGCGCTACGGCGAGAATTCTGACCTGCTCGCAAAAGGATGTCAGTTGTACGAAAAAAAATACTCAAATAAAGAATGAAATAAAAGTCGTCTCACTCTTGTAGAGACGTTGCCTACAAGATATTGTTATTTTTTAATTTTGGTGGGAAAAAATATCAAATTTAAACAATCGAGCTCACTGAGTCCGGGGAACAACAGATCTAAGCAAGGTAAAGATTTCTAGAATAGTTTTGGGGAGGGACTAACGGTAACCAAAGAGTATTCGTGTAAGGAAACGTTTACATTATTTTATTCTCAAAACTTGAATACACAAGTGGCATTTTGACCCGCGTCGCGGAGCACTGTTAGACGAGGTAGTAAAATTTACGCCTCAACGTTCTTCGTTCTTAAACCTGATTTCTTACTGAGTTTTAGGCTTTGTAAGCGTTGCTGCCGGTGCCGTTAATTTGGATCACAAAACATACTTCCTGATCACTGTTTGGATTGGATAAACCTGGAATTTTCAGCAAAGGCCAAAAGATTTATTCCATTTGAAGCATTCTCTCAGGTTTTGTTCGGCGTTTATATTACTATCGATTTTTCATTTTCAAGTTTATTTATTAGGCCTCCAGTCTGAAGGTCAGCGATTGTAAGCCTGCCTCTAGAGTTCCAGAGATCGGGAGACAGACCTAGGCAACCGATTTGTTGAACCAGGCTCTCAATAGACACACGGAAGAACACTGACTAAGAAGAAAAGCAACTTTCACAGGGTCAGACCAAGAGGACCACTGATATACCAATTGATTTCTCTGTTGAGCGCGTACTCACAAAACAAGGTAACTTTGTTAGCATGAAGGTGCCATAAAATATGAGCAAATATGTCATCTAAACCTTTTTTTTTTTTTATTGTCTTTGAATTTAAAGGCAAGCTGACTCGTTATTATGACTAGAGTTTCAGAAATACCAAAAATATTTCAAAGGCGATTTCGACCAAAAATGACAAGGAACAGTTAATAATCGTTTAGCAATGTTTCCCAAATGTATGTCAGCTAATTGATCTACAAGGTTACAACAGGTATATTTGCAACATTTTTTTTATTAACTAACAGTCTTTTCTTATGTAAGAGTAAGCGTTTGGTATAAATAGTTGCCAATCATCATATTTTTGTCCTTGTGCAAATTAGCCTACCAAGCCTCACTAGCATGTGCTAACTTGAAAAGAATTCTTGCTCTAATGTGAGGCTTGGTAGGCTAATTTGCACAATAACAAAACACAAATAAAACAGCCGCCATTCATGAATAAGGTCTATAGAGGAAATCATTTCTTTAAAGATTTACATATTTTAAATTTGTAGGCTCTTTGAAATGTTTTGAAAAGTGTTGCCAACACTTTTTAAAACAACCACAGTTTGTTTACTTGTGGTGAAAATGTTTCACTATGGATCAGGTTTCCTCAAACCACCAGCTTTGTTGCGAGAAAATTTTGAAACTTAGACACACGCTCTGCTTTTACAATACGAAAGAGGCGTCCGACTCCTCCATCGCGCCGGAGTTAACTCCGTCTACAAACGGGAGATATTCCTTTGAAAGCCTGCAACCTACTTACGTCAGTTCCTTTTTCTTAAGGTGTCGAAATTTTTCACCTGTTATTGTGCTAATACAGAGAATTGACGAAACAAAACATTGTTAGGGTAGGAGTTTCATAAACTGGTACATTGAAATTTTTTAAGATTTAGTGCTGATCGACCCTGATCTGTGTTGCTAAAACACGTAAACAATTGCTTAAAGGCTGTTTGATAGTTAGCACTGAATATAAAACAGATCAATGGATTGATGGCACAATTTGAGAAGGAGAGAAATAGAAAATTATGAAAGAGAAGAAGAAGCTGCAAGGCAACTCACTGTCAAAAAAAGAAGGCTATCGTTAACATAATACTATAGGGTAACCAGCACAGTGTAAACCCCAACACGATAGCAATGGCCAACTTAAGCACGTTTCTGTTTCTTTTCGCTCTGAGTTGCTCAGCGTTGGCTGATTGTTCGCCTGGAATCACCTGTGTGTTGAGCTTGATGAGGATGATGGAGTAAAGTACGGCTAATAGGATAAAAGGGGTGTACAAAAATACAACAAATACTGTGAGCAAGTAAGTTCTATAAGAGGAGAACTCTCCGAAGGCTTCCTTCCAAAATCTTTTACAAAACAGTTGTCCTTCAAGCTCAACAAGTTTAAAACGAGGAAATATGGAGAATGGAATGCGATCGCGACGATCCAAGTGGTGAGAATGAAGTAGGGGCACAGCTTTGAACTGATGAGTGGAGAGCGAAGAGGATATACAGCAGCTCCAAATCGGTCCACTGCTATCAAGACCAGGCTCTGAATAGATAGAGACGTTGAGACATCTCGCAAGAAGGGAGCCAACTTACACAAGGCCTGACCAAGAGGACCACTGATAAGCCACGAGCCGTTAGAGTGCGACTCAGTCAGCTTCCTCGGGAACCAGAATATTGGATACAACAGGTCGGACATGGCCATGTTGACGATGAAAAGGTTGCTTGGTTTTCTTAAAGTTGGTGTTTTATAAACAACTATTCCTATCAAAGAATTTCCAACCAGTGAAACAACGAAGATCAGACAGTAAGCTACTGTTTGCCCGATCTTGGATGCCGTGGAATGAAACACATCAAAGACGCAGCTCGATTCATTCACCGTTGCGTTCATGTTTGCTGACTTTGTGATAGTTCTGTTGTTTCACTCGCAGATTCGTTTGCTTGACAGCATGTGATACTTTATTTATACTGAAGACTCAATAGCATCCCATGCCCGAAGAACAGATTAGACATACTGCGTCAATCAAAAAGTAAACAAGGTTAGTTGTCGAAATAAAGATCCTATTTGAGAATTTTTTTAATTAAAAACTAGGCTCCTTTAGAGATCCTCTTAGCGTTGTCGGAGCGATGTATATAATTGAAACTGAGCTCAAAATAAAAAAAAAATGTTTAAGACAATCAATTTCACTTAGCCTTTCCTGAATTAATTCGATCGGTGTTGCTATTAGTAATGAAAGTATGAAGCTTAATCGTGGGATCTGGCTTCGAGACCCAACGGCATCCCACGCCCAAAGAACAGATGGAGTATTTGATCTAATTGTTCGAGCGTGGTTAGACATACCGCGTCAATCAGAAGGTATATAAGGTGTTATTTTCTCGCAAACTGCTAATTATTAGAAGTTTACATTAAAAGCTAGGCCCTGTAGAGATCCTCTAATCTTGTCGGAGCGATATATATTGAAAATGGAATCGAAATAAAAAAAAATTGTTTTAGACAACCAATTACACTTAGCCCTTCCACGCATATACCATCCAACCGAAAAGAAGTGATGGACTGATTTATCTCTCATCTTTGTAAGAAAAAAGGACGGAGTTACTGCTTATTTTCCGTTCCGTCATAGATAACCTCTTAAAGATCACCTTCTTGAAAATTCTACTTGTTTTGTGCCCACGCGTTTTTATAACAGTTAGCGAAATGCATATATTCGGCATTTTTCTTAATTGGAGTTTTAACGAAAACGAAAGTTAAAATAAAGCTTCTTCCAAAGAACGGGTTAACATTTTGTTTTAAGAGAAGAATACACATGGAAATTCATACATTGCTGCATTAATTACACTTTTCATTTTCCTTTTTTTTTTTTTTTAATTTGGGAGAGTTTCCGCGCACGATATTAAATTTTTTTTGACAGGGGAATAATTTGAAATATTTTGACACTTACACCATGTTAATTTGTGGACAGGAAATGGAGACAAGTTAACAACTGCTTGGAAGCGTTTAGAAGGTGCCTAATGAGCAATCTTTAACGGTTCGTGTTTCTGTAGGTATACTAATGGTTTTCTCAAATATGGTCGTTGACATTTATCAGTCAAACGTTCATTTATTATTAAAACGTTCTTGGGTAAAACCACTTGCATAATGGACAATAACGATCTCTTCTTCTCTCCTAATTGCCTCCAATGCATCGACCGTGAATGACAGTCACACTAGTCAGTCACAGTTTACTAGCAGGTGTATCTACAGAATTCACTTTGTACCAGGGAAGCGTGTTAAGCGTCGGTAAAACCTCATGAAAGAGCGTTTATTCAGAAAGGCATTGATAACCATACAAAGTTATATTAGTAAGTTAAGGCCGGCCATACTGTCCAAAATAGTTTTTGTTACCTAAATATAAGCGAAGCGATCGCCAAATTTGCTACCATGTTCTAAACAAACGA
>OX419343.1:23764068-23816568 GCA_948470475.1 Galaxea fascicularis | reverse complement strand
CAAAGAAGCAGCTCCATCCATTCACCGTTGCGTTCATGTTTGCAGACTTTCTAATAGTTCTGTTGTTTCACTCACAAATTCGTTTGCTTGACAGCAAGTGTGACGGCATTTATACTGAAGACCCAACAGCATCCCTCGCCCGAAGAACAGATGGAGTATTTGATCTAATTGTTCGAGCGAGATTAGACATCATAAGGTAAATAATCACGTCTTATTTTCTCGAAACATGCTAATTATTAGAATTTTGATGAAGAGAACAAGACTTTTAAATTTGAAAGACATGTTTCGGCAACTCCTGTGCCATCGTCAGTTTACGGATGGAATTACAATGATGAACAATATATAGCAGAAAATTAGAATAACAATGGTATGATACAGCAACTAATTACAAAGAAAGATTAAGATTTACATGAAACAATTGTTGATTTAGGGAGGGTTTCTCCCAGTGAATATGCACTGCCTCCTTGATTTTTAATCAGGGGTGTCCGTGTTGTTGCTTGATCTATGACAACAAAGCATTCGCTCTAACAAAGTGTCCGACACCTAGGTGAATCCTGTAAATGCTTGAAAATGTGAGAGGCCTTATCCATATTTAAGTGCTCGTTTATGCGCGTGCAAATGTGTCGGGAAGTCTCGCCGACTTAGCAGGCACCACAGCCTGCACACCTGAATCTATTAACAACACATGATTTGAGCTCTTTAGGGATAAGGTCTTTCACGCTAAACAAAAAGCCGATTTTGAACGAAGAAAACACTAGCTTGATATTAAAGCTGTTGTCACAAAAACGCTGAATGGTTCTGCGAATCCGCTTTTGTGCAACAGCAGAGAATTTCACGACCCACGTAAGGTAATTTAACGTAGGAGCACTCTGAGCTATTGTCGCCATTTTGCCCGTTAAACTGGAAAAACATATTGATAGTGGAATTAATAGCCTTGTCGATAATGTGTGCTGGAGAAGAATTTTTGAGTAAAAAATCCCTTATCTTAGTTGTTTCCTGATGGAATCCTAACCAAGTACTATTAATCTTAATTCCACTAGCGATAAGTTTTTCCAGTTTAACAGGCAAAATGGCAACAATACTGGGTAAAACCACTCGCATAAAGATAAAGATAAAGATCCCTCATTTTCTCTTGTTTGCCTCCAGTACATCGACGGTAAATGACAGTCATCATTACACATTAGTAAATTCATTAGCAGGTGTATCTATGGAATTCACTTTGCAAAAGGGAAGCGAGTTAAAGGTCGTTCATACCCCATGAGAAACAGTTTATTTAGAAATTCATTTCTAACCATGAAAAGTTATGTTAGTAAGTTAAGGCGGGTCATGCTGTCAAAAATAGTTTTTGTTACCTAAATATAAGCGACGCGATCGCCAAATTTCCCGCCATATTCTAAACAAATATTTGTCTAAAAGTTATGAAAAGGAGAGTCTTGTGATAAAATTTGAGTTCGAGTATTAGGAGCCATGGACAGCTGTTTCGGCCTTGTTAGGCCTGCATCAGCATGGCATAGTTAATATGCAGGCTCAAGTACCCACATGAAGAAAACAAGGCTAGCAACGAAAATATAAAGCTTGTTGCGGGATTTGTCTAAAAGTTCGGTTTGGCTGGCCGAATATTCCGATCTCTCGTTGTTTTCCTGTGTGACTTTCCTGCATTCTTTAACTTTTTCGTGTCTTAACTTTCTGACCCCGAAACGTGACCACTCTGTTAAAGCAAAGTACTTACTAGTTCTGTCCGCCTTGACTGTTTGCGTATCCTCTGTTAGCATGAACGAGCACGGTTAGCGGCATTTTTTTTTTTTGACGCCTCATTACTCGTTCTTAAACTTGATTTCCTAGTATTATGCTTTCGTGCACGTTTCTGCCTCATTAATTTTTAATACAAAACACATTTCCTGACCACTTGCATTAGATAATGTTGAAATGTTCAAACGAAAACCAAAAGATTATTCGATTATGCGTGAAAACTCAGTTCTCCGGTTTTGTTAGGCGCTGGAGTCTTTTTATAATTAGGCTTTCAGTCTGAAAATCAACGATTGTAAGGCTGCTTCTAGGGTTAGAGCGGAGATCCAGAGACAGAATTTGGTAACCGACTTGTTGAATTAGGCTCTCAACGGACACATGGAAGGAGACTTAGCTTGATTCATAGAGGAAGGAAAGCAACTTTCAAAGGTTCAGACCAACATGCAGGACCACTGATAAACCAATGGATTTAACTGTTGAGCGCGTGCCCCCAGCATATTACTCATATTGTTGTCAACTATAAAACAAAGTTACTCGCTAAAGATCGTGACCATAAACGTGCGCAATAAAATATGAGATCTTGCCTCCTCTAAACCTGTCTTTATTGTCTTTAAATTAAAAGGCAAGCTTCTTATTTTAACTACAGCCGTTTTAGAAATACCAAGGTTATTTCAAAGGAAAATTCGACTAAACTCCTTTATTTCACGCGCAGTTGCTTTTATTCACAAAGAAGGGCCAATGACCGTTTAGCATTAATGAGTTCCCAAATGTATGTCAACTAATTCAACGAACAGGACATAACAGTCAGGTATATTTACAATATTATTTTATGAACTAACCGTCTTTCCTTATGTACAAATAAGCGGTTTCGTAGAGAGGAAATTATTTCCGCTTTGAAAGTCTACATATTTAAAATTTCTACGCTTTGAAGTGTTTTGAGAAGCGTTAACTAGTTAAACAACCACAGTTTGTTTACTTGTGGTGAAAATTTGTGACTATGGATCAGGTTTCCTCAAATCACCAGCCTTGTTGCGAGAAACTGTTTTTGAAACTGAGACACACGCTCTGTTTTTACAATACGCCTGATAAAGGCGTCCGACTCCTTCATCGCGCTTAACTCCGTCTACAAACGAAAGCCTGCAACCTACTTACGTAAGTTCGTTTTAGTTAAGGTGTCGAAATTTTTTACCAGTTATTGTGCGAATACAGAGAATTGACGAAACAAAACATTGTTAGGGTAGGAGGTTCATAAACTGGTACACTGAAACTTTTTAAGATTTAGTGCTGATCGACCCTGATCTGTGTTGCTAAAACACCTAAACAATTGCTTAAAGGCCGTTTGATAGTTACCACTGAATATAAAACAGATCAATGGATTGATGGCAGGATTTGAGCGGGAGAGAAAAAGGATAATTTGGTAACAGATGAAGAAGCTACAAGTTGTAGTAATGTCACTGTCAAAGAGGATTAGCATTGCCATAATACTCCAGGGTAAACAGCACAGTGCAAACCCCAACACGATAGCAATGGCCAACTTAAGCACGTTTCTGTTTCTTTTCGCTCTGAGTTGCTCAGCGTTGGCTGATTGTTCGCCTGGAAACATCTGTGTGTTGAGCTTGATGAGAATGATGGAGTAAAGTGCGGCTAATAGGATCAAAGGGGTGTACAAAAATACAACAAACATTGTGAGCCAGTAAGTTCTATAAGAGGAGAATTCTCTTAACACGTCCTTCCAAAATCTTTTACAAAACAGTTTTCCTTCAATCTCAACAAGTTTGAAGGCGAGAAAGTATGGAGAAGAGATTGCCATCGCGACGATCCAAGTGGCGAGAATGAAGTAGGGGCACACCTTAAAACTGATGACTGGAGAGCGCAGCGGAAGCACCACGGCTCCAAATCGATCTACTGCTATCAGGACCAGGCTCAGAACAGATACAGTATTTGAGACATCTGACAAGAAGGGAGCCAATTTACACAAGGCCTGACCAAGAGGACCACTGAGAAGCCAAGAGTTAGAGTGCAACTCAGTCAGCTTCCACGGGAACAGGAATATTGGATACAGCAGGTCGGACATGGCCATGTTGACGATGAAAAAGTTGGTTGGTTTTCTTAAAGTTGGTGTTTTATAAACAACTATTCCTATCAAAGAATTCCCAACCAGTGAAACAACAAAGATCAGACAGTAAGCTACTGTTTGCCCGATCTTGGATGCTGTGGAATGAAACACATCCAAGCAACTCGATGCATTCACCGTTGCGTTCATGTTTGCTGACTTTCTGATAGTTCTGTTGTTTCACTCACAAATTCGTTTGCTTGACAGCAAGTGTTACCTTATTTATATCAACGGCATCCCAAGCGCGAAGAACAGATGGAGTATTATTTTTGATCTAATTGTTCGAGCGAAATTAGATATACCGCGTCAATCATAAGGTAAGTAACAACGTCTTATTTTCTCGCAACATGCTAATTATTAGAATTTAAATTTAAAGCTAGGCTCCTGTAGAAATCCTCCTAACATTGTCGGAGCGATATATATATATATATATATATTGCAAATGAAAATGAAAAAATGTTTTAGACAACCAATCTCACTTGGCCCTTCCACGCATATCCCGTTCAACCGAAAAGAAGTGATATCCCTCATGTCTTTTCTTAATATGAGGACTCTTCACGAAAACGAAAGTAAACTGAAGTAAAGGGTCTTGCAAGAAATGGGTTAACATTTTGTTTGTAAAAATATACATGAAATTGTACCGATGCGAAACAAAAAGGCGAGATGTAGATGAAGTCATACATTGTTGCGTTAATTACACTTTTCATTTTTCCTTGTTTTAAATTTGGGAGGGTTTCCATAATGACGCACGATACTACCTTAAAGTTTTTTAAACAGGAGAATAATTTCACATATTTTGACACTTGCATATTCTTAATTTATCGAAAGGAAATAGAGACAGGTTAACAACTGCTTGGAAGCGCTTAGAAGGTGCCAGGATAAGAAATCTTTAACGGTTCGTGTTTCTGCGGGTATAACTTTACTTCATTTCGTCCCTTAGAATTCCTAGTCGCCAATATTCCTCATCAATCCACGCAGCGCGTTTTTGATTTTATCAATGGATATACAGATGCGACGGCATAAAGAGAAGGGAAAGAAATTTGAACAACACAGCTCCTGAACAACATTAAGCCGCAAGACGAGCTAACAAAATTCAGACATGCGGCACACCCCTGCAGACACCTTTCACATTTTCTTGTCCGTGTTAATGGTATTCTTAAATATGGTCGTTGACACACATCAGTCAAACGTTTTTATTATTAAAACTTTGTTGGGTAAAACCACTTGCATAATGGAAGATAAAGATCCCTCCTTTTCTCTTGTTTGCCTCCAGTGCATCGACCGTAAATGGCGGTCATCATTACACATTAGTCAATTCACTAGCGAATGTATCTATGAAATTCACTTTGCAACAGGGAAGCGAGTTAAAGGTCGTTAATACCCCATGAGAAACAGTTTATTTAGAAATTCATTTCTAACCATGAAAAGTTATGTTACTAAGTTAAGGCGGGTCATGCTGTCAAAAATAGCTTTTGTTACCTAAATATAAGCGACGCGATCACCAAAATTCCCGCCATATTTTAAACAAATATTTGTCTAGAAGTTATGAAAAGGAGAGTCTTGTGATAAAATTTGAGTTCGAGTATTAGCAGTCATGGACAGCTGTTTCGGCTTTGTTAGCATTCATCAGCATGGCATAGTTTATATGCAGGCTCAAGTACCCACATGAAGAAAACAAGGCTAGCAACGAAAATATAAAGTTTGTGTCAGGATTTGTTTAAAAGTTGTTTGGCTGGGCGAATATTCCGATCTCTCGTTATTTTCCTGTGTGACTTTCCTGAATTCTTTTACTTTTTCGTGTCTTAACTTTCTGACCCCGAAACGTGACCACTCTGTTAAAGCAAATTACTCGGCAGTTATATTTTGACGCCTCATTATTTGTTCTTAATCTTGATTTCCTAGTTTTATGCTTTTGTGCACGTTTCTGCGTCATTAATTTGTAATACAAAACACATTTCCTGACCACTTGCATTAGATAATGTTGAAATGTTCAAACGAAGACCAAAAGATTATTCGATTATGCCTGAAAACTCAGTTCTCCGGTTTTGTTCGGCGCTGGAATTTTTTTTATTATTAGGCTTTCAGTCTGAAAATCAACGATTGTAAGCCTACTCCTGGGGTTAGAACGGAGATCCAGAGACAGAATTTGGCAACCGACTTGTTGAATCAGGCTCTCAACGGACAAACTTACTCGGGAAACTTGATTTAGAAGAAAAGCAACTTTCAAAGGTACAGACCAACAGGACCACTTACAAACCAATGGAATTAACTGTTGAGCGAGTGCTCCCAACGTATTACTCATATTGTTCTCAACTATAAAACACTTGTCACTTGTGACCATAAAGGTGCCCAATAAAATATGAGATCTTGCCTCCTCTAAACCTGTCTTTATTGTCTTTAAATTAAAAGGCAAGCTTCTTATTTTAACTACAGCCGTTTCAGAATTGCCAAGGTTATTTCAAAGGAAAATTAGACACTAAAGTCCTTTATTTCACATGCAGTTGCTTATATTCACAAAGAAGGGCCAATGACCGTTTAGCATTAATGTTTCCCAAATGTATGTCAACTAATTCAACGAACAAGTCATAACACGTATGTTTTTTCGTGAACTAACAGTCTTTCCTTACCTAAAGAGAAGAGGTTTCGTAGAGAGGAAATTATTTCCGCTTTAAAAGTCTACATATTTCAAATTTGTTTGCTTTGAAATGTTTTGAGAAGTGTTGAATAGTTAAACAACCACAGTTTGTTTACTTGTGGTGAAAATTTTTGTCTATGGATCAGGTTTCCTCAAACCACCAGCCTTGTTGCGAGAAAGTTTTTGAAACTGAAACACACGCTCTGTTTTTACAATCAACGCCGTCTACAAGCGGGACATATTCCTTTGAAGGCCTGCAACCTACTTAGTTAAGTTTGTTTACTTAAGGTGTCGAATTTCTCACTAATTATTGTGCGAATACAGAAATCGAGGAAAGAAAACATTGTTAGGGTACAGTGAGGAGTTTCATAAACCGGTGCACTGACAGTTTTTCAGTAAGATTTAGTGCTGATGTGTGTTGCTAAAACACCTTAACAATCCCTTGAGGGATCCCTGATAATTACCATTCAAAATAAAACAGATCAATGGATTGATGGCACAATTTGAGCAGAAGAGAAAATTGAAAATTTGGTAACAGTTGAAGACGCTACAAGTTATAGTAACGTCATTGTCAAAGAAGAATAGCATTGCCATAATACTCCAGGGTAATTAGGACAGTGCAAACCCGAACACGATAGCAATTGCTCAGCGTTGGCTGATTGTTCGCCTGGAACACTTGTATATGTTGTGCCGCGTAGCACTATAAACACAAGTGGTGAAACAGAGAATTAACTCTGCAGTGTAAATTAAAGTGCTAGAGAAACCCATGAAAAACCCACTGGGCGTTAGCCCTAGTAAAGGGTATCAGGGAACCACACGAGGCAAAGAAAAAATTCTTATGACCTCGGTGGGAATCGAACCCACGACCTCCGGATTAGATCTACCGTTGCTAGGAACGGTAGATCTAACCATCTAGATCTACCGTTGCTAGCAACGGTAGATCTAATCCGGAGGTCGTGGGTTCGATTCCCACCGAGGTCAAAAGAATTTTTTCTTTGCCTCGTGTGGTTCCCTGATACCCTTTACTAGGGCTAACGCCCAGTGGGTTTTTCATGGGTTTCTCTAGCACTTTAATTTACACTGCAGAGTTAATTCTCTGTTTCACCACTTGTGTTTATAGTGCTACGCGGCACAACATATATATGTACCCTTACTTTCTCTTCGCCGCGATTCACCACCTTAATCGTCCCCGACTTTCTCTGTCCGACCTCGTAGCTTAGTCGGCAGAGCAACGGTAGATCTAATCCGGAAGTCGTGGGTTCGATTCCCACCGAGGTCATAAGAATTTTTTCTTTGCCTCGTGTGGTTACCTGATACCCTTTACTAGGGCTAACGTCCAGTGGGTTTTTCATAGGTTTCTCTAGCACTTTAATTTACACTGCAGAGTTAATTCTCTGTTTCACCACTGGAACACTTGTATGTTGAGCTTGATGAGAACGACAGAGTAGAGTACGGCTGATAGGTATGTTGTCCGTGTAGATGGTTATTTCAAATATGGTCGTTGACACACATCAGTCAAACGTTTTTATTATTACAACTTCCTCGGGTAAAACCACTTGCATGATGGACAATAACGATCTCTTCTTCTGTCCTGATTGCCTCCAGCGCATCGACCGTGAATGACAGTCACACCCATTAGTCATTCACTAGCAGGTGTATCTACAGAATTCACTTTGTAAGAGGGAAGCGTGTTAAGCGTCGGTAAAACCTCAGGAGAAGCGGTTTATACAGAAAGGCATTTGTAACCATACAAAGTTATATTAGTAAGTTAAGGCCGGTCATACTGTCCAAAATAGTTTATGTTACCTAAATATAAGCGAAGCGATCGCCAAATTTGCTACCATGTTCTAAACAAACGATTGTTTAAAATTTATGAAAATGTGAAGTTTGTGGCGGATGTGGCTTAGAGTGACACGAATACCACACGAACTAATGTGTCTGTGAAAGCTGAAAATCACTCATTGGTCACTCATTGGTTACTACGGCCCCGTGCTAGCGGGCATTACCCCTTAATCTAAATAAAGTTGGAGCCCAAGCATTAGCAATCATGGACAGCTGTTTCGGCCTTCTTAGGCCTCATAAGCATCGCATAACTAATAACCAGGCTCAAGAAACTTTATTTGGTAGATTTAAGAGGTGATGCCCGCTATCACGTGGCCATAGTGCCCAATGAGTGGCTTTCAGCTTACCTAAACGCATTAATTTGTGTGGTATTCTTATCTTGCTATTGGGACGAGTCAATCGATAATCTTACTCCTTTATGATCGTCATTCCTTGATGGCGAGTGCCCTGTTCAAACAATGCATTAAACTAAGCTACCACAAAATAGGCTTGGTCTAAAAATGATAACTCCAAGAGATTGGCCTTTCTGTATTCGATAAATTATCTTTTTTTCTAGAAGCAAGCTACTGACGCCATGGTGTCTAGCCTGGAAAATACCCGGCAAATTAAAATGTGTTTAACGTTTGATGTATCTTCCGTGGTGAAAGTAGCCTGCAAACAGGCTCTCCGTATGGGTTATTCCGAGATTTGCTTTCTAATGGCGCGCGGTCAAAAGCTAGGGGATTGGGGCGGGTGAGAGAGAGGAGAGCCTGCAATGGTCCTTCTACGATTTGAGTATTTACGTTCAGATTCTGAACGTAAATTGCTGATTGGCCAGTTCGACTTGACACATGTCAAATAAGTGAGCAGAGGTATTTCAGACACCGCGAACATAGCCTGCGTGACAGACGCCTTTTTCGGCTCTTGTTTCACACGCCGGATAATTATATGGATTCTCAGCTCAACGAAGCTATCTCGTCTTTGAATTTAAAAGCAAATTGATCTGAAGAAATAGCAATACCTGGCAATTAAGAGTCCCTTAATGAAAAGGATGTACTAACCGTGTTGACTACAAGCATTGGAAAAAGCTTTGTGTTTCAAGTTTTCGCTGTGATGAAATCGCTGGACTCCTCGAGAGCACCACTGCAGATCAGATGGAAGAAGATGCGAATTCTCTGAGGATTGAAAGCAGGGGAACTCGAAAGCTCAGACATGTTTGGAAACCTCCCTCAGTTGCCTGATTTTTTACTCGCCTTGGCCGAAGCGGTGTGCCCTCGACCCACGAAAGCAGGCGTTCCATAGCGGCAAATACACTTCATTTTTCTTCACAACCAGTTTGTTCGAGAACGCTGCGAGCTCGTCAACGTCTCTACATTTCAAAATACATGTAAAGCATTTGCGGCTGCTTTCCCCCTCTTAAGCGCCCGATTCTTTATTAGGCAAATTGTAGCTTTATCTTCAGGTGTTCTAATCATCACATCCCCATTCGAGGACAAAACTAAGACTTTCGCGCTTGCGGTGTTGTCCGGAAGGTCGTCGATATTGAGATGTGCCAGGAGATTCGAATCGGATAATGTGCTCCACTCTGACAAGGTTGATCGTTTTCCTTGCCAAGGAAGATTCAAAAACTACATTTTAAAATCCCTCTCTGGTACAAGGTTTGAAAACGTTCACAAAAGACCCCTGAGAGCGTTATTTTGTCCTCAACGAACACTTGCAAATTCTGCAAAATTCGTCAACCGATTTGACGCTTTGTGGTTTCCTTCCAGTTTTGCGTCGATATGTTTCGTTGGAGTTCATAACATAACAACTAACGCGTAAACAAGCGGACGTGTCGCAGAAAAGTTTTTTGACAGCTGCCTTGACCCAAAGGTCATTTCTGTTTCGTTCTGATTCGTTCATTTCACTTTGATAATTTGACAGATCAGTCAAGCGGAAAAGGGGGCAGAACTCAAATCTTACAAAGACCATTGCAGGCTCTCCCCTCTCTTGCCCGCCCCAATCCCCGATCTTTGACCGCGTGCCATTTAAAGGCAAGTCGACACGACCATCTCTCGGAATACCCAAATGGAGAGCCTGTTTGCAGGCTATGGTGAAAGGAGAGATAGACGTTTGATCATAGAGTTTAGACAGAGAAGAACAAAAGTATTTGCATTGAACTAGATGACACTGAATTTTTATGGAGAGTTTATTGACTTACGACGAAAGAGGCTTTTTATTCGTATTTGCATTGTAATTTGTAAATACTCCCACGCAATGCAAACAAGAGTAAAACTTACCAATAAGGGCCTGTTTACATGGAGGTGGGGGACCCCAGGTAGGTGAGGTAACCCGCCTAGGTGGGGTAACCCACCTCTCCATATAATCTCTCATTTTTATTTGATCATGTTTACATGATAGGTGGGGTAACCCGCCTAGGCGGGTTGCCCGGTCTGCCAGGTAGGGTAACCCTGTCAGCTGGGGTCGCATTTTGCCATGTAAACGACTCAAGGTGGGGTAACCCGCCTAGCCGGGGTCGAGTTGCCTGAGCAGTTAACTGCCTTTGGCGGAGGCTTTGTATCATCAAAAGTGACAGTAAAAAGCTACGGCACTGAAATGTTGCAGCGAGAGCATATAATGAGAGGAAAAGAACACTGACCGCCAAAATGCGTCGTTCGCCCGCCATTTTCTCTGTTTACATGCCTAGCGACCACGCAACAACGTCTAGTAACGTCACCCCGGGACCCCGGGGTTGTAAGTTTGCATGTAAACGCGGGCCATTTTTCGACCACGGCTAGGCGGGTTACCTCACCTACCTGGGGTCCCCCACCTCCATGTAAACAGGCCCTAAACCTAGTAACGCTTTTATGGTTGCCAGAAGACTTACAACACACTCGAATAAGAGTTGACAGCAAATTATAATTGAAACTGACTTTTGATAAAATACTGTCGAACAAAGCTCAAGTGGTAGCATAATGACTGAAAACGTTTGCACTCAGCAGTCTGGTAAAGATAATTAAACGTGGTTTCGAGTTGTATCCTATCAAGTCTGTTACGCAAGTTACAAATTGTACTGTGGACACTGACATTGAATAAAAGAAACTTTAGAATAAACATGAGCACCTTATTTTCTTTGCGCACGAAATTATAAAATAGTTTTTCTTTGGTTGGAGCACCGACTGAAACTAACTCATGTTTCCAACCGGTCTTGACAAAAACAGACAAACTAGAATTCATAAAAAAATTAAGCGCTATTAGACATACGGCCTCAATCATAAGGTAAACAATTATTTATCGGCATAAAGGTCCTATTATCAAATACAATATGTTCATTTCCTCGTAACAAGTTAACAATTAGCGGAAATTCGAATTAAAAGGTAACCTCCTGAAGAGATCCTCCTAATATTGTCGGAACGATATTTACTGAAAATAGAAATTATAAAAATTATAAATTATAAATGGTTTCGCCAGCCAATCGCCAACCGTCCAGTCGAAAAAAGTGAGGGACATGTTTTTTTTGAGAATCAAGAACCTTAATCTATCTCTAATATTTGTACAAAAAAAGACAGAGTTACTCCTCCTTTTCCCTTTCGCCATAGATAACGTCTTAAAGATCACTGTCTTTCGAAAATTCAGCGTTTTGTGGCTCGCGTTTTTATTTATGAAAAATAGCAGTTGGTGGACGACTTAACTGGACTTTTAACGAATCTTGCTTTTCGTGAAAACAAAAGTAAGAAAAAGGCTTCTTGCAGGAAATCAAACTTTGTTTTTAACAGACATGGAAATGGTACTGAGCGGAAAGAGAAGGGCGAGAAGTAGATAAAATCCAGCAAATTATACAGTGCTGCGTTTATTACACTTTCCGGTTTATTTTTTCATTTGTTGAGGAATAATTATTGTCAAAAGAATTTACACAAAGAAAACAAATGAAGTGAATTACGGATTCTTGAGGGAATATCACACAGGAATGGAAACACGCTTCCAGCATACTAATCACTTGATAAAACGCAAGATATTACTCGTATTGTTTTCATTTTTTTAGAAACAGAGTAATTTGTTTCTATTAAGGTATCATAAATTAAATATTAGCTAATATGTGATCGCACTTTCTCTAAACCTGTCTTTATTGTCTTTAAATTTAAAGTCAAGCGCCTTATTCTAACTAGAGCCGTTTCAGAAATCCCCCAAGGCAAATTCGACTTAAAATGACACTCCTGTAATCCTTTATTTCACATACAAAGAATGGTCAATAACCGTTTAGCGTTAATGTCTCCCAAATTTCTGTCAGCTAATCCATCTAACAGATCATAACAGGTATATTTACAATATTTTTTCATGAACTAACAGTCTTTAAGCGTTTTGGTAGATATGAAATCATTTCGGCTTTAAAAGTCTACACATTTTCAATTTCTATGCTTTGAAATGTTTTGAGAAGTATTGAATAGTTAAGCAACCACAGTTTGTTAACCTGTGGTGAACATTTTTGACTTTGAATCAGGTTTCCTCAAACCACCAGCCTTGCTGCGAGACAGGTTTTGAAACTGAGACACATGCTTTGTTTTTACAATACGCCTGATAGAGTCGTCTGACTTCTCCATCGCGCTTAAATTCGTTCTACTTAAGGTGACGAAATTTTTTACCAGTTATAATTGTACGAATACAGAAAACTGACGAAACAGAACATTGTTAGGGTAGGAGTTTCATAAACTGGTACACTAATTTTTTTTAACATTTAGTGCTGATCGACCCGCCTGATCTGTGTTGCTAAAACACCTAAACAATTGCTTAAAGGCTCTTTGATAGTTACCACTGAATATAAAACAGATCAATGGATTGATAGTACAATTTGAGCGGGAGAGAAAGTAGAAAATTTGGAAACAGATGAAGACGCTGAAAGTTCTAGTAATGTCACTGTAAAAGAGGATTAGCATTGTCATAATACTCCAGGGTAACCAGCACAGTGCAAACCCCAACACGATAGCAATGGCCAACTTCAGCAGGTTTCTGTTTCTTTTCTCTCTGAGTTGGTCAGCGTTGGCTGATTGTTCGCCTGGAAACACCTGTTTCTTGAGCTTGATGAGGATGATGGAGTAAAGTGCGGCTGTTAGGGCAAGAGGGATATTAGTAAATAAAACATGTCCTGTGAGCAAGTAAGTTCTATAAGAGGAGAATTCTCCGAACGCTTCATTCCAAAAACTTTGGCAAAACACTTGTCCTTTAAATTCAACCAGTTTGAAGGCAAGGAGATATGGATAACAGATTGCCATCGCGACGATCCAAGTGGCGAGAATGAAGTAGGGGTACAGCTTTGAACTGAGGACTGGAGAGCGCAGCGGAAGCACCACGGCTCCAAATCGATCCACTGCTATCAGGACCAGGCTCTGAATAGATACAGATGTTGAGACATCTGACAAGAAGGGAGCCAATTTACACAAGATCTGACCAAGAGGACCACTGATAAGCCACGATTGGTTAGAGTGCAACTCAGTCAGCCTCCACGGGAACCAGAATATTGGATACAACAGGTCGGACATGGCCATGTTGACAATGAAGAAGTTGCTTGGTTTTCTTAAAGTTGGTGTTTTATACACAACTATTCCTATCAAGGAATTCCCAACAAGCGAAACAACAAAGATCAGAAAGTAAGGTATTGTTTGCCCGATCTTGGATGCTGTGAAATGAAACACATCAAAGAGGCAGCTTGATCCATTCACCGTTGCGTCCATGTTTTTAGACTTTCTAATAGTTCTGCTGTTTGACTCACAAATTCGTTTGCTTGACAGCATGTGTTACCGCATCTATACTGAAGACTCAGATGGAGTATTTGATCTGATTGTTTGAGCGAGATTAGACATACCGCGTCAATCATAAGGTAAATAATAACGTCTTATTTTCTCGGAACATGCTAATGATTAGAATTTAGAATAAATGTTGTCGGAGCGATATATATATTGAAAATGAAAATGAAAATTGTTTTGGACAACTAATCTCACTTGGCCCTTCCACGCATATACCGTTCAACGGAAAAGAAGTGATGGACATCTTTCATGAGAATCAAGAACCTTAATCTATCTCTGATGTTTGTACGAAAAAAAGACAAAGTAACTCCCTCTTTCCCCCTTCCGAGATAAATGTCCTCTTAAAGATCACTGTCTTTTAAAAATTCACTTGTTTTGTGCCGCGCAATTTTACAACATTAGTAGAATGTATATCTTTTGCATTTTTCTTAATATGAGGACTCTACACGGAAACGAAAGTAAACTGAAATAAAGGGTCTTGCAAGAAAAGGGTTAACATTTTGGGTGTAAAAATATACATGAAATTGTACCGATGCGAAAGAAAAAGGCGAGATGTAGATGAAATCATACATTGCTGCGTTAATTACACTTTTTATTTTTCCTTGTTTTTAAATTCGGGAGGGTTTCCGTAATGACACACGATACTAATTTTTTAAACAGGAGAATAATTTGATATATTTTGATACTTGCACCTTAATTTATCGACAGGAAATAGAGACAGGTTAACAACTGCTTGGAAGCGCTTAGAAGGTGCCAAAATCAGAAATCTTAAACGGTTAGTGTTTCTGAAGGTATAACTTTACTTTCGTTCCTTAGAATTCTTAGTTGTCAATATTCCTCATAAATCCACTCGGCGCGTTTTTGATTTTATCAGTGGCTACACAGATGCGACGGCATAAAGAGAAGGGAAAGAAATTTGAACAACACGGCTCCTGAACAACATTACGCCGCAAGACGAAGCAACGAAGTTGAGACATGCGACACACCCCTGCAGGCACCATTCACATTTTGTTGTCCGTGTTAATTGATGGTTTTCTCAAATATGGTCGTTGACAGACATCAGTCAAACGTTTTTATATTAAAACTTTCTTAGGTAAAACCACTTGCATAATGGGGGATAAAGATCTCTCCTTCTCTCTTGTTTGCCTCCAGTGCATCGACTGTGAATGACATTCCGACACATTAATCAGTTCACTAGCAGGTGTAGCTATGGTATTCACTTTGCAAGAGGGAAGCGAGTTAAGGGTCGTTAATACCCCATGAGAGAGTGTTTATTCAGAAAGGCATTTCTAAAACTGCAAAGTTATGTTCGTAAGTTAAGGCGGGCCATACTGTCAAAAACAGTTTATAGTTTATAGTTAATAGTTTATAGGAGAGCAGGGATGGTGTAGTGGTGATAACACTCGCCTCCCACTAATGTGGCGCTGGTTCTCCGATCCTGCGTCTTATGTGGGCTGAGTTTGTTGATCCTCTCCCTTGCTCCGAGAGGTTTATCTCCGGGTACTCCGGTTTTCCCCTGTCCTCAAAAACCAACATTTCTCCCACACGGCCCCACAAGCTTACCGCTTGAAAAAACTAAGTTACTTTACCTTTACCTTTTTAGTCTAAATATAAGCGACCCGATCGAGAAATTTTCCGTCATGAATACCCCAAACATTTATGTGTCGAGGAAAGCTGAAAATCACTCATTGGGCACCTCTACCACGTTGTCACAGTAGCGGGCATTACCCTTTAAATCTACCAAATAAAATTTGAGTCCGAGCTTTAGCAGCCATGGACAGCTGTTTCTACCTTGCCGTTAGGACTGATCTGCATAGCAAAGTTAACATGCAGGCTCAAGAAAACAAGAACGAGAAAACAACCGACGAAAATATTATGTAAAGCTTGTGGCGGGATTTGACTAAAAGTTACTTGGCTGGCTGTATGTTCTGATCTCCCGTTATTTTCCTGTGTGTCTTTCCTGTCTTCTTTTACTAGCTTTTTTCGTGTGTTGACTTTCTGTCCGAAACCTGACCACTCGGTTAAAACAAATTACTTACTACATAGCTCAGTACTTAGTCCGCCTTTAGCTTGTTCACTGTTAGCATAAACAGTTGGCTGATTCCTCGCTGGAATTTGTCACTCGGTTTTCCAAATGATGACGTGAGAAGCCTTGCGTTGGCCTTCCTCTGTAAGATACTTCTTCGTTCCCCATGAAGGACGTTATAGCCGAATTCTAACCAGTGATTGCAAAAGGACGCCAGTTGTACAAAAAAGAAAACAAATAAAATATAACTCATCTCAGTCGTGTTTAATCTCACAGAGTAGTACTCGTGAAGAGAGGTCGCCTAAAAGAGACCTATTGTTTTAAATTTGGTCGGAGAAAACAAACAATAATTTCGGAAAAAGTTAGGGGTTGGTTAAAATTTCAAAACGTGACAGAAAAGAAAACTAACGTAAAGGTCTGTGATGTGTAGTCAAACCACTTGCCCAATCAAATTTAAACAAATCGAGCTCGTATAGCCGCTTCTCGTATTAACTATGTATAGCCAAATAACAGATCTAAGCTAGGTAATTTTAAAATAGTTTTGGGGAGGGACTAATGGTAAGCAAAGAGTGTACTCGTATAGGAAAACATTTACACAAGTGAAATTTGACCCGCGTAATGGAGCACTGTCATCACGAGCCAGAGATGACCGGAAGTTTAAAAATCTTACAAGTCTGGTTGCTAAGGAGTTACGTCTTGGGTCTGCATTGGAGTACCCTGCGAGCAGAGTCTCCTTCGATCTTCCTAGATCAGTCGGGAAGAGGAAGGAGACTCTGCGAGCGCCTTCGAGATTTCCTATTGAGCATGCTCCAACGGAAAGGTAACCGAGCCTCAATCAACCTCGTTGTCAAAATATGTTAATCATTAGTCGCATCGCCTGTGTAGAGAAATAGTGCTTTCGATGTCGACTTTGCACGCCTTGATCCCCATCCTCTCGCACGAATTTATCTGATCAGCAATTAGCGAATCCAGGGGTGAGACAACAAAAAGCATTGGTTCAGCTGGGAACTGTTCCTCAAGGTCGGAAAGTTCTTTCGCAACCACAGGGCAGATTTGGTAAATCAGCGATTTGCCATGACCGGTCGGAAGGGAGACGAAGGTATCGTTGCCACACAAAAAAGTGAATAGAGATCTTGTTTGTGGTTGTGTGAGGCTTGAAATATTGCCGATATTAACTTTCTGGAGAGCGGATTTCACGGCTTTTTCACGAAAGCGAAGCATTGTCACGTAACGTGGGCGCGGAAATAGTCAGCAATTCTTGCGAATAATCATGCGCATCAATGAAAAACCGGTTGACCAACAGGAAACTGGACTGACTCATCCATTTTCTCGGATGAGCGGCGGATCAGAGAATCTCGAAGGCGCTCGCAGAGTCTCCTTCCTCTTCCCGACTGATCTAGGAAGATCGAAGGAGACTCTGCTCGCAGGGTACATTGGAGCCGTCAACGTAGTCGATTTGCGGTTTCACTGCAGGAGCGGCTTCATCGCCAGAAATTTAGGACACGAGACTCCACGCGCGGTTACGCGCGGCAACCTGAAGACTGATCGGGACGCCGAAGTGTATAGAGAGTTGTATGGCCATTCGAGAAAAATAGCAAATATCTCTTTAATAATCAAACAAAGTAAAAATGTGCAACTGAACCATAATAGGTTGTTATATTATAGTGCTAAATATGTAAAGATTACAACAAAGTAAACGACTTTCATGTATATTTTTATCGATTTTCTGCCAACGGTAGTCGCCAAAATTTTTGTAAGGAATCCTATGACATTTATCGAAATCGGGAAAACAGTTTGTTTATGGACCGCGATTACTGGCGAAATAAGCTTGCTGGTAAAAATGTGCAAGTGGGTGTTGTGAAAACACATCTTCAACTTACTTGCCTTCGTTCGTAGAGTCCTCGTAGATTCACTTTCATGTATATTTTCTCCGTTTGAAAATCCCACAAAAGAAAAAACGGCGAAATTTCCATGTTGATTCTTCGATAAATTCCTTAAAATATGCCGAATTCAAAAGGCCATATCTCGGCGAAGCATGCACTAAATTCGCTTCCAGAGCCATCTTTGAAAAGCTGGTTTCTTTTCCTTTCGTTCTGTGTAAACATCATTTTGGTCAGTGGTTTTTTTATGGCACAAGCCGAGTCGATTTACCGCTGTTTCCTCGCTGTTTCGGCAAGTAGAATATGAGCCCGCCATGAGCCTGAAGCAAGGCAAAGCGGACAGCGGTTGATACCAAAACCGCGGGTTTTTTTTAATCTCTTGTAGGTGAAATTATATATTTGTGTTGTACAACACTACAGAGGATAACATGTGTAAATTCCTATATTCCACCGCAGAATTTGCTCTCTTACGAGTCACTGCGCCATCTTGTTTTCGAAAGATATCCGCTGTACTGTGCAGGCTCAAATGTCTCGAATTTCTGGCGATGAACACACTTTCGATATTAAGCAAATGTCATCTGGAAACAGTACACACGTAGAAGAAACAGTTTTAGCGGCTGTGTATTATTGTAAAAAGTGTTTCATGTAAAGCCACTAATTAATCAAATTTAGTGGAATATTCGCGATCGCAATCAGGAGATGTTCAATAACGAGCTAGAGGCTCTACGCAACCAGAAAAAGACATTGAGATCCCGCTGAAATTGACGGAAAACCGTAGCGTGCCGTACGTAAAAAAATGTGACATCCTTTCTGGCTTTACCGAAAGAGCGGACTGTTATAAGGATCACTAGCGCTCTACTAAGAGAAATCCAATACTATTCGACTGGAATGGGTTTTTTTGAACGTTTTCCTTTACTAAACAGGCCTCCAGTAAAAGAATAACCATCACGAGATTTGGGTAAATGTACATGTAACAGCTATGTAACAAAATACACAACTAGTTTCGTGATGCTGGTGTCCGCATCCTCATACAAGGATCCTAGGACTTCAACCAGACAGGACATACAACAGTTTAGTTTTTAATGAGCATTTCTAAAGCACTGTTCATGTTACATATTCCAGAGGCATTCAAGCAAACTATAATGCCACGCCTTCAACCTGGGTAAACTCAGGGAAAGGATACACAACATCAGTTTGCCTAGCTTTCAATGTGAAATTGAAAAAAAACCTGTTCATATTATGTATCCCAGAAGCACTCAGGCATAAAATAATGCCGGGGCTTCAACCTGGATGAACCAGAAAGGATACACAACATTTGACTAGCTTACCATGTGCAATATTTGAAAAAAACCTGTTCATGTTATGTATCCCAGAAGCACTCAGGCATAAAATAATGCCGGGGCTTCAACCTGGATGAACCAGAAAGGATACACAACATTTGACTAGCTTACCATGTGCAATATTTGAAAAAAACCTGTTCATGTTATGTATCCCAGAAGCACTCAGGCATAAAATAATGCCGGGGCTTCAACCTGGATGAACCAGAAAGGATACACAACATTTGACTAGCTTACCATGTGCAATTGAAAAAAAACCTGTTCATGTTATGTATCCCAGAAGCACTCAGGCATAAAATAATGCCAGGACTTCAACCTGGATGAACCAGGTTAAAAATTTCGGTCAACTCAAATAGGTTCAGCAGCTCAAAAGCTCAACAGTCAGGTCAAGCGTCCACCTTAATTCGTGGAACCAAGTTCAGAACGGCAAATATTTTCATGCAAATTTTAATCGATGTTTGTTCCTCGATGGAACACGTTCTATCTGTCTGAATCAGACAGCTAAAGCGTGTTGGTTGATCCAAATTCAGTCTACGAACCGTCGAGTCAGACGAAGAAGTTATAATGAACTCAATTCGCTCAGTTTAGCCGTTCATCTCACGAGAAGTTCGACGTAAAACTGCTGGAACTTACCACATTGGATTTCGTGTCTCCGAGAATTCGCCAACCGCTGTAACATTTGCCATCACTCGATGAAAAACCCGATGCTATTATCTCCTCGAAAATCCCAACGACTTGTGTATGATCATGAGTAAACTGCGAGCTCACGCCGCTTTGCGGTAACAAAATCCTGTCGCTGAAGTGTATTTGAAAAAAGACACTGCATGCTTTAATTGTAGATTGAATATTACTGCACATTTAATTGACTTTTACACCTAATTTTGATGACACGATTGTCAGAAAGATGACTCCTTTATCAGATAAGAAACGACATACGATGATAGATTGAAGGAATAAGAATGTTGCGCGTCACTGGGTATCCAGCTGAGATAGAGGACTAAAAGTCCCCAATCTCAGCTGGATGCCAAGCTATTTTGTTGGTTGCTAAGAGGCTCTGGCTCGTTATGATAGAGGCAGTTACATTTACGCCTCAACGTTCTTCGTTCTTAAACTGGATTTCCCAGTTTTATGTTGTTGTACACAATTGTGTCATTAATTTGTAATACAAAACACACTTCCTGATCACTTGGATTGGATAAGGTTGGAATTTTAAACGAAAGCTAAAAGATTATTCGATTATGCTTGAAAACTTTCTTACGTTTAGTTTGCGCTGGAAGTTTTTTATAACTAGGCCCTCAGTCTGAAAGTCAGCGATTGTAAGCCTGCTCCTAGGATTAGAGCGTAGATCCAGTGCAGGGAAAGAGTTTTTCAACCGATTTGTTGAGTCAGGCTCCCAACGGACACACGGAAGCAGAGTTCATTAACAAGTTGACTGCAAAAAAGTCGTTTTCGGTTGTTTCGGAAGATGGACCGACACCGTCGCTCGCGTTCGCAAAAAATACGACTGTTTTGCGGTCTAATTAACAAGAAAACCAACATTCAAAGGTTCAAACCAACAGCACTACTGATAAACCAATAGATTTCACTGTTGAGCAGGTGCTCGCAACGTATTACCTATATTGTTGTCAACTATAAAACAAAGTCATTTGTCAGCATAAAGGAGCTTGATAAAATATGACATCTTGCGTCCTCTAAACTTGTCTTTATCTGCTACAACAAGGTGCCTCTGAGCCTCGTTCGCGGGCTAACTGGATCATGAGTATATCCTTTTCGACCCTTTTTAATTTCATTCTCAATTCACCCCATTAGCCCACAAATTCAACCAGAATGCCCCCTTTAATAGTAAAATCAAAGGTATCTTAAACAAGCTTGAGAATACTCCTGACCGGCTTTCGAAAATCAATTTTCGAATACAAAATTTTGAGAAGCCTGTTTTAGAAATGTGAACGTAAATGTTTGCCAGGATGGCCAAATGTAATGAGAGGGAGCTGGGATATGCAGATGATAGTAGGACAAGCGTTTACATTCGCTATTTGGAAAAAAAAAATGAGAGAGGGTCACGAGTGGTAGCCAGTGAAGGTCGACAAGAGCAGATGTAATGCATTTAAATTGTGTAAACCAAGATCACGACTGAGGCTTCATGGCAAAGTTGGATTCCAGGCGTGGATCGTCTTTTTCATCGTAATGTTGTTGTTGTTGTTGTTGTTGTTTTTTTTTATCGAGTTTCCATCTTGTCATAGGGGACGCCATGTTGGATCGCACAAGGCGTTGGACGTTTTCGATGAATGTTTTTACACGATATTGGATTAAGATTTTAGATTGCTACACTAGATCACTATCCTGAGTGACAGGGAAACTGAATATTAAAACCATTAACCTTGGCAAGACTGAATTAGGGCGGGGGCGGTGACAACTCTATCAAGGCCCGTTTCGGGGGAAACAAAATTCTTCCGGGAATCTGAAGACTCGGGAATTTTTCTGGGAAATTTGACATAGAGCTGGGATACTGCTGCAAAAACTGAAAGGAATACTGAACAATTTTTTTTATATTTTGATCACTTTAAAAATCGGGAGGATCTTCCAAGTTCCCGTGAGGGTTTAATTAAAGTACGGTGTCATCCCCCGTAAAACTGGTGCAGAGGCAATATCAGAAAACTTATAATAGTTCTTCCATATTTAATTTTTTCTTTTAACATATGGCCCTTTACAGGAACCTAAAGAAATATGCTTGTGGAGTGAGAATTAAAAATTGCCCTCTCAGCTTAATCCACAACAGGTCCTCTTTAGATTCGGTTCTTGGACGAGTATTTCAATTTGTAAAACTTTTTACTGTCTAGGCAAACGCTTGCATGAGCTCGACCGCCTTATGCTAGCTACTGCCCAAGCTAGAATGCGGTGAACCAGTTTATTTGTTTGTTTTTTCCGATAAAGTAAGGCATTCAGTTTCAGAGGTTAGGTGGGCTACGCTGTCTTCTTCCCGTTCTTTTATGCTAAAAGTAAATCTTCCTTCCAGAGGATATTTTTATTCCGCCTCGCTATTGCTCTATTTTGTCCACACCGCTATACTGCATAGAGATTTGTCCGCAGGGTTTTAAATAGTAGGACAGGTGAAAATATGTTGAGTAGGATTTAAGCACGGAAAATAACTATCATACACGAAAAATGTCGCCACTAGTTCCTAAACTAAACGAACGATGATTTTTTTTTTCCACTGACGTAGTTAATCCTGTGTCGCATCTGCATATATGTAACTATCCATAAAACAACGTTGTTTCCTTAAAATTGCCATGAACAAAACGCAACATGAAAGAAAATAAAACCCGTGCCTTATTGTCCTTATATTGCCTTTGTACACTTGAAGGATATGAGAGAAGCCGTCAACATTTCCTCTGGAACCCTTCGCATTCTCCGCTAACTCGTTCGTAATCCTTCGATGAAAATTTTCATCCAGAAACGTGCTTCTGCGATACAAAATTGTTGGCGGGATTGAGCTCAGTTGCTTTTAGCTAGCCTGCGAGCGCAGACGTATTTTCGGTCGTCGCTTCTCCCCGCCCGAAAGAGAGAAGCGACAACCGCAAATACGTCTGTGCTCGCAGGCTAGCTTTTAGCAGAAAAAAAACCGAGCGATCCGATAACACTAAGGTAAGATCTTGAATACACTGTATGATGTTTCTTGTCATTTCGATTTCGGTGGTACCCGTTTAGAAATCGTTACGAATCAGCCACAACAAGAGACAAAGTTTCACTAAATGCATTGAAAGCTTACAATTATTCCCTCCTATTTTTTGAAACTCATATAGCTCAAATGCGGCTCTAGCCTGTGAAAGGCATGTGATCGTGACATAAAATATAATTTGATTTTTGTGAGAAGGAACACATTTTCTGTTGGGGTTGTCTTAAGCAGGGTGTCGATGTTTGGTTTTTTGGCCATACACAGCTTGATCATTTTGAAAGGTTGACACAAAGTAGAGCTTCTGCCGACTTCATTTTAATAAACATATCGGGCTTTCCGAACCCCGAAAAGTCATTGAACACACTGAACGTACGTGCTTACGCCAGCATAACCAGAAATCCTAGACAGTAAGCGGCTTGCCTCGCGGGCGCGGATTCAAAATGGCGGCCAGATCGAGTAAAAGAGTAAATAAGGGATTTTACAAGGCTTTAAACGATGTCAGCACTGCAGATATTTTTAGACTCGACCAGCGACAAAGACAGGCCCTTTTTATCAAGTGGAAAGGGTTCTGAGTCAGCGCAAGTTAAAGGGAAAGGTAAATACTTTCTTTATCGTTCTCTTGATGCACTCGAGGGGTCCTCGAGGGCGATTCGAAGGCTTCTTCCCGCTTTTTTTCGAAATTTGGTCAGTTCTTATGTTCAGCGGCGTCCCTATTGTAACAGGGAATACAACTGACCAAAAAACGAGCTAAAAACAAAATGGCTTCCAAAGTGGAACGAAAACAAACCGGTTTTCGGAGCATTTTTGCTTCACTAATGGCTCCAACCTGGCGTATGGCTCATTCAAAAAATCCTACTTTTCGGTCAAAAAAGGCACTGCCTTAGTGGACGTTTTTTGGGGAGAAAAATATTCCTTTTGGTAGTTTAACATCACATCTTTTGAATGGGATGTTGGGGAAACGTATCGGAGAAACTATTTTCTCTCTGAAGACGAAGGGAGGCATGAAGGTCAACACTACTTTAAGAGGTTAGTAAGAGGATATTGTGTTCATTTATGACTCTACTTCGATCAAAAAAGGCACTGCCTAGAATAATTTTATCCTGACATTTCCTTCGATTGAAGTGCTGTACGATCGTTGCTTTATCGATTTTGAAGTTGGGGAAAGTTGCATTTTCGGCGACAAGGACATAATATGCAATAGTTTATAATTTCCCCCTCATTCTCTTTATGATCTGCCGCCATATTTAATCCGTATATGTGTCCTTTGCGCATGCTTGCAGCCTAGGAGGCAGCCATGTTGTATAGAATTTCTGGCTATGGGTTTTTTCGAAGCGTCAGAATCCTTCCATAAATCGCTTCGACCATCGCCGGCATACCATCGTCCATCGTACTATCCTGGTAATCAAACTGTACTGAAAGCTACTGGTCGATATATAGATTTGAAATTTAGTTGAACAGGTTCGCTCACTGATGTTTTAGAATACCACGCGAGCGCAGACAAGGAATCGAAGACTCGCCGCCCCCCACCCTACATTTTTTCTCCTTCCCAGGAACTGCAGCGCACTTCCAAATTCAAACTTTACAGGATCAGCCATTTCAGTTGTCTTTAGACGGAGCACGTTTTAAACGTTTGAAACAGTTTTGATCCATTTCCCTTAGCGCGTAATCTTATCTACGTTCTTCCCTCTTAATCTTGTTTTAGCATTCGGATAAATTTTGAAATACAACTACAGTGATAAGAGCAGAAGGCAGAAAAAAATTGTGGGAAAGTTTCTTCATTCGATATCGTTTCACTCAATTTATTTGGTGCAAATACAGTGCACGCTTTTGCCGGCCGAAATGAAACACCTGAAAATTATTTACATCAAATACAATTTAATTGTACCAGTAAATGAATTTATTCAAGACATGTTCACACGAGATGCGAAGTTCTCTACCAAAGTTTAACATTTAATTACCCTCCCCCAACTCGTAACCAAATAATACAACTGAAACGACCGTATAATTTACCGCTAATGTAAGGGAAAATTGACAGTAGAAATACAGCGGTGCCGGTGTTACAAAATTCTTACACAAGTACTAAGAAAGAACGGACAAAATGTTGTGTATTGAGTGTGAATATCACTTATATCTGAAGCAAATTTGAACAGAATCAACAAAATTTCTCTTCTGTTTTCTAACGCTCTGTCATCAGATCTGGCATGTTCAATCATTTGTTTCTTTACTTCGTTTCACTTTCAATTCACTTGGAGATACAAAATTTAGCTGCTAACCGTGTAGATACATGTACGAACATGATAAATGAACCCTGATTTTTATCTTGATTGAAGAGATCAAAATGCTGAAACACGAACGACGAACGAGGTCCAAGCAGGACAGTGAACTTCGAGGTAGTTCTGTTGATAGTTAAGTGAATACCGGACTTGGGCAAAGCAACCACTGTGTGTAGACGGTCTTTCTTTTCTCAAATCCATCGCGCGAAAGGAAAGTAAAAAATCTAAATTGCAAAACAGAATGAGAGGAGACTGGTTCTCCCTTTGTTTCGCCTCCGCGCATCTCGCTTCTTGCGGCTTCGCCACTCGCTAGATTCAATGCGCGCTTCTAACGTTAGAAGAAGAAAGAGACTGTTCGCAGTCGAAAAGAGGGACGAGGAAGGGAAAAACGTTAGGGCAGTGAAGGGAGAGATTAATAATTTAACGATACCACCTATGAATAAAATGTCAGCACATTCGTCTGATTGCCACGCACGAGCAGTACTGGGGGCAGGTCAGCGGACAGCACCTCAAGCCAGCTCATGTACATCAAGGGAGTGGTGACGTCAGTGACAGGGACTGGAATGGAGATCACCACCAGTCTGGTTTCCGGTGAGCAGTTTTGCCTCACTAGCTCTCCTATGCGGATCGTCCTGAGAATCTTCTGGTCTTCAATGGGGGCGTCTCCAAGCTCTTCCTTGACTGGAAGACGCCTGAACGCATCAATGCTTTCTTTGGACGGCTTTTTGTTGACTCCCTCGGTCTGCTCCACGCAGCTTGCATCGATGCGGAATTTCTTCAGCAAATTGGCCATCCGTAGTCCCTGAGGGTTAACCTCGTGCTTAGAGCGGATATCAGCGGAGAAGAATCTAAGCTTGCAGTTCTTCCAGGCGCGATGAAGGGTCAGCAAGTACGGGATGAGGACGGTTAACCCGCCGTCATCGTAAAGCCACCACACGTCTATCGTTCCCGTCTGCTTCTCCTTCAACGCAATCTTGACGTGCTCCGCTTTCGCTCCATCATCGCTCGGTTCCGGTGACACCTTATCAGGGCTGGTAAGGCTGACCTTCTCTTCCTTCGTCGCTCCCTTTGACGGAGAAGAAGGCGGCTTCGGTGTAGAATATTCATCTTCGTCCATGATGGAGTCGGAAGGTGTATCCGTGTCATTGCCACTTTCCTCGTCAACTTTCTTCTGCTCCTCGTTCATGCGAAGGATTACCAAGCCATAGTTGAGCTCGAAGATGTCGTTGACAACTCCGAGATAATCAACTACCTCTTTTGAGTACCTTTTGTCCGTCCAGTTATTCTTGAAGCCCATCACAACTGTGTTTGGGCGCATTTTCCCCAAACCGGCGAGATGCATCATAGACTGCACGCCCGCTCGAAGACTGAGGGCTGCAGAAAGAAGAAATAGCTACTGAGAAATACTTTCCTGTGATACGAAGTCCGATGAAGCCACGTTTTGAGTCCGTGGATAAAATCCTAAAGTGCGACCAGTGTGACCTGCGCTGAGTTTGTCGGGAGAAATCCTAGAGCGTGCATGGTCTTTCAAATGAAAGCTATCGAGTAGGCGTTGCCTTGTCTATTACACTAAACAACAAAGCTCTAATTTTGTGGGGAGCAGGGTTGGCGCAGTGGTGAGAGCGCTCGCCTTCCACCAATATGTCCTGGGTTCAATTCCCGGTGGGCTGAATTTGTTGGTTCTCTACTCTGCTCCGAGAGGTTTTTCTCCGGGTACTCCGGTTTTCCCCTCTCGTTAAAAACCAACATTTGATTTACAAGCTCCCCAATTAAAACGCGTTCAGCTAGAATGATTTGACACTTAAATAAATTTATTATTATTATTATTATTATTATTATTATTATTATTATTATATTATTATTGTGTTAAAATTCTTAACCGTGACTGTGACCGTTCAAATTAAAGTTCATTTTTTGGAAGTGACTTATACACTGTAAGTAAGATTCTAAGGAAGGCCAAACACAAAGTGATTTATCTTTTTATATTTCTATATATTACATTTAATATTATACAGACCTGAACTTTTACCGTTTTTAAATATAGGATTGTTTGATTGATAGAAAGACAGAAATCCCTCTCACCTGTAGTCACAGCACGAAATGATTTAATTTTGTTTTCTCTAATCCACTGTGTGTCCTCTTTGTCGGAAGGAAGCGCTTCGAACTGCCTCTTGATCACGTTGCCATACACCATCAGGCTTACATTCTTAGTAATCTGCGACACGAGGTGTGTCAAGTTCGGCCTATCCTGGGGGCGACCAGTTAGCACCAAACAGTGGGGGCGAAAATTCTTCACGTGATCCTCTATCCCTTCAAGTCGTCGCGTGTAGCGGAGAGCTTGGATAAAAGAGAAGGCCTGGGACGAGGAACCCCAGTTTACCTGAAATGGAGGACAAGAATAACGTAATTATCGTAAACAACCCTTGTTACTCCATGGTTGCAAAAACTTCCGACCTGGAATCCCCATAATAACTTCTATTTCCAGTAGGGATTAAATTCGAGCCCTTTAACGGATCGCGTAACGTAAATAAGACAAGAGTAATTCACAAAATCTAAACCTCGTTAGAAGTGAACCCATACATGGATGCCATTCAACAAGATAATGGGTTTAAGGGAATTTGTTTCACTTTTCATTTACTGCAAAGTATTAATTTATTTGTGAATAAATGATGATGATGATGATGATGATGATGAAAGATGGTGGTGATGGTGACGATGATGGGGATGATAATGATGATGATGATAATGGTGGTGATGAAGACGATGACGATTTGATGATGTTGAATGTTTCTCGATGATGATGATGATGATGATGATGATGACATCTGGTGGTAATAATTATGATCGTTTCCTAAACGTCATCGTTCCCTTTGGAAAAGGAGCAGAAAATCTTACAATTTCGACGTAACTTGCATATCCAATGCTATATATTGTAGAACGGACTTGACTACAACCTAAAAATATGGATTGTCTTCATTGAAAGAGTAAATTGCTCTCTGAAAAGCGCTTAAGCCATTCAAAGTGTTCCCTTTGAGAGGAACTAAAGTTAACCGGCCCTTTTGTTCCCTTTATGTGGAGTATGATTCCTTTATTGAAAACAACATAAATTGATTAAAAAAACACTGCAGATGACCAAGAAGCACTTGCAGTAACGTAGAGAGGTATTGTTCAAAGACCCTTATTATGCCATTCAAAGGTATGGAAATGCTGTCTCCGTGTATCCGTCATATCCACCATACTTTAAGAAATTCATTAAACACCAAGTTGTCCCCGGCACTAAAATATCTCAGATAAGACGAAAACACAGCAAGTGGATGAGATACACGTACAATGACATAAGGCAGTAATGACCAAAGACCCTAATCACTATGCCATTCAACGATCTAGAAGTGCTGTCTCCGTGTATCCGTCATATCCACCATACTTTGAGAAATTTATTGATCTACAAGTTGTCCCCGGCACTAAAATATCTCAAATAAGACGGAAACACAGGAGATGACGGAGATACACTTACAGATAAGCTGAAAGGAATAATAATAAATATAAATATAATAATAATAATATTATTATTATTATTATTATTATTATTATTGTTATTTATATTCCTTTCAGCTTCTCTGTAATTCAAAGATCTAGAAGTGCTGTCTCCGTGTATCCGTCATATCCACCATACTTTGAGAAATTTATTGATCTACAAGTTGTCACCGGCACTAAAATATCTCAAATAAGACGGAAACATAGGAGATGACGGAGACACACTTTCAGATAAGCTGAAAGGAATAATAATAAATATCATAATAATAATAATAATATTAATCATAATAACAGTAGTAGTAGTAGTAGTAGTAGTAGTAGTACTACTACTACTACTACTACTACTACTACTACTACAACTGTTATTAATATTATTATTATTATTATTATTATTATTATTATTTATATTCCTTTCAGCTTATCTGTAAGTGTATCTCCGTCATCTCCTGTGTTTCCGTCTTCTCTGAGATATTTTAGTGCCGGGAACAACTTGGACTTCAATGAATTTCTTAAAGTACTGTGGATATGACGGATACACGGAGACAGCACTTCCACATCTCTGAATGGCATGATAAGGGCTTTGAATAGTGCCTCCCTATCTTACTGCAAGTGCATCTTCGTCAAGTACCGTTTGAGATATTTTGAGTGACGGACAATTTGGAGTTGAATGAATTTCTTTCAGACATGGCTGATATGACGAATGCATGGAGACAGCACTTACAGTTATATCATTTGGAGTTAGGAATAGCATCATCTTTCAGTGTTCTTTAATAGTAGTTTAATATTCATGTAGTATCTCGTGCTTGCACATTCAATTCTGTTTGCGGAATTCCTTGCTCGCCGCCAGACAAATTGCTTGCACAAATATTTACAAGATAATTTTACAACCATTGTTTGATAGTTGTCACCTTCTTTTAAATATTCCTGGAACATTGCTAATTACATACTTTGGTCTTTCTTTGCTATTTTTACTTGTTTGGGGTAGGATTATAACTGCTACCAGTGCATTGGACTGCACGCTTTTTGGCATAAGTTTGGGATATCGTTTTCCAATGTGCTAAAATCACTAAATTCCTCGAAAAAAAAATCCATGCCAAGAAACGGACGCAATATATAATCGTTATTCTCTCAGAATACTTTTGCACCGCTTTCAAAGCAAGCATGCGTTTCTTTCAAAGATATTGGATATCTCACAAAAGTTTTAATATTTAATTTTCAAAGCCAACAAAATTCGTCCACTACGCAGCATTCGGTATTCGCTACCTATCAATAGCTTTAAAGCCTTTGAATGAAACACCAAAAGAATTTTAGTATCGCTATTTCGTTCAAATTATCATGGTTACTCCTTGAAACAAAAAAGAGTCACAGAATTTAAATCAGCTATTACGTGAAATGCTATAAAAGCGAAAGGCTTAGACTTGCTCTCACCAGTTGCAAAGTTGAAATCGTGATGGCAAGTGCTCCTGCTCGGCAGCTCAACAGTAAGGTATGTATCCTGTGCTTTATCTTAAGTTGTGTTTAGTCAAAGGGTGAAGAGTTAAGTCTTGTATCGAATTCAAGTAGGAGTGCTAACGTTGCTATTTTTCTGTTTGACTCTCTTGCAGAATATTCGAAGTGCTCTTGTAAGCAAAGTGTTACCAATCGTTCAGGAAAAATGTTCCGTGATCTCAGCTAAAGTGACCTACAACACATCGCAAGAGACAAGAGACCAAGACAAGCTATGGTTAGAAATATGTGCGAAACGAGACGCGTGCGACAAAGCCATGAAGAAAATCAAGGAGATGGCATTTTTCTTTTCTTCAGTTGCAGTTGTGGAAAAGAAAGTTCAGGAAAACGAATGTGAAGAAGACAAAGATGGTGACGAAGAAACGCCGAATAGTAATTCTCAAAGGAAGAAAAAGGTCTATTGGCCTGCAATATCGTATTGGATAGCTCTGCAATCCAGAGATGGCCTTAGAATGTCAACTATTCCAGTTCACTCAGCGGTTCTGGAAACAGGCATGGAAGTCACAGCTAAATCTGTACAAGAATGTTCGAGAGGAAAGGAAGAAATTGCAGTCGCTCCCTTGTGCACAACAGTGAAAGACCATAATAACAGCTTCTTGCAAAGAAAAGTTGATGTGTCGTTTCAGCATTGTTTAGAGGCGCTTGAATCGCAGATATTGGAAGAGCCTGTTCCATCAATTCACGGCAGCGAACGTGTCGTCCGCCTGCAAGTTCAAAGTCCCGTTTTTTCATCGGAATTGAAAAACAGGGCAATCCCGGCACTTACTAGAGCTGGTCTGGTATTTGACGTCTTTGGAATAGAAAATGTGAAAGAGTCGGAAAGTCAGCAGTCTATTGGAAGGGCCTTGTCCAAGTCTCCCGTCATTGTTGCACTAAACAAAATTGAGAGAGCCATGGCAAAACTGGGCTACGCGTTACACAAAGGCGACGTTTTCAAGAAAAACGAAGCTTCAATGTATACCTTCGAACACGCTTGCTCCATCAGAAAGTTCCTGTCAGTCCTGGCAAACAACGATCAATTGAAGGAGATTATCATCACAAATTTCAACAAGCTAGAATCTATACTGGCCGACCCCGAGAGCGAATTTACGAAACAGTTAAGAATCAACTACGACTTAATTGAAGTTTTAAATGGTTGGTGTTTCTCGCTAAGTCAAAGAAGATTTGTCCAAAACCCCATTAAAGAAATTGGAAAAGAATGTCCGCGAGCATTTGTACAGTACTCCCACACTAAAGAGCCAGAGGCCAAGTACTTTCAAGAAATTCTAGAGAACAGCTTAAGTCCGACTGGTGTGACACACTTCTGCGAATACTACTTGCGTCTTCTAAATCACGGAATTAAACAACACAAAGAGAAAGTCATGTGCTTAATTGGGGAGCCAAACAGCGGGAAAACAAGCCTATTCACGCCTATCACTCGGATAATTCCTGCTAGGTATTTGCTGTTTTGGTCTTGTTTTTGACTGCTTCATCAGGTAGAAAATATCAACGCAACCTCGGAAGTGTTTTTCAACCGTTGAGAGGGGTCCTCACCCAAAATAAAGCACATGCAAAGGTCGAATGTTCACTCGATTTTGTACAATTAATTGTTTATGTCTCCGTTCACAGGTACATCGCCATGATAACCAAACAGAAAGCCTTTAACAAGAGTCTGGTTGACCAAAGGACCCAAGTCATCTTCATGGATGAAGCACACGTCAAGCTTTTAGATCCCGATGACTGGAAAGTTTTGACGCAGGGGGGACTTACCGCTCACGATCGGAAATACAGAAGCTCTAGCCAACAGGAAATTCGATGTCCCATGTTCATCACCTGCCAAACAGAAATGGATTTTGGGGAAGAGCACAACGCGGCCATGGATGCACGTCTACGCAAGTTCTATTTTAAAAGTCTGAACTCTCGACCAATTCCAGGAGTACAGCAGTCATTGCGTGACAGTGCAATGGATTGTATCGTGTGGGCAAGCAGAGTGGCGCGCACTCCAGATGATGAGCTTCCCCCTCCAATGCCTGGATCAGCTGCAAAGCCAAATGAATTTGATGACGAGGAAAGGAATAGAATCGCAACGATAAACCTGGAAGACAGTGAAAGCGAACAAGAAGCAAGTGTTGAAGAAGGGCAACTCGTGGTAGAAACTGACGACGACCTATCTGAAGGAGAAGTCAACCAAGTAAATTCGGATGCCGAATCAACGTTTTCTGACGGATGGGAGAGTACGCTTGAAAAAATATCTGAGCTTCGAGAGCAGCAGCCATGCAACAGCTTGAGACAAAGGCAACTGGGGCTCATTGCAGCTGGAGTGAAGCGTGCCACGAAGGAGAGAGAAACTGAAGCACAACGGGCTAAGGCGCGGATTCTTGCCGAGACAAGACAACATTGGATATCTCTTGGAATGATTCGAGAGGAAGATGCTCACTTGCTGGAGACGGTTGAAGGCCCATACCATCCCAGAATTGAACTTTCACGGCAAGAGTACTTCGCGAAAAAGAAAGAAGAAGAGCAGAAGAATTTGCAGGATAAAGCGTCCAATTACTATGAGAACGAGTGGGTGTGGGCAAAGGAAAAAGAATTGCGACAGCTACAAGAACAAGAGGAAACTGCAAGGGATGGCGATGTCAAACGCGCTGTGCATTACATGATTGGAGTTACTGTGGAAGCCCTCAAGTTGAACTTCAAACGAGATGAGTTACCTGGCCTCTCCAGACTTGTTATCATGGAAAGAAAGAAAAGAGCATTGGATATGAAGTGGTTATCCAGGGAACAGGCCGAACGTGTTACGAGCGTATGGGAACCCATGCCATACCCATTCAATGGAAAAGAATGCGAATGCGACGATCAAGATATTTTCATCACTCCTTCTTCTTCCCAGACACCAACACGGAAAAGCACAAGCCAGAACGTCTTTCAGAGAGGAAAATCTAGAAAACGGCCATCCCAAACAAGCACTCCAGTACCCAAGAAGGGAAGGATAACGAACTTTTTCAAACCTAGCCAACAATGAAAATCGATGTTATCATAAGTAAAACAGATATTTTCAGAAATATGTAGATATTGGGTGCTAAGTTATCGACATTAAAAAGACAAAGTATCAGGCAGTCAATTGTATGCCAACTGATTTGAGCCTCTTAGACTGAAACGAAGAAAATAAATGTCATAACTAGAATTGCTGTATTTAGGCCCCGTGTTTCCAGAGAATTTGTTAATAGTATTTCATCCGATGGAGGTTTAACGTAAGTGGTCTTCCAGTTAAACATTACACTATTTTGCTATGGTTAATTTAGTACTTTTTGAACTTTCTGGCTGCGCGATTTAAGAGAGAGTTTGGTTTTCGCCCTTTTTGAAAATGAAAGTCTGGATCTCTAAGAATAGCTGTCCAATTTCCGAAACCATGGCGTTCAAGTCCCATCCTCAAATATTGATCCTCTTCTGGAGTAAATAGCAGAATTTTCCTTCCCGTAAAAGAATCGGGTGTTTTCGAAACATTCTTGCTTTTGGAATTAGTGGGCGTAATGTGAATGTCAGTGTGTTCTTCGGGGACCGACCCATCGTCATTGTCCTCTTGTTCTGGCGAAGACGCTGATTTGTCTGAAAGTCGTGATCGAACATCCATTTCTAGCGCCGATCCCTTTTCGCCATAAAGGGTTTCCAGGTATTCGTGCGCCTTGGTCGCGATTTCTCGCGATCTTTGCTTTTGGTAATGCACTCTTGCCACAACTGAGCTATGCTTCTGGTCCTCGGAGATCGTGCCTTGCGCGTTGCTACTAAGTTTCTTGGAGCTGACTGTCTCCACTATTTGTCGGTAACGAGTCGGGTGAACGTATTTCCCGATCGCGTCAAACACTAACTTGCTCATCAGCTCGCCAAGTTTGTTGTGCTGGCCGCCATTCCTCGTGACTAAAACGTAATCACAAGTCGGTTTCAAGTGAGGGCGAATGTGGTCGATGTAACCATCCAACACCTGCATGCTTGTGTCGGTGAGGAAGAAAGAATCAAAGCCATACTTTCCTGCCGTCTTGAACATTTTCTGATCGATAAATCCCCCGTTGGTCTTTGCTGTGCGCACCATATCAACGGTCAAAAACTGATAGGTCATCGGGCGGGAACCTTTGACCTTGATAAACAAATACACCGCAAGAAACTTTGTGGCAAAGGACAACTCCAGTGGTGATACTGTAGCTGGTTTATCCTTGCATGTTTTAAGTACGTTCTCGTAGCGAGGCAAGTAACGCGCAACAACTTCCAAAAGCTCTTCTAGCGTGGCCCAATGTCCCTTGGATTCTAGGGTGTCGATGTCGAGTTCATTGATCCATTGCAACCGCATCATTTTCGAAACTGTTTTACGGGCCTTTTTCAGATATGTTTCCGTAGAAGACAAGCCCCTCAATACAACATCGGATGCACCATTCACTTTTCTGAAATCCGCCAATTCTGCAATGGCGTCTAAGTAGCCAATGCGCCCTGCGTGTCCTAGTTCCCAATCATCTTGCATCGTATCAACGAATTTAAATAGGAGATTAGGCGAACATAAACTAAAGTCGACAATGTCAAATGTGAGCTCCTCTTCGTCTTCGCAACAAAATTTAAGAAACTTTAAGCACCTGTTGACGATTTGTTGTGCTTGTCGATCACTTTTACAGCCTCCGCCACTTCCTGTGAGCCACGACAAGAAATTCTTAGCAATGTCGCTCGTCTTGTCAAAAGTCGCAACTGTCCTCATTTTGCGCGCAGTCTTCTGATCAGTGGCTGTATTATTGTGCGCTTGACCATCAAACGATTCGATTTGAACGCTGTTTGGCTTCTCGTCGAAATAATAGTACCAAGAGTGCTTGCTCTTTACGTGTTTTCTACAGCCTCTTTGTGTAGTGAATCCATCGTGCTTACAAATTTGCACTGGGCAGTGAAAAAGACCATCACAGTCATCCTCTTCTAAGTGAAGTCTCTTTGGTTTAGGCGATGCATTTGCTAACATTGACCAGTTGACATCCTTGCCTCGTTTGTTCATCTTAAGCATTTGGTTGCAATCGATGTATTTCTAAAGAATGCACGCATATATATACTAGTAAAAGGTTCCCCAAGAGATCATCCTATTCGCCAATAAGATATTTCTTAGCTCATCTCTGCCCACACTTGGTCATTCTTGCCCCTTGCCTCATTGTTTCCTTGTCCGTATTTGGTACACAATTAATCAAAAGGAACAAAGACACAAGCCTGAACTTGCCAGGGCCAGCCCGGACGAGATTAAACGTGTAGCGGGCAAGCCCCACACTTAACTTGATTGTTGAAGGATGTATGTTTTGATAAATTTGTATAGATGAGGTGATGAACAGTAGTTTCAGACAGCCTATTCCTTTTTACACTTTGCGCAAAATGGAACGCTAGTTCCTTTGTCACAAATTTGGAGCCTGTTCCCATTTATACGCCGGACATAACACTCATCTTAAGGAACAAACAATCACCTCGTCCATGAATAGGAACCATTTGAACCGAAAGGGAACAAGGCGTTCCGAACAGATAGCCTATTCCTTTTTACACTTTGCGCAAAATGGAACGCTAGTTCCTTTGTCACAAATTCGGAGCCTGTTCCCATTTATACGCGAATCACCTCGGACATGAATAGGAACCATTTGAACCGAAAGGGAACAAGGCGTTCCGAACTGCAGTGGATATGCCAGTGAATAGGAACGACTAGTTCCTTACTGTGTCGAGCGATAAATTAGATTGGGAACATCTGTTCCCCAACCACTTTGAAAGGAACATGAAAGGAAATCGGAACTGATGAAAGAGGACCTTTTGTTCCTGAAAGGATAAGAGAGGAACCAATTGTTCCTTTTGACTAGCATGAAAAGGAACTTTATGTTCCAATTTTGTTGCTAATGGACCAGATTGTTCCGAAATTTGCCAACCTCTGTTCCTATTGTGCAAATAAAGTTCCTTTATTGTGCGTAATAAAGGAACAAAAACAAAAACGCGCGGAACACTACGTGTTTAGAAAAAACACTTTTCCTTGTGTCGCGTCACTAAAAATCCAACTTTGAAGATTTCCTCATGTAAAAAATGGCCCAACAATACTGAGGACAAAAATCCAATTGAAACCTACAGTGTTTTAACCCCAAATGGTGCTCTCATTACTTTTGGGTAATGTTAATGATGATGGTGACGATGACGATGATGAGAATGGTAATGCTGACGGTGATGGTGATGATGACGATTGCGATTTTAATGATGTTGAATGTTTCATGGATCCCATTTGTCAGTACGTGGGTACTCTGATAACTCACGGATGACGTCAAAATAGAGGTGCGCTATGAGCCGAAGGCGAGTAGCGCGATTGACGTTCTTACCATCCGCGTTTTGACGTCCTCCGTGAGTTATCAGAGAATATACGCGCTGGCAAATGGAACAATTATTTTTTAGCTATTTTGTGTAAACAAAATCGCTCTATGTCAGCGACATAGATGGTAGATTGGTAGATGTAGGTAGATTGGTAGATGTAGCAAACAACTGCAAATCCGCTTGCAGAAACATGACGGAAACGAAAACCGGCGGAAATCTGCTGGCTTAAATATAACGGAAATGTGACTTGGCATTTCCGTTCCGGAAACGTAACGGAATCACGTAGACTTGAATTTTCACATTTCCGCAAGACGTAAACGCAACGGAAACGTGGAGTTGCATGTTTCCGCCACGTTTCAGAAATACGGAAACATGTGATTTCGTCCTGCGTGAAGCTTAAGAAATTCTTACGTGGTCGGATGGTTCTGCCTTGAACCAATGAAATAAAGGTGTCTTTAGATGGCATTGTTTGAGCCAGCGGCCAATCTAATTCCCTGTTTTGAACGTGTTTTTGAAAGCATGTGGTCAGTGATGGTCAGCACTGAGACTAAGTTACACATGCTTGTTGATTATGCTCAAAGGAACATCAGCGTGGAATGTCACGCGTCATCCATTCATTGTTGCGTGATGTATTTATTACTATTACGCTAAGGGGTACCACCATTATGTTAGTCTTTCCGCCGGAGAAAAGGTTTGTATATTTAACGCATGCGTGAATGACAACAATAGGCGTGAGATACTGGAGTCAGATTAGAATGAAGTATGAGTTGTGCTGTTTCGATGGATAATGAAGGTAGTAAGGTGGGGACGAAAGTATTTGAAGTTTACGGCCGCTGCTTGTTGGTTATAACAACCGTATGTTTAGTCTCCTTCGCAGACGCTCTTTTGGTTCGTCACGCAATCTTCCTTCCCAATGAACGTCTGCTGAAACGAGCAGCACATTCCTTTCCCATTGTTAGCAAAGATCAGCCAGAGTCCACGTAAAAATTACTACAGAGTCAATCAGCGCTAAGTCACTGTGTAATGAAAAGCCAATCAAATGTTGTGTTTAAAATGCTCCTTGACAGCCTCGCAAAAGTTCTATTTTTCTCGGAATTAAATAATTCCAAATCGCGACTAAATGTTACTCCAAAAAAAATTATTGGAAACAATTGCTTCCTCAGTGTGTAGTTCCATTGCGAGAATACCAGTGTTCGGTAAGAGTTCTGTGGACACACCGGGGATCGGAAATGTCTTGTAAATCGATTTAAGTGTCTTTTCTTTGAGCGACACGTTCGTCCTTTCCCAATGTCAAAGCGGTTACTTCACTTTAAAAAGCAAACCTGCGTGCAGTGCAAGAGGAAATTTAATGAGAAATACAAGAAAGCTGTAATCAGAACGAAGCGAGTACGGCGAGATTCAACTGATCGGAGGTGGACGTTGATTGCATCGCACCTTCAACTCTGAAACGTACCGCAGCAAAATTACTGAAATTTGTTACCTTCCCTACCACCTCTATTTCTTCGGAAGAAGACAATGGCGAAAATTCTGCATTATTTATGGAAAGGTTGCGAAGTCAATCGGGGATTATTTCGTCAAGCACCTAGAAAATTCCCTAAACTGCGCCGCCAACAAACGAAGTCGGTTTGTTTATCGTACTTTCACCTATCTCGGCGCCTAATTTGACATGGTCTACTTCGATACCAAATGCGTTGCTCTCAAAATCGGAGAGAGACCGTCAGCCCATGGAAGATCTGTATTGAAAACATCCCTTCATCATCCCAGTAAAACTGTCAACAAACGTTTGCTGTCAGACTATGAAACTAGTGTCGAGCCAAAAGACCTAGTCTACGAAGGAGACTACCGTGTGTTTTGCTGCTCATATTTGTTAATGGATGAACTGGATTCAACACAAGACTTTCAAGCATTAAAAATTGTCATCTGACGTTTTCGAGAGAAGTGTCTTTACCATTTTGAATTGCGTGCGATGCACAACCTGTTCTGTGAAATGATACCTGCACCTCCTAGAAAGACTAAAAAGTCCTTCAATGATTTTTCAGCATCTTTGAATTTTTTCATCCCGATGAAAACGAAAGTAGAACTATGTTAGTGGCACTGGACCACTTCTGAGGAGAATTTTTAAGGGCGGTTAAAAACAATGAAATTTAGTTTTTGAGAATTGAAACGTCGAATTATTCAAACAACCCGTAGTGTAACCGCAAGAGACTTAGCGGGGAAGAAATGCCGTTCTGAGATCAAGCAGTGTTCTTTAAATCACATATTACTATTTGCCATTGAACTGATTGAATGCTCTGATTATCGGAAATAATGCAGGCGGTGAAAAGCGGCAAAAAACGTTAAACGAATAATGCTCGTCGCAATTGATTCAGCATCAAGGTAATTTGGTTGAGCGGTTCCTACCCGGGGAGCAAATATTTAGTTTCGAAGTGGACGAGTGCTTAGTTTTGTAATTTTTCTTGTGTTTTTTTTTTTTTGTTCTTTTGCTAATTTTGTCAAAACTGCAAGAACATTGTTAAGGTACGTAGTTGCACTGGGTAAGTTTTAAGTACTTTGGAATCTACTGTAGAATGGGATACTATCTAAGAATTTCAGCTAATAAATTTGAATACTTGTCAGTGACTAGAATTGGTACTCAACTTTTTTATACCAATATAGTTGTGGCCTTGTATCTGTTAATTATTAACTTATTGCCTTGCCCCCTGGGGCCTATAAATTTAAAAAATCTAATTTTTTGTGGACATGAGATAAAAATACTTTCCCTTTTTTTGAGAATCCAAAAAACATTAACACTCTGAATAATCACTAGCTTGCAGAGCACAAAAGAGGCTATATTTAAAATTTATCGTGAAATTTCCAATTTTTGCCCAAAATTGTCGGTAGTCAAGGAATTTGAATCACAACTTAGTTTGCAAGCAAGTGATCGTTTATTACAACGAGTTGAACAAAATGGCCAAATTTCATTGTTATAGGGGCTATACTTTTGAAGAAAAACGTTCTGAAAAAGATGGATAACCTGTCTTCAGTCCACTTTTTGTCAAAAAACGCCCAAAAAGGCTCGCTAAAGTCAATTTTGTAGCAAGAGATCGTGGTTTAATGTTTGGTCGCCATCTTGAACAATGTTTTACCCTCCTCTCGGGTCTCAGTTGCAAGATTTGTCTTTGTTTTGACCCCTAACACTACCCCTACATTACTTTGTTTGTCGGTTGCTAAGGACGAGTTATTTTGGGGCGTGACATTTGAGATTGACTTCCGCTAGCGAAGTGCGCATAAAGGTGGATTTCCACTGTCGCGTAATTTTCACGTGCGTAAGGACGTAAACTTTAAATGGTTTTACGTACGTAAATAATGCAATGGCGTCGCAAGATAAAAAGAAGAAACTTTCGAAGTCAGAGAAAAAGAAATTGTATCAGGATAGAGGAAAGAAAGGGGCTGAAGCGAGAGGTGTTGGAACTGGATCTCGAATAGATTTTTCGCTTCCAGCCCAATGGACAACGTCAGAAATAACATCATACGACCATCACGATGCGGTGAAATATATTTCTCCAGGCAAAACGATGTATCACACGTCAACTAAGTCAGAGACGATGGCTAAAAGAAAAATGGATTTCTGCTTAGTAAGTCATCAGAGTCTTCGAGTAACGAGACAGATAACAAGGACCCAGATTTCGAGCCAGATCCATCCCCAAAACGGCTGAAAAGTGGAAAGTGAAGCGACAGCTTTGTGTTTGTTTGCAGATAGTCTGTCTGATTGAGGACATAAACAAAACCTCTCGTTCCTCTACACCCGACCGACCCAATCTGCTTACTCGGTCAACTGAACGAACTTCCGGTAAAAATGCCAAACGTCAGCGTTTATTTGTACTTTGCCGTTCGTTTATTTCGGTATAAAACCACTTTTTTTAATATTACATGACATGAGCTAAAACTGGGCTGAAAATGATCTCGTTTAAAAACATGAAATTTTCCCGGTACAACTACCTTAAAACTGGAAGAGCATTGTGTGACGAAAATCAACATATGTTTGACGGATTTGAAAATAAAAAATATTAGTCTAATCAGAAGTGGCTGTTTCCACAAGTGATATTTGTACGGAAGAAAAATGCTATGGAAGGGAATCCTTAATCTGGATATTTGTTCCCCTTGAAGTGAAGCCGTTTTTATGTTAAACAATGAAAATGCTGATTTCGGATAGTGAGCAATTTCATTTGTCAAATGGATTACTTTTGTCTCTCACGTGTAAACGGGTACCATGACATACAGCCCTGTTTATCAAATGCGATTTTCAACTTTGATCTATCACGTGCATATGTTTGGTAATAGCAAGTTCGTTTGTTAATTCCCACATGAATAAGGCAGCGCTGTTGGCTAAATGCGACTCCGAACTTTGATCGGTCACGTGCATCCAACATGACCTTTGATCAATCACAAGATTTGCACGTGGTCAATTCAACTTGTTTACAACATCTAATTTAATTTCTTTTCTGTTACAATGATTGGTCAGTTTTAACCGTTTTTTTATTGGTTACTTTTCTCAACTTCAATTTTCTCTTCTTCTTATTGGCGGATTTCGATCCGTTGTTTGTCTGATCGGGTTTTTTAATATTGTACAACTGTTGACGCTCTTAATTCGGAGGAGCTTATTTTGGAGTTAATTGGTGGTTCGTTTTCGAGTCGGTAAGTTTAATATTGCCCTTATTTCGGGATACAACGCGATGTTACGCTCATCTGCTTACTGTACACAGACGTTGTCAGCAAAAGGCCCAACACTAAAATAAGAGCGTTTGTTTAGGTCGGGCTATTTTTGCTGTGCGAAGTAAAAAGTACAAAGCACTTGAAAACCAGAAATTGATCGTTACGGCAATTATATCTATATTCATTATCAGTACTGTATTCAACGTTGATTCGGTTTTTGTGGTCTCATATATTGTAGTATGTTGCATAGTTCGTCTGTTTGGAAATATTTCTTCACACGTGTACGTACATTTTGGGAATTTGAGAGACTGGACGAATATAGTGTTTGCGAAAGTGCGGGGAAAGAAAATGAATAAATAATAGAAAATATATTACATATCGGTTTTTGCGGAATTAATGAAACTCTTGTTTCAAAAAAATGTAGGATGAATGACTATTTAATTGGTACAAATCAAACTCAAAATCAGTCTTAGAAATAAGAAAACTAAACAAAAATCAAATGAAAAACAGTTTCCTCGTACTTCTCCGATACCATAACAAAAACCAAAAGCGCCACAGATAAATGACTCACCATTCAACCATTTTCTGACTTCTCCCTATCTTATCAACATTTTACCTCTTCACAAAATAGCTCAAGCACGCATTGCGTGCCTATGTTTTGCATTAGGGCTTAAACCCATTCATCAAACTCGCAAACTCCTCCAGACTAATCAAATGAACTCTAAATCAACTCAAATCAAATCAAATGGTGGTTTTTGAAGAGCGGGGAAAACCGAAGTACCGGAGTACCGGAGAAAAACCTGTCGGGGCAGAGTAGCGAACCAACAAACACAGCCCACTTATGACACTGAGTGCGGGAATCGAACCTAGGACACGTTGGTGGAAAACGAGCACCGTCACCACTGCGCCAACCGAGAAACCGCGAGGTTAACACCGTTTATTGTATAATATTTATTACTGTTGTCTCATACCTGGGGTTTGGTGAAGTCAACGTACTTGTACAATATCATGACAATGGATATCGTAAACAGAGCGGCCCACCAGTTGATAAGACACATCATGGCTATGCATAGCAAGGCACCCAAAAGTGACACCCACATATTGTAGTATTTAAATGAGGGCCGCCATCCAGGAGAACGTCCCAGAGAAGCTGCAAAAACTGCGTAATTAATGAGAGCATAAACAATGAGGACGAAATTGGAAATGATCGGTACAATGACATTGAGATCTCCAATCGCAATAAATGCTGCAGCTATGAAGAAAGCCAGGAGGTAGCCACGGCGAGGCTCATTGCCGGGACCATACCCAACACCAAAGAAAGAGACGTATGGAAAGAGTCTGTCTTTGCAGACAGCTTGGAATGTCTTGGGTGCTCCAACGAGGCTTGCTAGCGCAGATGACAAGGTCGATGCGAAAATTCCTGCAGTTACAATTGGACCCCATCCAGACACTGCCTCCATTACCTAAACACAAGCAGAGGAAAAAACTCATTAATTCTTACATAATATACTCGCATAAGTGACCCCACTTGGCACACCACAAAGTGGCTGCTCGCCAGTGGTGGTCGCTTATGAGAAAAATCAACAAAATAAATTCAAAACTGGCTCGATTAACTAATTACATATTAACGATAATTTATTACCTTTTTAGCTAAAATTAGTAGATTAAAAGCACTCGCATATTTCACATCAAATGACGTCTGGAAAACCTAATACTACTGTTTAAACCTTGTATAAAATTTTGTAACAGACCAATTCCTGTTTACCTAAAGATTTAACGACAACCATATTGTTTGTGTGTGTAAACTGTTATTATCACCTGTGCTCTTTGTAATAATTACAAAGAGCACAGTTGATAACAACAGTTTACACACATAGAAAATACAGCCAATCAGAATGCGGGAAAGTTATTGTATATTCGTTAGTATTCCACTGAACCTTCTCATCAATCAGTGCAATTCAGCGGTATCACACCCAACCTTCCTATTGTGCACCTCATGTATGGCTACGTATTTTCTATGACACGGTAGAAAATAGTTATGCAAGGCTTTCGAGTGGTATAACCATGGAATATCCCACTCGTCACTTGTATTTTCTTTGCATACACACTCGTCTAAAGGCTCGTGTGTATACGAAGAAAATACAAGTGACTCATGGCATATTCAACGGTTACGCAGTCATGTACCACTCAAAAGCATTGCATAACACTAGTATATTGTACACAACACAGGGTTTTATACAGTCATCCATAGTACATTCTGGCCATGGCTAAATTTTTTAAAATTCAATACATTCCCATCTATATCCTTGCTATCCGTAACAGAAGAAAGCAGTATTTACATGTACAGCTGTGGTCTAAGATTCTAAGTACAGTAACACAGTCTTGCGTACATGTTTACAAATATACTGCTTCATTATTTTTGGTTTTTCCCTGACTTAAAAACATCTCTTAGCCCCCTTATTGCTAACAATCACATTATTCAACACAAATATTACCATTGTCGTCATACAAACTCTCACCTGGAAGTCATTCAGAAGCCCATATTTACACTCTTGCACAGCACAAGAAGCAAGGGTTTGGCTCGTATCATTTGACAGCATCCCTTGCACCACACCAAGTGCTTCTCGTTCAACACAGGCACCCACAAACCAAGCAAGCATCACATACACCAGCGTACTTATCAGAATTGCCAGGAGGGTTCCTTTGGGAACAGCCTTGTGTACACTTTTTAGGTCACCAGATATGTTCACACCAGCTAGAATTCCTGTTGCTGCAGGAAAGAACACTGCGAACACAGAGAAGAAGTTTTCACCTTTGTATCCAGGACTAAAATTGGTCTCGAAAAGATCCTTTTTGTAGCCAACAAAACCCTTTGCCTTGCTCTCTTCTGACTTTGGTCCGATGAATGTTCCGATCATGACATTAAGAATTGAGATGACCAAAATGATAAGAACGATCATCTGTGTTCGCACGACCCACTGCAACCCAACCATGGTTACTCCCAGAAGGAGGATAATGGTAATAAGACCAATGATACGAATGTCATTAGATTCATCCACCATTAAGGCATTATTGTCCCTGAGGATGTCACGCACTGTCTCTGCAAAACCAACCACGTACATCGCTGTCGCCACAGCACTGGAAACTGAGAAAATCACACCAATTGAGCCGCCGAACTCTGGTCCTAGACTGCGTGATATCAGATAATAAGCACCACCTAAAGAAAAGGCAAGAGCGAAGAGTCCAGTGATCATAACACCCACTACAAACAAGAATTATAGATTATAGATAGATCACGAGTTATGTTCTCTTGAATGGAGTGTTCCTGTTTGGGGCAGTAGACCATCAGCATTAAGTTTCACAATGAGCAATTAACATGGTGTCAACATTTTGACCCATGATACAACATGAATTGCGAACTATGTAAACAGTTAAGTCTTTATGAGAAACTTGAAAATCATGAACCCCACAAGCTTTATTAATTTTTTTATCATGTTATCCCAACATCCTGCATGTGTCTCAGATACTGTTAGTAGCAAAAGACATTGAAATAAAAGAACAAGGAGACTAGTCAAGACTGTGCTCTAACAAAAGTAGTTGAGTTCCCAAAATCTCTAAATCCTTGAAATCCAGGGTGCCCAGCACATACGTTTGTTGGAAAAACTAAAACATTTCCTGGTCACCCAAAGGCAATAGTAAAAGCAAAAGTAAGTCACCAGGTTCCCCTAGAGCACAGCCCTGGTGGTTCTGAAAAGTTTGACATAGTGGAGTAATCAGGCTGTCTACATCTTAAATGCTTCCAATAAGGTTACTGTGTATGGTCAATTCACATGGGCCCCAACATCTATCCAAACTGCCACTCACTTTTCTAGCAGATGTACCTCCAATAACCTCAATTCCCACCCTACCAACCCTTTCCTGTTGCCTGTCCTCCCACCCCCACCCTAGCTGGTATCACATATTTATCTAACACATTCATACACAATACCTCCTTTGACTTCTCCATTGGTGCAAACAGCAGACATGGACAATGTTGTCAAAGTAGTCACCACGGCCGACAAAATAACAATGGCAGATGCCAATCCTATCCCTGCTTGACCCACCACCCAGGAAAGGCGTAAGTACAGCATCACACCCCATATGTTGAGAAGACAGCCAAACAGAACTCCTTTAATCCAGCCAAACTTTGGGGCACTGACGGCACCCCTTGTTTGCACTTCCAATGAACCACCTTCCTCTAATTTACTTTTACCCAAAGATAATTCCTCTGTGAGGTCAACCTGGAGAAAAAAAGTTGCTTGCTATGGAATTTCTTTCAGTAATAAGACCTGGATGTGTACATTTGTGGAGTAAAACTGTTGGGTTGACTTAAAAATGTTTTGGGAGGCAGGGATGTAGATGAAATGTTTAACAGTACAGGCATTATCAGTTTACAATCAAATTTATGAGCATCCATTATTACAGATTTTTAAGACTGAAGACAGTTCTCAGGTGGGAAAATCAAGTTCACAGCCGGGTATTTTCCCCAGCTCCTGGCTATTATCTTCATCGCTGGGGAGGTGCTTATTGATTTTATCAGAGGGAATTTTGCCCTTCAAACAATGGTTGCAATCCTGGACATATACAACTGGTACAAGCACAACATTTGTCCAAAAAAAATCATTTTGGTAGACTACTGTAACTGTTTTAGAGGGGCTTATTAGTAGAGGTGATATTGCCCTTAAAAAAATGGTTTGGCTCACAGGGAATTTGCATCTGAAAATAAGTATATCAAAGAAATGAAACTCAAGCCTATCAGACCATAAACAATAAAAACTGACCATGTTATTCTGCAGTGAAAATCTTTAATAAATGCATTATAAAGAACTGCAAAACTTGCTATATAGGATAAATAATAAGTTCTCACGCATTTATACAATTTAAAGTCGGGACTGTTTCTGTATCTGTTGTACTACAGTAGTCATAAAAGTTAGAAATCAACCTATGTCTTTGATTTGTTTAATGAAGCAAGAATTAATGCACCATTGATCCAGTTTTAATCGGCTAGATTCTAGAATAACCCGCCACTTATTTGCATGTGCATAGTGTTTATTGTTATCTTTCTCGTTCTTCAAACGATGCTGACAATAGTGGTCAGAAGTGGCGGGGTATTCTGAATTGCTCCAATTTCCATCTCTCCCACTCACATCCCTGTGAATTCCCCCTTACAAAACAATTCTGCAAATAATATGAAGAACTAAGTTACCCCTTGAACGCTGGTTCCAAATTAACTCAACCATGAGAACACAAATAATGCTGCAGTTTTGAAAGTCAATACCACTAATTACACTTATCTATTAGATTGCACGGTCTCAGCTATACAAAGCTCTCAACAAAACAAATCAATCAGCCAGCCAGCAAAAGAAGTTTCCCTAAAAACTTTATTGAGTCAAGAACTGTCTTACACACAGTGTATCTACATTTACTAAACGTGTAAGACGAAATCTGCACTCTTATGCAAATTTATTAATTATTACGTCTAGCTTAACTGCGGGTCGACTTGATTTTAAAAGATAGCCAAGTATTTATTTACTTGGCACTTAGAGATTTGACGCCTATGTGAATTGATATGCCCAAAGATAATTTAAACAAACCTTTAGGAGGTCATTCCTTTTTCTAATAGTGAATTTTTTACGACATTAGCTTATTACTGATCCCAATTTCTAGAAACCAGCCGCATCTCACGAAGGGATTTGCATTTAATGCCAATGTCGGCAATGCAATTCTAATTCACACTTTCGCTCGCGATAAAACTTTAGCTTGTAACAAGCAAAACATATATTAACCAACCTTGTACATGTCATTTTCTAAGCCTTTTCGCAGCTCTTGAAGTGTAGGTCGTTGCTTTCCACCATGACCCTGTGAATGCTGACTTCGATAAAAAATAGTCATCGGGATGGCTTCGTTTGTAGCATAACCATAAGTGAACTGTTCTGGACTAGTTAGGCTTTTCGGAGGAAATTTACCCAGCAATTCTGTTTGAAAGGCTTCGTTTGAAGCATCAGCATTTTTTCCCGAAGGATCGATCAATTCTGGTCCAAATGTCACCTTGTTAACGGAGAACGTTTTGGGTTCATTTGTCGTTGAGAGATCGCCATTTGCAGCATCCACATCAGCGCTCAGTTTTCCAACGTTATCGCCTTCGTCGTTGTTTGCCGCAACGGTTCCTTTTTCTGTCACGTCCGTCATCTCCCCTGGTTTAAAAGATCCTGCAAGTTGACGAAGTTTCAATCTCGCTGGATAGCCGCTGTTCTTTTACCACAGATTTGGTATTAGTCTGGCAGCATTGGTAATGCCGTGGGCATTTCGTGAAGAAAACATGCCACCTATCTAGATGTGTTAAGGCATGTCTAAGGAACAATTTTTTAACTTGCACCGACGGTCGCTATGGCATTTTTTTTATAGCGGAGCTCCGCGCGCGCCAAAGGCGCGCGCGCGCGAAGCACCATTGCTAAGAAAATATGGTATCCCATCGATCCGAGAAAATTTGGTCATGACGTCACCGTACGTCCGTCGGTATGTACGACCGTCCACCCCCTCGATGTAAGTCAAAGTCAAATGTGACACTCCAGCTAACCCTTTCGTGTGGAAGCTGGCATATAAGCGCGCTTCCATATGGACTGTTTTTGGACAAATCATTTGTCCATATACGTAGTCCTCAACCCGCGTTTTTGTGGCAGGAAATTGCATAGCCAAATTTTGAAGACAGTTTTAAAAGAAAGTCAGTTTTGTTTATTCGTTGGCGGAGTATCAGTGACAAAAAAGCGGGAGAAAGAACAAGAAAGGGTTCGAGTAAACAGGGAGAGTATCAGTGACAAACAGCGGGAGAAAGAGCAAGAGCAAACCGGCTGAATAGTACTGTCGAGCAACGGGAGAAAGAATAACAAAAAGCTCGAGAAAAGAGACGTGTGAGGAACAGCGAAAAAGAAAGCGTCTCTTGTCAAGCTGTAAAAACATTACCAAGTGTCAGGGAGTTTGTGGTCTGGCAAGGTTTCATTAATTATGCGCAGTATTCGGACCTTGCGGTGTGTTAAACTGGACGGTTTTGCCGCTTAAATCCTTAATTGAAGAAGCTTCCTTGATAGGCATATGAAGCAATAAGACTTACTTTTGTGTGAAACGACGGCTTCTGCGGCTTACGCTCTGCGTTCGGAGTAATTGTTGACTAACTTAAACTGTGCGCAGGTTAGTACTCCTGTTTTGTCTTTTATATGGACATTTATGCCAAGAAAATTGAATAGCGATTTGTCTCAGTTTGTTACTTGTCTTATTTTTCCCGATTTCTACGGCAAACGTCGAAGAGACATTCGCATCGGTTTCTTTTTTCTTACGTTTTGGTTTTCCCACTCGAAAGGCCTCTGAATGAGGTCTAAAGAACAAGGTTCTTCTTTTGCCATCTGTGTAATAGGTTTTCTCTGACATCATAGCCCACACCGCGCTTTTCTGGGAAGCTGACAGCCCTGCGAATGCTGCATTGGTTGTGTCAAACGTGTTTGCAACCACGACTGTCGGAAAGTCTAGTCCATTTTGTTGAAATCCTTGCATGGGAAGAATGGTTTCTCCATCTAACCTGTCGTTGTTCAACACTGTTTCAATCCAAGCTTTGTAGGGATACGTGTCTGATTCTTTACTTACGAGAGATCCATTGAAACTCACTGAACACTGTTTGATCAGTCATCGTGTGAATCAAATTTTGACCTGGGTACAGATGGTCTTCATCTACTATGTTTGTGTCATTGGCTTTTTTCAAAACGAGTTCCACTTCAAAGTAACTTTGTCCTAAATCAATGAATTGATTCACACCTGATATGATAAATTCTAGAGGGTGAATACCGCTGGAAAAGGATTTCGTTTTTGTCATCCTGTAGCGTGTAAGGGCAATATCTGTGGGAGGTCTTTCAAACACCTGCACCACAGGGTTAATTTCAATGGCTTTCTTAATCGTTTCTGCCATAATGACGATACTTTTGTTTTGTTTTTTTCTAACGTCGTCTCCTTTTCGGTCGTCATCTTTTATATCTTTTAAGCCGACCTCCTTTATGTCTATGGTTTCTTTGCAAATGTGTCATCCTACGTCTTGCGGATTCATTAACCTGATAGGGTGCAGCCGACCAAACCCTTCCTCCGCTTCGTTTCATAATCCCATAATGGCCTGCACGGGCAGGTTGATTAATCATGGTAGACAACGTTTCGACTGTTTTAGGTATGCGACGCATACTTAGTGTCCAAAAATATCTCCCACACCTTTCTTCGCACGTTTACTGACGCTTTCCACGAGTTGTGTTGCTTTGCGTTTCGCAGCTGTACGAACCCTCTTGTGTACTTTTTTAATGACCTTTTTACCCACAGATTGTATTCCCTTTGTGACAAAGGAAAAAACCAGATTTCTTATTAAGCCACCCCCCTCTTGGGATGTAGGAGAAAATCGACGAAGCGTACCACCTCGCATTTTAGTGACGTTTTTTTATTTCAAATGAAATATTACACAAGTGATTGACCTTTTTATAGATTCCGCTTAAAGTGTAATGTGACGTTGGTGGGACCGTCGCCTAAATTCGCTAAGGCTCCATTCAATTCTGCAATTTCCACTTCCAGGTAATCGAAGATTTCTTTTCGTATGGGGATGTAATGGATGTGTGCGGGTTCGAAGTAAATTCTATCGCCTGTCGTTGTTGAAGATAATGCAATTTCTCTCAACAAATCCGTCACTCGCTCACCCACGATCGTACTTTTGCCAGCGTTGCAGTAGACATGCAGCGTACGTGCAGGGCTAAAAAAATTATTTTCAAACCACCCCCAGTTCAAATTAGGAAACTCCCAATTTTGTTGCTGTCTCAATTTGATGGTTTCGCCAAGTCATGAAGAAAATGTGTGAATGAATTCCTCGTTTTTAGGGGATGACTTGTAATGAAACACTCGTATTTGAGGACCGGGGAAGTCATATCTGCTTGTCATTGCTCCTAACATGATAAACAACTCTTCTTTAAATTCGGTCCATATCGCATCAGACTTTCGAACGACTGCCATCAATCAAAAGCGATGTGGCTGTGGTCCAACGAAATGTTTGAAAATACTCTTCGTCTGTGTCAGGATTTTTCCATTCAGTCTCCATTCTTCCATTTTTTTTCATTACCAGCTAAGAACCACAACGCCAAGTGTTGTTTCAGCAGTCTTACTGAGGACTTCATGAAGGAAACACCATCTGTGATTGACTCATCTTCCAGCACTTGTTCAACCGTCACTGTACCGTGTGCCACTTTACTGGCTATCGTTCTTCGTCCTCCAGACTCGTGCTGTAGCCATTGACCTTCGCTAAAACAGTCCCTGATGGAAACTTTTTGAAAATGGCTTGGCGAAATTCATTATGAAGAGATAACGAAATTTTCGCTAAGCCTACTTGCCACGAATTTCCACTCAAATTAATCTCAGTCGTTTGGGTAATTTGACTTTGAAACTATTGTTTTTTGTTCACAGCGTGAAATTCCACACCTCCCCCATTACTAGGAAGTCTTATGTAAGTTTTTTCCATGATGTTAAGTCAGATTGTGGGATCCAGCTGTCGTATTTTGAGGGCCAACCTTTCCATCTGACTAAGGCTTGTTTACCACGACGTTTAAGTACTTTCTCGACTCTCCACATTGTCTCATCATCGATGAATACTTTTGGCAAATCCTCTTTGTAAAACGTGCCTTTCAAAGGTGTGCCGTCCAGTTCTTCAATCTTGTAAGTTAACACAGGTCCTGGGACCATTTTTTTTTACAGCAAACACTTCTTCTGTCCACTGTGGTAAGTAGCCTTTCTTAAAGGGTCGTATTCTCTCGCTTAAACGATCGCGATCTCCCTCTCGGAAGTCGCCATGTTTTTGTATTTTTCTTAAACGCTTGCCATATAATGTTTGCCACACTTGCCTTTCATTTTGAATCGTGACATCTTGAGTTGCCATGCCTATACTGCGATGACGGTCTGCATTGTATTGATTCACAAGGTCCAGTAATACATTTACATATTTCATCGTATTCGCAGCTGTAAAATACCGATACATGCGTCCTCTGAGAGTGCGATTAAACCTTTCCACTACAGACGATTTGGCATCTTCTTCGGTTGAAAAGTGATGAATGCCTTCTTTTTTCAACCATTGCTGCATTAAACCGTTGTAAAATTCTTTACGGTGCCACCCATGCATACTTGGACAACACATCAATCACGGTCAAGAGATAGCGTACACCATTGTTGTAACCCGATACCTTTTGCATTGCAACTAAATCCGCAACCCATTGTTGATCTCTGTTAAACACGAGGACTGGGAGCGTCTGAAATTTACGTCTCGCGGGTTTATGAAGTGTGTAAGGCAATTGTTTTTCCAGAAGTATCTTGGCTTTCTTTGCAGACAAATTACGCGCACGAGCAAAACGCTGAACCCCCCCCCCCCCCCCCCTAGGGCACCGCGGCTCTTTGGATCCTCATAACTGCCTTTGGTTTTCTGGGGTTTGACTTTTTTTCCTTTCACTCTCTCTCACAACAGCCTGTGAAGATGAGAATCACTCTGTACTTGAAGAGTTATCAGATGCTCGGTACACACAACCCATAGGCTTTATGTATGGTTCTAAACCAAAACCAACTCTCCTCTAATCCGTACGTTTCATCTAGCCACACCAAAAACGTAATATAGGTACCAAAGTTGAGATTATGTATTAAACTTTCGAACAACGTCAAAGGAGAATCGTTTGGTTCCGGAACAATAGCTCGGATATCATTCAACGTCTCAGGTCGGAGGGCCTTGACAAAGGAATGAGAAACCCATTTCTTCACTTGCCAATGAGGATGTGTGCTTTCAGTAGAGCCATGATACCAAAATGTGATGTGAGTGAAACTTGTCTGACCGTTTAAATATCTTTTTTTGAAAACAATAACGCGTGTTTGTCTCGCGAGATTTTCACGTTTCTACAGCGAAAATGCGTACGTTCGACCCCACTGGGTTGACAGGATGGTATGACCCAATTCTTTTCTCAAACTTATCGTCACGACGACTGTGCCGTAATAGTGAACGGGTTGAAATTGTTATAACTAGGATTCTCTCGTAATCTCCTCATCTTTTTTCATAACTGGACTCAATTA
>OX419343.1:23751568-23756568 GCA_948470475.1 Galaxea fascicularis | reverse complement strand
ACGAGTTTCCATCACGGTTCCTTCATCAGTGCCAAAGATGCTTCCAGTCACGATACCTCAGGGACTTTCCCTGGATGGTCTACAGCCCTTCACTGGACGCGGCACTCTGCAAACACTGTGCATTGATGATGCCTTTTGAGGGCAGAAAGAACAAAGGCGCATTTGTGAACAAATCTTTCACAACCTTTCACAAGCTTCATGAAAAAGCAAAAGATCACCAGGGTACTAACTACCACAACGAATCCATGACTGCTACAGAATGCTTTCTGAACTCTGTTGACAAACCAGAACAGAACATTGACAACCGATTGGATGACGAGAGAAAGACAAATATTCAAAGGAACAGGCACATAATTAAATGTGTTGCCGAAGCAGTCCTGTACTGTGGTCGTCAATGCATAGCACTGCGTGGCGACAAGGAAGACCTGAGCACCGACGGAAATAAATCTGGGAACGTTGGCAACTTTTTGGCAGCTCTACAGATGATTGCCAACCACGATGAAATCCTGAAGCAACATCTTTACAGTACTGGCCTGAGTACAAGAAATGTCAAATATACGTCGCCTTCTATTCAAAATCAGGTGATCGAGATAATTGGACAAGATATCATTTTAAGCAAATTGGTGAAAGAAATCAAAGCTGCCAAGTTTTACAGTATTATGGCTGACGAGGTAACCAGCCACAATAAAGAGGAACTTGCTCTATGTGCCCGCTTTGTTGACGACAGTAACGAGGTCAGGGAAGAGTTCCTCGCGTTTCTCCATCTTCCAAGGATAACTGGTAAAGTCATAGCAGATAAAATTACCACCACCCTTCATGATATGGGCCTGGAGATTGCAAACATCAGGGGACAGGGATATGACGGAGCTGCCAATATGTCCAGTGACAATGTGGGGGTGCAGCGCCGGATAAGGGAACAATCGCCAAACGCTGTGTATGTTCACTGTAGTGGTCACTGCTTGAATCTAGTGATTTCACATAGCTGTGCACTGCCGAACATCAGGAATGCCATCGACAAACTGAAGCAGTGCAGCTTGTATTTTCTTGGCAGTCCAAAGCGTGAAGGTAAGCCAAGTTACTTTTATGGGTATGTTATATATTTTTAAAACTATTAGTATAAACTTGCTATAAGTATTGTAAAAACAATCCACTAAAAACGTTTCATTGACAGGTCTTCTACAGTCCATCATAACAAAGGAGTTGCCAGAGTCTACAAGACGCAAGGGCCTGATAGACATGTGCAGAACAAGATGGGCAGCACGACATACTGCGAACACACACTTCTACCAGGCTCACCTCTACATCATCACCGCCCTGGAAAACATTGCGTATGGTGCAAATCGGGAGTTATGTGGCGAGGATTATCAAGATGCTGTGTGAGATCCGAAGAGCAAGGGTGACGCCATAGCGATGTTGGGGAGTCTAACGTCTTTCGACTTTATAGTATCATTCCTTGTGTTGTACGAGTTCTTGTCCCACATGTCAGGCATAACAGTGAAACTACAGGGCCAATCAGTTAACATAATCAAGGCATATCAGGAGGTACTGGAAATAGTTTTATACAATAACATTTATTTTTTAAGTACCGTTCTAGAGATGTATCACAACTAATGGATTCAAATACAAAAGTACATACGTGGCAAGACCAGTAATATAAAAACACGCCAAGACCGTCACATTTTAAGACAGAGACATCATTATGGAAAAAATAAAAATGAAATATATAAAAAAAATTATGTTTTGTAGATCGCAGATGTTAAAAAGACTTATGAAGTCATTGCCTCGAAGATGGAGGGAAAGTTTGCGCATATTTATCGGCACGCCGTCAGAGTGGCTTCTGCTCTAAATGTTCAGCCTTCTATGCCAAGAGCTGTGGGGCGCCAGACCAATCGTGACAACGCCCCAGCTACCAATCCTGAGGAGTATTATTGAAGGAACGTGGCTATCCCACTAATTAACCACATCAACGTCCAACTGGATGGGCAGTGTTCTGGTAATGAGTTGAAAAGTAAAACTGTTGTCTCTTTGAGTAAAATTTTACACATTGCTGTTCAGGTTTTTTGTTTTTTTAACATTAACGTTTCTTTTTTTAAGTCTTTCATTCATGTCGGATTTAAAGGGTGTCAATTGTTATTATTTTCCTATAAACAGATTTTTCTATACTGGGATCTAGTCTTCTTGGTCTGGTGCCTTCAGTCCTGTGTGAGAGAGATCTTCCGAACGTGGATGACCTCATCGAGGCATGCAAAGATGATCTTCCGTCCGCTGAGTTATTAGACCAAGAACTGCTTCGCTGGAAGATCAGGTAGAAATGTATTCTTAGTACGTGCAATACTTAATTTGTACTGGTGTACAATTCGTAATCATATTTGTTTCTTAATTTAGATACAGCTCAAAACCAAACGAGGAGAGACCCAGCACCGCTGCGAAAGCCTTGAAGGAGTGCGATGAAGACATGTATCCCAATCTTTACGTCCTGCTAAAGATTTGCTGTACCATCCCAGCCACTAGCTGTGAATGCGAACGAAGCGCATGTGCTCTTAGACGGCTACACACTTTTAACAGAGCCAGTATGACACAAAAGAGGCTCTCTTCTCTGGCCCTTATGCACATCCACTATCTGACAGACATTGATCTGGACATAGTAGTTGATCTGTTTGCCAAGATGCACCCAAGGAGGCTTGAGCTTGGCACACCTCTGAAAGATCGTGATGATCAGCAGCCAGCCGAGTGAACAATACGGATTTACAACTTTCTTTCTATTTTTGTTATTTTTAAATAGTGACATTGGCATTGTTATTGTCTACATTGTAAAATACATACGTAAAGCATTCTCTTTGCCACAAAAAATCAATTTTGAAGTTCAAAATTTGACAAATATCCACGTTTTTAGGTTCGCTTTTAGCGACCTATATTGCTATCATACTGACCTTCAAAACGCACGAAATGCAGTCTCAGACAACTTAATTTTCAAAATTTCCCGGGGGGGGGGGAAGCACCCGGACCCCCCTAGTAAAGAGCGCCTCCGGCGCTCGTTGGTCCGTGTAATCAACTGATCGCACCTACCCGTAAAAAATCCTGGCTACGGGCCTGTAGACGTCAATGTTTCAGGTTCATATTCGTCCCCGTTTTGCTTACGTGCGTTTAAAACAAAGTGAGCTAAAAGTTTGTCAAGTTCTTGCTCTGATATGTTTTCCAGAGTTCTCGTTTCGTTAACCGTTTTTGCCCACCTGTAAAATACGGTAAGGTCACTTTGCGTCTTCTTAGTTGTGTTTTTGTTTCGGTTTTTAGTAATAAAATTGTCAATGTCTTCATCGTTGAGTTGTCCAATTTCTGTTTGTTCTGTCTGTTGAGTTAAAGTCGGTTTCAGTTCGTCGTCGCTAAAAAAGTAAAGTCCAAAGGACCCAAACAAATCAAAATTAGGTTCATTCCCCGGTTCGTCCAGTTCAGCCATGATTGCTCCTTCATCCACCAATATTCGCCCTGTTGTAAACAGGTTAAACTAGGACACTACAGTGTATTACGGCCTCGTATTTTGCGCCTTATATGGTAAAATGACAAAAAGTGGAATAATTCGCAATTATTGAATGAGACTGAGTAGGATATGAAGAATTCTGCAGGTCGAGGGGGGTGTTATCCACCAAGGCCGAAGGCCGAGGTGGATAACATCCTCCGAGGTCTGCAGAATTATTTTTTTTTAAATTAGGCTCTCAGTCTGAAGATCAGCGATTGTAAGCCTGCTCCTAGGGTTAGAGCGGAGATTTGCTAACCGACTTGTTGAATCAGGCTCTCAACGGACACAAGAGATTTGGAGTGAAGATCGCTATGCCGACGATCTAAGTGGCGAGAATTGAGAATGGGCACAGCTTTGAACTGATGAATGGAGAGCGGAAAGGAAATACCACAGCTCCAAATTGATCCACTGCTATCAAAACCAGGCTCTGAATAGATACACACATTGAGATATCTGACAAGAAGGGAGCTAACTTGCACAAGATCTGACCAAGAGGACCACTGACAAGCCATGAGCGGTTAGAGTGTAACTCAGTCAGCTCCCACGGGAACAGGAATATTGGATACAGCAGGTCGGACATGGCCATGTTGACGATGAAAAAGTTGGTTGGTTTTCTCAAAGTTGGCGTTTTGTAAACAACTATTCCTATCAAGGAATTCCCAACCAGTGAAACAACAAAGATCAGAGAGTAAGCTACTGTTTGCCAAATCTTGGATGCTGTGGAATCAAACACATCCAAGCAACTCGATCCATTCACCGTTGCGTTCATGTTCGCTGACTTTCTGATAATTCTGTTGTTTCACTCCCAAATTCGTTTGCTTCACAGCATGTGATACTTTATTTATACTGAAGACTCAATAGCATCCCATGCCCGAAGAACAGATTAGACATACTGCGTCAATCAAAAAGTTAACAAGGTTAGTTGTCGAAATAAAGATCCTATTTGAGAATTTTTAATTAAAAACTTGGCTCCTGTAGAGATCCTCCTAACGTTGTCGGAACGATATATATTGAAAATGGATTCGAAATAAAAAAAAAACTGTTAGACAACCAATTACACTTAGCCCTTCCACGCATATACCGTCGAACCGAAAAGAAGTGATGGACTGAGGTATCTCTCATCTTTGTAAGAAAAAAGGACGGAGTTAAGGCTTCTTTTCCCTTCCGCCATAGATAACCTCTTAGAGATCATGATCACTTTCTTGAAAATTCTACTTGTTTTGTGCTGACGCCTTTTTTATAACAGTTAGCGAAATGCATATATTCGGTATTTTTCTTAATTGGAGTTTTAACGAAAACGAAAGTTAAAATAAAGCTTCTTGCAAGGAATGGGTTAACATTTTGTTTTAAAGAATATACATGAAAATTGAGCGGAAGCAAAAAGGCGAGATGTAGATGAAATCATACATTGCTGCATTAATTACACTTTTCGTTTTCCTTTTTTTTGACAGGAGAATAATTTGAAATATTTTGACACTTACACCAT
>OX419343.1:23696568-23736568 GCA_948470475.1 Galaxea fascicularis | reverse complement strand
AATCAGACATAGTAATTATGTGAAAGCGTGTACTCAAAATGCCCACGTCTGAAATGTATTAGAAGAGTGTCAAGATCACTCACCTTCGTTCTCAAACTCTTAAGAATTCGCTACGATCTGCCCCAGACGAAGAAACTTAAGACCTTTTTGGTGCCGTAAAAGTCTTAAATTGACTTATGTTGGTCAGCTAAAGCTTCTCTTGCAGCCACAGCAAGCGTTGGTTCACCAATTGGCCAACGTCCGTTCGAACTCTTCGAAGGCTGACCTTCCAATTGTAGCTTATTTGCAGCCATAAAAGTGTGAATCCACGCTGCCAAACGAATTCCAAAAGTCCAAAATATTCGTTTCTTATGGGTCTTGTTCCCACTAGATATGTTGACTCAAAACTAAAATTATAAGATCTGAAAACATATCAGAAACCTCTTCGATGGCCATTTTGTAAAAACACTGTAACCTGGCATTTTAAAGACAAGGCCGCTATAGGGCAGCTACTGAAGGCTCAAAGATTGACAGAGATTGCATTGGCGGGAATATAATTTGATTTGAAAAACAAAATAGAAGGCTTTTTAGTGGGACAAGTATTTTTACAGTTTATCAAGCAATATTATTGCAAGGAAGATATATAACAAAGAAAAAAGTTATCAGCACTGCAAAATGTCTGATACACCTCCATTTGATTCATTTTTGAAATGGAAGCTGGGGATTGAAAGTCCCTCTTTAGCTTATGCTAAAAGTAATTTCCGACATCTTTTAACATCACGATTTCAGTGGGATGCGCAGGTGCAGTACGGTGAAACGCAGCTCGTGTTGCGTCCGCGACATCAGCCGCTGACTGTCCTCGATTTCTAGCCATGTAAGGGCACAGCTTTGAACTGATAAGTGAGGAGCGGAGAAGAAATACCACAGCTCCCAATCGATCCACCGCTATCAGAACCAGGCTCATAGAATAGATACAACAGCGGAGATGTTTGGTAGGAAGTTGACCAGCTTACACAAGGCCTCACCAACAGGACCCCTGAGTGGCCAGGAGTCTACGTAAAACAGAAGTAAATCGAGTGGGAAAAGGAATATTGGATAGAGTAGGTCAGACAGGGCCATATTATATTGACGACGAAATAATTTATTGGTTTTCTCAGAGCCTTGGTTTTATAAACGATGGTTGCGATTGAGGAATTCCCGACCAATGAAACAACAAAGATATGATCAGGCCATACGCGACGGTAGTCCCGATTTTTGCTCCTTTCGGATAAGGAAGAATTCCACTATTTAAAGAACTGTTCATTGTGGTATTCATGTCTACACCCACGTTTTGCTGTTGCTACTACTCAGTGTTACTCAGTGCAACAATTACGTTGTGTTTGTCAAAAACAACGATGTGGCGCTCTATTTATGATATCTTGGATGGAATTCGAAAAATCTCTTGGCTTAAGATGCATCGCGTGATGACTAAGCACGGTTTTATGTGCTTTTGACGCATTTGATGACGCAGCTGACCTACAACACGAGCCAGAAAAACACATTTTTTGCCTCACTTTAAAGATGATCAAAAATATATCATAGCTAATTTCAGCAACCGCCAATTTAAATATTGAATTAACGTAATTTGGACAAAAAAGGTGTTGTACATAATTGCAATTAATGGGGTAGTAAACTGACCACGACAAACTTAATTTTAATTGGCAGTCTCCGTGACATTTAGAAGCAACAAGGTCAACTTTCGGAAAAGTTTAAAACATTATTCCAAATATTTTCTATTTTTTAGACTTATATAAACCTACACGTAAACATGAAAATTGTAACCGCCAAATGTTTTCAGGGGAAAAAAATGTTGAACTAAATAGCTGCTGATCCGCACCTTAAACCGCCCACGACTTTAAAAATAGATATACCAAAGTTGCGAATTGTCAACAGATTTACGGATTAAGCAAGGATAACGTAGTAGTGTGGACATTTTATTCCATGCCTATTCTGTATTCCTGGAGAGTCTCATTGCGTTGCCGCCAATAACCCTCAAAATGGACCATAAATTTAATGTGAAATTATGACAAAATGGATTGATTTATGCCAATGTACGCACCACACTGCTGTTAATTTATATTGACCAAGACCATTTGCATAAAGCCACCTGTTATTGCCAAGGAGACCTTTCTCTTTGTTTCGTCTTACTTTGCCGTTGCCGGCTAGGATCCGGGGAAGAAGGGGGTGATGACTGACCCATGTTTGGGTATAGGGGTGCCGTTGCTGACTCTATTAAGGAAAAAAGTTTACATAAGTTACTACCCTGAGTAGGATAACGCCCTCTATTTTAAGGCCCTGTGTAGAACTGAAAGCGAATAAATCCCAAAATTTTAGAATAATTTCCCGGGTAACCGATTTCAGATAGCTAAATACTCGACGTGTACGACTCAGACCCTCATTAGGACAGACCCTGATTAGAACAGACCGAGAGGCCAAACACTGCACCCTATTTAGCGGCAGGTCCCTGTATGGGCCATATAGGGAAGTATTCCCCTCCCTAGGATCATGCATTCGTTTCGCATTTTAAGTAAGCAACATCAAGCCTATTTGTGACGTTGGGTATGCTATTGATAAGATCGCCTATAGAGCTTTCTTATTCAAAAGTTTACATTTTAGGGACAACTGAAAGGCCCGTAGGGAAGGGAGGGACTTTGCAACGGGTGCGTCCGCACTCCTCCTTCCCCCCATTCAAAATCCTGGTTACGGACCGTTGAACATAATTCGAGGAGTTAAATTTTGTTACTTTAGTTCAGTTAGTGAACGCATTTGAAACCTTCAACTTAAAAATTCGCTTAATATCCCCCTTCGCACTTGTTAAAACTTAAGTCTTAAGTAGCTGCACGTCCGGACTGTCAATTAAATTTAGCTGACATAAACCAGATTTACAATTGAGTTCCAAAATCGCTTAGAGTCTCTAACATTAGTTTTGTTTTCACAACAATTTAAAGTGCTTTTTCGAGAAACAAGACTGTGCCTGTTAAGGAGCTATACTACCCTAGACCACCTTTTTCCTCAAAATAAAATTTAATCAGAAGAAACTACCATCATGCAACTCGTTTTCCATGAATGATGACAAACACAATGATGTTTGAGTCTCTTGTTGCCATGGTAACTGAGCCAACTTTCCTAAGGCATCTTAAAAAAGTGTTTTCTTTGTAAAAATAAATGAGCCAAAACAATTTATCACTAAGGGAAGAAACAATTTTTTATAGATTATGTCTATTATGATCTGACTGACTTTGATTATTTGCAGAGAGATAAATCTTTAAAGTTTCACGTTGCAAAAAAAAGTTGTTTTTGTGCCTATACCTAGCATCAGTGTTTTGTATGCTATACAAGAACAATTCAACAGATTTAGCTTTATTTCGGTTCACGACCTAGAAGAGTTATTAGCCTCCAGCTTGAGGCCCAGAAAGCTGGTAAAAGTCAAATAACGGAAAGAACAGAGTTTTTGTCATTTACAAATTCCATGCAAGTTTCACAGTTCAAAACTAAATAGGGTCAAGAAAAAAATTGCTGGAGTCAGATTTTGCCATCTTTTCCAGAAATTCTAGTGCAAAAGTGCCTGTCATGCATCAAGACAAGGAAAAAAAATAAATGGTATGACAATGCATTTCTCCAGCAGAGCAACAGCATAGAAATTGCATGAGAATAACCAAATAGCTCCAAAATAGTGCAAGAATGAAATGGAAAATCTTACCTCGCAAACCAGCACTCTAAACAAATCTTTCTTCAACTTAATCCTTATTCAGAGCATCAAAATTACAAAACACTTCTTCTGCTTCCAAGGTGAGTAGCAAGTGTGGGAAAAGTGCCAAACAAGAGCTCAATTAGCTCCCTTTTCAACAGCAACCTCAACCAAGCAGCCAAGCAGCAAGAATCTGACCCCATTGCATCCTGGGAAACTGGTATTTCTTTGAGCGGGAAAGTCTGCCTCCGAACAATTTGATATTTTCTTCACCAGTCTCTGACCTGCCTTGAATCTTGCACCAAACGTTGTCCAGGCACTTTCAACTTTCGATGGAACTTCCACAAATGCAGATTGAAGCCTGGTGAGACAAGGCTCATTTGCTTTATGGCCCCTTTTCCATAAACAACAAACTGCCAGCAGCTCGAATCGAGCATTTGAACAAAGTTTGTCACATTCACAGTGCCAATAAACAGTTCTTTGAAATTGGCAAGGTTTAAGCCTTCTCGGCCCTTGATGATGAGCTCCGGCACCAGCAAATAACCCAAAACACAGCAAATTAAGGCAATTTGAACTCACTTTCAAGATAATTCTGCAGACGATCTTGTCGATCAGAAAGCGAATTCAAATGCACCGAGTGTAGTCACGTGACTCCATGCCACGTGACAATGTGCACAAACACCATTCCCAGTCTCCCCACCAAAACCCTTGGAGAAAGAAGAGTTTAAAGGTACCCCACCCCCCTCTCCCTTTTAGCAAAAAGACTAAGATTTTCATACATTTTCTGGAGTAGAAGACCACCTTAAGCAGTATTTATTTCAGTAGGCTGTTTTTTTGCACAAGAAATCCATCAAACAACCAGTCTTTGTAATAATGAGAGGATTTGTAGAATCAAGAATGAATTTTTGTTTGACACTTTAATACTGAACTCTATAAGTTTATCGAGTAATGCTACGATTTCTTTTTTTATCCGGCAACGGCCTTAAACAGCACATTATTTATTTTTATTTATTTATTTATCCAGGGGCATCCAATTTAGCAGAGCTAGTTTAAATGGAGCCCTGACAAAGTTGGTCAGCACCAGGGGTGGTCACAGCCAGGGTTCGTTACGTCCTTAGTGGTTCTTTAACGTCCCACAGAATTAATTGTGGAGAGTTGTGAGACGGGACCTCCGGTTTATCGTCCTTATCCGAGAAGACTAGAAAGTCTAACCATTTGCAGATGTCATTGCAAAGGAAGCACTTTCTCCTCAGTTATTTAAAGACCCTGAGTGTTGGTCCGGCCGGGGTTTGAACCCACGACCAGATGCTATCAACCAGGCTACCACACTCAGAACATTGAATACCGACGTACCACAAGGCCATCTATTGTCCAAGAGCCAGGAACCTTTATATCATTGCAGTGAAAGGAATTAAGGGCCGTCTGAACAGACTGCCTGCCGCAGGATCAGGGGAAATGGTGTTAGCTACAGTGAAGGGAAAACCAGAGCGTCGGAAAAAAGGTGATCTCTTCTAATATTACTAGGAGATTGTCACGTCAGTAATTGTTAAGAAATTAGAGATAGTGTTAGTGTACACCAATAGTGAGTGGATACTGATGCAGTAATCTTGTTCATCTCCTAGTAATGGCTGCTGTGGTGATAAGACAAAGGAAGGCATTTAGGAGAAAGAATGGTCTATTCATTTACTTTGAAGGTAAGGGTTGTTAACCTTCTCTCAGCAAACATTCAGGGCATTCAGGGTGCCGTGATTAATAAAGACAAGGGTTGTCACCAAACTGTAATGGAGATTTTTGTGGGTTATGGAATTTTTTTCTAAATGAAATGATAATGACAACAACATTTGTCATAATCACAAAGACTGTTCTCTATTTCTGGATGTTTTCGAAATGTGCCATGTCATAATATTATGTTCATTTTTACGTTTTTGTCACAGACAATGCAGGGGTGATAGTAAATATCAAAGGTGAAATGAAAGGTACGGTGTGATCAGACTCCCTCTGGAGTTCCCTTTGTATTTAAACAAGTTTATGTTGTGACAGTATTGTGTGACTCATTGGGTACCCTTGGGTGTGGCATGCTTTTATTGCCCCCCTTTCTCTACCCCTTTGAAATTTCAATCACTTTCCTTTTAGGGGACAGGGAGGACGTTGAGCATTGAGCATACCATCTCTCACTTCAAGGGGGCTCTGTTATGGGAGTTTTGCTGCTAAACAAAACTGCTACTAATGACCGTTACTCATACTAAACATTCCTTGAAATGTAGGAGAAAGACATCTTCAATCGATATTTTTGCAGAAAAAGTCATGCATAGTATAATTTTGGGCATGGCTTCAAGATGATGTGCGAGAATTTAAAAACTTAAGGCTACATTTTTTTGAAATGCAATCCATTTCCATCCTTGCCATCTATAGCAGAGGAAGACAGTATTGAGTCTCAGTGGAGTAATACAGTCCAAATAAACTGCTCCAATATTTTTTTTTTTGCATTTTCCCTGATTTAAAGACATCATTCTTCTAGCATTTTACAGTGGACCAAATAGCATGAGAGACCTCCTTTAAGGTAGTGATGTTGCTTTGTTGTTTGGCAGGTTCTGCTATCACTGGTCCTGTGGCTAAAGAGTGTGCCGACCTGTGGCCAAGGAATGCATCCAACTTCGGGAAGCGTTCAGTGAAGAGTACAGAACATGTGTTAAATAAAGCTGCCCTGACTTCTTGCAATTTCAGTTTTTGTTGTACTTCTCTTGGGGCTCACTAGGCCCCCTTTGCTGTAGCTTGTGTAGCAAGTGTTTCTGTCAGGTTTTCATCAGAAATCAACTGAATGGAAACTTTGTCAAATAACACATTATTTTTGTGTCTCACATTACATTACAATTCGGGGATGAAAGACAAAAAATTAAGAATTTTATGAAGCATTCGTGATTCCCCTTGATCGCTTGTCTCCAACTGACATCAACTGTTGGGAAATACAGTGAACAAGGTCAAATACATGTAGCATTACGTCAGGTCACTTGCGGGTCTCTCACAGATAGGATGACTGCCCTGTGTGCGCTGTTAAGGCAGAAAGGGGTAAAGGAACCACTTCGACGGGCATTCGTACCCCACCGGTTCTTATGGGGGGCTTACGAGATAATCGGCTCGAAAGGACTTGACGTCCCGTCATTTTTCACAGGCTCAGATTCAGTTAAAAGGGGAAAGCTGCACTGTGCTCGACGATGCCTTCAGTTTATTGTTATCATTTTAGTCCTTAGTGCACGAAAGAATTGGACATGTTTGAATGTATGGTGACCCAGTGTTGCTTTTGGCAGATTCTCTAAATTTGATACGAAAAAAACCTCCAGAGTTGGAAGTTTAATTAATTCTGTTTTGATACCCACAATTCGCAGATTTCGCCTACACTGTGGGTTTGGAAGGTTGGTTATCAGAAACTTAAAATATTAACGCTCTGGATGTTCAGGAATTTTTCCAGCACGTAGAAAGAAGAGAAGAACGAAACAAACCGGAACAGTACCAAAGCAAAAACCAAACCCCTAGCAATGTATAAAGGAGATAGTTTCTTCTTGTGCACAAAATCTGGTAAGTAAATGTATCAGACCCTCTCTTCTCTTTCGCCGGGAGAGGACCAACTGAAACCACAGGTTGAAAATTTGCAGCTAAATTTTCCGTCATGTTCTAGAAAAATATTTGTCTAAAGTCATGAAAAGGTGAGGCTGGTGGCAAGAGAGACAAGAATACCTCACAAATTAATGTTTTTAGGTAAGCCGAAAGTCATTCATTGGGCAACACGACCTCGTGGTAGCAGGCATTACACTTTAAATCTACCAAATAAAATTTGAGCCCGAGCATGGACCTTATTCCAAAATGGCGGCCAATAAATTATTCTTTTGTTTGCATGTTAATTAGCCCTTTATGCCTCGTCAGCATGTATAAAACACAAAAGAATTTTGAAGTGAAAATGAGGCAAAGAGGGCTAACAAACATGCAAAGAAAAGAATAATTTATTGGCCGCCATTTTGAAATAAGGTGTATTAATTTATATTAGCAACCATGGACAGCTGTTTCGGCCTTGTTAGGCCTCATTAGTATGGCATAGCTAATACGCAGGCTCAAGTACCCACATGAAGAAAACAAAGAATGAAGACATGAAGCTTGTGGGATTTGTTTAAAAGGTATTTGGCTGACTGAACCGTGGCTACAGTTATTTTTGGTTCTGATCTCCCGTTATTTACCTGTGTGTCTTTCCTTTCTTCTTTTACTTTGCCCATGTACTGTCCTCTTAATTTTCTGTCCGAAACGTGACCTTATTTCTGGAATAGTAAATTAGACACAGATGTACGTTAAAGTCCCAGAAAGTACAGTAGTCTAATCACTACTCACTGAGTAGCCAGTTCTGTCCGCCTTTTCTTTTTGCTTATCCTCGGTTAGCTCGAATACTTGGCCAATTCCTCGCTGAAATTTGTTTTTAAAATGATGACGTGAGGAGCCTTGTGTCGGCCTTCCCGTGTAAGACATTTCTTCGTTTCCAAGAAGGAAGTTATGGAAGAGACCTGGCGCTACGGCGAGAATTCTGACTTGATCGCAAAAGGATGGCAGTTGTACGAAAAAAAAAATACCCAAATAAATAATAACATAAAAGTCGTCTCACTCTTGTAGAGACGTTGCCTAAAAGATATTATTTTTTTTAATTTTGGTGGAAAAAAGTATCAAATTTAAACAATCGAGCTCACTGAGTCCGGGGAACAACAGATCTAAGGAAGATAAAGATTTTTTGAATAGTTTTGAGGAAGGGCTAATGGTAACCAAAGGGTGAACTCGTGTAAGGAAACGTTTACATTATTTTATTCTCAAAACTTGAATACACAACTGAAATTTTGACCCGCGTCGCGAAGCACTGTTAAACGAAGCAGTTATATTTACGCCTCAGCGTTCTTCGTTCTTAAACCTGATTACTTACTGAGTTTTAGGCTTTGTAAGCGTTGCCGTGCCGTTAATTTGCATTACAAAACATACTTCCTGATCACTGGTTGGATTGGATAAACCTGGAATTTCAGCAAAGGCCAAAAGACTTATTCCATTCGAAGCATTCTCTAAGGTTTTGTTCAGCGTTTATATTACTCTCGATTTTTCATTTTCAAGTTTATTTATTAGGCCTCCAGTCTGAAGGTCAGCGATTGTGAGCCTGCCTCTAGAGTTCCAGAGATCGGGAGGCAGACCTAGGCAACCGATTTGTTGAACCAGGCTCTCAATAGACACACGGAAGAACACTTCTACTGACTAAGAAGAAAAGCAACTTTCACAGGGTCAGACCAAGAGGACCACTGATATACCAATTGATTTCTCTGTTAAGCGCGTACTCACAAAACAAGGTAACTTTGTTAGCATAAAGGTGCCATAAAATATGAGCAAATATGTCATCTAAACCTTTTTTATCGTCTTTGAATTTAAAGGCAAGCTGACTCGTTATTATGACTAGAGTTTCAGAAATACCAAAAATATTTCAAAGGCGAATTCGACGACCAAAAATGACAAGGAACAGTTAATAATCGTTTAGCAAAGTTTCCCAAATGTATGTCAGCTAATTGATCTAAAAGGTTACAACAGGTATATTTACAACATTTTTTTTTTAACTAACAGTCTTTTCTTATGTAAGAGTAAGCGTTTGGTATAGACGTTATTCATAAATGGTTGCCAATCATCATATTTTTGTCCTTGTGCAAATTAGCCTACCAAGCCTCAAGAATTCTTGCTCTAATGTGAGGCTTGGTAGGCTAATTTGCACAATAACAAAACACAAATAAAACAGCCGCCATTTATGAATAAGGTCTATAGAGGAAATAATTTCTTTAAAGATTTACATATTTTAAATTTGTAGGCTCTTTGAAATGTTTTGAAAAGTGTTGCCAACACTTTTTAAAACAACCACAGTTTGTTTACTTGTGGTGAAAATGTTTCACTATGGATCAGGTTTCCTCAAACCACCAGCTTTGTTGCGAGAAAATTTTAAACTGAGACACACGCTCTGCTTTTACAATACGCCTGAAAGAGGCGTCCGACTCCTTCATCGCGCCGGAGTTAACTCCAAACGGCACATATTCCTATGAAAGCCTGCAACCTACTTAACTTCGTCTTACTTAAGGTGTCGAAATTTTTCACCTGCTATTGTGCTAATACAGAGAATTGACGAAAAAAAAACATTGTTAGGGTAGGAGTTTCATAAACTGGTACATTGAAATTTTTTAAGATTTAGTGCTGATCGACCCTGATCTGTGTTGCTAAAACACTTAAACAACTGCTTAAAGGCTGTTTGATAGTTACCACTGAATATAAAACAGATAATTGGATTGATGGCACAATTTGAGCGGGAGAGATAATAGAAAATTATGAAAGAGAAGAAGAAGCTGCAAGGCAACTCACTGTCAGAGTACTTCATCATTACCATAATACTCCAGGGTAAATAGCACAGTGCAAACCCCAACACAATAGCAATGGCCAACTTCAGCACGTTTGTGTTTCTTTTCGCTCTGAGTTGCTCAGCGTTGGTTGATTGTTTGCCTGGAATCACCTGTGTGTTGAGCTTGATGAGGATGATGGCGTAAATTGTGGCTGATAGGATAAAAGGGGTGTACAAAAATACAACAAATACTGTGAGCCAGTAAGTTCTATAAGAGGATAATTCTCCGAACGCTTCATTCCAAACATAGACACAACGCAGTTGTCTTTCAAATTCAACGAGTTTGTAGGTGAAGAGATTTGGAGTGAAAAACGCTATGCCGACGATCCAAGTGGCGAGAATGAAGTAGGGGCACAGTTTTGAACTGATGAGTGGAGAGCGAAGAGGAAAAAGCACAGCTCCAAATCGATCTACTGCTATCAAAACCAGGTTCTGAACGGACACAGCCCCTGAGACATCTGTCAAGAAGGGAGCCAACTTACACAAGGCCTGACCAAGGGGACCACTGATAAGCCAGGAGTAGTTAGATTGCAACCTAGTCAGTCTCCACGGGAACCAGAATATTGGACACAACAGGTCGGACATGGCCATGTTGACGATGAAATAGTTGATTGGTTTTCTCAAAGTTGGCGTTTTGTAAACAACTATTCCTACCAAGGAATTCCCAACCAGTGAAACAACAAGGATCAGACAGTAAGCTACTGTTTGCCCGATCTTGGATGCTGTGGAATGAAACAAATCAAAGAAGCAGCTCGATCCATTCACCGTTGCGTTCATGTTTGCTGACTTTGTGATAGTTCTGTTGGTTTACTCGCAAATTCGTTTGCTTGACATCATGTGATACTTTATTTATACTGAAGACTCAATAGCATCCCATGCCCGAAGAACAGATTGGACATACTGCGTCAATCAAAAAGGAAACAAGGTTAACTGTCGGAAAAAAAGATCCATTAGCAATTATAACGTGTTATTTACTCGCAACATGCTAATTCTTAGAAGTTTACATTAAAAGCTAGGCCCTGTAGAGACCCTCTTAAAGTTGTCGAAACGATATATCTTGAAAATGGATTAGAAATAAAAAAAAATGTTTTAGACAACCAATTTCACTTAGTCCTTCCGAGCATATACCGTCCAACCGAAAAGAAGTGATGGACTGATGTATCTCTCATCTTTGTAAGAAAAAAGGACGAAGTTACTGCTTCTTTTCCGTTCCGTCATAGATAACCTCTTGAAGATCACCTTCTTGAAAATTCTACTTGTTTTGTGCCCACGCCTTTTTTTATAACAGTTAGCGAAATGCATATATTCGGCATTTTTCTTATTGGAGTTTTAACTAAAACAAAAGTTAAAATAAAGCTTCTTCCAAAGAATGGGTTAACATTTTGTTTTAAGAGAAGAATACGCATGGAAATTGAGCGGAAACAAAAAGGCGAGATGTAGATGAAATCATACATTGCTGCATTAATTACACTTTTCATTTTCCTTTTTTTTTGAATTTGGGAGAGTTTCCGTATTAACGCACGATATTATTATTTTTTTTTTTGACAGGAGAATAATTTGAAATATTTTGACACTTACTCCATGTTAATTTGTGGACAGGAAATGGAGACAAGTTAACAACTGCTTGGAAGCGCTTAGAAGGTGCCTAATGAGCAATCTTTAACGGTTCGTGTTTCTGTAGGTATACTAATGGTTTTCTCAAATATGGTCGTTGACATTTATCATTCAAACGTTCATTTATTATTAAAACGTTCTTGGGTAAAACCACTTGCATAATGGACAATAACGATCTCTTCTTCTCTCCTAATTGCCTCCAGTGCATCGACCGTGAATGACAGTCACACTAGTCAGTCACAGTTCACTAGCAAGTGTATCTACAGAATTCACTTTGTACCAGGGAAGCGTGTTAAGCGTCGGTAAAACCTCATGAAAGAGCGTTTATTCAGAAAGGCATTGATCACCATACAAAGTTATATTAGTAAGTTAAGACCGGGCATACTGTCCAAAATAGTTTATGTTACCTAAATATAAGCGAAACGATCGCCAAATTTGCTACCATGTTCTGAACAAACGATTGTTTAAAATTTATGAAAATGTGAAGCTTGTGGCAGATGTGGCTCAGAGTGACACGAACACCTCACAAACTACTGTGTCTATGTAAGCTGAGAATCACTCACTGGTCACTCATTGGTTACTACGGCCCCGTGCTAGCGGGCAGTACCCCTTAATCTAAATAAAGTTGGAGCCCAAGCATTAGCAATCATGGCACCTGTTTCGGCCTTGTTAGGCCTCATAAGCATGGCATAGCTAATACCCAGGCTCAAGAAACTTTATTTGGTAGATTTAAGCGGTAATGCTTGCTACCACATGGCCATAGTGCCCAACGAGTGGCCTTCAGCTTACCTAAACGCATTAATTTGTGTGGTATTCTTATCTTGCTATTGGGACGAGTTGATTGATAGTCTTACTCCTTTATGATCGCCATTCCTTGATGGCGAGTGCCCTGTTCAAACAATGCATTAAACTAAGCTACCACAAAATAAGCTTGGTCTAAAAATGATAACTCCAAGAGATTGGCCTTTCTGTATTCGATAAATTATTTTTTTTTGCTAGAAGCAAGCTTTTGAAGCCATGGTGTCTAGCCTGGAAAATACCCGGCAAATTAAAATGTGTTTAACGTTTGATGTATCTTCCGCGGTGAAAGGAGAGATAGACGTTTGATCATAGAGTTTAGAACAGACGAGAACAGAAGACATCAGAGGAAGTATTTGCATTGAACTGGATGGCACATTTTATGGAGAGTTTACTGACTTATGACGGGAGAGGTTTTCTATTTGTATTTGCATTGTAACTTTTTAATATACCAATAAACGTAGTAACGGTTTCAAGATTGCCAGAAGACTTACAGCACACTCGAATAAGAACTGACAGCAAATTGTAATTGAAACTGACCTTCGATAAAATACTGTCAAACAAAGCACAAGTGTTAGCATAACCATTGAAAACGTTTGCACTTAGCAGTCTGGTAAAGATAATTAAACGTGGTTTCGAGTTGTATCCTATCAAGTCTGTTACGCAAGTTCCACATTGTACTGTGGACATTGACATTGAATAAAAGAAACTTTAGAATAAATATGAGCACCTTATTTTCTTTGCGCACGAAATTGTAAAATGATTTTCCTTTGGTTGGAGCACCGACTCAAACTAACTCATGTTTCCAAACGGTCTTGATAAAAGCAGACAAACTAGAATTCGTAAAAAAATTAAGCGCTATTAGACATACGGCCTCAATCATAAGGTAAACAATTATTTATCGGCATAAAGATCCTATTATCAAATGTTATGTTAATTTCCTCGTAACATGTTAACTATTAGCGGAAATTCGAGTTAAAAGGTAACCATCTGACGAGATCCTCCTAATATTGTCGGAATGATATGTACTGAAAATAGAAATTATAAAAATTATAAATTATAAATGGTTTCGCCAGCCAATCTTGAGTAGACGTTCGATGAATATATCGTTCCGGTCGAAAGAAGTGAGGGACATGTTTTTTGAGAATCAAGAACCTTAATCTATCTCTAATATTTGTACAAAATAAGACAGAGTTACTCCTGCTTTTCCCTTTCGCCATAGATAATGTCTTAAAGATCACTGTCTTTCGAAACTTCCGCGTTTTGTGGCTCGCGCTTCTATTTATGATAAATAGCAGTTAGTGGACGACTTAACTGAACTTTTCACGAATCTTGCTTTTCGTGAAAACGAAAGTAAAAAAAAAGGCTTCTTGCAGGAAGTCATCGTGGGTTAAAAACTTTCTTTTTAACAGATATGGAAATGGTACTGTTTGTTTGCGTTAAGGTATCATCAAATATTAGCTAACATGTGATCGCAGTTTCTCTAAACCTGTCTTTATTGTCTTTAAATTTAAAGTCAAGCCCCTTATTCTAACTAGAGCCATTTCAGAAATACCAAGGTTATTTCAAAGGTAATTCGACTAAAAATGACACTCCTGTAATCCTTTATTTCACATACAAAGAATGGTCAATAACCGTTTAGCATTAATGTCTCCCAAATGTCTGTCAGCTAATTCATCGAACATGAGGTCATAACAGGTATTTTTTTCGTAATTTTTCATGAACGAACAGTCAGTTTCCTCATGTACGTCAATTTGTATACTTTGAAATGTTTTGAGAGGTGTTGAATAGTTAAACAACCACAGTTTGTTTCGGCTTGAGGTGAAAATGTTTTACTGTGGATAAGGTTTTCTCAAACTCGCCAACTTTGTTGCGAGAAAACTTTTGAAACTGAGACAGCCCCTCTGTTTCTACAATACACCTCACAGAGGCGTCCGACTCCTCCTTTGCGCTTAACATCCTTCTACAAACGGGAGATATTCCATTAAAAACCCGCGACCTACTTACTTAAGTTAGTTTTACTTAAGGTGTCGAATTTTTCACCAATTTTTGAGCGAATACAGAAACTGAGGAAATGAAGGGTACAGTGAGGAGTTTCCTAAACCGGTAACCTGCTAATTTTAACTGAAGATTTAGTGCTGATCTGTGTTGCTAACACACCTTAACAATCCCTTGAGGGCTCTTTGATAGCTACCACTGAAAATATAACAGATCAATGGATTGATGGCACAATTTGAGCGGGAGAGAAAAAAGAAAATTTGGTAACAAATTTTGAAGCGGCAAGCTGTAGTAATATCACTGTCAAAGATTATTAGCATTGCCATAATACTCCAGGGTAACCAGCACAGTGCAAACCCCAACACGATAGCAGTGGCCAACTTCAGCACGTTTCTGTTTCTTTTCGCTCTGAGTTGCTCAGCGTTGGCTGATTGTTCGCCTGGAATCACTTGTGTGTTGAGCTTGATGAGGGCGTCCGAGTAGAGTACGGGTGATAGGGCAAAAGGGATATAAAGAAATGCGACATGATTTGCGAGCAGGTAAGTTGATAAAGAGGAGGATTCTCCGAACGCTTCATTCCAAAAACTGGTGCGAAACAGTTGTCCTTCATATTCATAAAGTTTATCGGCGGCGAGAAATGGAGATAAGAATGCCATCGCGACGATCCAAGTGGCGAGAATGAAGTAGGGGCAGAGCTTTGAACTGATGAGTGGAGAGCGAAGAGGAAATACCACGGCTCCAAATCGATCTACTGATATAAGGACAAGACTCTGAACAGACACAGTAGCGGAAACATCCTTAACGAAGGGAGCCAATTTACACAAGGCCTGACCAAGAGGACCACTGATAAGCCAGGAGTTAGAGTGCAACTCAGTCAGCTTCTACGGGAACAGGAATATTGGATACAGCAGGTCAGACAAGGCCATGTTGACGATAAAAAAGTTGCTTGCATTTCTTAATGTTGGCGTTTTACAAACAACTATTCCTATCAAGGAATTTCCAACCAGTGAAACAACGAAGATCAAACAATAAGCTACGGTTTGCCCAATCTTGGATGCTGTAGGATCAAAGCAACTCGTTGCTTTTACCGTTACGTTCATGGTTGCTGATTTTGTGGTAGTTCCTTTGTTTCACTCGCAAATTCGTTTGCTTGACGGCAAGTGTTGTTTTTTTATACTGAAGACTCAACAGCATCCCGCACCCGAAGAAAAGATGGTTTATTTGATGTAATTGTTCGAGCGTTGTTAGACATACCCCGTCAATCATAAGGTAAACAAAGTTCTTCGTCCGCATAAAGATCCTTTATAACGTGTTATTTTCTCGAAACATGCTAATTTAAACTAATAGCTAGGCTCCTCTAGAGATCCTCCTAACATTGTCGGAGCGATCTATATTGAAAATAAAAATAAAATGTTTTAGACAGCCAATCTCAGTTGGCCCTACCACGCATATCCCGCTAAACCGAAAATTAAAAGGAGTGATGTTTCATGAGAATCAAGAACCTTTATCTATCTCTGATCTTTGTACGAAAATAAGACAAAGTAACTCCCTCTTTCCCCCTTCCGCCATAAATAATCTGACTCTTAAAGATCATTGTTCCTTGAAAGTTCTTCTTGTTTTGTGCCACGAGTTTTTATAACAGTTAGCGAAATGCATGTATTCGGCATTTTTCTTTTAATTATACTTTTCACGTAAACGAAAGTAGAAATAAAGCTTCTTGCAAAAGAATGGGTCAACATTTTCTTTTAAAGATTATACATGGAAATTGTACTGAGAGGAAACAAAAAGGCGAGAATCGGCCCAGTTGCCCTGAACATTTCTCAACAATCCACGCACTTTTTTTTATTTCATCAATAGCGACACAGATGCGACAGCACAAAGAGAAAGGAAAGAAATTTGAACAAAATTTTAAAAGCCTCAAGATCAGCCAACAAAGGTCAGACAAGCCGTCACACCCCTGCCGAGACCTTTCACATTTTGTTGTCTGTCTTAATGGTTTTCTCCAATATGGTCGTTGACACTCATCCGTCGACCGTTTTTATTACTAAAAATTTCTTGGGTAAAACCACTAACATAATGGACAATAAAAATCTCTCCTTTTCTTTTGTTTGCCTCTAGTGATCGACCGTGAATGACAGTCACACACATTAGTCAGTTTACTAGCAGGTGTATCTATGGAATTCACTTTGCACGAGGAAAGCGAGTTAAAAGTCGTTCATACCCCATGAGAGGGTGTTTATCAAGAAAGGCAGTTCTAAAAATGCAAAGTTATGTTAGTGAGTTAAGGCGGGTCATCCTGTCAAAAATAGTTTTTGTTACCTAAATATAAGCGACGCGATCGCCAAATTCCCGCCATATTCTAAACAAATATTTGTCTGGAAGTTATGAAAAGGAGAGTCTTGCGATAAAATTTGAGCTCGAGTATTAGCAGTCATGGACAGCTGTTTCGGCTTTGTTAGGCCTTATCAGCATGGCATAGTTAATATGCAGACTCAAGTACCCACATGAAGAAAACAAGGCTAACAACCAAAATATAAAGCTTGAGGCGGGATTTGTCTAAAAGTTGTTTGGCTGGCCGAATATTCCGATCTCTCGTTGTTCTCCTGTGTGCCTTTCCTATATTCTTTTAATTTTTCGTGTCTTTACTTTCTGACCCCGAAACGTGACCACTCTGTTGAAGCAAATTACTCACTAATTAGGTAGTTCTGTCCGCCTTTGCTGTTTGCGTATCCTCTGTTAGCATGAACGAGCACGGTTAGCGGCAGTTTAATATTTTGACGTCTCATTATTAGTTCTTAAACTTGATTTCCTAGTTTTCTGCTTTTGTGCACGTTTGTGCGTCAATGTTGAAATATTCAAACGAAGACCAAAAGATTATTCAATTGTGCCTGAAAACTCAGTAACCGACTTGTTGAATCAGGCTTTCAACGGGCACACGGAAGGAGACTTGATTAAGAAGAAAAGCAACTTTGAAAGGTTCAGATCAACAGGACCACTGATAAACCAATGGATTTAACTGTTGAGCGCGTGTCCCAACGTATTACTCATATTGTTGTCTACTATAAAACAAAGTCACTCGTGACCATAAATGTGCCCGATAAAATATGAGATTTTGCCTCCTCTAAACCTGTCTTTATTGTCTTTAAATTAAAAGGCAAGCTTCTTATTTTAACTACAGCCGTTTCAGAAATACCAAGGTTATTTTACAGGTAAATTTGAGTAAACTCCTTTATTTCACATGCAGTTGCCTATATTCACAAAGAAGGGTCAATAACCGTTTACTAATAGTATTAATGTTTCCCAATGTATGTCAACTAATTTAACGAACAGGACATAACAGGTATATTTACAATATTTTTTGATGAACTAACCGTCTTTCCTTATGTACAAATAAGCAGTTTCGTAGTGAGAAAATTATTTCCGCTTCAAAAGTCTACATATTTTCAATTTGTATGCTTTGAAATGTTTTGAGAAGTATTGAATAGTTAAACAACCATAGTTTGTTAACCTGTGGTGAACATTTTTGACTTTGGATCGGGTTTCCTCAAACCACCAGCCTTGCTGCGAGAAAGGTTTTGAAACTGAGACACACGCTCTGTGTTTACAATACGTCTGATAAAGGCGTCCGACTTCTCCATCGCTCTTAACTCCGTCTACAAACGGGACATTCCTTTGAAAGCCTGCAACCTACTTACGTAAGTTAGTTTTACTTAAGGTGTCGAAACTTTTTTACCAGTTATTGTGCGAATACAGAGAATTGACGAAACAAAACATTGTTAGCGTAGGAGTTTCATAGACTAGTACACTGAAATTTTTTAAGATTTAGTGCTGAACGACCCTGATCTGTGTTGCTAAAACACCTAAATGTTTGCTTAAAGGCTCTTTGATAGTTACCACTGAATACAAAACAGATCAATGGATTGATGGTACAATTTGAGCGGAGCAGAAGATGGAAAATTTGGAAACAGATGAAGAAGCGGCAAGTTTTAGTAATGTCACTGTCAAAAAGGGTTAGCATTACCATAATACTCCAGGGTAACCAGCACAGTGCAAACCCCAACACGATAGCAATGGCCAACTTCAGCACGTTTCTGTTTCTTTTCGCTCTGAGTTGCTCAGCGTTGGTTGATTGTTCGCCTGGAATCACCTGTGTGTTGAGCTTGATGAGGATGATGGAGTAAAGTGCGGCTAATAGGATAAAAGGGGTGTACAAAAATACAACAAATACTGTGAGCCAGTAAGTTCTAATAGAGGAGAATTCTCCTAACACTTCATTCCAAAATCTTTGACAAAACAGTTGTCTTTCAATCTCAACAAGTTTGAAGGCGAGAAAGTATGGAGAACAAATTGCCATCGCGATGATCCAAGTGGCGAGAATGAAGTAGGGGTACACCTTAGAACTGATGACTGGAGAGCGCAGCGGAAGCACCACGGCTCCAAATCGATCCACTGCTATCAGGACAAGGCTCTGAAGAGATACAGTCAGTGAGACACCTGACAAGAAGGGAGCCAATTTACACAAGGCCTGACCAAGAGGACCACTGGTAAGCCAGGAGTTAGAGTGCAACTCAGTCAGCTTCCACGGGAACCAGAATATTGGATACAACAGGTCGGACATGGCCATGTTGACGATGAAAAAGTTGATTGGTTTTCTTAAAGTTGGTGTTTTGTAAACAACTATTGCTATCAAGGAATTCCCAACCAGTGAAACAACAAAGATCAGACAGCAAGCTACTGTTTGCCCGATCTTGGATGCTGTGGAATGGAACACATCCAAGCAACTCGATCCATTCACCGTTGCGTTCATGTTTGTAGACTTTCTGATAGTTCTGTTGCTTCACTCACAAATTCGTTTCCTTGACAGCACGTGTTACCTTATTTATACTGAAGACTCAACAGCATACCACGCGCGAAGAACAGATGGAGTATTTGATCTAATTGTTCGAGCGAGATTAGACATACCGCGTCAATCAAAAGGTAAATAATAACGTCTTATTTTCTCGTAACACGCTAATTATTAGAATAAATTTTAGATTAAAAGCTAGGCCCTGTAGAGATACTCTTAATGTTGTCGGAGCGATGTAATTTCAAAATGAAAATAAAAAATTGTTTTGGACAACCAATTTCACTAAGCCCTTCCACGCATATACCGGTTCAACCGAAAAGAAGTGATGGACATGTTTCATGAGAATCAAGAGCCTTGATCTGTCTCTCATCTTTGTACGAGAAAAGAACGGAGTTCCTTCTTCTTTCCCCTTCCGCCATAGATAACCTCTTGAAGATCACTTTCTTGAAAATTCTATTTGTTTTGTTCCACGTGTTTTTATAACGTTAGCAAAATGTATATATTTGGGATTTTCTCAATAGGACTTTTCACGAAAACGAAAGTAGAAATCAAGCTTCTTGCAAGAAATGGGTTGACATTTGGTTGTCAAAATATACACGACAATTGTACCGAGCAGAAACAAAAAGGCGAGATATAGATGAAATCATACATTGCTGCGTTAATTACACCTTTTGTTTTTCTTTTTTTCTTTTTTTTTAATTTAGCAGAGTTTCCACAATGACGCAGGATATTAATTTTTTAAACAGGAGAATTTTTTGAAATATTTTGAAACTTGCACCATGTTAATTTATGGACAGGAAATAGAGACAGGTTAACAAATGCTTGGAAGTACTTAGAAGGTGTCAAAATGAGAATTCTTTAACGGTTCGTGTTTCTGTAGGTATACTTCACTTTCGTTCCTTAAAATTCCTTCTCAGCAATATTCTTCAACAATTCACCCGCCTTTTTGATTTCATCAATACTACACAAATGCGACGGCATAAAGAGAAAGGAGAGAAGTTTGAACAACATTAAGCCTCAAGACGAGCCAACAAAGTTCAGACACCTTTCACATTTTGTTGTCCGTGTTGATGGCTTTCTTAAAAATGGTCGTTGACACTCATAAGTCAAACGTTCTTATTATTGAAACTTTGTTGGGTAAAACCTCTTGCATAATGGACAATAGCGATCTCTCCCGTCTTGTTTGCCTCCAGTGCATCGACCGTGAATGACAATCACTGCCATTAGTCATTCACTAGCAGGTGTATCTACGGAATTCACTTTGTACTAGGGAAGCGTGTTAAGCGTCGGTAAAACCTCATAAAAGAGCGTTTATTCAGAAAGGCATTGATAACCATACAAAGTTATATTAGTAAGTTAAGGCCGGCCATACTGTCCAAAATAGTTTGTTACCTAAATATAAGCGAAGCGATCGCCAAATTTGCGACCATGTTCTGAACAAACGATTGTTTAAAATTTATGAAAATGTGAAGTTTGTGGCAGATGTGGCTTAGAGTGACACGAATACCTCACAAACTAATGTGTCTATGTAAGCTGAGAATCACTCATTGGTTACTACGGCCCCGTGCTTGCGGGCATTACCCCTTAAACTGAATGAAGTTTGGCCCAAGCATTAGCAATCATGGACAGCTTTTTCGGTCTTGTTAGGTCTCATAAGCATGGCATAGCTAATGCCCAGGCTCAAGAAACTTTATTTGGTAGATTTAAGGGGTGATGCCCGCTATCACGTGGCCATAGTGCCCAATGAGTGGCCTTCAGCTTACCTAAACGCATTCATTTGTGTGGTATTCTTATCTTGCTATTGGGACGAGTCAACCGATAGTCTCACTCCTTTGTAATCGTCATTCCTTGATGGCGAGTGTTCTGTTCAAACAATGCATTAAACTAAGCTACCACAAAATAAGCTTGGTCTAAAAATGATAACTCCAAGAGATTGGCCTTTCTGTATTCGATAAATTATCTTTTTTTTCTAGAAACAAGCTTTTGAAGCCATGGTGTCTAGCCTGGAAAATACCCGGCAAATTAAAATGTGTTTAACGTTTGATGTATCTTCCGCGGTGAAAGGAGAGATAGACGTTTGATCATAGAGTTTAGAACAGACAAGAACAGAAGACATCAGAGGAAGTATTTGCATTGAACTGGATGACACATTTTATGGAGAGTTTTTTTATTTATGACGGGAGAGGTTTTCTATTCGTATTTGCATTGTAAATTTTTAAGAGTCACTGTCAGAGAAAACTGGGGGTGAAAGATGGGGGTCGACCAATTGACTTCAAACTTTCACCATTTAATGCCTGTCCGAAACGATAAAGAAGGATGGTATTTAGGGATTTCTCTGGTATTTACTTTCCTACTTTGACCACCCCCCTTGTTTTGGCGCTCATCGACCCCGAAGTCACGCTAAATATATGCCAAGTTTGATGCTAAATGAAACACATTTCGCACCATTTCTGGGGACTCATGTCAGTCGTTTGTGTTGTTTATAATTACAGGTTATATTACGTTCTTCAAGCACAAAATTCCAACTTTTAAAAAAAGCGAATTTTTCTAAGATTTTCGAAATTTTGTGCCATGCGCGAAAATGGCGTATGCTAATTTTGACCCAATTTGAGAGTGACTTTTCTCAGAGGTGCGGCGTTTTTTCCAACAGTCTCACGATAGTTTGCAAGTCTAACATCTCTACTACTAAAATCCGTGAACTTTAACTTGAGCCGTTAAAATGTGTTTGCATGAACCATGCTAAATATTAGCAATGCACCGATGTTTTTCATGGCAACGTTTGTAAGTGGTTTCCTTATTTAAATCATTGAACGTCTCTCAACTCTCGTAATTTATTGTTGTGGTGTATGACGTAACTAACCTCGTTTTGATGTAAGGCGGGCTTTTGGCAGTAGATTGTATTTTCGGGCTACGCTGAATTGTTCGAATAAATGTTGGCTGAGTTTATCTTCTCCTCTGGTTGAATATTTACGGAACGACGCAATACGTTACAGTGGCGACGAGGTAAACTGGAGAACGAAGAAGCTTCGCCTACGAACGGAGAAGCACGTGGGAATCTTGTTGTTAGATCTTCGACATCAGCTCAACCAGAAGTAAACAACATGGCGAGCAGACCTCCTTTCAATGCTGAGTCTGAAGATATCGAGAGTTATCTCGAACGAACGACTGCAGGAATATTTTACCGCCTACGATATTAAGAACGACTCGGACAATGCCGCTAAACGAAGAGCTATACTCTTAACATCTATTGGAAGTGCTGTTTATCGAGTGTTGAAGGATTTATCATTCCCGGACGCGCCGAACACGAAGACCTTTGATCAGCTTGCTACGCTGCTGGGTGGGCATTTCAAGCCAACACGCCTGAAGATCGCGGAGCGGTACAGATTTCACTCGGCAACCCAGAAAGCAGGGCAAAGCATTGTCGAATTTGTAAGAGAGTTAAAAAGTCTCGCGGGAACGTGTGAATTCACCAACGAGCAGTTAAGCGATAGTCTACGTGATCGTTTCATTTGCGGGCTTCCTTCGGAGCAGATTAAGCGGGAATTATTATGGGCCAACTTCACTTTTCAAGAAGCAGTGGACGCTGCAATCGCCCAAGAAATAGTACAGAAAGATGTACGGCACCTTGGAGCGAATAGTCAAGGTGAACATTCATCGAGTGTAAACCATGTTAAGCGTGACAACGCGTGGTCACGCGGTAGTTCGTCGGGTCGACGTCACGGCTTTCGTGAAAAACAGCCTCGGCCGACAGAGAACCAAAGGAAGCGATGTTTTCGTTGCGGATTAACCAATCACACCCCAGATAACTGCAAATACAAGAATTCTGAGTGTTTTAACTTCCATTTGACGGGTCATTTAAAGTCTGAGTGTCCCAGTGGGAAACCATTGAGGAAAATGGCGAGCAAACAGCATGTCCATCACACGGAGCAGGATTCTGAGGCGGGGGTGCTGGATTACGCGGGAGATGAATTTCTCGGGTCCATTTTTACCCTGGAGGAGAACCAAAAATCCGAGCCATGCAAGGCAGGACTTTCAGCACCTGCAGTGAAGGTCCCTGTGCAGATTGAAGAAGTGGAATTCCTTATGGCAGTAGACACGGGAGCGGCAGCTTCAATCCTAAATTACGCAGATTACGAGCGGTATTTTAAGTACCTTGCACTGCAGCCAGTGCAAAGATCATTCCATGCTGATGCCGGCACACCGCTGGACATTGCAGGACAGATTCTAGTTGACGTGAACTACAACGGGCAGCAGGCAACACTGCCACTACTCGCTGTTCGTGCAGAACGGTACGCCCCTCCTTTGCTCGGAAGATCGTGGATGATGAAAATTCGCTTTGACTGGTAAAACCTCTTCCCATCGACCAATGGTCAGTTTTCGGTCGGTCATGATAACGATCCACGGGTCGAACGTCTTAAGCAACAGTATGCTGAGATCTTTAAACCGGAGTTAGGAACGGTCCAGGGGGTGACAGCAAAATTGCACCTGACCCAGACGCAGTCTTGTTTGTAGCTGTTAATTTTATTTACGTTTTAAAACATGTCATAAAGATAATTGTTACCATTCTGTAAATAGTGTAATGCAAGTAGTGCAGTATTGTTCCGTAAGTACCGTTAGTTTGTGTTAACTGTGGTAGAAATGTTATTAATTGTTTCCAAGTAGTGTTAGAATTCAATTGTAATAAAAAAAATAAAAAAAAATTGCACCTGAAGGAAAACGTAACGCCTGTGTTTCAGAGGGCCCGCTCAGTGCCTTATGTCCTACGTCCCGCCGTGGAGGAGGAACTTAAGCGCATGGAAAATGAAGGAGTTCTTAAACCGGTAGAGGTGAGTGCCTGTGCCACGCCTATTGTCTGTGTGCCTAAAACTGATGGGTCAGTTCAGATTTGTGGAGATTACAAGGGCACAGTCAACCCAGTAATTCAAACGGAGCAGTTTCCGATTCCAACGTTGGAAGAAATAAGAGGACGGGTATCGTCTTGGAAGAAATTTACAAAGGTTGATCTGCGAAGTGCGTATCAGCAATTGGTTCTAGACGAAGAGACACAAAAACTGTGTACAATTAACACCCACAAGGGCTTATTCTCAAAGACAAATGACCAGATGAATATTGAAACAATGGTATTTGAATTTTGCTCGATTTTGGCCATTGACCAATTTCTATTGTTTCAATAATGATAGGCGATTTTCTCGGTTAATATAAGAGTTCTAGCGTTATAACTCGGACCACATGTTTATCTCATTGCCTTCTTTATAGCCAGCAAGAAAAATCCAGCAAAATCCTCATTTTCAAACACAAATGACCAGATGAATATTGAAACAATGGTATTTGAATTTTGCTCGATTTAGCCATTGACCAATTTCTAATGTTACAATAATCATAGGCGATTTTGTCGGTTAGTATAAGAGCTCTAGCGTTGTAACTTGGACCACATGTTTATCTCCATTGCCTTCTTTATAGCTAACATGAAAAATTCAGAGAAATCCTCATTTTCAAAGAGAAATAACCAGATGAATATTGAAACAATGGTATTTGAATGTTGCTCGATTTTGGCCATTGACCAATTTCTATTGTTTCAATAATGATAGGCGATTTTCTCGGTTAATATACGAGCTCTAGCGTTATCACTCGCACCACATGTTTATCTCATTGCCTTCTTTATAGCCAGCAAGAAAAATCCAGCAAAATCCTCATTTTCAAACAGAAATGACCAGATGAAAATTGAAACAATGGTATTTGAATTTTGCTCGATTTTGGCCATTGACCAATTTCTAATGTTACACTAATCATAGGCGATTTTGTCGGTTAATATAAGAGCTCTAGCGTTGTAACTTGGACCACATGTTTATCTCATTGCCTTCTTTATAGCTAACATGAAAAATTGAGAGAAATCCTCATTTTCAAAGAGAAATGACCAGATGAATATTGAAACAATGGTATTTGAATGTTGCTCGATTTCGGCCATTGACCAATTTCTATTGTTTCAATAATCATAGGCGATTTTCTCGGTTAATATACGAGCTCTAGCATTATAACTCGGACCACATGTTTATCTCATTCCCTTCGGTATAGCCAGCAAGAAAAGTCCAGCAAAATCCTTATTTTCAAAGAGAAATGACCAGATGAATATTAAAACAATGGTATTTGAATGTTGCTCGATTTTGGCCATTGACCAATTTCCATTGTTTCAATAATGATAGGCGATTTTCTCGGTTAATATAAGAGCCCTAGCGTTAAAACTTGGACCACATGTTTATCTCATTGCTTTCTTTATAGCCAGCAAGAAAAATCCCGCAAAATCCTCATTTTCAAAAAGAAATGACCAAATAAATATTGAAACAATGGTATTTTAATGTTGCTCGATTTTGGCCATTGACCAATTTCTATTGTTTCAATAATGATAGGCGTGTTTCTCAGTTAATATAAGAGCTCTAGCGTTGTAACTTGGACCACATGTTTATCTCATTGCCTTCTTCATAGCCAGCAAGAAAAATCCAGCAAAATCCTCATTTTCAAACACAAATGACCAGATGAATATTGAAACAATGGTATTTGAATGTTGCTCGATTTTGGCCATTGACCAATTTCTATTGTTTCAATAATGATAAGCGATTTTCTTGGTTAGTATAACAGCTCTAGCGTTGTAACTTGGACCACTTGTTTATCTCATTGCCTTCTTTATAGCTAACATGAAAAATCCAGAGAAATCCTCTTTTTCAAAGAGAAATGACCAGATGAATATTGAAACAATGGTATTTGAATGTTGCTCGATTTTGGCCATTGACCAATTTCTATTGTTTTAATAGTCATAGGCGATTTTCTCGGTTAATATACGAGCTCTAGCGTTGTAACTCCGACCACATGTTTATCTCATTGCCTTCTTTATAGCTAACATGGAAAATCCAGAGAAATCCTCTTTTTCAAAGAGAAATGACCAGATGAATATTGAAACAATGGTATTTGAATGTTGCTCGATTTTGGCCATTGACTAATTTCTATTGTTTCAATAATGATAGGCGATTTTCTTGGTTAGTATAAGAGCTTTAGCGTTGTAACTAAAACCACATGTTTCTCTAATTGCTTTCTTTATAGCCAGCAAGAAAATTCCAGCAAAATCCTCATTTTCAAAGAGAAATGACCAGATGAATATTGAAACAATGGTATTTGAATTTTGCTCGATTTTGGCACTTGACCAATTTCTATTGTTTCAATAATGATAGGCGATTTTCTCAGTTAATATAAGAGCTCTAGCGTTTTAACTTGGACCACATGTTTATCTCATTGCCTTCTTTATAGCAAAATCCTCATTTTCAAAGAGAAATGACCACATGAATATTGAAACAATGGTATTTGAATTTTGCTCGATTTTGGCCATTGACCAATTTCTATGTTTTCAATAATGATAGGCGATTTTCTCGGTTAATATACGAGCTCTAGCGTTATAACTCGGACCACATGTTTATCTCATTGCTTTCTTTTAGCCAGCAAGAAAATTCCAGCAAAATCATCATTTTCAAAGAGAAATAACCAGATGAATATTGAAACAATGGTATTTGAATTTTGCTCGATTTTGGCCCTTGACCAATTTCTATTGTTTCAATAATGATAGGCGATTTTCTCAGTTAATATAAGAGCTCTAGCGTTTTAACTTGGACCACATGTTTATCTCATTGTTTTCTTTATAGCCAGCAAGAAAAATCCAGCAAAATCCTCATTTTCAAAGAGAAATGACCAGATGAATATTGAAACAATGGTATTTAAATGTTGCTCGATTTTGGCCATTGACCAATTTCCATTCTTTCAATAATGATAGGCGATTTTCTCGGTTAATATAAGAGCTCTAGCGTTATAACTCGCACCACATGTTTATCTCATTGCTTTCTTTATAGCCAGCAAGAAAAATCCAGCAACATCCACATTTTCAAAGAGAAATGACCAGATGAATATTGAAACAATGGTATTTAAATGTTGCTCGATTTTGGCCATTGACCAATTTCCATTCTTTCAATAATGATAGGCGATTTTCTCGGTTAATATAAGAGCTCTAGCGTTATAACTCGCACCACATGTTTATCTCATTGCTTTCTTTATAGCCAGCAAGAAAAATCCAGCAACATCCACATTTTCAAAGAGAAATGACCAGATGAATATTGAAACAATGGTATTTGAATGTTGCTCGATTTTGGCCATTGACCAATTTCTATTGTTTCAATAATGATAGGCGATTTTCTGGGTTAATATACGAGCTCTACCGTTATAACTCGGACCACATGTTTATCTCATTGCTTTCTTTATAGCCAGCAACAAAAATCCAGCAAAATCCTCATTTTCAAAGAGAAATGACCAGATGAATATTGAAACAATGGTATTTGAATGTTGCTCGATTTTCCCCATTGACCAATTTCTATGGTTACAATAAAGATAGGCGATTTTCTCGGTTAATATACGAGCTCTAGTGTTGTAACGTGGACCACATGTTTATCTCATTGCCTTCTTTATAGCCAGCAAGAAAAATTCAGCAAAATCCTCATTTTCAAAGAGAAATGACCAGATGAATATTGAAACAATGGTATTTGAATGTTGCTCGATTTTGGCCATTGACCACTTTCTATTGTTTCAATAATGATAAGCGATTTTCTCGGTTAGTATAAGAGCTCTAGCGTTGTAACTTGGACCACTTGTTTATCTCATTGCCTTCTTTATAGCTAACATGAAAAATCCAGAGAAGTCCTCTTTTTCAAAGAGAAATGACCAGATGAATATTGAAACTATGAACTTTAAATTTTGCTCGATTTTGACCATTGACCAATTTCTATTGTTTTAATAATTATAGGCGATTTTCATGGTCAATAAACTTGTAACTTGGACCACATGTTTATCTCGTTGCTTTCTTTATAGCCACTAAGAAAAATGCAGCAAAATCCTCATTTTCAGAGAGAAATGACCAGATGAATATTGAAACAATGGTATTTGAATGCAGCTTGTCTTGATTAAGAAGGAAAGCAACTTTCAAAGGTTCAGATCAACAGGACCACTGATAAACCAGTGGATTTAACTGTTGAGCGCATGCTCCTAGCATATTACTCATATTGTTGTCAACTATAAAACAAAGTCAGTCGTGACCATAAAGGTGCCCAATATAAAACATGAGATCTTGCCTCCTCTAAACTTGTCCTTATTGTCTTTAAATTAAAAGACAAGCTTCTTATTTTAACAAAGAAGGGCCAATGACCGTTTAGCATTAGTGTTTCCCAAAGGTATGTCAACTAATTCAACGAACAAGTAATAACAGGTATGTTAAGTTTACAATATTTTTTCATGAACTAACAGTCTTTCCTTACCTAAAAGTAAGCGGTTTCGTAGAGAGGAAATTATTTCCTCTTTAAAAGTCTACATATTTTCAATATGTTTGCTTTGAAATGTTTTGAGAAGCGTTGAATAGGTAAACATCCGCAGTTTGTTTACTTGTGGTGAAAAGTTTTGCTTATGGATCAGGTTTCCTCAAACCACCAGCCTTGATGCGAGAGAGTTTTTGAAACTGAGACACACGCTCTGTGTTTACAATACGCCTGATAAAGGCGTCGGACTTCTCCATCGCGCTAAACTCCGTCTAGAAACGGGCCATATTCCTTTGAAAGCCTGAAACCTACTTACGTAAGTTCGTTTTACTTAAGGTGTCGGACTTCTTTGCCAGTTATTGCCGGTGCGAAGACAGAAAATTGACGAAACACAACATTGTTAGGGTAGGAGTTTCATAAACCGGTACACTGACATTTTTTAAGATATAGTGCTGATCGACCCTGATATGTGTTGCTAAAACACCTAAACAATTGCTTAAAGGCTCTTTGATAGTTACCACTGAATATAAATCAGATCAATGGATTGATGGCACAATTTGAGCGGGAGAGAAAGTAGAAAATTTGGAAACAGATGAAGACGCTGAAATTTCTAGTAATGTCACTGTAAAAGAGGATTAGCATTGTCATAATACTTTAGGGTAACCAGCACAGTGTAAACCCCAACATGATAGCAATGGCCAACTTCAGCACGTTTCTGTTTCTTTTCTCTCTGAGTTGCTCAGCGTTGGTTGATTGTTCGCCTGGAATCACCTGTGTGTTGAGCGTGATGAGGATGATGGAGTAAAGTGCGGCTGATAGGATAAAAGGGGTACACAAAAATACAACAAATACTGTGAACCAGTAAGTTCTATAAGAGGAGAATTCTCCGAACGCTTCATTCCAAATTCTTTGACAAAACAGTTGTCCTTCAATCTCAACAAGTTTGAAGGCAAGGAGATATGGAGAATAGAATGCGATCGCGAGGATCCAAGCGGCGAGAATGAAGTAGGGGCACAGCTTTGAACTGATGACTGGAGAGCGAAGAGGAAGTACCGCGGCTCCAAATCGGTCCACTGCTATCAAGACCAGGCTCTGAATAGATACACACGTTGAGATATCTGACAAGAAGGGAGCAAACTTACACAAGATCTGACCAAGAGGACCACTGATAAGCCACGAGTCGTTAGAGTGCAACTCAGTCAGCTTCCACGGGAACAGAAATATTGGATACAACAGGTCGGACATGGCCATGTTGACGATGAAAAAGTTGCTTGGTTTTCTTAAAGTTGGCGTTTTGTAAACAACTATTCCTATCAAGGAATTCCCAACCAGTGAAACAACAAAGATCAGAGAGTAAGCTACTGTTTGCCCAATCTTGGATGCTGTGGAATCAAACACATCCAAGCAACTCGATCCATTCACCGTTCCGTTCATGTTTGCTGACTTTCTGATAATTCTGTTGTTTCACTCCCAAATTCGTTTGCTTGACAGCATGTGATACTTTATTTATACTGAAGACTCAATAGCATCCCATGCCCGAAGAACAGATTGGACATTAGTACTGCGTCAATCAAAAAGTAAACAAGGTTAGTTGTCGAAATAAAGATCCTATTTGAGAATTTTTAATTAAAAACTTGGCTCCTGTAGAGATCCTCCTAACGTTGTTGGAACGATATATTTTGAAAATGGATTCGAAATAAAAAAATGTTTTAGACAACCAATTTCACTTAGCCCTTCCACGCATATACCGTTTAACCGAAAAGAAGTGATGGACTGAGGTATCTCTCATCTTTGTAAGAAAAAAGGACGGAGTTACTGCTTCTTTTCCCTTCCGCCATAGATAACCTCTTAAAGATCACTTTCTTGAAAATTCTACTTGTATTGTGCCCACGCCTTTTTTTATAAAAGTTAGCGAAATGCATATATTCGGAATTTTCCTTAGTTGGAGGTTTCACGAAAACGAAAGTTAAAATAAAGCTTCTTGCAAGGAATGGGTTAACATTTTGTTTTAAAGATTAAACATGGAAATTGAGCGGAAACAAAAAGGCGAGATGCAGATGAAATCATACATTCAGTGCTGCATTAATTCCAATTTTCATTTTCCTTTTTTTTTTTAATTTGGGAGAGTTTCCGTATTGACGCACGATATTAATTTTTTTAACTGGAGAATAATTTGAAATAGTTTGACACTTACACCATGTTAATTTGTGGACAGGAAATGGAGACAAGTGAACAACTGCTTGTAAGCGCTTAGAAGGTGCCTAAATGAGCAATCTTTAACGGTTCGTGTTTCTGCAGGTATACTAATGGTTTTCTCAAATATGGTTGACATTTATCAGTCAAACGTTCATTTATTATTAAAACGTTCTTGGGTAAAACCACTTGCATAATGGAAAATAACGATCTCTTCTTCTCTCCTGATTGCCTCCAGTGCATCGACCGTGGATGACAGTCACACCCATTAGTCATTCACTAGCAGGTGTATCTACAGAATTTACTTTGTACGAGGGAAGCGTGTTAAGCGTCGGTAAAACCTCATGAAAGAGCGTTTATTCAGAAAGGCATTGATGACCATACGAAGTTATATTAGTAAGTTAAGGCCGGACATACTGTCCAAAATAGTTTATGTTACCTAAATATAAGCGAAACGATCGCCAAATTTGCTACCACGTTCTGAACAAACGATTGTTTAAATTTATGAAAATGTGAGGCTTGTGGCAGATGTGGCTTAGAGTGACACGAATACCTCACGAACTAATGTGTCTATGTAAGCTGAAAATCACTCATTGGTCACTCATTGATTACTAAGGCCCTGTGCTAGCGGGCATTACCCCTTAATCTAAATAAAGTTGGAGCTCAAGCATTAGCAATCATGGACAGCTGTTTCGGCCTTCTTAGGCCTCATAAGCATCGCATAACTAATAACCAGGCTCAAGAAACTTATTTGGTAGATTTAAGGGGCAAAATTAAAATGTGTTTAACGTTTGATGTATCTTCCGTGCTGAAAGGAGAGATAGACGTTTGATCATAGAGTTTAGAACAGAGAAGAACAAAAGTATTTGCATTGAACTAGATGACACTGACTTTTTATGGCAAGTTTACTGACTTATGACGAAGAGGTTTTTTATTCGTATTTGCATAGTAAATTGTTAATACTCCCACGCAATGCAAACATGAGTAAAACTTACCAATAAACCTAGTAACGGTTTCATGGTTGCCAGAAGACTAACAGCACACTCGAATAAGAGTTGACAGCAAATTATAAATGAAACTGACTTTCGATAAAACACTGTCGAACAAAGCACAAGTGGTAGCATAACGACTGAAAACGTTTGCACTGAGCAGTCTGGTAAAGATAATTAAACGTGGTTTCGAGTTGTATCCTATCAAGTCTGTTACGCAAGTTACACATTGTACTGTGGACACTGACATTGAATAAAAGAAACTTTACAATAAACATGAGCACCTTATTTTCCTTGCGCACGAAATTATGAAATAGTTTTCCTTTGGTTGGAGCACCGACTGAAACTAACTCATGTTTCCAAACGGTCGTGACAAAAACAGACAAACTAGAATTCATAAAAAAAATTAAGCGCTATTAGACATACGGCCTCAATCATAAGGTAAACAATTATTTATCGGCATAAAGATCCTATTATCAAATATATGTTAATTTCCTCGTAACATGTTAACAATTAGCGGAAATTCGAATTAAAAGGTAACCTCCTGAAGAGATCCTCTTAATATTGCCGGAACGATATTTATTGAAAATAGAAATTATAAAAATTATAAATTATAAATGGTTTCGCCAGCCAATCGCCAACCGTCCAGTCGAAGAAAGTGAGGGACATGTTTTTTTGAGAATCAAGAACCTTAATCTATCTCTAATATTTGTACAAAAAAAGACAGAGTTACTCCTCCTTTTCCCTTTTGCCATAGATCACTGTCTTTCGAAACTTCCGCGTTTTGTGGCTCGCGTTTTTAGTTATGAAAAATAGCAGTTGGTGGACGACTTAACTGGACTTTTCACGAATCTCGCTTTTCTTGAAAACGAAAGTAAGAAAAAGGCTTCTTGCAGGAAATCAAACTTTGTTTTTAACAGACATGGAAATGGTACTGAGCGGAAAGAGAAGGGCGAGAAGTAGATGAAATCCAGCAAATTATACCGACAGTGCTGCGTTCATTGCACTTTCCGGTTTATTTTTTCATTTGTTGAGGAATATTGTCAAACGAATTTACACAAAGAAAACAAATGAAGTGAATTACGGATTCTTGAAGGAATATCACACAGGAATGGAAACACGCTTCAGCATACTAATCACTTGATAAAACGCAAGATATTACTCGTATTGTTGTCATTTTTTTAGGAACAGAGTAATTTGTTTGCATTAAGGTATCATAAATTAAATATTAGCTAATATGTGATCGCACTTTCTCTAAACCTGTCTTTATTGTCTTTAAATTTAAAGTCAAGCGCCTTATTCTAACTAGAGCCGTTTCAGAAATACCAAGGTTATTTCAAAGGCAACTGATTTGACTAAAAATGACACTCCTGTAATCCTTTATTTCACATACAAAGAATGGTCAATAACCGTTTAGCATAATGTCTCCCAAATGTCTGTCAGCTAATCCATCTAACAGATCATAACAGGTATATTTACAATATTTTTTCATGAACTAACAGTCTTTAAGCGTTTTGGTAGATATGAAATTATTTCCGCTTTAAAAGTCTACACATTTTCAATTTGTATGCTTTTAAATGTTTTGAGAAGTATTGAATAGTTAAGCAACCACAGTTTGTTAACCTGTGGTGAACATTTTTGACTTTGGATCAGGTTTCCTCAAACCAGCAGCCTTGCTGCGAGAAAGGTTTTGAAACTGAAACACACGCTCTGTATTTACAATACGCCTGATAAAGGAGTCCGACTTCTCCATCGCGCTTAACTCCGGCTAGAAACGGGACATATTCCTTTGAAATCCTGCAACCTACTTACTTAAATTCGTTTTACTTAAGGTTTCGAAATTTCTAACCAGTTATAATTGTACGAATACAGAAAATTGACGAAACAAAACATTGTTAGGGTAGGAGTATCATAAATTGGTACACTAATTTTTTTTAACATTTAGTGCTGATCGACCCGCCTGATCTGTGTTGCTAAAACACTTAAACAATTGCTTAAAGGCTCTTTGATAGTTACCACTGAATATAAAACAGATCAATGGATTGATGGCACAATTTGAGCGGGAGAGAAAGTAGAAAATTTGGAAACAGATGAAGACGCTGAAAGTTCTAGTAATGTCACTGTAAAAGAGGATTAGCATTGTCATAATACTCCAGGGTAACCAGCACAGTGCAAACCCCAACACGATAGCAATGGCCAACTTCAGGAGGTTTCTGTTTCTTTTCTCTCTGAGTTGCTCAGCGTTGGCTGATTGTTCGCCTGGAAACACCTGTTTCTTGAGCTTGATGAGGATGATGGAGTAAAGTGCGGCTGTTAGGGCAAGAGGGATATTAGTGAATAAAACATGTCCTGTGAGCAAGTAAGTTCTATAAGAGGAGAATTCTCCGAACGCTTCATTCCAAAAACTTTGACAAAACACTTGTCCTTTAAATTCAACAAGTTTGAAGGCAAGGAGATATGGAGAACAGATTGCCATCGCGATGATCCAAGTGGCGAGAATGAAGTAGGGGTACAGCTTTGAACTGAGGACTGGAAAGCGCAGCGGAAGCACCACGGCTCCAAATCGATCCACTGCTATCAGGACCAGGCTCTGAATAGATACAGATGTTGAGACATCTGACAAGAAGGGAGCCAATTTACACAAGATCTGACCAAGAGGACCACTGATAAGCCACGAGCGGTTAGAGTGCAACTCAGTCAGCCTCCACGGGAACCAGAATATTGGATACAACAGGTCGGACATGGCCATGTTGACAATGAAAAAGTTGGTTGGTTTTCTTAAAGTTGGTGTTTTATACACAACTATTCCTATCAAGGAATTCCCAACAAGCGAAACAATAAAGATCAGACAGTAAGGTATTGTTTGCCCGATCTTGGATGCTGTGAAATGAAACACACCAAAGAGGCAGCTTGATCCATTCAACGTTGCGTCCATGTTTTTAGACTTTCTAATAGTTCTGCTGTTTGACTCACAAATTCGTTTGCTTGACAGCATGTGTTACCGCATCTATACTGAAGACTCAGATGGAGTATTTGATTTAATTGTTTGAGCGAGATTAGCCATACCGCGTCAATCATAAGGTAAATAATAACGTCTTATTTTCTCGGAACATGCTAATGATTAGAATTTAGAATAAAAGTTGTCGGAGCGATATATATATATATTGAAAATGAAAATGAAAAATGTTTTGGACAACTAATCTCACTTGGCCCTTCCACGCATATACCGTTCAACGGAAAAGAAGTGATGGACATCTTTCATGAGAATCAAGAACCTTAATCTATCTCTGATGTTTGTACGAAAAAAAGACAAAGTAACTTCCTCTTTCCCCCTTCCGAGATAAATGTCCTCTTAAAGATCACTGTCTTTTAAAAATTCACTTGTTTTGTGCCGCGCAATTTTACAGCATTAGTAAAATGTATATCTTTTGCATTTTTCTTAATATGAGGACTCTACACGGAAACGAAAGTAAACTGAAATAAAGGGTCTTGCAAGAAAAGGGTTAGCATTTTGGGTGTAAAAATATACATGAAATTGTACCGATGCGAAAGAAAAAGGCGAGATGTAGATGAAATCATACATTGCTGCGTTAATTACACTTTTTATTTTTCCTTGTTTTTAAATTCGGGAGGGTTTCCGTAATGACACACGATACTAATTTTTTAAACAGGAGAATAATTTGATATATTTTGATATTTGCACCTTAATTTATCGACAAGAAATAGAGACAGGTTAACAACTGCTTGGAAGCGCTTAGAAGGTGCCAAAATGAGAAATCTTAAACGGTTAGTGTTTCTGAAGGTATAACTTTACTTTCGTTCCTTTGAATTCTTAGTTGTCAATATTCCTCATCAATCCACTCGGCGCGTTTTTGATTTTACCAGTGGCTACACAGATGCGACGGCATAAAGAGAAGGGAAAGAAATTTGAACAACACGGCTCCTGAACAACATTACGCCGCAAGACGAAGCAACGAAGTTGAGACATGCGACACACCCCTGCAGGCACCTTTCACATTTTGTTGACCGTGTTAATTGATGGTTTTCTCAAATATGGTCGTTGACAGACATCAGTCAAACGTTTTTATATTAAAACTTTCTTAGGTAAAACCACTTGCATAATGGGGGATAAAGATCTCTCCTTCTCTCTTGTTTGCCTCCAGTGCATCGACTGTGAATGACATTCAGACACATTAATCAGTTCACTAGCAGGTGTATCTATGGTATTCACTTTGCAAGAGGGAAGCGAGTTAAGGGTCGTTAATACCCCATGAGAGAGTGTTTATTCAGAAAGACATTTCTAAAACTGCAAAGTTATGTTCGTAAGTTAAGGCGGGCCATACAGTCAAAAACAGTTTATAGTTTATAGTTAATAGTTTATAGGAGAGCAGGGATGGTGTAGTGGTGATAACACTCGCCTCCCACTAATGTGGCGCTGGTTCTCCGATCCTGCCTCTTATGTGGGCTGAGTTTGTTGATCCTCTCCCTTGCTCCGAGAGGTTTATCTCCGGGTACTCCGGTTTTCCCCTGTCCCCCAAAACCAATATTTCTCCCACACGACCCCACAAGCTTACAGCTTGAAAAAACTAAGTTACTTTACCTTTACCTTTTTAGTCTAAATATAAGCGACCCGATCGAGAAATTTTCCGTCATGAATACCCCAAACACTTATGTGTCGAGGAAAGCTGAAAGTCATTCATTGGGCACCTCAACCACGTTGTCACAGTAGCGGGCATTACCCTTTAAATCTACCAAATAAAAGTTGAGTCCGAGCATTAGCAGCCGTGGACAGCTGTTTCGACCTTGCCGTTAGGACTGATCAGTATAGCAAAGTTGATATGCAGGCTCAAGAAAACAAGAACGAGAAAACAACCGACGAAAATATTAATGTAAAGCTTGTGGCGGGATTTGACTAAAAGTTACTTGGCTGGCTGAATGTTCTGATCTCCCGTTATTTTCCTGTGTGTCTTTCCTGTCTTCTTTTACTAGCTTTTTTCGTGTGTTAAGTTTCTGTCCGAAACGTGACCACTCTGTTAAAGCAAATTACTTACTACATAGCTACTTAGTCCGCCTTTAGCTTGTTCGCTGTTAGCAGAAACAGTTGGCTGATTCCTCGCTGGAATTTGTCGGTTTTCCAAATGATGACGTGAGGAGCCTTGCGTCGGCCTTCCTCTGTAAGATATTTCTTCGTTCCCCATGAAGGACATTATAGCCGAATTCTAACCAGTGAGCCGAGAATTCTAACCAGTGATTGCAAAAGGACGCCAGTTGTACAAAAAAGAAAACAAATAAAATATAACTCTTCTCATTCGTGTTTAATCTCACAGGGTAGTACTCGTGTAGAGAGGTCGCCTTAAAGAGACCTATTGTTTTAAATTTGGTCGGAGAAAACAAACAATAATTTCGGAAAAAGTTAGGGGTTGGTTAAAATTTCAAAACGTGACAGAAAAGAAAACTAACGTAAAGGTCTGTGATGTGTAGTCAAACCACAATCAAATTTAAACAAATCGAGCTCGTATAGCCGCTTCTCATATTAACTATGTATAGCCAAATAACAGATCTAAGCTAGGTAATTTTAAAATAGTTTTGGGGAGGGACTAATGGTAAGCAAAGAGTGTACTCGTATAGAAAAACGTTTACACAAGTGAAATTTGACCCGCGTAATGGAGCACTGTTATAGAGGCAGTTACATTTACGCCTCAACGTTCTTCGTTCTTAAACTTGATTTCCCAGTTTTATGCTGTTGTACACAATTGTGTCATTAATTTGTAATACAAAACACACTTCCTGATCACTTGGATTGGATAAGGTTGGAATTTTAAACGAAAGCTAAAAGATTATTCGATTATACTTGAAAACTTTCTCACGTTTAGTTTGCGCTGGAAGTTTTTTTATAACTAGGCCCTCAGTCTGAAAGTCAGCGATTGTAAGCCTGCTCCTAGGATTAGAGCGTAGATCCAGTGCAGGGAAAGAGTTTTTCAACCGATTTGTTGAGTCAGGCTCTCAACGGACACACGGAAGCAGAGTTCATTAACAAGTTGACTGCAAAACAGTCGTTTTCGGTTGTTTCGGAAGATGGACCGACACCGTCACTCGCGTTCGCAAAAAATACGACTGTTTTGCGGTCTAATTAACAAGAAAACCAACATTCAAAGGTTCAAACCAACAGCACTACTGATAGACCAATAGATTTCACTGTTGAGCAGGTGCTCGCAACATTATCTATATTGTTGTCAACTATAGAACAAAGTCATTTGTCAGCATAAAGGAGCTTGATAAAATATGACATCTTGCGTCCTATAAACTTGTCTTTATCTGCTACAACAAGGTGCCTCTGAGCCTCGTTCGCGGGCTAACTGGATTATGAGTATATCCTTTTCTACCCTTTTTAATTTCATTCTCAATTCACCCCATTAGCCCACAAATTCAACCAGAATGCCCCCTTTAATAGTAATTTCAAAGGTATCTTAAACAAGCTTGAGAATACTCCTGACCGGCTTTCGAAAATCAATCTTCGAATACAACATTTTGCAAAGAAAACTTAAAACAGCTAGTCTATCTCAAGCCTGTTTTAGAAATGTGAACGTAAATGTTTGCCAGGATGGCCAAATGTAATGAGAGGGAGCTGGGATATGCAGATGATAGTAGGACAAGTGTTTACATTCGCTATTTGGAAAAAAAAAATGAAAGAGGGTCACGAGTGGTAGCCAGTGAAGGTCGAGAAGAGCAGATGTAATGCATTTAAATTGTGCAAACCAAGATCACGACTGAGGCGTCATGGCGAAGTTGGATTCCTGGCGTGGATCGTCTTTTTCATCGGTAATGTTGTTTCCATCTTGGCATACGGGACGCCATGTTGGATCGCACAAGGCATTGGACGTTTTCGATGAATGTTTTTACACGATATTGGATTAAGATTTTAGATTGCTACACTAGATCACTATCCTGAGTGACAGGAAAACTGAATTTTAAAACCATTAACCTTGGCAAGACTGAATTAGGGCGGGGGCGGTGACAACTCTATCAAGGCCCGTTTTGGGGGAAACAAAATTCTTCCGGGAATCTGGAGACTCGAGAATTTTTCTGGGAAATGTGACATAGATCTGGGACACTGCTGCAAAAAAAAAAAGGAATAATGAACATTTTTATTTATTTTCATCAGTTTAAAAATCGGGAGGATCTTCCAAGTTTCCGTGAGGGTTTAATTAAAGTACAGTGTCATCCCCCGTAAAACTGGTGCAGAGGCAATATCAGAGGTCTCCCATATTTATTTTAGTTTTTCTTTTAACATATGGCCCTTTACAGGAACCTAAAGAAATATGCTTGTAGAGTGAGAATTGAAAATTGCCTACTCAGCTTAATCCATAACAGGTCCGTTTTAGGTTCGATTTTTGGACGAGTATTTCAATTTGTAAAACTTTTTACTGTCTAGGAAAGCGCTTACATGAGCTCGAACGTCTTATGCTAGCTACTGCCCAAGCTAGAATGCGGTGAACCAGTTTATTTGTTTGTTTGTTTTTTTCGATAAAGTAAGGTATTTAGTTTTGGAGGTTAGGTGGGCTACGCTGTCGTCTTCCCGTTCTTTTATCCTAAAAGTAAGTCTTCCTTCTAGAGGATATTTTTATTCCACCTCGCTATTGCTCCAATTTTGTCTACACCGCTATACTGCATAGAGATTTGTCCTCAGGGTTTTAAATAGTAGGACAGGTGAAAATAGATATAGTACGATTTAAACACGGAAACTAAACTATCATACAAGAAAATTGTCCCCATTATAGTTCGTAAACTAAACGAACGATGATTTTTTTTTTCCACTGTCGTAGTTAGTCGCATCTGCATATATGTAACTATCCATAAAACAACGTTGTTTCCTTAAAATTGCCATGAACAAAACGCAACATGAAAGAAAATTAAACCCGTGTCTTATTGTCCTTATATTGCCTTGATACACTTGAAGGATATGAGAGAAGCCGTCAACATTTCCACTGGAACCCTTCGTATTCTCCGTTAACTCGTTCGTAATCCTTCGATGAAAATTTTAATCCAGAAACGTGCTTCTGCGATACAAAA
>OX419343.1:23591568-23686568 GCA_948470475.1 Galaxea fascicularis | reverse complement strand
TTGAATAGTTAAACAACCACATTTTGTTTACTTGTGGTGAAAATTTGTGACTATGGATCAGGTTTCCTCAAACCACCAGCCTTGTTGCGAGAAAGTTTTTGAAACGCTCCGTTTTTACAATACGCCTGATAAAGGCGTCCGACTTCTCCATCGCGCTTAACTCCGTCTACAAACGGGACATATTCCTTTGAAAGCCTGCAACCTACTTACGTCAGTTCCTTTTTCGGCTTAAGGTGTCGAAATTTTTCACCTGTTATTGTGCTAATACAAAGAATTGATGAAAAAAGACATTGTTAGGGTAGGAGTTTCATAAACTGGTACAATGAAATTTCTTAAGATTTAGTGCTGATCCGGACCCTGATCTGTGTTGCTAAAACACTTAAACAACTGCTTAAAGGCTGTTTGATAGTTACCACTGAATATAAAACAGATAAATGGATTGATGGCACAATTTGAGCGGGAGAGAAAATAGAAAATCTTGTAACAGATGAAGAAGCGGCAAGTTGAAAGCAACTCACTGTCAAAGAAGACTAGCATTACGATAATATTCCAGGGTAACCAGCACAGTGTAAACCCCAAAACGATAGCAATGGCCAACTTCACCACGTTTCTGTTTCTTTTCGCTCTGAGTTGCTCAGCGTTGGCTGATTGTTCGCCTGGAAATATCTGCGTGTTGAGCTTGATGACGATGATGGAGTAAAGTGCGGCTAATAGGATAAAAGGGGTGTAAAAAAACACAACAGATACTGTGAGCACGTAAGTTCTATAAGAGGAGAATTCTCCGAACGCTTCATTCCAAACATTATAACAACGCAGTTGTCCTTCAAATTCAACGAGTTTGCAGGTGAAGAGATCTGGAGATAAGAATGCCATCGCGACGATCCAAGTGGCGAGAATGAAATAGGGCAACAACTTTGAACTGATGAGTGGAGAGCGAAGAGGAAATACAACAGCTCCAAATCTATCCACTGCTATCAGGATCAGACTCTGAACAGACACAATGGCGGAAACATTATTAAAGAAGGGAGCCAATTTACACAAGGCCTGACCAAGAGGACCACTGACAAGCCACGAGCGGTTAGAGTGCAACTCAGTCAGCTTCCACGGGACCAGGAATATTGGATACAGCAGGTCGGACATGGCCATGTTGACGATGAAAAAGTTGCTTGGTTTTCTTAAAGTTAGTGTTTTATAAACAGCTATTCCTATCAAGGAATTCCCAACCAGTGAAACAACAAAGATCAGAGAGTAAGCTACTGTTTGCCCAATCTTGGATGCAGTAGAGTTAAACACATCAAAACAACTCGATCCATTCACCGTTGCGTTCATGTTTGCTGAGATTGTGATAGTTCTGTTGTTTCACTCACAAATTCGTTTGTTTGACGGCAAGTGTTACCTTATTTATACTGAAGACTCAACAGCATCGCACGCGCGAAGAACACATGGAGTATTTGATCTAATTGTTCGAGCGAGATTAGACATAGCGCGTCAATCATAAGGTAAATAATAACGTCTTATTTTCTCGCAACACGCTAATTATTAGAATTTTAGATTAAAAGCTAGGCTCCTGTAATGATCCTCCTAACATTGTCGGAGCCTTGATCTGTCTTTCATCTTTGTACGAAAAAAGAACGGAGTTACTTCTTCTTTCCCCTTCCGCCATAGATTCCCTCTTGAAGATCACTTTCTTGAAAATTGTACTTGTTTTGTTCCACGTGTTTTTATAACGTTAGCAAAATATATATATTTGGGATTTTCTTAATAGGACTTTTCACGAAAACGAAAGTAGAAATCAAGCTTCTTGCAAGAAATGGGTTAACATTTGGTTGTCAAAATATACACCACAATTGTACCGAGGAGAAACAAAAAGGCGAGATATAGATGAAATTATACAGTGCTGCGTTAATTACACTTTTCCTTTTTCTTTTTTTTTTTTTTTTTAATTTAGGAGAGTTTCCACAATGACGCAGGATATTAATTTTTTAAACAGGAGAATTTTTTGAAATATTTTGACACTTGCACCATGTTAATTTATGGACAGGAAATAGAGGAAGGTTAACAACTGCTTGAAAGCGCTTAGAAGGTGTCAAAATGAGAATTCTTTAACGGTTCGTGTTTCTGTAGGTATACTTCACTTTCGTTCCTTAAAATTCCTGCTCACCAATATTCCTCAACAATTCACCCGCCTTTTTGATTTCATAAATAGCTACACAAATGCGACGGCATAAAGAGAAAGGAAAGAAGTTTGAACAACATTAAGCCTCAAGACGAGCCAACAAAGTTCAGACACCTTCCACATTTTGTTGTCCGTGTTGATGGCTTTCTTAAAAATGGTCGTTGACACTCATCAGTCAAACGTTCTTATTATTGAAACTTTGTTGGGTAAAACCTCTTGCATAATGGACCATAAAGATCTCTCCTCTCTTGTTTGCCTCCAGTGCATCGACCGTGAATGACAATCACTCCCATTAGTCATTCATTAGCAGGTGTATCTATGGAATTCAGTTTGTACAAGGGAAGCGTGTTAAGAGTCGGTAAAACCTCTTAAAAGAGCGTTTAGTCAGAAAGGCATTGATAACCATACAAAGTTATATTAGTAAGTTAAGGCCGGCCATACTGTCCAAAATAGTTTGTTACCTAAATATAAGCGAAGCGATCGCCAAATTTGCTACCATGTTCTAAACAAACGAATGTTTAAAATTTATGAAAACGTGAAGTTTGTGGCTGATGTGGCTTAGAGTGACACGAATACCTCACAAACTAATGTGTCTATGTAAGCTGGGAATCACTCATTGGTCACTCATTGGTTACTACGGCCCCGTGCTAGCGGGCTTTACCCCTTAAACTAAATAAAGTTTGCCCCAAGCATTAGCAATCATGGACAGCTGTTTCGGCCTTGTTAGGCCTCATAAGCATCGCATAGCTAATAACCAGGCTCAAGAAACTTTATTTGGTAGATTTAAGGGGTGATGCCCGCTATCACGTGGCCATAGTGCCCAATGAGTGGCCTTCAGCTTACCTAAACGCATTAATTTGTGTGCATGGTATTCTTATCTTGCTATTGGGACGAGTCAATCGATAGTCTTACTCCTTTATGACCGTGACATTCCTTGATGCATTAAACTGAGCTGCCACAAAATAAGCTTGGTCTAAAAATGATAACTCCCAGAGATTGGCCTTTCTGTATTCGATAAATTATCTTTTTTTTCTAGAAGCAAGCTACTGAAGCCATGGTGTCTAGCCTGGAAAATACCCGGCAAATTAAAATGTGTTTCACGTTTGATGTATCTTCCGAGGTGAAAGGAGAGATAGAGGTTTGATCATAGAGCTTAGAACAGACGAGAACAGAAGACATCAGAGGAAGTATTTGCATTGAGCTGGGTGACACATTTTATGGAGAGTATACTGACTTATGACGGGAGAGGTTTTCTATTCGTATTTACATTGTAAATTTTCAATATCTAATAAACGTAGTAACGGTTTCAAGGTTGCCAGAAGACTTACAGCACAATCGAATAAGAACTGACAGCAAATTATAATTGAAACTGACCTTCGATAAAATACTGTGAAACAAAGCACAAGTGGTAGTATAACGACTGAAAACGTTTGCACTTAGCAGTCTGGTAAAGATAATTAAACGTGGTTTCAGTTCGAGTTGTATCCTATCAAGTCTGTTACGCAAGTTACACATTGTACTGTGGACACTGACATTGAATAAAAGAAACTTTACAATAAACATGAGCACCTTATTTTCTTTGCGCACGAAATTGTAAAATGATTTTTCTTTGGTTGGAGCACCGACTCAAACTAACTCATGTTTCCAAACGGTCTTGATAAAAGCAGACAAACTAGAATTCGTAAAAAAATAAAGCGCTATTAGACATACGGCCTCAATCATAAGGTAAACAATTATTTATCGGCATAAAGATCCTATTATCAAATATAATATGTTAATTTCCTCGTAACATGTTAACTATTAGCGGAAATTCGAATTAAAAGGTAACCTCCTGAAGAGATCCTCCTAATATTGTCGGAACGATATGTACTGAAAATAGAAATTATAAAAATTATAAATTATAAATGGTTTCGACAACCAATCTTGAGTAGACGTTCGATGAATATACCGTTCCGGTCGAAAGAAGTGAGGGACATGTTTTTTGAGAATCAAGAACCTCAATTTATCTCTAATATTTGTACAAAATAAGTACAATAATAAGTAATTTGTTTGCATTAAGGTATCACAAAATATTAGCTAATATGTGATCGTACTTTCTCTAAACCTGTCTTTATTGTCTTTAAATTTAAAGTGAAGCGCCTTATTCTAACTAGAGCCGTTTCAGAAATACCAAGGTTATTTCAAAGGCAACTGATTTGACTAAAAATGACACTCCTGTAATCCTTTATTTCACATACAAAGAATGGTCAATAATCGTTTCGCATTAATGTCTCCGAAATGTCTGTCAGCTAATTTATTGAACAGGTGATATCAGGTATATTTACAATATTTTTTAATGGACTAACAGTCTTTAGGCGTTTTTGTAGATATAAAATTATTTCCGTTTTAAAAGTCTACACATTTTCAATTTGTATGCTTTGAAATGTTTGAGAAGTATTGAATAGTTAAACAACCACAGTTTGTTAACCTGTGGTGAAGATTTTTGACTTTGGATCAGGTTTCGTCAAACCACCAGCCCAGTGCTGCGAGAAAGATTTTGAAACTGAGACACATGCTTTGTTCTTACAATACGCCTGGAAGAGGCGTCCGACTCCTCCATCGTGCTTAACTCCATCTAGAAACGGGGCATATTCCTTTGAAAGCCAAAGGTGTCGAAATTTTTTTACCAGTTATAGTGCGAATACAGATAATTGACGAAACAAAACATTGTTAGGGTAGGAGTTTCATAAACTAGTACACTGAATTTTTTTAAGATTCAGTGCTGATGGACCCTGATCTGTGTTGCTAAAACACCTAAACAATTGCTTAAAGGCTCTTTGATAGTTACCACTGAATATAAAACAGATCAATGGATTGATGGCACAATTTGAGCGGCAGAGCAAAAGGAAAATTATGAAAGAGAAGAAGAAGCTGCAAGTTGATTGCAACTCACTGTCAAACCAGTCTATCATTACTATAATACACCAGGGTAAATAGCACAGTGTAAACCCCAACACGATAGCAATGGCCAACTTCAACACGTTTCTGTTTCTTTTCGCTCTGAGTTGCTCAGCGTTGGTTGATTGTTCGCCTGGCATCACCTGTGTGTTGAGCTTGATGATGGAGTAAAGTGCAGCTAATAGGATTAAAGGGGTGTACAAAAATACAACATATACTGTGAGCCAGTAAGTTCTTAAAGAGGAGAATTCTCCGAACGCTTCATTCCAAACATAGAGACAAAGCACTTGTCCTTCAATCTCAACAAGTTTGAAGGCAAGGAAATGTGGAGAACACATTGCCATCGCGACGATCCAAGTGGCGAGAATGAATTTATGGGTACAGCTTTGAACTGATGACTGGAGAGCGCAGCGGAAGCACCACGGCTCAAAATCGATCCACTGCTATCAGGACCAGACTCTGAAGAGATACAATCGTTGAGACATCTGACAAGAAGGGAGCCAATTTACACAAGGCCTGACCAAGAGGACCACTGATAAGCCACGAGCCGTTAGAGTGCAACTCAGTCAGCTTCCACGGGAACAGGAATATCGGATACAGCAGGTCGGACATGGCCATGTTGACGATGAAAAAGTTGATTGATTTTCTTAAAGTTGTTGTTTTGTAAACAACTATTCCTATTAAGGAATTCCCAACCAGTGAAACAACAAAGATCAGACAGTAAGCAAAGGTTTACCCAATCTTGGATGCAGTAGAATTATACACATCAAAGCAGCTCGATCCATTCACCGTTGCGTTCATGTTTGCTGACTTTCTGATAGTTCTGTTGTTTCATTCGTAAATTCGTTTGCTTGACGACAGCAAGTGTTACCTTATTTATACTGAAGATTCAACGGCATCCCACGCCCGAAGAACAGATGGAGTATTTGATCTAATTATTTGAGCGTGTTTAGAAATACCGCGTCAATCATAAGGTAAATAAGAACGTCTTATTTTCTCGGAACATGCTAATTATTAGAATTTAGATTAAAAGTTAGGCTATTGTAATGATCCTCCTAACATTGTCGGAGCGATATATATATATATATATATATATATATTGAAAATGAAAATGAAAAATGCTTTAGACAACCAATCTCACTTGGCCCTTCCACGCATATCCTGTTCAACCGGAAAGAAGTGATAGACATGTTCCATGATCTTTGAACGAAAAATAAAAGACAAAGTAACTCCTTCTTTGCCCCTTCCGCCATAAATAATCTCTCAAAGATCACTGTTTTCTACTTGTTTGGTGCCACGCGATCTTATAACATTAGCAAAATGTATATATTCGGCATTTTCAATCAAGTTTCTTGGAAGGGATGGGTCAAACATTTTGTTTGTAAAAATATACATGAAAATTGTACCGAGGCGAAACAAAAAGGGGAGATGTAGATGAAATCATACATTGCTGCGTTAATTACACTTTTCGTTTTCCGTTTTTTGTTTTTTGTTTTTTTTTTATTTGGGAGACGGAGAGTTTTCGTAATGCCGCACGATGTTAATTTTTTTAAACAGGAGAATACGTTGAAAGATTTTGACACTTTTACCATGTTAATTAAGTTGTCGACAGGAAATAGAGACAGGTTAACAACTGCTTGGAAGCGCTTAGAAGGTGCCAAAATGAGAAATCTTAAACGGTTCGTGTTTCTGTAGGTATAACTTTACCCGCGTTCCTTAGAATTCCTAGTTGCCAATATTTCTCATCAATCCACTTGGCGCGTTTTTGATTTTATCAATGGCTACAAAGATGCGACGGCATAAAGAGAAAGGAAAGAAATTTGAACAACACGGCTAATGAACAACATTAAGCCGCAAGACGAGCCAACAAAGTTCAGACATGCGACAAACCCCTGCAGGCACCTTTTTACATATTGTGTTCCGTGTTAATTGATGGTTTTGTCAAATATGGTCGTTGACACGCATCAGTCAAACGTTCAGTTTTATCATTAAAGCTTTCTTGGCTAAAATCACTTGCGTAATGGTGGATAAAGATCTCTCCTTCTCTCTTGTTTGCCTCCAGTGCATCGACCGTAAATGACAGTCACACACATTAGTCAGTTCACTAGCAGGTGTATTTATGGAATTCACGTTGCAAGAGGGAAGCGAGTTAAGCGTCCTTAATACCCCATGAGAGAGTGTTTATTTAGAAAGGCATTTCTAAAAATGCAAAGTTATGTTAGTAAGTTAAGGCGGGTCATGCTGTCAAAAATAATGTTTTATACCTAATAAGCGAGACGATCGCCAAATTTCCCGCAATATTCTAAACAAGTATTTTGTCCAGAAGTTATGAAAAGGAGAGTCTTGTGATAAAATTTGAGTTCGAGTATTAGCAGTCATGGACAGCTGTTTCGGCCTTGTTAGGCCTTCATCAGCGTGGCATAGTTAATATGCCGGCTCAAGTACCCACATGAAGAAAACAAGGCTAGCAACGAAAATATAAAGCTTGTTGCGGGATTTGTCTAAAAGTTCGGTTTGGCTGGCTGAATATCCTGATCTTCTGTTATTCTCCTGTGTGACTTTCCTGTGTCTTAACTTTCCGACCCCGAAACGTGACCACTCTGTTAAAGCAAATTACTCACTGAATAGATAGTTCTGTCCGCCTTTACTGTTTGCGTATCCTCTGTTAGCATGAACGAGCACGGTTAGCGGCAGTTTATTTTGACTTCTCCTTATGCTTTTGTGCACGTTTCTGTGTCATTAATTTGTAATACAAAACACATTTCCTGACCACTTGCATTAGATAATGTTGAAATATTCGAACGAAGACCAAAAGACTATACAATTGTGCCTAAAAACTCAGTTCTCCGGTTTTGTTCGGCGCTGGAATATTTTTTACAATTAGGCTTGCAGTCTGAAAATCAGGGATTGTAAGGCTGCTCCTAGGGTTAGAGCGGAGATCCAGAGACCGAATTTGGCAACCGACTTGTTGAATCAGGTTCTCAACGGACACACCGTGAAGGAGACTCGATTTAGAAGAAAAGCAACTTTCAAAGGTTCAGATCAACAGGACCACTGATAAACCAATGGATTTAACTGTTGAGCGCGTGCTCCCAACGTATTACTCATATTGTTGTCAACTATAAAACAAAATTACTTGTGACCATAAAGGTGCCCCATAAAATATGAGATCTTGCCTCCTCTAAACCTGTCTTTATTGTCTTTAAATTAAAAGGCAACCTAACTATTTTAACTACAGCCGTTGCAGAAATACCAAGGTTATTTCAAAGAAAATTCGACTAAACTCCTTTATTTCACATGCAGTTGCTTATATTCACAAAGAAGGGCCAATGGCCGTTTAGCATTAATGTTCCCCAAATGCATGTCATCTAATTCAACGAACAAGTCATAACCGGTATGTTTACAATATTTTTTCATGAACTAACAGTCTTTCCTGATGTAAACGTAAGCGGTTTCGTGGAGAGGAAATTATTTCCGCTTTAGAACTCTACATAGTTTCAATTTGTTGCTTTGAAATGTTTTGAGAAGCGTTGAATAGTTAAACAACCACAGTTTGTTTACTTGTGGTGAAAAGTTTTTATATGGATAAGGTTTCCTCAAACCACCAGCCTTGCCGTTGCGAGAAAGATTTTGAAACTGAGACACACGCTCTGTGTTTACAATACGTCTGATAAAGGCGTCGGACTTCTCCATCGCGCTTAACTCCGTCTACAAACGGGACATATTCCTTTGAAAGCCTGCAACCTACTTACGTAAGTTCGTTTTACTTAAGGTGTCGAGATTTTTTACCAGTTATTGTGCGAATAGAGAGAACTGATGAAACAAAACATTGTTAGGGTAAGAGTTTCATAAACTGGTACACTGAATATTTTTAAGATTTAGTGTTGATCGACCCTGATCTGTGTTGCTAAAACACCTAAACAATTCCTTAAAGGCTGTTTGATAGGTACCACTGAATATAAAACAGATCAATGGATTGATGGCACAATTTGAACGGGAGAAAAAAGGGATAATTTGGAAACAGATTTTGAAGCTACAAGTTATAGTAATGTCATTGTCAAAGAAGATTAGCATTGCCATAATACTCCAGGGTAACCAGCATAGTGTATACCCCAACACGATAGCAGTGGCCAACTTCAGCACGTTTCTGTTTCTTTTCTCTCTGAGTTGCTCAGCTTTGGTTGATTGTTCGCCTGGAATCGCCTGTGTGTTGAGCTTGATGAGGATGATGGAGTAAAGTGCGGCTGTTAGGGCAAGAGGGATATAAAGAAATACGACATGATCTGCGAGCATGTAAGTTTGAGAAGAGGAGGATTCTCCGAACGTTTCATTCCAAACATTGGCACAATGCAGTTGTCCTTCAAATTCAACGAGTTTGAAGGCGAGGAGATATGGAGTGTAGAATGCCATCGCGACGATCCAAGTGGCGAGAATGAAGTAGGAGCACAGCTTTGAACTGATGAGTGGAGAGCGAAGAGGAAATACCACACCTCCAAATCGATCCACTGCTATCAGGACCAGACTCTGAACAGATACAATGGCGGAAACATTATTAAAGAAGGGAGCCAACTTACACAAGGCCTGACCAAGAGGACCACTGATAAACCACGAGCGGTTAGAGTGCAGCGCAGTCAGGTTCCACGGGAACAGGAATATTGGATACAACAGGTCGGACATGGCCATGTTGACGATGAAAAAGTTGGTTGGTTTTCTTAAAGTTGGTGTTTTATAAACAACTATTAGTATCAAAAAATTTCCAACCAGTGAAACAACGAAGATCAGACAGTAAGCTACTGTTTGCCCAATCTTGGCTGCTGTGGAATCAAACATATCCAAGCAACTCGATGCATTCATCGTTGCGTTCATGTTTGTAGACTTTCTGATAGTTCTTTTGTTTCACTCGCAAATTCGTTTGCTTGACAGCAAGTGTTACCTTATTTATACTGAAGACTCAACAGCATCCTACACCCGCAGAACAGATGGAGTATTTGATCTAATTGTTCGAGCGAGATTAGACATACCGCGTCAATCATAAGGTAAATAATAACGTCTTATTTTCTTGCAACACGCTAATTATTCGAATTTTAGATTAAAAGCTAGGCTCCTGTAGAGATACTCCTAATTTTGTCGGAGCGATATATATTAAAAATGAAAATAAAAAATGTTTTGGACAACCAATTTCACTTAGCCCTTCCACGCATATACCGTTCAACCGAAAAGAAGTGATGGACATGTTTCTTGAGAATCAAGAGCCTTGATCTGTCTCTCATCTTTGTACGAAAAAAAAAACGGAGTTACTTCTTCTTTCCCCTTCCGCCATAGATAACCTCTTGAAGATCACTTTCCTGAAAATTCTACTTGTTTTGTTCCACGTGTTTTTATAACGTTAGCAAAATGTATATATTTGGCATTTTCTAAATAGGACTTTTCACGAAAACGAACTGAGTAGAAATCAAGCTTCTTGCAAGAAATGGGTTAACATTTTGCTTGTCAAAATATACATGAAAATTGTACCGAGCAGAAACAAAAAGGCGAGATATAGATGAAATCATACATTGCTGCGTTAATTACACTTTTCATTTTTCTTCTTCTTCTTTTTTTTTTTTTTAAGTTAGGAGAGTTTCCACAATGACGCAGGATATTAATTTTTTAAACAGGAGAATTGTTCGAAATATTTTGACACTTGCACCATGTTAATTTATGGACAGGAAATAGAGAAAGGTTAACAACTGCTTGGAAGCGCTTAGAAGGTGTCAAAATGAGAATTCTTTAACGGTTCGTGTTTTTGTAGGTATACTTCACTTTCGTTCCTTAAAATTCCTGCTCACCAATATTCTTCAACAATTTACCCGCCTTTTTGATTTCATAAATAGCTACACAAATGCGACGGCATAAAGAGAAAGGAAAGAAGTTTGAACAACATTAAGCCTCAAGACGAGTCAAGAAAAGTCAGACATGCACACATTTTGTTGTCCGTGTTAATGGCTTTCTTAAATATGGTCGTTGACACTCATAAGTCAAACGTTCTTATTATTGAAACTTCGTTGGGTAAAACCACTTGCATAATGGACAATAACGATCTCTCCTTCTCTCTTGTTTGCCTCCAGTGCATCGACCGTAAATGGCAGTCACACACATTAGGCAGTTAACTAGCAGGTGTATTTGTGGGATTCACTTTGCAAGAGGGAAGCGTGTGAAGCGTCGGTAATACCTCTATGAGAAGCGGTTTATTCAGAAAGGCATTTCTAAAACTGCAAAGTTATGTTAGTAAGTTAAGGCGGGCCATACAGTCAAAAACAGTTTATAGTTTATAGTTAATAGTTTATAGGAGAGCAGGGATGGTGTAGTGGTAATAACACTCGCCTCCAACTAATGTGGCGCTGGTTCTCCGATGTGGGCTGAACAATTTTGAGAATACTCCTGACCGGCTTTCGAAAATCAATTTTCGAATACAAAATTTTGCAAAGAAAACTTAAAAAAGCTAGTCTATCTTAAGCCTGTTTTAGAAATGTGAACGTAAATGTTTGCCAGGATGGCCAAATGTAATGAGAGGGAGCTGGGATATGCCGATGATAGAAGGACAAGCGTTTACATTCGCTATTTGAAAAAAAAAAATGAAAGAGGGTCACGAGTGGTAGCCAGTAAAGGTCGACAAGAGCAGATGTAATGCATTTAAATTGTGTAAACAAAGATTACAACTGAGGCTTCATGGCGAAGTTGGATTTCAGGCGTGGATCGTCTTTTTCATCGGTAATGTTGTTTTTTTATCGAGTTTCCATCTTGGCACACGGGACGCCATGTTGGATCGCACAAGGCATTGGCCGTTTTCGATGAATGTCTTTACACGATATTGGATTAAGATTTTAGATTGCTACCGTGCTAGATCACTATCCTGAGTGACAGGAAAACTGAATTTTAAAACCATTAACCTTGGCAAGACTGAATTAGGGCGGGGGCGGTGACAACTCTATCAAGTCCCGTTTCGGGGGAAACAAAATTCTTCCGGGAATCTGGAGACTCGGCAATTTTTCGGGGAAAAATGACATAGATCTGGGACACTGCTGCAGAAAAGAGGAAGTTTCCGTGAGGGTTTAATTAAAGTCCAGTGTCATCCCCCGTAAAACTGGTGCAGAGGCAACTGATCAGAAAACTTAAAATAGGTCTCCCATATTTAATTTTTTCTTTTAACATATGGCCCTTTACAGGAACCTAAAGAAATATGCATGTGGAGTGAGAATTGAAAATTGCCTACTCAGCTTAATCCATAACAGGTCCGTTTTAGGTTCGATTCTTGGACGAGTATTTCAATTTGTAAAACTTTTTACCGTCTAGGCAAGCGCTTACATGAGCTCCAACGCCTTATGCTAGCTACTGCCTAAGCTAGAATGCGGTTAATTGAGTTGCTGGCAGGTCCACACCAGCCTTCGGGTTGCCACAAACCGACCTGCCTTACCAAAAAGTATATGTATGTATGTATGTATGTATGTATGTGAACCAGTTTATTTGTTTGTTTTTTCGATAAAGTAAGGTATTTAGTTTTGGAGGTTAGGTGGGCTACGCTGTCGTCTTCCCGTTCTTTTATGCTAAAAGTAAATCTTCCTTCCAGAGGATATTTTTATTCCGCCTCGCTATTGCTCTATTTTGTCCACACCGCTATACTGCATAGAGATTTGTCCGCAGGGTTTTAAATAGTAGGACAGGTGAAAATAGGTTGAGTAGGATTTAAACACGGAAACTAAACTATCATACACGAAAAATGTCGCCATTATAGTCCCTAAACTAAACTAACGATGATTTTTTTTCCACTGTCGTAGTTAATCCTATGTCGCATCTGCATATATGTAACTATCCATAAAACAACGTTGTTTCCTTAAAATTGCCATGAACAAAACGCAACATGAAAGAAAATAAACAGGGTCGTGACGAGGTATATGGGATCAGGGATCAAAGGCCAAAAGAAAGGGTGGGATCCGGAATCACAGCCTCGGGATCTGGGATCACAACCCCCGGGATCGGGATCAGCTGTGTTTTTCATTGGATCAAGTTAAGGATCAGGGATCAAAATTCTCATCACTTTTGGAATCAGGGATCAAAAATTTGGGTAAAATTTCGGGATCAGCGATGAAAAAATATACCTCGTTACGACCCTGAAAAAAAACCCTGTGCCTTATTGTCCTTATATTGCCTTTAAACACTTGAAGGATATGAGAGAAGCCGTCAACATTTCCACTGGAACCCTTCGCATTCTCCGTTAACTCGTTCGTAAAAATTCGCTGAAAATTTTCATCCAGAAACGTGCTTCTGCGATACAAAATTGTTGGCGGGATTGAGCTCAGTTGCTTTTAGCTAGCCTGCGAGCGCAGACGTATTTTCGGTCGTCGCTTCTCCCCGCCCGAAAGAGAGAAGCGACAACCGCAAATACGTCTGCGCTCGCAGGCTAGCTTTTAGCAGAAAAAAAACCGAGCGATCCGATAACACTAAGGTAAGATCTTGAATACACTGTATGATGTTTCTTGTCATTTCGATTTCGGTGGTACCCGATTAGAAATCGTTACGAATCAGCTACAACAAGAGACAAAGTATCACTAAAAGGCATTGAACGCTTACAATTATTCCCTCATATTTGTTGAAAATCATATAGCTCAGTCAAATGCGGCTCTAGCCTGTGAAAGGTATGTGATCGTGACATAAAATATAATTTGATTTTCTGTTGGGGTTGTCTTAAGCAGGGTGTCGATGTTTGGTTTTTTGGCCATACACAGCTTGATCATTTTGAAAGGTTGACACAAAGTAGAGCTTCTGCCGACTTCATTTTAATAAACATATCGGGCTTTCCGAATCCCGAAAAAAGTCATTGAACACACTGAACGTACGTGCTTACGCCAGGTTTTTTCGAAGCGTCAGAATCCTTCCATAAATCGCTTCGACCATCGCCGGCATACCATCGTGCATCGTACTATCCTGGTAATCAAACTGTACTGAAAGCTACTGGTCGATATATAGATTTGAAATTTAGTTGAACAGGTTCGCTCACTGATGTTTTAGAATACCACGCGAGCGCAGACAAGGAATCGAAGACTCGCCGCCCCCCACCCTGCATTTTTTCTCCTTCCCAGGAACTGCAGCGCACTTCCAAATTCAAACTTTACAGGGTCAGCCATTTCAGTTGTCTTTAGACGGAGCACGTTTTAAACGTTTGAAACAGTTTTGATCCATTTCCCTTAGCGCGTAATCTTATTTACGTTCTTCCCTCTTAATCTTGTTTTAGCATTCGGATAAATTTTGAAATACAACTACAGTGATAAGAGCAGAAGGCAGAAAAAAATTGTGGGAAAGTTTCTTCATTCGATATCGTTTCACTCAATTTATTTGGTGCAAATACAGTGCACGCTTTTGCCGGCCGAAATGAAACACCTGAAAATTATTTACATCAAATACAATTTAATTGTACCAGTAAATGAATTTATTCAAGACATGTTCACACGAGATGCGAAGTTCCCTACCAAAGTTTAACATTTAATTACCCTCCCCAACTCGTAACCAAATAATACAACTGAAACGACCGTATAATTTACCGCTAATGTAAGGGAAAATTGACAGTAGAAATACAGCGGTGCCGGTGTTACAAAATTCTTACACAAGTACTAAGAAAGAACGGACAAAATGTTGTGTATTGAGTGTGAATATCACTTATATCTGAAGCAAATTTGAACAGAATCAACAAAATTTCTCTTCTGTTCTCTAACGCCCTGTCATCAGATCTGACATGTTCAATCATTTGTTTCTTTACTTCGTTTCACTTTCAATTCACTTGGAGATACAAAATTTAGTTACTGAACATGTAGATACGAACATGATAAATGAACCGTAATTTTTATCTTGATTGAAGAGATCAAAATGCCTAAACACGAACGACGAACGACGAACAAGCAGAACAGTGAACTTCGAGGTAGTTCTGTTGATAGTTAAGTGAATACCGGACTTGGGCAAAGCAACCACTGTGAGTAGACGGGCTTTCTTTCCTCAAATCCATCGCACGAAAGGAAAGTAAAAAATCTAAATTACAAAACAGAATGAGAAGGGACTGGTTCTCCCTTTGTTTCGCCTCCGCGCATCTCGCTTCTTGCTAGATTCAATGCGCGTTTCTAACGTTAGAAGAAAGAAAAGACTGTTCGCAGTCGAAAAGAGGGACGACGAAGGGAAGAACGTTAGGGCAGTGAAGGGAGAGGTTAATAATCTAACACCACCACCTATGAATAAAATGTCAGCACATTCGTCTGATTGCCACGCACGAGCAGTACTGGGGGCAGGTCAGTGGACAGCACCTCAAGCCAGCTCATGTACATCAAGGGAGTGGTGACCTCAGTGACAGGGACTGGAATGGAGATCACCACCAGTCTGGTTTCCGGTGAGCAGTTTTGCCTCACTAGCTCTCCTATGCGGATTGTCCTGAGAATCTTCTGGTCTTCAATGGGGGCGTCTCCAAGCTCTTCCTGGACTGGAAGACGCCTGAACGCATCAATGCTTTCTTTGGACGGCTTTTTGTTGACTCCCTCGGTCTGCTCCACGCAGCTTGCATCGATGCGGAATTTCTTCAGCAAATTGGCCATCCGCAGTCCCTGAGGGTTAACCTCGTGCTTAGAGCGGATATCAGCTGAGAAGAATCTAAGCTTGCAGTTCTTCCAGGCGCGATGAAGGGTCAGCAAGTACGGGATGAGGACGGTTAACCCGCCGTCATCGTAAAGCCACCACACGTCTATCGTTCCCGTCTGCTTCTCCTTCAACGCAATCTTGACGTGCTCCGCTTTCGCTCCATCATCGCTCGGTTCCGGTAACACCTTATCAGGGCTGGTAAGGCTGACCTTCTCTTCCTTCGTCGCTCCCTTTGACGGAGAAGAACGCGGCTTCGGTGGAGAATATTCATCTTCGTCCATGATGGAGTCGGAAGGTGTATCCGTGTCATTGCCACTTTCCTCGTCAACTTTTCCCACCATAAATTCTTTCTTCTGCTCCTCGTTCATGCGAAGGATTACCAAGCCATAGTTGAGCTCGAAGATGTCGTTGACAACTCCGAGATAATCAACTACCTCTTTTGAGTACCTTTTGTCCGTCCAGTTATTCTTGAAGCCCATCACAACTGTGTTTGGGCGCATTTTCCCCAAACCGGCGAGATGCATCATAGACTGCACGCCCGCTCGAAGACTGGGGGCTGCAGAAAGAAGAAATAGCTACTGAGAAATACTTTCCTGTGATACGAAGTCCGATGAAGTCACGTTTTGAGTCCGTGGATAAAATCCTAAAGTGCGACCAGTGTGACCTGCGCTGAGTTTGTCGGGAGAAATCCTAGAGTGTGCATTGTCTTTCAAATGAAAGCTATCAAGTAGGCGCTGTCTATTACACTAAACAACGTGGCTCTAATTTTGTGGGGAGCAGGGTTGGCGCAATGGTGAGAGCGCTCGCCTTCCACCAATGTGTCCCGGGTTCGATTCCCGGTGGGCTGAGTTTGTTGGTTCTCTACTCTGCTCCGAGAGGTTTTTCTCCGGGTACTCCGGTTTTCCCCTCTCCTTAAAAACCAACATTTGATTTACAGTCTCCCAAATTAGTAGAGCACTCGTGTTCAGCTAGAATGATTTGACACTTAAATAAAGTTATTATTATTATTAAATTATTATTGTTTTGAAATTCTTAACCGTGACTGTGACCGTTCAAATTAAAGTTCATTTTTTGGAAGTGACTTATACACTGTAAGTAAGATTCTAAGGAAGGCCTAACACAAAATGATTTATCTTTTTATATTTCTATATATTACATTTTTATAGATTTTTTTAATATTATACAGACCTGAACTTTTACCGTTTTTAAATATAGGATTGTTTGATTGATAGAAAGACAGAAATCCCTCTCACCTGTAGTCACAGCACGAAATGATTTAATTTTGTTTTCTCTAATCCACTGTGTGTCCCCTTTGTCGGAAGGAAGCGCTTCGAACTGCCTCTTGATCACGTTGCCATACACCATCAGGCTTACATTCTTAGTAATCTGCGACACGAGGTATGTCAAGTTCGGCCTGTCCTGGGGGCGACCAGTTAGCACCAAACAGTGGGGGCGAAAATTCTTCACGTGATCCTCTATCCCTTCAAGTCGTCGCGTGTAGCGGAGAGCTTGGATAAAAGAGAAGGCCTGGGACGAGGAACCCCAGTTTACCTGAAATGGAGGACAAGAATAACGTAATTATCGTAAACAACCCTTGTTACTCCATGGTTGCAAAAACGTCCGACCTGGAATCACCATAATAACTTCTATTTCCAGTAGGGATTAAATTCGAGCCCTTTAACGGATCGCGTAACGTAAATTAGACAAGAGTAATTCACAAAATCTAAACCTCGTTAGAAGTAAACCCATACATGGATGCCATTCAACAAGATAGTGAGTTTAAGGGAATTTGTTTCACTTTTTATTTACTGCAAAGTATTAATTTATTTGTGAATAAATGATGATGATGATGATGGTGATGATGAAAGATGGTGACGATGATGGGGATGATGATTTGATGATGTTGAATGTTTCTTGATGATGATGATGATGACATCTGGTGGTGATGATGATGATGACGATGATGAGAATGGTAATGGTGACGGTGATGGTGATGATGACGATGACGATTGCGATTTTAATGATGTTGAATGTTCCATGGATCCCATTTGGCAATACGTGGGTACTCTGATAACTCACGGATGACGGCAAAATAGAGGTGCGCTATGAGCCGAAGGCGAGTAGCGCGATTGACGTTCTTACCGTCCGCGTTTTGACGTCCTCCGTGAGTTATCAGAGAATACACGCACTGGCAAATGAAACCATTAGTTTTATACATAAGGACTTAAACCCATTCATCAAATTCACAAACTCCTCCAGACTAATCAAATAATAATAATAATAATAATCATAATAATAATCATAATAATAATAATAATAACAACTTTATGTAAGTCTCAAATCTTTCTACTTGAGCACAGGTGCTCTACTAATTGGGGAGAATGTAAATCAAATGAACTCTAAATCAACTCAAATCAAATCAAATGTTGGTTTTTGAAGTGCGGGGAAAATCGGAGTACCCAGAGAAAAACCTCTCGGGGCAGAGTAGCGACAAACAACAAACTAAGCCCACCTATGACACTGAGTGAGGGAATCGAACCTGGGACACATTGACTGTAAAACGAACACTCTCACCACTGCGCCAACCGACAAACCGCGAGGTTAACACCATTCATTGTATAATATTAATTTTAGTACTGTTGTCTCTAACCTGGGGTTTGGTGTAGTCAACGTACTTGTACAATATCATGACAATGAATATCGTCAACAGAGCGGCCCACCAGTTGATAAGAAACATCATGGCTATGCATAGCAAGGCACCCAAAAGTGACACCCACATATTGTAGTATTTAAATGAGGGCCGCCATCCAGGAGAACGTCCCAGAGAAGCTGCAAAAACTGCGTAATTAATGAGAGCATAAACAATGAGGAAGAAATTGGAAATGATGGGTGCAATGACATTGAGATCTCCAATCGCAATAAATGCTGCAGCTATGAAGAAAGCCAGGAGGTAGCCACGGCGAGGCTCATTGCCGGGACCATACCCAACACCAAAGAAAGAGACGTATGGGAAGAGTTTGTCTTTGCAGACAGCTTGGAATGCCTTGGGTGCTCCAACAAGGCTTGCTAGCGCAGATGACAAGGTCGATGCAAAAATTCCTGCAGTCACAATTGGACCCCATCCAGACACTGCCTCCATTACCTAAACACAAGCAGGGGAAAAAACTAATTAATTCTTGCATAATTATACTCTCATAAGTGACCACCCTTGGCGCACCACAAAGTGGTCGCTCGCAGAAGGTGGTCGCTTATGAGAAAAATCAACAACTGGTTCGATTAACTTATCACATATTAACGATATTACCTTTTTAGCTAAAATTAGGCTGACATGGAAAAGATTAAAAGCACTCGCATATTTCACATCGAATGACATCTGGAAAACCTAATACTACTGTTTAAACCTTGTATAAAGGCCCTGGCAAACGAGGACACATTGTTGCAGACACATTGTTGCTCATGATGTTTTTTGGGTGTGCAAACGCCTAAAGGCTCGTGTGTATACAAAGAAAATACAAGTGACTTGTGGGATATTCCATGGTATACCACTTGAAAGCATTGCATAACTAGTATACTTGACTACAATGTATACAGTCATCCATATAGTACATTTTGGCCATGGCTAAATTTTTCAAAATGCAAACCATTCCCATCCTTGCGATCTGTAACAGAAGAAAGCAGTATACAAGCAGTATACAAGACTCTAATGTACATGCAATAACACAGTCTTGCGTACATATTAATAAACTGCTTCATTATTTTTGGTTCCTCCCTGATTTAAAAACATCTCTTAGACTCCTTATTGCTAACAATCACATTATTCAACACAAAAATAATAATTATTACCAGTGTCATCATACAAACTCTCACCTGGAAGTCATTCAGAAGCCCATATTTACACTCTTGTCCAGCACAAGAAGCAAGGGTTTGGCTCGTTTCATTTGACAGCATCTCTTGCACCACACCAAGTGCTTCTCGTTCAACACAGGCACCCACAAACCAAGCAAGCATCACATACACCAGCGTACTTATCAGAATTGCCAGGAGGGTTCCTTTGGGAACAGCCTTGTGTACACTTTTTAGGTCACCAGATATGTTCACACCAGCTAGAATTCCTGTTGCTGCAGGAAAGAACACTGAGAACACAGAGAAGAAGTTTTCACCTTTGTATCCAGGACTAAAATTGGTCTCGAAAAGATCCTTTTTGTAGCCAACAAAACCCTTTGCCTTGCTCTCTTCTGACTGTGGTCCGATGAATGTTCCGATCATGACATTAAGAATTGAGATGACCAAAATGATAAGGAGGATCATCTGTGTTCGCACAACCCACTGCAACCCAACCATGGTTACTCCCAAGAGGAGGATAATGGTAATAAGACCAATGATACGAATGTCATTAGATTCATCCACCATTAAGGCATTATTGTCCCTGAGGATGTCACGCACTGTCTCTGCAAAACCAACCACGTACATTGCTGTCGCCACAGCACTGGCAACCGAGAAAATCACACCAATTGAGCCGCCAAACTCTGGTCCTAGACTGCGCGATATTAGATAATAAGCACCACCTAAAGAAAATGCAAGAACAAATTAAGAGTCCAGTGATCATAACTCCCACTACAAACAAGAATTATAGATTATAGATAGATCACGAGTTATGTTCTCTTGAATGGAATGATCCTGTTTGGGGCAGTAGACCATCAGCATTAAGTTTCACAATGAGCAATTAACATGGTGTCAACATTTTGACCCATGATACAACATGAATTGCGAATAATGTACAAACAGTTTAAAAAAACTTTACTTTATACATGTACACAATGTATCTACCCAATCTTAAGCGAATGATACAATCATGGTTCAATATTCTGTTGAGCAGCAAATGCTGCAGCTGCTGTTCAACAAATATATGTTGAACATTGATGAAATGTTGAAAGTTGTTGAATGAAAATAGAGCTTACAGATGTAGCTCTATTCCGTTCAAAACGTTGCCGCAACAATGTTCAACATTTGTTGATCAACAAAAGTTGAACGATGTTGAACTGTGTATCATTCACTTTACACTATTTTTTAGATTTTGGGTTATTTTGGCCTAGAAAATCTGAATATATACACTTCAACTTGACACTTGAGAAACTTGTAAATCATAAACCACACAAGCTTTATTTTCTCATGTTATCCCAACACCCTGTATGTGTCTCAGATACTGTTAGTAGCAAAAGAAATTGAAATCAATGAACAAGGAGACTAGTCAAGGCTGTGCTGTAACAAAAGTAGTTGAGTTCCCAAAATCTCTAAATCCTTGAAATCCAGGGTGCCCAGCACATAAGTTTGTTGCAAAAACTAAAATATTTCCTGGCCACCCAAAGGCAATATTAAAAGAAAAAGTAAGCCACCAGGGCTGACTGGGCTCCCCTAGAGCACAGCAGTGGTAGTTCTGAAAAGTTGATATAATGTAACATAGTGGAGTAATCAGGCTGTGTGCATCTTAAATGCTTCCAATAAGGTTACTGTGAATGGTCAATTCACAGGGACCCCAACATCTATCCCAACTGCCACTCACTTTTCTAGCAGCTGTACAGTCAAACCTCAATTATCTGGACTCGTCGGGACCTCGGTAAATAGTCTGGATAATCGAGAGTCCGAATAATCGAAAATATGAATATTAATGAGATAGACATGTAAAAAAAAGGTATACAGCAAAGAAAACATCATTTTAATTGTGAAATCTACACAGCCTGTATGTATATATCAGCTGAATGCATTAGAAAATTCCTTCGTCTCGTTGCACTCGCGAATTTTGAAAAGTGCACAGGATAATATGCTGTTTCAAAAGTCTTTTGAAAGGATTATTGGGCTTTTTGCAACTTTGAGTTTTTAAGATCACAACTAATTAATATTCATGAAAAAATTGGGACCAGAGAAAAAAGTCCGGATAATCGAATAGTGCAGATAATCGAGGTCCGGATAATCGAGGTTCGACTGTACCTCCAATAACCTCAATTCCCACCCTACCAACCCTTTCCTGTTGCCTGTCCTCCCACCCCCACCCTAGCTGGTATCACATATTTATCTAACACATTCATACACAATACCTCCTTTGACTTCTCCATTGGTACAAACAGCAGACATGGACAATGTTGTCAAAGTAGTCACCACGGCCGACAAAATAACAATGACAGATGCCAAGCCTATCCCTGCTTGACCCACCACCCAGGAAAGGCGTAAGTACAGCATCACACCCCATATGTTGAGAAGACAGCCAAACAGAACTCCTTTAATCCAGCCAAACTTTGGGGCACTGACAGCACCCCTTGTTTGCACTTCCAATGAATCATCTTCCTCTAATTTACTTTTATCCAAAGATAATTCCTCTGCGAGGTCAACCTGGAGAAAAAAAGTTGCTTGCTATGGAATTTCTTTCAGTAATAAGACCTGGATGTGTGGATTTGTGGACTAAAACTTTTGGGTGGTCTTAAAATTTTTTGGGTAGGCAGGGATGTAAACGAAATTTGTAACAGTACAGGAATTATCAGTTTACAAGCAAATTCATAAGAATCCATTATTACAGATTTTTAAGACTAGAGAAAATTTTCAGCTGGGAAAATCAAGTACACAGCCGGGTATTTTCCCCATCTCCCGGCTATTATCTACAACGTTGGGAAGGTGCTTTTAAAACTATTTGAAGGCCTATGGCTTATTTAGCGAGCGCGCACGCAGGCGGTTGGATTGTCGAAATTTATGCAAGTAGGTTTCCACCTGTCCTACTCACATCCCTGTAAATTCCCCGTTACAAAGCAATTCGGCAAATAATATGAAGAACTAAGCTACCCCTTGAGCGCTAGTTCCAAATTAACTCAACCATGAGAATACAAATAATAATGCCACAAATATCACTAATAACCATTACACTTATCTATTAGATTGTACGGTCCTTACTCAGGTATCCAAAGCTCTCAACAAAACAAATCAATCAAGTTTTGAGCCAGCAAAAGAGGTTTCCCTAAAAAACGTTGTTAAGTCAAGAACTGTCTTAAACTCAGTGTATCTACTAAATGTATTAGACGAAATCTGCAATTTTATGCAAATTTATTAATTATTTCGTCTAGCTTATTAAACTGCGGGTCGGCTTGATTTGAAAAGATAGCCAAGTATTTATTTACTTGACACTTAAAGATTTGACGCCTATGTGAATTGATATGCCCAAAGATAATTTAAACAAACCTTTAGGAGGTCATTCCTTTTTCTAATAGTGAAATGTTTTTCGACATAAGCTTATTACTGATCCCAATTTCTAGAAACCAGCCGCATCTCACGAAGGGATTTGCATCTTAACGCCATGTCGACAATTCTAATTCACACTAACTTCGCTCGTGATAAAACTTTAGCTTGTAACAAGCAAAACATATATTAACCAACCTTGTCATTTTCTAAGCCTTTTCGCAGCTCTTGAAGTGTAGGTCGTTGCTTTCCACCATGACCCTGTGAATGCTGACTTCGATAAAAAATAGTCATCGGGATGGCTTCGTTTGTAGCATAACCATAAGTGAACTGTTCTGGACTAGTTGGGCTTTTCGGCGGAAATTTACCTTGTAATTCTGTTGGAATGGCTTCGTCTGAAGCATCAGCATTTTTTCCCGAAGGATCGTTCAATTCTGGTCTAAATGTCACCTTGTTAACGGAGAACTTCTTGGGTTCTTTTGTCGTTGAGAGATCGCCATTTGCAGCATCCACATCAGCGCTCGGTTTTCCAACGTTATCGCCTTCGTCGTTGTTTGCCGCAACGGTTCCTTTTTCTGTCACGTCCGTCATCTCAACTGGTTTAAAAGATCCTGCAAGTCGACGAAATTTTAATCTCGCTGGATAGCCGCTGTTCTTTTACCACAGATTTCGTATTCATGAACAGAGGGAAGAGCAAATAAATTGCAGGAGTGAGTTCGCGCGCGTGACTGAATCAACCGTGAAATTGAGGCAAGAGGAAAATCAGGATTGGTGGAATACGAATTTTACATAGAGGATTCTTCACTATGGTGGCCTAGGGTTGTCATAAGGAAATTCCCTCACTTTTACCAATTTCCGCATCAATCTTTTCAATTTTAATCGTTGTTTTATACTTAATTGAAAAAATTTTCTAAAGAAAAAACAAACGTAAAATAAAACTTGATTTGAATAATAAAGGCCAGGAGACCATAAATAGGAGCCTCCATATGCACTGTATCCTTGTGCGCGTATCTTTCTATTTTATTTTATGGGCTCCTGTAAAGGCATTCTTGTTTTCAAATGAACTTTAAAGAAAAAGAAAATCATTTAAGAAACTAAACTAAACTAAAACTAAAGTAAAACTCAAAAAATTAAAAAAAAAAGGTCATTTTAAAAGGAAAATGAATTTAAAATTTATCCATGACAAAAAAAGGCAATGGCCTATCGTCGCCATAGACCAGAATTCGTTTGGATCGTGCAATTTAAGACCAGGATGCCTTTGGAGTATGCTATTCAAGATGGCGACTGCTCGCATTAGGGACTTTAAGATAGTACACGACGGTAGACTGAGACGGTTGGATGATTGTCATGTCACGCAAAACCCCCGTGACATTTGACCGTCGTGCTTCTGGGACGGTATGTTTTTGCGAGCTTTCTCGTCGTGGAATCTACCATGAAAACGGTAAGAATTCATCCATACTTATTCGCACTATTTTAGCCTTTTCCTTTACTATGAATTGAAAACTGATTACCCAATGGGTTAAATGTGCATTTGGTTGTGTTTGTCTTGATTTATCCATCGGTGACATGAAAAAATCTGGTGAAAATTCATTCATAAGACATCACTCGGCCTCATGGCGGCACAAACCAAAATTTGCTTGTTTTCAATGTAGCGTTATCCATAATCAAAGGTAAAAGAGATAATTCTAGCCGCATTTTTTGTTTATAAGCCAATTCCCCTTAGCGGTCTGAAACGATTTTGATTGACTTCAGATGTGTTGTCTTTCAGAGGAATTTCAGTCGGTCTAGCTTCGAAAACTAGCTAGCTAGTTTGTTGTTCTTCTGATTTTCACTTTTTGTTACCAAAGCTAGAAATTTTTGAACACTACTTGTCGTGTTAGCCAAGTCAAACAAATAAAATGCCCTTGTTGACATTAGTTTTAAGCGCTGCTTTTGTCTGTACGAAAACTTCCTCTTATCAAGATAAAAACTAATTTATCTCCATTTCATTTTAGGGCACCAGCATCAAAATACCGACAGGGATAAGGCAACCGTCTAAGCAAAATGCAAAATCCCTTTATACCATCACAAACGGTGCCCTGAGGGCATATGAATCTTGGTGGAACTTGTAAAGCATCGGCTACAATGAGAATGTCATCTTTCTTCAGTCTGAACTGGGATTTACATTCGCTAGAATTCAAGGAATCTAAACAAAATGGTTCAAATTCCCAATAAGGATAAAGAGGATTCACTGATTCGTATTCAACCCTCTGCAAAAGGAATGACAAGAGAATTTCTTGCCTCTTCAAAAGACATGTTTTTTCCCCGTCCTCGGTTGTGTTGGCCGAATCTTAAATTAAACATTTTCGCGCCTTTCAACCGTCCTCTTCCCAATTCCCCGGTATACGCATCCAACCGTCCCAGCCTACCGTTATGCACTATCTTAAAGTCCCTAATGATTGGAGGAGGACCCGACGGTGGTTAAAAAGGCCTTACTCGGTACGTAAAGGAAAACCTTTGTCGAAATGAAGTTTTAGACTTTGTGTATAGGGATTTCAGTGACTATGCGTGGAGCCTGAGGACGCTGGACAGACAGAAGACTTCAGTACTTCGGAATAACACACAAAATTTGTGTCCGCAACAAATGTTGGGTGCGCGAGCAAACGGAGAAACTTTGTGTCGGCAACAATGTGTCTGCAACAATGTGTTCTCGTTTGCCAGGGCCTTAAAGTTGAAAGTTGACAGTTGAAATTCACCTTAAAGCTGACAACACTCAACATTGTGGGTCCAGCATGTTGGGTGTGATACTAGGAGTTGTTGAGGTCTTAAATTTAACAGTCAGAACGTGGCAAGAAACACCAGCAAGGCAGTGTTTAAGTACGCGTGTCAGGCGTTCATGGGAACGGCTGAAAGAGGGCAAGAAAGCGAAAAGAAAACAGGTGGAGACTAGCACCCTCCGTATTTCCAATGCTTTTATGTCCACTAATCCCATTCCTATTACAGCAAGACAAAACAAAGGTCACAGGTCATGGGATACAAAACCCTAACCAAAAGGCTGTCAAAAAGACGCTTGGAAAAGGGCAACTTTACTGGTATCAAGCAACTTTCCCAAATTTAGACAACTTTTTCTCAGAACTAAGTGTGGAATTTCACGAGTCAGTTAATGCATTCAAAGCCTCATGATTATGCTGCCTAGTAAAAGTGCAAAAACTGAACCCATGCCAAATGCAGCCTTTATCCAGGAACTGAATAAGAAGCACTTTGGATTATATACTAATGCTACCATTGCCCAGCTTCTCAAAGAGCTTCAAAACAATCTGGTCATTGCAGACAGTATACCAATTGAAAAAAAAATGGCAAAAATAAAGTGGTAAGATAATCACGAGATGTCTCTTAACAGCTTATCAAATGCATTAGACAAGATCTTGTAAGTAACACCAATTCCATTAAAGCTAAGTAGGTCTTAAATTTGCCAAGAAACAAGTTTAACGAATAGCAAAGTGGAGTGTTAAAATAACTGTTAAAGACTCATCCATGCTAACATACAACAAAAAAGATAGCATGGCATAAGCAACATGACACCAAGGTTAAAAAGCCATCCTCTAACATACTAGCAAATTTTAAGCAACTTATTTTGTAAGCAACATATCTACAACACAATCCCAAAAAATTAAAAAAACATTTTTTTAAGTGCATATGACACAACAATGTTCATTAGCTAGTTCGATAAAACCTTCAAAATAATGAAGAATAGTGCTTATGTTATTGTAATAGCAATCTTGGATGCAGAGTTATTCAAGATTTTAGTTTATGCAAATTAAAAAACATGCGCTATCGAAAAAGCTAAAAAAGTTTCTATCACAACCACTTTAAAAACTTTCGGGAATCACTAACCCAAAACCCAAAACCTAACGCTAACCCTAACCCTAAATAATATGTTGTGATATAGCTCAGCGCTTGTTGCATGCATTGCAGCGTTATACTTGCTTGTAGGTAATCTGACAGTGAAAAGTATTGTGTTGGCTCTAACACTTGGGCCAAGGTGAAACGCCGTACTTCTTATGGGCCGAACTAAACTCAGTCATTAAGTTCATGTGAAGTACGGCGTTTGACCCAATTAAGTTCGACTGATTTCATTTGGATGGGCTGAGGTGTTCTTCGGTGCTGGCCAGGTGTTAAAAACGGCTGAGGATAGAGTTTGGGTCAAACGCCGATCTTCAACATGAACCGAACCAAATGCATAATCATGTTAATCAGTATGATCAAATGAAGAATGATTGTCGCAGTTGTGATCGCAATTTTTACAATTGCGTAAAGAACCCTGAAAAAAATTCAGGACTTCAGCGAGGCTTGAACCCGTGACCTCGCTATTCCGGTGCGATGCTCTACCAACTGAGCTGTGAAGCCACTGACGTTGGGAGCAGGTCAATTTTGGGTTCATATGTTCCCGTGAAAGATATGTTAAGTGAATGATGCATATGAAAGAAATCATATGTGAACTGCGGTATAAGTCAACCTCTATCGGTTTATTTTCATGATCTAGTTAAGTTTGGCTTATTTAAATTCGGCGTTTGACTCAACAGGCGAACTAAACTAATTTGGGTCGACCTAAAGGCCCCAGCAAACGAGGATACATTGTTGCCGACACAAATGTTTCCCCGTTTACTCGCGCGCGCAACATAATTTGTATCGGACACAAATTGTGTGTCCGGGACACAAAAAATGTTTCTGTTTTTCCAGAAACATTTTGTGTCCGCGACAAATGTTTCCAGTTTGCGCAGCATGGAAACGATCATGAGCAACAATGTGTCCGCAACGATGTGTTCTCGTTTGCCAGGGCCTTAAACTATAATTATGTTCGGCTCATGTGACGTACGGCGTTTGATCTGGGTCTTAGATACTAATGCACCTATCAGTGTCAAGCCCGAGTAGGGGGGGGGGGGGGGGTCGCGCAACCCACGGGAATTTGACTGTCACGTATATCCCCAGGGTAGGGATTTTGATCGGACATCATGGCCCCAAGGTGGGGAATTTTATTGCTTTCCTCTTGTGTGCAACAAGGACTGAAGGGGATTTTGATACTTTTGACAATTACTTTTTGCCCGGGGGTGGGGATTTTGATAAATTTTTTTCCGAAAATGTCAAAATCCCCACCCTATGCCCGATCCCCCCCCCCCCTCGGGCTTGACACTGATAGGTGCATAACCTGGAAATGATCGATGGGATCATGAAACTCGGGACTTTTTCTAGGTCACTTACCCGCCTTCTCTTGTATTTGCTTGTGGTTTGCTTTAGGTTCCGATATCCAGCAATTTGAGAGGGTTTTTTCCTAGCGGGCGGCTATTCCTCCTTTCGTATCTGTAAGTTGCCCGTCGCCATTTGTTGGCTGTTAACGCGGGAACTAGGACCAACACAATCTTCATTTCCGATGTACCCAGTCCTCCCCCAATGCTCCTTTGGGGGTAGCGTTGCGTGACAACCCAAAAAACGGTTGCGAATAAGACGAACGATATGCTTCAACTGTTTCTTTGAACAAGTCTATTTTGGAAGAAGTCACTCTTGTTTCTCCAAGGGTTTTGACGGAGGGACTGGGGATAGTATGCATGCACATTGTCACGTGGCAGGTGGTCACGTGACCACACTCAGTTCATTTGAATTCCTTTCTGATCGGCGAGATTGTTTGCAGAATTACCTTGAAAGTGAGCGCAAATTGTCTTTTTTTGTCGTTTTGGGTCATTTGCTGGTGCTGGAGCTCATCATTAAGGGCTGAGAAGGCTTAAACCTTGCCAATTTCAAAGAACTGTTTATTGGCACTGTGAATGTGACAAACTTTGTTCAAATGCTCGTTACGGGCTACTGGCAGTTTGTCGTTCATGGACAAGGGGCCGTAAAGCAAATGAGCCTTGTCTCACCAGGCTTCAATCTGCATTTGGGGAAGTTTCATAGGAAGTTGAAAGTGCCTAGACAACTGTTGGTGCAAGATTCAAGCCTGGTCAGAGACTTATAAGAAAATGGCAAATTGTTTGGAGAGAGACTTTCCCGCTCAAAGATATGCCGAATTTCCCAGGATGCAATGGGGTCAGATTCTTGCTGCTTGGCTGCTTGGTTGAGGTTGCTGATAAAAAGGGAGCTAATTTTGCACTTGTTTGTTATTTCGATCTTTCCAAACTTCCTATTTAAGTTGGAAGTAGAAGAGTTGTTTTGCAATGTTCACACTGTGAATAAAAGATTGAGTTGAAGAAAGATTTGTTCAGACTGCTCATTTGCGAGGTAAGATTTCCATTTAATTCTTGCTCTGTTTTGGAGCTAGTGTTGTTTTCATGCAATTTCTATTCTGTTGCTTTGCTGGAGAAATGCACATTGACATACCTTTTATTTTTCCCCTTGTTTTCACATGTGACAAACACTTTTGCACTTGAATTTCTGGAAAAGATGGCAAAACCCTGCTCCAGCAATTTTTTTCTTGACCCTATACAGTTTTAAGCTTTGAAACTTGCATGGAATTTGTAAATGGCAAACATTATTTTCTTTCCATTATTTTACTTTTACCAGATTTCTGGGGCTGAAGCTGGAGACTGATAAATCTTCTAGGTAATCAACCAAAATAAAGCTAATCTGTTGAATTGTTATTGCAAAGCATGCAAAACGTTGATACTAGGCATAGCCAAAGTGAAAGTTTCAAGATTTTTATCTCTCTGCAAATCATCAAAGTCAATCCACCAGTTTAGATTCAATACCTTAATCACTTTACACATAATCTGTAAAAAAAATGTTTCTTGCCATAGTGATTCTTGTGTTGTTGCTCATTTGTGTTTGCAAAACACACTTTTTAAAAGAGCTTACAAAAGCTTGCCCGGTTTCCAAGGCAACAAGAGACTCAAACATAATTGTGTTTGTCATCATTCATGGTAATTCATTGCATAATGGTGGATTCTTCTCGTTAGGTTTGATTTTGAAGAACAAGGTGGTCTAGTGTAAAAGACCCCCTTAAATTATAATTTTCAGATTCATTGTATTGTAGCCACCAATACAGAGTCCGTGGTCTGTATTTCCAGCAAAGCTCGGTTCAAGGTCTTTCAGTTCTCTTCCCCATTTCAGTACCTATTTACTCTTTCAGCAGACCGAACATAAGCTATTTTACGGCAGCTTGTGCCGCTGGTCCAAAATTTCCGCGTTGACGCACGAGATGATTTCTGGGTACGTAACTCCTTGGTAAAGTCGCCATGCAACAAGTCCGCCAACTGTCTTGTTTCATCTATGTTTTGCATAAGCGTCGAGTCATCCAGTTTTACTGGCAAAATATTGTAGCCACCCCATTACTTACGAAGCAGAACACGCCAAAATTGCCTATTAAGCATGCATGAGCATGCATCAGCTTCCCTATTCCGTTTAGAATAGTTAAAATGGCAATACGCATGCGCACGTAGTCAATGCACACCACATGGATGACAAAATGACTAAAAATCACATAAGGTTTAAATAGAAATTTTTCATCCATAGTTTGATAGGTAGGACCGGTACTTTGCTGCGCGTTTGGAGTGGGATTGTCACGAATGGTTTAGGGGCCGACACATCTCTCCCTCACTGGCTGTCATGGGATGACAGAATATTCACTCGGGTGTGCGGGGTGCTGGGCTCAGTTGGTATAAGCGATCCCCGGGCCGAAATCTCGGGGTTAATCGTCAGGGTACAGCGCTCCAAACACGGAGGTACCGCTACCGGCTGAGTTTTTTTTTTTTTTTTTTTTTTTTTTCAAAGCTTGTTTTTGTTTTCTCATAGAACCCGCGCGAGAATTAAACACAGGATCGTCCTATCGCAATTATTTAGGGGACCACAGTCAAATAACAATTTAAATTTTGATGTAGCAATTTAAAGGGTTAATACACCACATATACATCAGCAGTTTATTTGAACCCTCGCCTAAATGAGACTCCACTGCAATGGCTGCCGGGTCGCCAGGGACCCATATACTGTAATGATGCGGCACCGTTACTGCTTGAAGAATTGTAGTAAAAGTTGAAATGCACCGCGCTGTTACTGTCAAATGCTTAGCGTGTTGTTCGAAGTTAACTTTAGCATCCAATCAATTCAGCAGAGCTCTCGATTTTCAGCACTGAAAATGACCGTTTTTTCCGCTACCAAACTAAAAGTCTTTGCTTTGAACGCGCGCCCTCGGACAACACCACAAAGACCCAGTTTTGTCTTGGCGTTTCCAATGCACAATAGTCTCCTAGAGTCCGTGGTCTGTATTTCCAGCAAAGCTCGGTTCAAGGTCTTTCAGTTCTCTTCCCCATTTCAGTACCTATTTACTCTTTCAGCAGACCGAACATAAGCTATTTTACGGCAGCTTGTGCCGCTGGTCCAAAATTTCCGCGTTGACGCACGAGATGATTTCTGGGTACGTAACTCCTTGGTAAAGTCGCCATGCAACAAGTCCGCCAACTGTCTTGTTTCATCTATGTTTTGCATAAGCGTCGAGTCATCCAGTTTTACTGGCAAAATATTGTAGCCACCCCATTACTTACGAAGCAGAACACGCCAAAATTGCCTATTAAGCATGCATGAGCATGCATCAGCTTCCCTATTCCGTTTAGAATAGTTAAAATGGCAATACGCATGCGCACGTAGTCAATGCACACCACATGGATGACAAAATGACTAAAAATCACATAAGGTTTAAATAGAAATTTTTCATCCATAGTTTGATAGGTAGGACCGGTACTTTGCTGCGCGTTTGGAGTGGGATTGTCACGAATGGTTTAGGGGCCGACACATCTCTCCCTCACTGGCTGTCATGGGATGACAGAATATTCACTCGGGTGTGCGGGGTGCTGGGCTCAGTTGGTATAAGCGATCCCCGGGCCGAAATCTCGGGGTTAATCGTCAGGGTACAGCGCTCCAAACACGGAGGTACCGCTACCGGCTGAGTTTTTTTTTTTTTTTTTTTTTTTTTTCAAAGCTTGTTTTTGTTTTCTCATAGAACCCGCGCGAGAATTAAACACAGGATCGTCCTATCGCAATTATTTAGGGGACCACAGTCAAATAACAATTTAAATTTTGATGTAGCAATTTAAAGGGTTAATACACCACATATACATCAGCAGTTTATTTGAACCCTCGCCTAAATGAGACTCCACTGCAATGGCTGCCGGGTCGCCAGGGACCCATATACTGTAATGATGCGGCACCGTTACTGCTTGAAGAATTGTAGTAAAAGTTGAAATGCACCGCGCTGTTACTGTCAAATGCTTAGCGTGTTGTTCGAAGTTAACTTTAGCATCCAATCAATTCAGCAGAGCTCTCGATTTTCAGCACTGAAAATGACCGTTTTTTCCGCTACCAAACTAAAAGTCTTTGCTTTGAACGCGCGCCCTCGGACAACACCACAAAGACCCAGTTTTGTCTTGGCGTTTCCAATGCACAATAGTCTCCTAGAGTCCGTGGTCTGTATTTCCAGCAAAGCTCGGTTCAAGGTCTTTCAGTTCTCTTCCCCATTTCAGTACCTATTTACTCTTTCAGCAGACCGAACATAAGCTATTTTACGGCAGCTTGTGCCGCTGGTCCAAAATTTCCGCGTTGACGCACGAGATGATTTCTGGGTACGTAACTCCTTGGTAAAGTCGCCATGCAACAAGTCCGCCAACTGTCTTGTTTCATCTATGTTTTGCATAAGCGTCGAGTCATCCAGTTTTACTGGCAAAATATTGTAGCCACCCCATTACTTACGAAGCAGAACACGCCAAAATTGCCTATTAAGCATGCATGAGCATGCATCAGCTTCCCTATTCCGTTTAGAATAGTTAAAATGGCAATACGCATGCGCACGTAGTCAATGCACACCACATGGATGACAAAATGACTAAAAATCACATAAGGTTTAAATAGAAATTTTTCATCCATAGTTTGATAGGTAGGACCGGTACTTTGCTGCGCGTTTGGAGTGGGATTGTCACGAATGGTTTAGGGGCCGACACATCTCTCCCTCACTGGCTGTCATGGGATGACAGAATATTCACTCGGGTGTGCGGGGTGCTGGGCTCAGTTGGTATAAGCGATCCCCGGGCCGAAATCTCGGGGTTAATCGTCAGGGTACAGCGCTCCAAACACGGAGGTACCGCTACCGGCTGAGTTTTTTTTTTTTTTTTTTTTTTTTTTCAAAGCTTGTTTTTGTTTTCTCATAGAACCCGCGCGAGAATTAAACACAGGATCGTCCTATCGCAATTATTTAGGGGACCACAGTCAAATAACAATTTAAATTTTGATGTAGCAATTTAAAGGGTTAATACACCACATATACATCAGCAGTTTATTTGAACCCTCGCCTAAATGAGACTCCACTGCAATGGCTGCCGGGTCGCCAGGGACCCATATACTGTAATGATGCGGCACCGTTACTGCTTGAAGAATTGTAGTAAAAGTTGAAATGCACCGCGCTGTTACTGTCAAATGCTTAGCGTGTTGTTCGAAGTTAACTTTAGCATCCAATCAATTCAGCAGAGCTCTCGATTTTCAGCACTGAAAATGACCGTTTTTTCCGCTACCAAACTAAAAGTCTTTGCTTTGAACGCGCGCCCTCGGACAACACCACAAAGACCCAGTTTTGTCTTGGCGTTTCCAATGCACAATAGTCTCCTAGAGTCCGTGGTCTGTATTTCCAGCAAAGCTCGGTTCAAGGTCTTTCAGTTCTCTTCCCCATTTCAGTACCTATTTACTCTTTCAGCAGACCGAACATAAGCTATTTTACGGCAGCTTGTGCCGCTGGTCCAAAATTTCCGCGTTGACGCACGAGATGATTTCTGGGTACGTAACTCCTTGGTAAAGTCGCCATGCAACAAGTCCGCCAACTGTCTTGTTTCATCTATGTTTTGCATAAGCGTCGAGTCATCCAGTTTTACTGGCAAAATATTGTAGCCACCCCATTACTTACGAAGCAGAACACGCCAAAATTGCCTATTAAGCATGCATGAGCATGCATCAGCTTCCCTATTCCGTTTAGAATAGTTAAAATGGCAATACGCATGCGCACGTAGTCAATGCACACCACATGGATGACAAAATGACTAAAAATCACATAAGGTTTAAATAGAAATTTTTCATCCATAGTTTGATAGGTAGGACCGGTACTTTGCTGCGCGTTTGGAGTGGGATTGTCACGAATGGTTTAGGGGCCGACACATCTCTCCCTCACTGGCTGTCATGGGATGACAGAATATTCACTCGGGTGTGCGGGGTGCTGGGCTCAGTTGGTATAAGCGATCCCCGGGCCGAAATCTCGGGGTTAATCGTCAGGGTACAGCGCTCCAAACACGGAGGTACCGCTACCGGCTGAGTTTTTTTTTTTTTTTTTTTTTTTTTTCAAAGCTTGTTTTTGTTTTCTCATAGAACCCGCGCGAGAATTAAACACAGGATCGTCCTATCGCAATTATTTAGGGGACCACAGTCAAATAACAATTTAAATTTTGATGTAGCAATTTAAAGGGTTAATACACCACATATACATCAGCAGTTTATTTGAACCCTCGCCTAAATGAGACTCCACTGCAATGGCTGCCGGGTCGCCAGGGACCCATATACTGTAATGATGCGGCACCGTTACTGCTTGAAGAATTGTAGTAAAAGTTGAAATGCACCGCGCTGTTACTGTCAAATGCTTAGCGTGTTGTTCGAAGTTAACTTTAGCATCCAATCAATTCAGCAGAGCTCTCGATTTTCAGCACTGAAAATGACCGTTTTTTCCGCTACCAAACTAAAAGTCTTTGCTTTGAACGCGCGCCCTCGGACAACACCACAAAGACCCAGTTTTGTCTTGGCGTTTCCAATGCACAATAGTCTCCTAGAGTCCGTGGTCTGTATTTCCAGCAAAGCTCGGTTCAAGGTCTTTCAGTTCTCTTCCCCATTTCAGTACCTATTTACTCTTTCAGCAGACCGAACATAAGCTATTTTACGGCAGCTTGTGCCGCTGGTCCAAAATTTCCGCGTTGACGCACGAGATGATTTCTGGGTACGTAACTCCTTGGTAAAGTCGCCATGCAACAAGTCCGCCAACTGTCTTGTTTCATCTATGTTTTGCATAAGCGTCGAGTCATCCAGTTTTACTGGCAAAATATTGTAGCCACCCCATTACTTACGAAGCAGAACACGCCAAAATTGCCTATTAAGCATGCATGAGCATGCATCAGCTTCCCTATTCCGTTTAGAATAGTTAAAATGGCAATACGCATGCGCACGTAGTCAATGCACACCACATGGATGACAAAATGACTAAAAATCACATAAGGTTTAAATAGAAATTTTTCATCCATAGTTTGATAGGTAGGACCGGTACTTTGCTGCGCGTTTGGAGTGGGATTGTCACGAATGGTTTAGGGGCCGACACATCTCTCCCTCACTGGCTGTCATGGGATGACAGAATATTCACTCGGGTGTGCGGGGTGCTGGGCTCAGTTGGTATAAGCGATCCCCGGGCCGAAATCTCGGGGTTAATCGTCAGGGTACAGCGCTCCAAACACGGAGGTACCGCTACCGGCTGAGTTTTTTTTTTTTTTTTTTTTTTTTTTCAAAGCTTGTTTTTGTTTTCTCATAGAACCCGCGCGAGAATTAAACACAGGATCGTCCTATCGCAATTATTTAGGGGACCACAGTCAAATAACAATTTAAATTTTGATGTAGCAATTTAAAGGGTTAATACACCACATATACATCAGCAGTTTATTTGAACCCTCGCCTAAATGAGACTCCACTGCAATGGCTGCCGGGTCGCCAGGGACCCATATACTGTAATGATGCGGCACCGTTACTGCTTGAAGAATTGTAGTAAAAGTTGAAATGCACCGCGCTGTTACTGTCAAATGCTTAGCGTGTTGTTCGAAGTTAACTTTAGCATCCAATCAATTCAGCAGAGCTCTCGATTTTCAGCACTGAAAATGACCGTTTTTTCCGCTACCAAACTAAAAGTCTTTGCTTTGAACGCGCGCCCTCGGACAACACCACAAAGACCCAGTTTTGTCTTGGCGTTTCCAATGCACAATAGTCTCCTAGAGTCCGTGGTCTGTATTTCCAGCAAAGCTCGGTTCAAGGTCTTTCAGTTCTCTTCCCCATTTCAGTACCTATTTACTCTTTCAGCAGACCGAACATAAGCTATTTTACGGCAGCTTGTGCCGCTGGTCCAAAATTTCCGCGTTGACGCACGAGATGATTTCTGGGTACGTAACTCCTTGGTAAAGTCGCCATGCAACAAGTCCGCCAACTGTCTTGTTTCATCTATGTTTTGCATAAGCGTCGAGTCATCCAGTTTTACTGGCAAAATATTGTAGCCACCCCATTACTTACGAAGCAGAACACGCCAAAATTGCCTATTAAGCATGCATGAGCATGCATCAGCTTCCCTATTCCGTTTAGAATAGTTAAAATGGCAATACGCATGCGCACGTAGTCAATGCACACCACATGGATGACAAAATGACTAAAAATCACATAAGGTTTAAATAGAAATTTTTCATCCATAGTTTGATAGGTAGGACCGGTACTTTGCTGCGCGTTTGGAGTGGGATTGTCACGAATGGTTTAGGGGCCGACACATCTCTCCCTCACTGGCTGTCATGGGATGACAGAATATTCACTCGGGTGTGCGGGGTGCTGGGCTCAGTTGGTATAAGCGATCCCCGGGCCGAAATCTCGGGGTTAATCGTCAGGGTACAGCGCTCCAAACACGGAGGTACCGCTACCGGCTGAGTTTTTTTTTTTTTTTTTTTTTTTTTTCAAAGCTTGTTTTTGTTTTCTCATAGAACCCGCGCGAGAATTAAACACAGGATCGTCCTATCGCAATTATTTAGGGGACCACAGTCAAATAACAATTTAAATTTTGATGTAGCAATTTAAAGGGTTAATACACCACATATACATCAGCAGTTTATTTGAACCCTCGCCTAAATGAGACTCCACTGCAATGGCTGCCGGGTCGCCAGGGACCCATATACTGTAATGATGCGGCACCGTTACTGCTTGAAGAATTGTAGTAAAAGTTGAAATGCACCGCGCTGTTACTGTCAAATGCTTAGCGTGTTGTTCGAAGTTAACTTTAGCATCCAATCAATTCAGCAGAGCTCTCGATTTTCAGCACTGAAAATGACCGTTTTTTCCGCTACCAAACTAAAAGTCTTTGCTTTGAACGCGCGCCCTCGGACAACACCACAAAGACCCAGTTTTGTCTTGGCGTTTCCAATGCACAATAGTCTCCTAGAGTCCGTGGTCTGTATTTCCAGCAAAGCTCGGTTCAAGGTCTTTCAGTTCTCTTCCCCATTTCAGTACCTATTTACTCTTTCAGCAGACCGAACATAAGCTATTTTACGGCAGCTTGTGCCGCTGGTCCAAAATTTCCGCGTTGACGCACGAGATGATTTCTGGGTACGTAACTCCTTGGTAAAGTCGCCATGCAACAAGTCCGCCAACTGTCTTGTTTCATCTATGTTTTGCATAAGCGTCGAGTCATCCAGTTTTACTGGCAAAATATTGTAGCCACCCCATTACTTACGAAGCAGAACACGCCAAAATTGCCTATTAAGCATGCATGAGCATGCATCAGCTTCCCTATTCCGTTTAGAATAGTTAAAATGGCAATACGCATGCGCACGTAGTCAATGCACACCACATGGATGACAAAATGACTAAAAATCACATAAGGTTTAAATAGAAATTTTTCATCCATAGTTTGATAGGTAGGACCGGTACTTTGCTGCGCGTTTGGAGTGGGATTGTCACGAATGGTTTAGGGGCCGACACATCTCTCCCTCACTGGCTGTCATGGGATGACAGAATATTCACTCGGGTGTGCGGGGTGCTGGGCTCAGTTGGTATAAGCGATCCCCGGGCCGAAATCTCGGGGTTAATCGTCAGGGTACAGCGCTCCAAACACGGAGGTACCGCTACCGGCTGAGTTTTTTTTTTTTTTTTTTTTTTTTTTCAAAGCTTGTTTTTGTTTTCTCATAGAACCCGCGCGAGAATTAAACACAGGATCGTCCTATCGCAATTATTTAGGGGACCACAGTCAAATAACAATTTAAATTTTGATGTAGCAATTTAAAGGGTTAATACACCACATATACATCAGCAGTTTATTTGAACCCTCGCCTAAATGAGACTCCACTGCAATGGCTGCCGGGTCGCCAGGGACCCATATACTGTAATGATGCGGCACCGTTACTGCTTGAAGAATTGTAGTAAAAGTTGAAATGCACCGCGCTGTTACTGTCAAATGCTTAGCGTGTTGTTCGAAGTTAACTTTAGCATCCAATCAATTCAGCAGAGCTCTCGATTTTCAGCACTGAAAATGACCGTTTTTTCCGCTACCAAACTAAAAGTCTTTGCTTTGAACGCGCGCCCTCGGACAACACCACAAAGACCCAGTTTTGTCTTGGCGTTTCCAATGCACAATAGTCTCCTAGAGTCCGTGGTCTGTATTTCCAGCAAAGCTCGGTTCAAGGTCTTTCAGTTCTCTTCCCCATTTCAGTACCTATTTACTCTTTCAGCAGACCGAACATAAGCTATTTTACGGCAGCTTGTGCCGCTGGTCCAAAATTTCCGCGTTGACGCACGAGATGATTTCTGGGTACGTAACTCCTTGGTAAAGTCGCCATGCAACAAGTCCGCCAACTGTCTTGTTTCATCTATGTTTTGCATAAGCGTCGAGTCATCCAGTTTTACTGGCAAAATATTGTAGCCACCCCATTACTTACGAAGCAGAACACGCCAAAATTGCCTATTAAGCATGCATGAGCATGCATCAGCTTCCCTATTCCGTTTAGAATAGTTAAAATGGCAATACGCATGCGCACGTAGTCAATGCACACCACATGGATGACAAAATGACTAAAAATCACATAAGGTTTAAATAGAAATTTTTCATCCATAGTTTGATAGGTAGGACCGGTACTTTGCTGCGCGTTTGGAGTGGGATTGTCACGAATGGTTTAGGGGCCGACACATCTCTCCCTCACTGGCTGTCATGGGATGACAGAATATTCACTCGGGTGTGCGGGGTGCTGGGCTCAGTTGGTATAAGCGATCCCCGGGCCGAAATCTCGGGGTTAATCGTCAGGGTACAGCGCTCCAAACACGGAGGTACCGCTACCGGCTGAGTTTTTTTTTTTTTTTTTTTTTTTTTTCAAAGCTTGTTTTTGTTTTCTCATAGAACCCGCGCGAGAATTAAACACAGGATCGTCCTATCGCAATTATTTAGGGGACCACAGTCAAATAACAATTTAAATTTTGATGTAGCAATTTAAAGGGTTAATACACCACATATACATCAGCAGTTTATTTGAACCCTCGCCTAAATGAGACTCCACTGCAATGGCTGCCGGGTCGCCAGGGACCCATATACTGTAATGATGCGGCACCGTTACTGCTTGAAGAATTGTAGTAAAAGTTGAAATGCACCGCGCTGTTACTGTCAAATGCTTAGCGTGTTGTTCGAAGTTAACTTTAGCATCCAATCAATTCAGCAGAGCTCTCGATTTTCAGCACTGAAAATGACCGTTTTTTCCGCTACCAAACTAAAAGTCTTTGCTTTGAACGCGCGCCCTCGGACAACACCACAAAGACCCAGTTTTGTCTTGGCGTTTCCAATGCACAATAGTCTCCTAGAGTCCGTGGTCTGTATTTCCAGCAAAGCTCGGTTCAAGGTCTTTCAGTTCTCTTCCCCATTTCAGTACCTATTTACTCTTTCAGCAGACCGAACATAAGCTATTTTACGGCAGCTTGTGCCGCTGGTCCAAAATTTCCGCGTTGACGCACGAGATGATTTCTGGGTACGTAACTCCTTGGTAAAGTCGCCATGCAACAAGTCCGCCAACTGTCTTGTTTCATCTATGTTTTGCATAAGCGTCGAGTCATCCAGTTTTACTGGCAAAATATTGTAGCCACCCCATTACTTACGAAGCAGAACACGCCAAAATTGCCTATTAAGCATGCATGAGCATGCATCAGCTTCCCTATTCCGTTTAGAATAGTTAAAATGGCAATACGCATGCGCACGTAGTCAATGCACACCACATGGATGACAAAATGACTAAAAATCACATAAGGTTTAAATAGAAATTTTTCATCCATAGTTTGATAGGTAGGACCGGTACTTTGCTGCGCGTTTGGAGTGGGATTGTCACGAATGGTTTAGGGGCCGACACATCTCTCCCTCACTGGCTGTCATGGGATGACAGAATATTCACTCGGGTGTGCGGGGTGCTGGGCTCAGTTGGTATAAGCGATCCCCGGGCCGAAATCTCGGGGTTAATCGTCAGGGTACAGCGCTCCAAACACGGAGGTACCGCTACCGGCTGAGTTTTTTTTTTTTTTTTTTTTTTTTTTCAAAGCTTGTTTTTGTTTTCTCATAGAACCCGCGCGAGAATTAAACACAGGATCGTCCTATCGCAATTATTTAGGGGACCACAGTCAAATAACAATTTAAATTTTGATGTAGCAATTTAAAGGGTTAATACACCACATATACATCAGCAGTTTATTTGAACCCTCGCCTAAATGAGACTCCACTGCAATGGCTGCCGGGTCGCCAGGGACCCATATACTGTAATGATGCGGCACCGTTACTGCTTGAAGAATTGTAGTAAAAGTTGAAATGCACCGCGCTGTTACTGTCAAATGCTTAGCGTGTTGTTCGAAGTTAACTTTAGCATCCAATCAATTCAGCAGAGCTCTCGATTTTCAGCACTGAAAATGACCGTTTTTTCCGCTACCAAACTAAAAGTCTTTGCTTTGAACGCGCGCCCTCGGACAACACCACAAAGACCCAGTTTTGTCTTGGCGTTTCCAATGCACAATAGTCTCCTAGAGTCCGTGGTCTGTATTTCCAGCAAAGCTCGGTTCAAGGTCTTTCAGTTCTCTTCCCCATTTCAGTACCTATTTACTCTTTCAGCAGACCGAACATAAGCTATTTTACGGCAGCTTGTGCCGCTGGTCCAAAATTTCCGCGTTGACGCACGAGATGATTTCTGGGTACGTAACTCCTTGGTAAAGTCGCCATGCAACAAGTCCGCCAACTGTCTTGTTTCATCTATGTTTTGCATAAGCGTCGAGTCATCCAGTTTTACTGGCAAAATATTGTAGCCACCCCATTACTTACGAAGCAGAACACGCCAAAATTGCCTATTAAGCATGCATGAGCATGCATCAGCTTCCCTATTCCGTTTAGAATAGTTAAAATGGCAATACGCATGCGCACGTAGTCAATGCACACCACATGGATGACAAAATGACTAAAAATCACATAAGGTTTAAATAGAAATTTTTCATCCATAGTTTGATAGGTAGGACCGGTACTTTGCTGCGCGTTTGGAGTGGGATTGTCACGAATGGTTTAGGGGCCGACACATCTCTCCCTCACTGGCTGTCATGGGATGACAGAATATTCACTCGGGTGTGCGGGGTGCTGGGCTCAGTTGGTATAAGCGATCCCCGGGCCGAAATCTCGGGGTTAATCGTCAGGGTACAGCGCTCCAAACACGGAGGTACCGCTACCGGCTGAGTTTTTTTTTTTTTTTTTTTTTTTTTTCAAAGCTTGTTTTTGTTTTCTCATAGAACCCGCGCGAGAATTAAACACAGGATCGTCCTATCGCAATTATTTAGGGGACCACAGTCAAATAACAATTTAAATTTTGATGTAGCAATTTAAAGGGTTAATACACCACATATACATCAGCAGTTTATTTGAACCCTCGCCTAAATGAGACTCCACTGCAATGGCTGCCGGGTCGCCAGGGACCCATATACTGTAATGATGCGGCACCGTTACTGCTTGAAGAATTGTAGTAAAAGTTGAAATGCACCGCGCTGTTACTGTCAAATGCTTAGCGTGTTGTTCGAAGTTAACTTTAGCATCCAATCAATTCAGCAGAGCTCTCGATTTTCAGCACTGAAAATGACCGTTTTTTCCGCTACCAAACTAAAAGTCTTTGCTTTGAACGCGCGCCCTCGGACAACACCACAAAGACCCAGTTTTGTCTTGGCGTTTCCAATGCACAATAGTCTCCTAGAGTCCGTGGTCTGTATTTCCAGCAAAGCTCGGTTCAAGGTCTTTCAGTTCTCTTCCCCATTTCAGTACCTATTTACTCTTTCAGCAGACCGAACATAAGCTATTTTACGGCAGCTTGTGCCGCTGGTCCAAAATTTCCGCGTTGACGCACGAGATGATTTCTGGGTACGTAACTCCTTGGTAAAGTCGCCATGCAACAAGTCCGCCAACTGTCTTGTTTCATCTATGTTTTGCATAAGCGTCGAGTCATCCAGTTTTACTGGCAAAATATTGTAGCCACCCCATTACTTACGAAGCAGAACACGCCAAAATTGCCTATTAAGCATGCATGAGCATGCATCAGCTTCCCTATTCCGTTTAGAATAGTTAAAATGGCAATACGCATGCGCACGTAGTCAATGCACACCACATGGATGACAAAATGACTAAAAATCACATAAGGTTTAAATAGAAATTTTTCATCCATAGTTTGATAGGTAGGACCGGTACTTTGCTGCGCGTTTGGAGTGGGATTGTCACGAATGGTTTAGGGGCCGACACATCTCTCCCTCACTGGCTGTCATGGGATGACAGAATATTCACTCGGGTGTGCGGGGTGCTGGGCTCAGTTGGTATAAGCGATCCCCGGGCCGAAATCTCGGGGTTAATCGTCAGGGTACAGCGCTCCAAACACGGAGGTACCGCTACCGGCTGAGTTTTTTTTTTTTTTTTTTTTTTTTTCAAAGCTTGTTTTTGTTTTCTCATAGAACCCGCGCGAGAATTAAACACAGGATCGTCCTATCGCAATTATTTAGGGGACCACAGTCAAATAACAATTTAAATTTTGATGTAGCAATTTAAAGGGTTAATACACCACATATACATCAGCAGTTTATTTGAACCCTCGCCTAAATGAGACTCCACTGCAATGGCTGCCGGGTCGCCAGGGACCCATATACTGTAATGATGCGGCACCGTTACTGCTTGAAGAATTGTAGTAAAAGTTGAAATGCACCGCGCTGTTACTGTCAAATGCTTAGCGTGTTGTTCGAAGTTAACTTTAGCATCCAATCAATTCAGCAGAGCTCTCGATTTTCAGCACTGAAAATGACCGTTTTTTCCGCTACCAAACTAAAAGTCTTTGCTTTGAACGCGCGCCCTCGGACAACACCACAAAGACCCAGTTTTGTCTTGGCGTTTCCAATGCACAATAGTCTCCTAGAGTCCGTGGTCTGTATTTCCAGCAAAGCTCGGTTCAAGGTCTTTCAGTTCTCTTCCCCATTTCAGTACCTATTTACTCTTTCAGCAGACCGAACATAAGCTATTTTACGGCAGCTTGTGCCGCTGGTCCAAAATTTCCGCGTTGACGCACGAGATGATTTCTGGGTACGTAACTCCTTGGTAAAGTCGCCATGCAACAAGTCCGCCAACTGTCTTGTTTCATCTATGTTTTGCATAAGCGTCGAGTCATCCAGTTTTACTGGCAAAATATTGTAGCCACCCCATTACTTACGAAGCAGAACACGCCAAAATTGCCTATTAAGCATGCATGAGCATGCATCAGCTTCCCTATTCCGTTTAGAATAGTTAAAATGGCAATACGCATGCGCACGTAGTCAATGCACACCACATGGATGACAAAATGACTAAAAATCACATAAGGTTTAAATAGAAATTTTTCATCCATAGTTTGATAGGTAGGACCGGTACTTTGCTGCGCGTTTGGAGTGGGATTGTCACGAATGGTTTAGGGGCCGACACATCTCTCCCTCACTGGCTGTCATGGGATGACAGAATATTCACTCGGGTGTGCGGGGTGCTGGGCTCAGTTGGTATAAGCGATCCCCGGGCCGAAATCTCGGGGTTAATCGTCAGGGTACAGCGCTCCAAACACGGAGGTACCGCTACCGGCTGAGTTTTTTTTTTTTTTTTTTTTTTTTTTCAAAGCTTGTTTTTGTTTTCTCATAGAACCCGCGCGAGAATTAAACACAGGATCGTCCTATCGCAATTATTTAGGGGACCACAGTCAAATAACAATTTAAATTTTGATGTAGCAATTTAAAGGGTTAATACACCACATATACATCAGCAGTTTATTTGAACCCTCGCCTAAATGAGACTCCACTGCAATGGCTGCCGGGTCGCCAGGGACCCATATACTGTAATGATGCGGCACCGTTACTGCTTGAAGAATTGTAGTAAAAGTTGAAATGCACCGCGCTGTTACTGTCAAATGCTTAGCGTGTTGTTCGAAGTTAACTTTAGCATCCAATCAATTCAGCAGAGCTCTCGATTTTCAGCACTGAAAATGACCGTTTTTTCCGCTACCAAACTAAAAGTCTTTGCTTTGAACGCGCGCCCTCGGACAACACCACAAAGACCCAGTTTTGTCTTGGCGTTTCCAATGTACAATAGTCTCCTAGAGTCCGTGGTCTGTATTTCCAGCAAAGCTCGGTTCAAGGTCTTTCAGTTCTCTTCCCCATTTCAGTACCTATTTACTCTTTCAGCAGACCGAACATAAGCTATTTTACGGCAGCTTGTGCCGCTGGTCCAAAATTTCCGCGTTGACGCACGAGATGATTTCTGGGTACGTAACTCCTTGGTAAAGTCGCCATGCAACAAGTCCGCCAACTGTCTTGTTTCATCTATGTTTTGCATAAGCGTCGAGTCATCCAGTTTTACTGGCAAAATATTGTAGCCACCCCATTACTTACGAAGCAGAACACGCCAAAATTGCCTATTAAGCATGCATGAGCATGCATCAGCTTCCCTATTCCGTTTAGAATAGTTAAAATGGCAATACGCATGCGCACGTAGTCAATGCACACCACATGGATGACAAAATGACTAAAAATCACATAAGGTTTAAATAGAAATTTTTCATCCATAGTTTGATAGGTAGGACCGGTACTTTGCTGCGCGTTTGGAGTGGGATTGTCACGAATGGTTTAGGGGCCGACACATCTCTCCCTCACTGGCTGTCATGGGATGACAGAATATTCACTCGGGTGTGCGGGGTGCTGGGCTCAGTTGGTATAAGCGATCCCCGGGCCGAAATCTCGGGGTTAATCGTCAGGGTACAGCGCTCCAAACACGGAGGTACCGCTACCGGCTGAGTTTTTTTTTTTTTTTTTTTTTTTTTTCAAAGCTTGTTTTTGTTTTCTCATAGAACCCGCGCGAGAATTAAACACAGGATCGTCCTATCGCAATTATTTAGGGGACCACAGTCAAATAACAATTTAAATTTTGATGTAGCAATTTAAAGGGTTAATACACCACATATACATCAGCAGTTTATTTGAACCCTCGCCTAAATGAGACTCCACTGCAATGGCTGCCGGGTCGCCAGGGACCCATATACTGTAATGATGCGGCACCGTTACTGCTTGAAGAATTGTAGTAAAAGTTGAAATGCACCGCGCTGTTACTGTCAAATGCTTAGCGTGTTGTTCGAAGTTAACTTTAGCATCCAATCAATTCAGCAGAGCTCTCGATTTTCAGCACTGAAAATGACCGTTTTTTCCGCTACCAAACTAAAAGTCTTTGCTTTGAACGCGCGCCCTCGGACAACACCACAAAGACCCAGTTTTGTCTTGGCGTTTCCAATGCACAATAGTCTCCTAGAGTCCGTGGTCTGTATTTCCAGCAAAGCTCGGTTCAAGGTCTTTCAGTTCTCTTCCCCATTTCAGTACCTATTTACTCTTTCAGCAGACCGAACATAAGCTATTTTACGGCAGCTTGTGCCGCTGGTCCAAAATTTCCGCGTTGACGCACGAGATGATTTCTGGGTACGTAACTCCTTGGTAAAGTCGCCATGCAACAAGTCCGCCAACTGTCTTGTTTCATCTATGTTTTGCATAAGCGTCGAGTCATCCAGTTTTACTGGCAAAATATTGTAGCCACCCCATTACTTACGAAGCAGAACACGCCAAAATTGCCTATTAAGCATGCATGAGCATGCATCAGCTTCCCTATTCCGTTTAGAATAGTTAAAATGGCAATACGCATGCGCACGTAGTCAATGCACACCACATGGATGACAAAATGACTAAAAATCACATAAGGTTTAAATAGAAATTTTTCATCCATAGTTTGATAGGTAGGACCGGTACTTTGCTGCGCGTTTGGAGTGGGATTGTCACGAATGGTTTAGGGGCCGACACATCTCTCCCTCACTGGCTGTCATGGGATGACAGAATATTCACTCGGGTGTGCGGGGTGCTGGGCTCAGTTGGTATAAGCGATCCCCGGGCCGAAATCTCGGGGTTAATCGTCAGGGTACAGCGCTCCAAACACGGAGGTACCGCTACCGGCTGAGTTTTTTTTTTTTTTTTTTTTTTTTTTCAAAGCTTGTTTTTGTTTTCTCATAGAACCCGCGCGAGAATTAAACACAGGATCGTCCTATCGCAATTATTTAGGGGACCACAGTCAAATAACAATTTAAATTTTGATGTAGCAATTTAAAGGGTTAATACACCACATATACATCAGCAGTTTATTTGAACCCTCGCCTAAATGAGACTCCACTGCAATGGCTGCCGGGTCGCCAGGGACCCATATACTGTAATGATGCGGCACCGTTACTGCTTGAAGAATTGTAGTAAAAGTTGAAATGCACCGCGCTGTTACTGTCAAATGCTTAGCGTGTTGTTCGAAGTTAACTTTAGCATCCAATCAATTCAGCAGAGCTCTCGATTTTCAGCACTGAAAATGACCGTTTTTTCCGCTACCAAACTAAAAGTCTTTGCTTTGAACGCGCGCCCTCGGACAACACCACAAAGACCCAGTTTTGTCTTGGCGTTTCCAATGCACAATAGTCTCCTAGAGTCCGTGGTCTGTATTTCCAGCAAAGCTCGGTTCAAGGTCTTTCAGTTCTCTTCCCCATTTCAGTACCTATTTACTCTTTCAGCAGACCGAACATAAGCTATTTTACGGCAGCTTGTGCCGCTGGTCCAAAATTTCCGCGTTGACGCACGAGATGATTTCTGGGTACGTAACTCCTTGGTAAAGTCGCCATGCAACAAGTCCGCCAACTGTCTTGTTTCATCTATGTTTTGCATAAGCGTCGAGTCATCCAGTTTTACTGGCAAAATATTGTAGCCACCCCATTACTTACGAAGCAGAACACGCCAAAATTGCCTATTAAGCATGCATGAGCATGCATCAGCTTCCCTATTCCGTTTAGAATAGTTAAAATGGCAATACGCATGCGCACGTAGTCAATGCACACCACATGGATGACAAAATGACTAAAAATCACATAAGGTTTAAATAGAAATTTTTCATCCATAGTTTGATAGGTAGGACCGGTACTTTGCTGCGCGTTTGGAGTGGGATTGTCACGAATGGTTTAGGGGCCGACACATCTCTCCCTCACTGGCTGTCATGGGATGACAGAATATTCACTCGGGTGTGCGGGGTGCTGGGCTCAGTTGGTATAAGCGATCCCCGGGCCGAAATCTCGGGGTTAATCGTCAGGGTACAGCGCTCCAAACACGGAGGTACCGCTACCGGCTGAGTTTTTTTTTTTTTTTTTTTTTTTTTTCAAAGCTTGTTTTTGTTTTCTCATAGAACCCGCGCGAGAATTAAACACAGGATCGTCCTATCGCAATTATTTAGGGGACCACAGTCAAATAACAATTTAAATTTTGATGTAGCAATTTAAAGGGTTAATACACCACATATACATCAGCAGTTTATTTGAACCCTCGCCTAAATGAGACTCCACTGCAATGGCTGCCGGGTCGCCAGGGACCCATATACTGTAATGATGCGGCACCGTTACTGCTTGAAGAATTGTAGTAAAAGTTGAAATGCACCGCGCTGTTACTGTCAAATGCTTAGCGTGTTGTTCGAAGTTAACTTTAGCATCCAATCAATTCAGCAGAGCTCTCGATTTTCAGCACTGAAAATGACCGTTTTTTCCGCTACCAAACTAAAAGTCTTTGCTTTGAACGCGCGCCCTCGGACAACACCACAAAGACCCAGTTTTGTCTTGGCGTTTCCAATGCACAATAGTCTCCTAGAGTCCGTGGTCTGTATTTCCAGCAAAGCTCGGTTCAAGGTCTTTCAGTTCTCTTCCCCATTTCAGTACCTATTTACTCTTTCAGCAGACCGAACATAAGCTATTTTACGGCAGCTTGTGCCGCTGGTCCAAAATTTCCGCGTTGACGCACGAGATGATTTCTGGGTACGTAACTCCTTGGTAAAGTCGCCATGCAACAAGTCCGCCAACTGTCTTGTTTCATCTATGTTTTGCATAAGCGTCGAGTCATCCAGTTTTACTGGCAAAATATTGTAGCCACCCCATTACTTACGAAGCAGAACACGCCAAAATTGCCTATTAAGCATGCATGAGCATGCATCAGCTTCCCTATTCCGTTTAGAATAGTTAAAATGGCAATACGCATGCGCACGTAGTCAATGCACACCACATGGATGACAAAATGACTAAAAATCACATAAGGTTTAAATAGAAATTTTTCATCCATAGTTTGATAGGTAGGACCGGTACTTTGCTGCGCGTTTGGAGTGGGATTGTCACGAATGGTTTAGGGGCCGACACATCTCTCCCTCACTGGCTGTCATGGGATGACAGAATATTCACTCGGGTGTGCGGGGTGCTGGGCTCAGTTGGTATAAGCGATCCCCGGGCCGAAATCTCGGGGTTAATCGTCAGGGTACAGCGCTCCAAACACGGAGGTACCGCTACCGGCTGAGTTTTTTTTTTTTTTTTTTTTTTTTTTCAAAGCTTGTTTTTGTTTTCTCATAGAACCCGCGCGAGAATTAAACACAGGATCGTCCTATCGCAATTATTTAGGGGACCACAGTCAAATAACAATTTAAATTTTGATGTAGCAATTTAAAGGGTTAATACACCACATATACATCAGCAGTTTATTTGAACCCTCGCCTAAATGAGACTCCACTGCAATGGCTGCCGGGTCGCCAGGGACCCATATACTGTAATGATGCGGCACCGTTACTGCTTGAAGAATTGTAGTAAAAGTTGAAATGCACCGCGCTGTTACTGTCAAATGCTTAGCGTGTTGTTCGAAGTTAACTTTAGCATCCAATCAATTCAGCAGAGCTCTCGATTTTCAGCACTGAAAATGACCGTTTTTTCCGCTACCAAACTAAAAGTCTTTGCTTTGAACGCGCGCCCTCGGACAACACCACAAAGACCCAGTTTTGTCTTGGCGTTTCCAATGCACAATAGTCTCCTAGAGTCCGTGGTCTGTATTTCCAGCAAAGCTCGGTTCAAGGTCTTTCAGTTCTCTTCCCCATTTCAGTACCTATTTACTCTTTCAGCAGACCGAACATAAGCTATTTTACGGCAGCTTGTGCCGCTGGTCCAAAATTTCCGCGTTGACGCACGAGATGATTTCTGGGTACGTAACTCCTTGGTAAAGTCGCCATGCAACAAGTCCGCCAACTGTCTTGTTTCATCTATGTTTTGCATAAGCGTCGAGTCATCCAGTTTTACTGGCAAAATATTGTAGCCACCCCATTACTTACGAAGCAGAACACGCCAAAATTGCCTATTAAGCATGCATGAGCATGCATCAGCTTCCCTATTCCGTTTAGAATAGTTAAAATGGCAATACGCATGCGCACGTAGTCAATGCACACCACATGGATGACAAAATGACTAAAAATCACATAAGGTTTAAATAGAAATTTTTCATCCATAGTTTGATAGGTAGGACCGGTACTTTGCTGCGCGTTTGGAGTGGGATTGTCACGAATGGTTTAGGGGCCGACACATCTCTCCCTCACTGGCTGTCATGGGATGACAGAATATTCACTCGGGTGTGCGGGGTGCTGGGCTCAGTTGGTATAAGCGATCCCCGGGCCGAAATCTCGGGGTTAATCGTCAGGGTACAGCGCTCCAAACACGGAGGTACCGCTACCGGCTGAGTTTTTTTTTTTTTTTTTTTTTTTTTTCAAAGCTTGTTTTTGTTTTCTCATAGAACCCGCGCGAGAATTAAACACAGGATCGTCCTATCGCAATTATTTAGGGGACCACAGTCAAATAACAATTTAAATTTTGATGTAGCAATTTAAAGGGTTAATACACCACATATACATCAGCAGTTTATTTGAACCCTCGCCTAAATGAGACTCCACTGCAATGGCTGCCGGGTCGCCAGGGACCCATATACTGTAATGATGCGGCACCGTTACTGCTTGAAGAATTGTAGTAAAAGTTGAAATGCACCGCGCTGTTACTGTCAAATGCTTAGCGTGTTGTTCGAAGTTAACTTTAGCATCCAATCAATTCAGCAGAGCTCTCGATTTTCAGCACTGAAAATGACCGTTTTTTCCGCTACCAAACTAAAAGTCTTTGCTTTGAACGCGCGCCCTCGGACAACACCACAAAGACCCAGTTTTGTCTTGGCGTTTCCAATGCACAATAGTCTCCTAGAGTCCGTGGTCTGTATTTCCAGCAAAGCTCGGTTCAAGGTCTTTCAGTTCTCTTCCCCATTTCAGTACCTATTTACTCTTTCAGCAGACCGAACATAAGCTATTTTACGGCAGCTTGTGCCGCTGGTCCAAAATTTCCGCGTTGACGCACGAGATGATTTCTGGGTACGTAACTCCTTGGTAAAGTCGCCATGCAACAAGTCCGCCAACTGTCTTGTTTCATCTATGTTTTGCATAAGCGTCGAGTCATCCAGTTTTACTGGCAAAATATTGTAGCCACCCCATTACTTACGAAGCAGAACACGCCAAAATTGCCTATTAAGCATGCATGAGCATGCATCAGCTTCCCTATTCCGTTTAGAATAGTTAAAATGGCAATACGCATGCGCACGTAGTCAATGCACACCACATGGATGACAAAATGACTAAAAATCACATAAGGTTTAAATAGAAATTTTTCATCCATAGTTTGATAGGTAGGACCGGTACTTTGCTGCGCGTTTGGAGTGGGATTGTCACGAATGGTTTAGGGGCCGACACATCTCTCCCTCACTGGCTGTCATGGGATGACAGAATATTCACTCGGGTGTGCGGGGTGCTGGGCTCAGTTGGTATAAGCGATCCCCGGGCCGAAATCTCGGGGTTAATCGTCAGGGTACAGCGCTCCAAACACGGAGGTACCGCTACCGGCTGAGTTTTTTTTTTTTTTTTTTTTTTTTTTCAAAGCTTGTTTTTGTTTTCTCATAGAACCCGCGCGAGAATTAAACACAGGATCGTCCTATCGCAATTATTTAGGGGACCACAGTCAAATAACAATTTAAATTTTGATGTAGCAATTTAAAGGGTTAATACACCACATATACATCAGCAGTTTATTTGAACCCTCGCCTAAATGAGACTCCACTGCAATGGCTGCCGGGTCGCCAGGGACCCATATACTGTAATGATGCGGCACCGTTACTGCTTGAAGAATTGTAGTAAAAGTTGAAATGCACCGCGCTGTTACTGTCAAATGCTTAGCGTGTTGTTCGAAGTTAACTTTAGCATCCAATCAATTCAGCAGAGCTCTCGATTTTCAGCACTGAAAATGACCGTTTTTTCCGCTACCAAACTAAAAGTCTTTGCTTTGAACGCGCGCCCTCGGACAACACCACAAAGACCCAGTTTTGTCTTGGCGTTTCCAATGCACAATAGTCTCCTAGAGTCCGTGGTCTGTATTTCCAGCAAAGCTCGGTTCAAGGTCTTTCAGTTCTCTTCCCCATTTCAGTACCTATTTACTCTTTCAGCAGACCGAACATAAGCTATTTTACGGCAGCTTGTGCCGCTGGTCCAAAATTTCCGCGTTGACGCACGAGATGATTTCTGGGTACGTAACTCCTTGGTAAAGTCGCCATGCAACAAGTCCGCCAACTGTCTTGTTTCATCTATGTTTTGCATAAGCGTCGAGTCATCCAGTTTTACTGGCAAAATATTGTAGCCACCCCATTACTTACGAAGCAGAACACGCCAAAATTGCCTATTAAGCATGCATGAGCATGCATCAGCTTCCCTATTCCGTTTAGAATAGTTAAAATGGCAATACGCATGCGCACGTAGTCAATGCACACCACATGGATGACAAAATGACTAAAAATCACATAAGGTTTAAATAGAAATTTTTCATCCATAGTTTGATAGGTAGGACCGGTACTTTGCTGCGCGTTTGGAGTGGGATTGTCACGAATGGTTTAGGGGCCGACACATCTCTCCCTCACTGGCTGTCATGGGATGACAGAATATTCACTCGGGTGTGCGGGGTGCTGGGCTCAGTTGGTATAAGCGATCCCCGGGCCGAAATCTCGGGGTTAATCGTCAGGGTACAGCGCTCCAAACACGGAGGTACCGCTACCGGCTGAGTTTTTTTTTTTTTTTTTTTTTTTTTTCAAAGCTTGTTTTTGTTTTCTCATAGAACCCGCGCGAGAATTAAACACAGGATCGTCCTATCGCAATTATTTAGGGGACCACAGTCAAATAACAATTTAAATTTTGATGTAGCAATTTAAAGGGTTAATACACCACATATACATCAGCAGTTTATTTGAACCCTCGCCTAAATGAGACTCCACTGCAATGGCTGCCGGGTCGCCAGGGACCCATATACTGTAATGATGCGGCACCGTTACTGCTTGAAGAATTGTAGTAAAAGTTGAAATGCACCGCGCTGTTACTGTCAAATGCTTAGCGTGTTGTTCGAAGTTAACTTTAGCATCCAATCAATTCAGCAGAGCTCTCGATTTTCAGCACTGAAAATGACCGTTTTTTCCGCTACCAAACTAAAAGTCTTTGCTTTGAACGCGCGCCCTCGGACAACACCACAAAGACCCAGTTTTGTCTTGGCGTTTCCAATGCACAATAGTCTCCTAGAGTCCGTGGTCTGTATTTCCAGCAAAGCTCGGTTCAAGGTCTTTCAGTTCTCTTCCCCATTTCAGTACCTATTTACTCTTTCAGCAGACCGAACATAAGCTATTTTACGGCAGCTTGTGCCGCTGGTCCAAAATTTCCGCGTTGACGCACGAGATGATTTCTGGGTACGTAACTCCTTGGTAAAGTCGCCATGCAACAAGTCCGCCAACTGTCTTGTTTCATCTATGTTTTGCATAAGCGTCGAGTCATCCAGTTTTACTGGCAAAATATTGTAGCCACCCCATTACTTACGAAGCAGAACACGCCAAAATTGCCTATTAAGCATGCATGAGCATGCATCAGCTTCCCTATTCCGTTTAGAATAGTTAAAATGGCAATACGCATGCGCACGTAGTCAATGCACACCACATGGATGACAAAATGACTAAAAATCACATAAGGTTTAAATAGAAATTTTTCATCCATAGTTTGATAGGTAGGACCGGTACTTTGCTGCGCGTTTGGAGTGGGATTGTCACGAATGGTTTAGGGGCCGACACATCTCTCCCTCACTGGCTGTCATGGGATGACAGAATATTCACTCGGGTGTGCGGGGTGCTGGGCTCAGTTGGTATAAGCGATCCCCGGGCCGAAATCTCGGGGTTAATCGTCAGGGTACAGCGCTCCAAACACGGAGGTACCGCTACCGGCTGAGTTTTTTTTTTTTTTTTTTTTTTTTTTCAAAGCTTGTTTTTGTTTTCTCATAGAACCCGCGCGAGAATTAAACACAGGATCGTCCTATCGCAATTATTTAGGGGACCACAGTCAAATAACAATTTAAATTTTGATGTAGCAATTTAAAGGGTTAATACACCACATATACATCAGCAGTTTATTTGAACCCTCGCCTAAATGAGACTCCACTGCAATGGCTGCCGGGTCGCCAGGGACCCATATACTGTAATGATGCGGCACCGTTACTGCTTGAAGAATTGTAGTAAAAGTTGAAATGCACCGCGCTGTTACTGTCAAATGCTTAGCGTGTTGTTCGAAGTTAACTTTAGCATCCAATCAATTCAGCAGAGCTCTCGATTTTCAGCACTGAAAATGACCGTTTTTTCCGCTACCAAACTAAAAGTCTTTGCTTTGAACGCGCGCCCTCGGACAACACCACAAAGACCCAGTTTTGTCTTGGCGTTTCCAATGCACAATAGTCTCCTAGAGTCCGTGGTCTGTATTTCCAGCAAAGCTCGGTTCAAGGTCTTTCAGTTCTCTTCCCCATTTCAGTACCTATTTACTCTTTCAGCAGACCGAACATAAGCTATTTTACGGCAGCTTGTGCCGCTGGTCCAAAATTTCCGCGTTGACGCACGAGATGATTTCTGGGTACGTAACTCCTTGGTAAAGTCGCCATGCAACAAGTCCGCCAACTGTCTTGTTTCATCTATGTTTTGCATAAGCGTCGAGTCATCCAGTTTTACTGGCAAAATATTGTAGCCACCCCATTACTTACGAAGCAGAACACGCCAAAATTGCCTATTAAGCATGCATGAGCATGCATCAGCTTCCCTATTCCGTTTAGAATAGTTAAAATGGCAATACGCATGCGCACGTAGTCAATGCACACCACATGGATGACAAAATGACTAAAAATCACATAAGGTTTAAATAGAAATTTTTCATCCATAGTTTGATAGGTAGGACCGGTACTTTGCTGCGCGTTTGGAGTGGGATTGTCACGAATGGTTTAGGGGCCGACACATCTCTCCCTCACTGGCTGTCATGGGATGACAGAATATTCACTCGGGTGTGCGGGGTGCTGGGCTCAGTTGGTATAAGCGATCCCCGGGCCGAAATCTCGGGGTTAATCGTCAGGGTACAGCGCTCCAAACACGGAGGTACCGCTACCGGCTGAGTTTTTTTTTTTTTTTTTTTTTTTTTTCAAAGCTTGTTTTTGTTTTCTCATAGAACCCGCGCGAGAATTAAACACAGGATCGTCCTATCGCAATTATTTAGGGGACCACAGTCAAATAACAATTTAAATTTTGATGTAGCAATTTAAAGGGTTAATACACCACATATACATCAGCAGTTTATTTGAACCCTCGCCTAAATGAGACTCCACTGCAATGGCTGCCGGGTCGCCAGGGACCCATATACTGTAATGATGCGGCACCGTTACTGCTTGAAGAATTGTAGTAAAAGTTGAAATGCACCGCGCTGTTACTGTCAAATGCTTAGCGTGTTGTTCGAAGTTAACTTTAGCATCCAATCAATTCAGCAGAGCTCTCGATTTTCAGCACTGAAAATGACCGTTTTTTCCGCTACCAAACTAAAAGTCTTTGCTTTGAACGCGCGCCCTCGGACAACACCACAAAGACCCAGTTTTGTCTTGGCGTTTCCAATGCACAATAGTCTCCTAGAGTCCGTGGTCTGTATTTCCAGCAAAGCTCGGTTCAAGGTCTTTCAGTTCTCTTCCCCATTTCAGTACCTATTTACTCTTTCAGCAGACCGAACATAAGCTATTTTACGGCAGCTTGTGCCGCTGGTCCAAAATTTCCGCGTTGACGCACGAGATGATTTCTGGGTACGTAACTCCTTGGTAAAGTCGCCATGCAACAAGTCCGCCAACTGTCTTGTTTCATCTATGTTTTGCATAAGCGTCGAGTCATCCAGTTTTACTGGCAAAATATTGTAGCCACCCCATTACTTACGAAGCAGAACACGCCAAAATTGCCTATTAAGCATGCATGAGCATGCATCAGCTTCCCTATTCCGTTTAGAATAGTTAAAATGGCAATACGCATGCGCACGTAGTCAATGCACACCACATGGATGACAAAATGACTAAAAATCACATAAGGTTTAAATAGAAATTTTTCATCCATAGTTTGATAGGTAGGACCGGTACTTTGCTGCGCGTTTGGAGTGGGATTGTCACGAATGGTTTAGGGGCCGACACATCTCTCCCTCACTGGCTGTCATGGGATGACAGAATATTCACTCGGGTGTGCGGGGTGCTGGGCTCAGTTGGTATAAGCGATCCCCGGGCCGAAATCTCGGGGTTAATCGTCAGGGTACAGCGCTCCAAACACGGAGGTACCGCTACCGGCTGAGTTTTTTTTTTTTTTTTTTTTTTTTTTCAAAGCTTGTTTTTGTTTTCTCATAGAACCCGCGCGAGAATTAAACACAGGATCGTCCTATCGCAATTATTTAGGGGACCACAGTCAAATAACAATTTAAATTTTGATGTAGCAATTTAAAGGGTTAATACACCACATATACATCAGCAGTTTATTTGAACCCTCGCCTAAATGAGACTCCACTGCAATGGCTGCCGGGTCGCCAGGGACCCATATACTGTAATGATGCGGCACCGTTACTGCTTGAAGAATTGTAGTAAAAGTTGAAATGCACCGCGCTGTTACTGTCAAATGCTTAGCGTGTTGTTCGAAGTTAACTTTAGCATCCAATCAATTCAGCAGAGCTCTCGATTTTCAGCACTGAAAATGACCGTTTTTTCCGCTACCAAACTAAAAGTCTTTGCTTTGAACGCGCGCCCTCGGACAACACCACAAAGACCCAGTTTTGTCTTGGCGTTTCCAATGCACAATAGTCTCCTAGAGTCCGTGGTCTGTATTTCCAGCAAAGCTCGGTTCAAGGTCTTTCAGTTCTCTTCCCCATTTCAGTACCTATTTACTCTTTCAGCAGACCGAACATAAGCTATTTTACGGCAGCTTGTGCCGCTGGTCCAAAATTTCCGCGTTGACGCACGAGATGATTTCTGGGTACGTAACTCCTTGGTAAAGTCGCCATGCAACAAGTCCGCCAACTGTCTTGTTTCATCTATGTTTTGCATAAGCGTCGAGTCATCCAGTTTTACTGGCAAAATATTGTAGCCACCCCATTACTTACGAAGCAGAACACGCCAAAATTGCCTATTAAGCATGCATGAGCATGCATCAGCTTCCCTATTCCGTTTAGAATAGTTAAAATGGCAATACGCATGCGCACGTAGTCAATGCACACCACATGGATGACAAAATGACTAAAAATCACATAAGGTTTAAATAGAAATTTTTCATCCATAGTTTGATAGGTAGGACCGGTACTTTGCTGCGCGTTTGGAGTGGGATTGTCACGAATGGTTTAGGGGCCGACACATCTCTCCCTCACTGGCTGTCATGGGATGACAGAATATTCACTCGGGTGTGCGGGGTGCTGGGCTCAGTTGGTATAAGCGATCCCCGGGCCGAAATCTCGGGGTTAATCGTCAGGGTACAGCGCTCCAAACACGGAGGTACCGCTACCGGCTGAGTTTTTTTTTTTTTTTTTTTTTTTTTTTCAAAGCTTGTTTTTGTTTTCTCATAGAACCCGCGCGAGAATTAAACACAGGATCGTCCTATCGCAATTATTTAGGGGACCACAGTCAAATAACAATTTAAATTTTGATGTAGCAATTTAAAGGGTTAATACACCACATATACATCAGCAGTTTATTTGAACCCTCGCCTAAATGAGACTCCACTGCAATGGCTGCCGGGTCGCCAGGGACCCATATACTGTAATGATGCGGCACCGTTACTGCTTGAAGAATTGTAGTAAAAGTTGAAATGCACCGCGCTGTTACTGTCAAATGCTTAGCGTGTTGTTCGAAGTTAACTTTAGCATCCAATCAATTCAGCAGAGCTCTCGATTTTCAGCACTGAAAATGACCGTTTTTTCCGCTACCAAACTAAAAGTCTTTGCTTTGAACGCGCGCCCTCGGACAACACCACAAAGACCCAGTTTTGTCTTGGCGTTTCCAATGCACAATAGTCTCCTAGAGTCCGTGGTCTGTATTTCCAGCAAAGCTCGGTTCAAGGTCTTTCAGTTCTCTTCCCCATTTCAGTACCTATTTACTCTTTCAGCAGACCGAACATAAGCTATTTTACGGCAGCTTGTGCCGCTGGTCCAAAATTTCCGCGTTGACGCACGAGATGATTTCTGGGTACGTAACTCCTTGGTAAAGTCGCCATGCAACAAGTCCGCCAACTGTCTTGTTTCATCTATGTTTTGCATAAGCGTCGAGTCATCCAGTTTTACTGGCAAAACATTGTAGCCACCCCATTACTTACGAAGCAGAACACGCCAAAATTGCCTATTAAGCATGCATGAGCATGCATCAGCTTCCCTATTCCGTTTAGAATAGTTAAAATGGCAATACGCATGCGCACGTAGTCAATGCACACCACATGGATGACAAAATGACTAAAAATCACATAAGGTTTAAATAGAAATTTTTCATCCATAGTTTGATAGGTAGGACCGGTACTTTGCTGCGCGTTTGGAGTGGGATTGTCACGAATGGTTTAGGGGCCGACACATCTCTCCCTCACTGGCTGTCATGGGATGACAGAATATTCACTCGGGTGTGCGGGGTGCTGGGCTCAGTTGGTATAAGCGATCCCCGGGCCGAAATCTCGGGGTTAATCGTCAGGGTACAGCGCTCCAAACACGGAGGTACCGCTACCGGCTGAGTTTTTTTTTTTTTTTTTTTTTTTTTTTCAAAGCTTGTTTTTGTTTTCTCATAGAACCCGCGCGAGAATTAAACACAGGATCGTCCTATCGCAATTATTTAGGGGACCACAGTCAAATAACAATTTAAATTTTGATGTAGCAATTTAAAGGGTTAATACACCACATATACATCAGCAGTTTATTTGAACCCTCGCCTAAATGAGACTCCACTGCAATGGCTGCCGGGTCGCCAGGGACCCATATACTGTAATGATGCGGCACCGTTACTGCTTGAAGAATTGTAGTAAAAGTTGAAATGCACCGCGCTGTTACTGTCAAATGCTTAGCGTGTTGTTCGAAGTTAACTTTAGCATCCAATCAATTCAGCAGAGCTCTCGATTTTCAGCACTGAAAATGACCGTTTTTTCCGCTACCAAACTAAAAGTCTTTGCTTTGAACGCGCGCCCTCGGACAACACCACAAAGACCCAGTTTTGTCTTGGCGTTTCCAATGCACAATAGTCTCCTAGAGTCCGTGGTCTGTATTTCCAGCAAAGCTCGGTTCAAGGTCTTTCAGTTCTCTTCCCCATTTCAGTACCTATTTACTCTTTCAGCAGACCGAACATAAGCTATTTTACGGCAGCTTGTGCCGCTGGTCCAAAATTTCCGCGTTGACGCACGAGATGATTTCTGGGTACGTAACTCCTTGGTAAAGTCGCCATGCAACAAGTCCGCCAACTGTCTTGTTTCATCTATGTTTTGCATAAGCGTCGAGTCATCCAGTTTTACTGGCAAAATATTGTAGCCACCCCATTACTTACGAAGCAGAACACGCCAAAATTGCCTATTAAGCATGCATGAGCATGCATCAGCTTCCCTATTCCGTTTAGAATAGTTAAAATGGCAATACGCATGCGCACGTAGTCAATGCACACCACATGGATGACAAAATGACTAAAAATCACATAAGGTTTAAATAGAAATTTTTCATCCATAGTTTGATAGGTAGGACCGGTACTTTGCTGCGCGTTTGGAGTGGGATTGTCACGAATGGTTTAGGGGCCGACACATCTCTCCCTCACTGGCTGTCATGGGATGACAGAATATTCACTCGGGTGTGCGGGGTGCTGGGCTCAGTTGGTATAAGCGATCCCCGGGCCGAAATCTCGGGGTTAATCGTCAGGGTACAGCGCTCCAAACACGGAGGTACCGCTACCGGCTGAGTTTTTTTTTTTTTTTTTTTTTTTTTTCAAAGCTTGTTTTTGTTTTCTCATAGAACCCGCGCGAGAATTAAACACAGGATCGTCCTATCGCAATTATTTAGGGGACCACAGTCAAATAACAATTTAAATTTTGATGTAACAATTTAAAGGGTTAATACACCACATATACATCAGCAGTTTATTTGAACCCTCGCCTAAATGAGACTCCACTGCAATGGCTGCCGGGTCGCCAGGGACCCATATACTGTAATGATGCGGCACCGTTACTGCTTGAAGAATTGTAGTAAAAGTTGAAATGCACCGCGCTGTTACTGTCAAATGCTTAGCGTGTTGTTCGAAGTTAACTTTAGCATCCAATCAATTCAGCAGAGCTCTCGATTTTCAGCACTGAAAATGACCGTTTTTTCCGCTACCAAACTAAAAGTCTTTGCTTTGAACGCGCGCCCTCGGACAACACCACAAAGACCCAGTTTTGTCTTGGCGTTTCCAATGCACAATAGTCTCCTAGAGTCCGTGGTCTGTATTTCCAGCAAAGCTCGGTTCAAGGTCTTTCAGTTCTCTTCCCCATTTCAGTACCTATTTACTCTTTCAGCAGACCGAACATAAGCTATTTTACGGCAGCTTGTGCCGCTGGTCCAAAATTTCCGCGTTGACGCACGAGATGATTTCTGGGTACGTAACTCCTTGGTAAAGTCGCCATGCAACAAGTCCGCCAACTGTCTTGTTTCATCTATGTTTTGCATAAGCGTCGAGTCATCCAGTTTTACTGGCAAAATATTGTAGCCACCCCATTACTTACGAAGCAGAACACGCCAAAATTGCCTATTAAGCATGCATGAGCATGCATCAGCTTCCCTATTCCGTTTAGAATAGTTAAAATGGCAATACGCATGCGCACGTAGTCAATGCACACCACATGGATGACAAAATGACTAAAAATCACATAAGGTTTAAATAGAAATTTTTCATCCATAGTTTGATAGGTAGGACCGGTACTTTGCTGCGCGTTTGGAGTGGGATTGTCACGAATGGTTTAGGGGCCGACACATCTCTCCCTCACTGGCTGTCATGGGATGACAGAATATTCACTCGGGTGTGCGGGGTGCTGGGCTCAGTTGGTATAAGCGATCCCCGGGCCGAAATCTCGGGGTTAATCGTCAGGGTACAGCGCTCCAAACACGGAGGTACCGCTACCGGCTGAGTTTTTTTTTTTTTTTTTTTTTTTTTTTCAAAGCTTGTTTTTGTTTTCTCATAGAACCCGCGCGAGAATTAAACACAGGATCGTCCTATCGCAATTATTTAGGGGACCACAGTCAAATAACAATTTAAATTTTGATGTAGCAATTTAAAGGGTTAATACACCACATATACATCAGCAGTTTATTTGAACCCTCGCCTAAATGAGACTCCACTGCAATGGCTGCCGGGTCGCCAGGGACCCATATACTGTAATGATGCGGCACCGTTACTGCTTGAAGAATTGTAGTAAAAGTTGAAATGCACCGCGCTGTTACTGTCAAATGCTTAGCGTGTTGTTCGAAGTTAACTTTAGCATCCAATCAATTCAGCAGAGCTCTCGATTTTCAGCACTGAAAATGACCGTTTTTTCCGCTACCAAACTAAAAGTCTTTGCTTTGAACGCGCGCCCTCGGACAACACCACAAAGACCCAGTTTTGTCTTGGCGTTTCCAATGCACAATAGTCTCCTAGAGTCCGTGGTCTGTATTTCCAGCAAAGCTCGGTTCAAGGTCTTTCAGTTCTCTTCCCCATTTCAGTACCTATTTACTCTTTCAGCAGACCGAACATAAGCTATTTTACGGCAGCTTGTGCCGCTGGTCCAAAATTTCCGCGTTGACGCACGAGATGATTTCTGGGTACGTAACTCCTTGGTAAAGTCGCCATGCAACAAGTCCGCCAACTGTCTTGTTTCATCTATGTTTTGCATAAGCGTCGAGTCATCCAGTTTTACTGGCAAAATATTGTAGCCACCCCATTACTTACGAAGCAGAACACGCCAAAATTGCCTATTAAGCATGCATGAGCATGCATCAGCTTCCCTATTCCGTTTAGAATAGTTAAAATGGCAATACGCATGCGCACGTAGTCAATGCACACCACATGGATGACAAAATGACTAAAAATCACATAAGGTTTAAATAGAAATTTTTCATCCATAGTTTGATAGGTAGGACCGGTACTTTGCTGCGCGTTTGGAGTGGGATTGTCACGAATGGTTTAGGGGCCGACACATCTCTCCCTCACTGGCTGTCATGGGATGACAGAATATTCACTCGGGTGTGCGGGGTGCTGGGCTCAGTTGGTATAAGCGATCCCCGGGCCGAAATCTCGGGGTTAATCGTCAGGGTACAGCGCTCCAAACACGGAGGTACCGCTACCGGCTGAGTTTTTTTTTTTTTTTTTTTTTTTTTTTCAAAGCTTGTTTTTGTTTTCTCATAGAACCCGCGCGAGAATTAAACACAGGATCGTCCTATCGCAATTATTTAGGGGACCACAGTCAAATAACAATTTAAATTTTGATGTAGCAATTTAAAGGGTTAATACACCACATATACATCAGCAGTTTATTTGAACCCTCGCCTAAATGAGACTCCACTGCAATGGCTGCCGGGTCGCCAGGGACCCATATACTGTAATGATGCGGCACCGTTACTGCTTGAAGAATTGTAGTAAAAGTTGAAATGCACCGCGCTGTTACTGTCAAATGCTTAGCGTGTTGTTCGAAGTTAACTTTAGCATCCAATCAATTCAGCAGAGCTCTCGATTTTCAGCACTGAAAATGACCGTTTTTTCCGCTACCAAACTAAAAGTCTTTGCTTTGAACGCGCGCCCTCGGACAACACCACAAAGACCCAGTTTTGTCTTGGCGTTTCCAATGCACAATAGTCTCCTAGAGTCCGTGGTCTGTATTTCCAGCAAAGCTCGGTTCAAGGTCTTTCAGTTCTCTTCCCCATTTCAGTACCTATTTACTCTTTCAGCAGACCGAACATAAGCTATTTTACGGCAGCTTGTGCCGCTGGTCCAAAATTTCCGCGTTGACGCACGAGATGATTTCTGGGTACGTAACTCCTTGGTAAAGTCGCCATGCAACAAGTCCGCCAACTGTCTTGTTTCATCTATGTTTTGCATAAGCGTCGAGTCATCCAGTTTTACTGGCAAAACATTGTAGCCACCCCATTACTTACGAAGCAGAACACGCCAAAATTGCCTATTAAGCATGCATGAGCATGCATCAGCTTCCCTATTCCGTTTAGAATAGTTAAAATGGCAATACGCATGCGCACGTAGTCAATGCACACCACATGGATGACAAAATGACTAAAAATCACATAAGGTTTAAATAGAAATTTTTCATCCATAGTTTGATAGGTAGGACCGGTACTTTGCTGCGCGTTTGGAGTGGGATTGTCACGAATGGTTTAGGGGCCGACACATCTCTCCCTCACTGGCTGTCATGGGATGACAGAATATTCACTCGGGTGTGCGGGGTGCTGGGCTCAGTTGGTATAAGCGATCCCCGGGCCGAAATCTCGGGGTTAATCGTCAGGGTACAGCGCTCCAAACACGGAGGTACCGCTACCGGCTGAGTTTTTTTTTTTTTTTTTTTTTTTTTTCAAAGCTTGTTTTTGTTTTCTCATAGAACCCGCGCGAGAATTAAACACAGGATCGTCCTATCGCAATTATTTAGGGGACCACAGTCAAATAACAATTTAAATTTTGATGTAACAATTTAAAGGGTTAATACACCACATATACATCAGCAGTTTATTTGAACCCTCGCCTAAATGAGACTCCACTGCAATGGCTGCCGGGTCGCCAGGGACCCATATACTGTAATGATGCGGCACCGTTACTGCTTGAAGAATTGTAGTAAAAGTTGAAATGCACCGCGCTGTTACTGTCAAATGCTTAGCGTGTTGTTCGAAGTTAACTTTAGCATCCAATCAATTCAGCAGAGCTCTCGATTTTCAGCACTGAAAATGACCGTTTTTTCCGCTACCAAACTAAAAGTCTTTGCTTTGAACGCGCGCCCTCGGACAACACCACAAAGACCCAGTTTTGTCTTGGCGTTTCCAATGCACAATAGTCTCCTAGAGTCCGTGGTCTGTATTTCCAGCAAAGCTCGGTTCAAGGTCTTTCAGTTCTCTTCCCCATTTCAGTACCTATTTACTCTTTCAGCAGACCGAACATAAGCTATTTTACGGCAGCTTGTGCCGCTGGTCCAAAATTTCCGCGTTGACGCACGAGATGATTTCTGGGTACGTAACTCCTTGGTAAAGTCGCCATGCAACAAGTCCGCCAACTGTCTTGTTTCATCTATGTTTTGCATAAGCGTCGAGTCATCCAGTTTTACTGGCAAAATATTGTAGCCACCCCATTACTTACGAAGCAGAACACGCCAAAATTGCCTATTAAGCATGCATGAGCATGCATCAGCTTCCCTATTCCGTTTAGAATAGTTAAAATGGCAATACGCATGCGCACGTAGTCAATGCACACCACATGGATGACAAAATGACTAAAAATCACATAAGGTTTAAATAGAAATTTTTCATCCATAGTTTGATAGGTAGGACCGGTACTTTGCTGCGCGTTTGGAGTGGGATTGTCACGAATGGTTTAGGGGCCGACACATCTCTCCCTCACTGGCTGTCATGGGATGACAGAATATTCACTCGGGTGTGCGGGGTGCTGGGCTCAGTTGGTATAAGCGATCCCCGGGCCGAAATCTCGGGGTTAATCGTCAGGGTACAGCGCTCCAAACACGGAGGTACCGCTACCGGCTGAGTTTTTTTTTTTTTTTTTTTTTTTTTCAAAGCTTGTTTTTGTTTTCTCATAGAACCCGCGCGAGAATTAAACACAGGATCGTCCTATCGCAATTATTTAGGGGACCACAGTCAAATAACAATTTAAATTTTGATGTAGCAATTTAAAGGGTTAATACACCACATATACATCAGCAGTTTATTTGAACCCTCGCCTAAATGAGACTCCACTGCAATGGCTGCCGGGTCGCCAGGGACCCATATACTGTAATGATGCGGCACCGTTACTGCTTGAAGAATTGTAGTAAAAGTTGAAATGCACCGCGCTGTTACTGTCAAATGCTTAGCGTGTTGTTCGAAGTTAACTTTAGCATCCAATCAATTCAGCAGAGCTCTCGATTTTCAGCACTGAAAATGACCGTTTTTTCCGCTACCAAACTAAAAGTCTTTGCTTTGAACGCGCGCCCTCGGACAACACCACAAAGACCCAGTTTTGTCTTGGCGTTTCCAATGCACAATAGTCTCCTAGAGTCCGTGGTCTGTATTTCCAGCAAAGCTCGGTTCAAGGTCTTTCAGTTCTCTTCCCCATTTCAGTACCTATTTACTCTTTCAGCAGACCGAACATAAGCTATTTTACGGCAGCTTGTGCCGCTGGTCCAAAATTTCCGCGTTGACGCACGAGATGATTTCTGGGTACGTAACTCCTTGGTAAAGTCGCCATGCAACAAGTCCGCCAACTGTCTTGTTTCATCTATGTTTTGCATAAGCGTCGAGTCATCCAGTTTTACTGGCAAAATATTGTAGCCACCCCATTACTTACGAAGCAGAACACGCCAAAATTGCCTATTAAGCATGCATGAGCATGCATCAGCTTCCCTATTCCGTTTAGAATAGTTAAAATGGCAATACGCATGCGCACGTAGTCAATGCACACCACATGGATGACAAAATGACTAAAAATCACATAAGGTTTAAATAGAAATTTTTCATCCATAGTTTGATAGGTAGGACCGGTACTTTGCTGCGCGTTTGGAGTGGGATTGTCACGAATGGTTTAGGGGCCGACACATCTCTCCCTCACTGGCTGTCATGGGATGACAGAATATTCACTCGGGTGTGCGGGGTGCTGGGCTCAGTTGGTATAAGCGATCCCCGGGCCGAAATCTCGGGGTTAATCGTCGGGGTACAGCGCTCCAAACACGGAGGTACCGCTACCGGCTGAGTTTTTTTTTTTTTTTTTTTTCAAAGCTTGTTTTTGTTTTCTCATAGAACCCGCGCGAGAATTAAACACAGGATCGTCCTATCGCAATTGTTTAGGGGACCACAGTCAAATAACAATTTAAATTTTGATGTAGCAATTTAAAGGGTTAATACACCACATATACATCAGCAGTTTATTTGAACCCTCGCCTAAATGAGACTCCACTGCAATGGCTGCCGGGTCGCCAGGGACCCATATACTGTAATGATGCGGCACCGTTACTGCTTGAAGAATTGTAGTAAAAGTTGAAATGCACCGCGCTGTTACTGTCAAATGCTTAGCGTGTTGTTTGAAGTTAACTTTAGGACCCATTCAATTCGAATATATGCAAACATGGAGGTAAATTTCTTGATGAGTCTTTCATTTGACCTTAAACTTGTTTGACGCACAAGGATTTGAAATTTTGACTTCGAATTAACATAAGTTTGCACTTTGCGCGTGGGTCTTATAAAAAAAAAGTGGGATGTTGGTTGAGTTTAAAACATACTAGTACGTTAGGCGTGAAGGGGTTCCTTTAGATCATTTGATAGTTTAGGATTTTGTGAATCGTTCAGATTGGTATTAACGAATAGAAACAAACGTGGACGTAGAATTGTTGATGACGATAAACCTGTTCGACGCACAATGACTTAAAATTCTCATTTCGAATTAACATAAGTTCGCACTTTGCGCGTGGGTCTTGCTAAAAAATAGGCGGGTGTTGCTTGAGTCTAAGGCCTGTTTCAAACGTCGTGCCCAGGCGTCGTGCCACTGCCGTGTCGAACTAAATTGGATTTGACGCGACTGTGGCACGATTATAGCAGTGGTTTCAAACGTCGAATTTAATTCAGTCGAGTTAAAAGCTGTTACTGTAAACATGCGTCAAACCAAAACAAACCGGTTTTGAAGTCAGCTACCAGCGCAGATTGGTATGAACGAATATAAACAAACTGATGGACATTGTCTTTCAACTGACGGTAAACCCACATGAACATGAATCGATCCGAACGTGTAAACATTTTATATCGTAATATAGATCTGACTTTTAATGTCGAACGACCTGACTATATTGTGGAACGATCTGACTTAGAACGATCTGACCATGGAACGAAGTGACCGGATACCGGAAATTGGTATACAATCCCAGCGCATGGTGACTTTTGCACCGTCGACCGTTCCCGCGTTGTTTGAGGTAAGCGGAAAGTCGCACGAACCCATGACGCAAACGTCTGAAAGGGAAAGTCGAAAAGTCGTGCATCGTGGAAATTGACACTAAATCTGTGATTTTGGTGGAGTACAGACGATCAAGAGATGTTCTCGTCCACAGGGATCAGCCCTCAGGTATCTACTAAATTTCTACTTGTTGAAAATAAAAAATATTCATCGATTTTGTGTAGTTTCGATTCCATTCATGTCTTCATGTCACTGTCGTCATCATCATATACACAGCTTACAAGGGATGTTTTGAAAGTTTTCGTAGAAATCCATCGTAAACTAATCTACTCCCTTTACTGTTAAGATATCTCGTTTTTAATTCTCCTGAAATTTGGCAGCAGAAGGTAATTCTTTCGCGGGTTGGCGTAAATAATTAGCTTAAATTTCTCCTTAAACAGTGTGCTCGATGTTCCTAGCAGGAAAATCGATCGGGTTTGGGATTTTAACTAAAACCAGATTAACTTTTGTTTAGCAAAGGGTCAGTTTATGCCTCTCATGTTTTAGAATGATTCTCACAAACGTAATTCTCAGTACCTTGCCAAGTTCAAACTCGATCATATTAATGGTATTGTGCTTTGCAATTTAATTATGTAATACACTGTGACGACTTGCACCTTACACTGTATTTTATAAAGACAGTTACACATTTAGCTTGTTCGTCAGACCATCACCTTTAATTTCATGCCTATTTTTATACTAATGTGTGCAAAATATTCTGACACTTGAACTCTCTGGTGTACTTGCCTCCTGCAACAAGGCTGTGCTCTTTGAAAAGTAGTTGGGCACCCAGAATCTCTATAAACCCGTGAAATCCAGGGTGGCCAGCATAAAAGTTTGGTGTGAAAACTATTATTTTGTGGTCACCCAAGGGCAGAAGTAAGTCTCCAGGGGCTACTGGGTGTTGCTAGAGCAGTTAGCCCTGCTCATACAATGGGTGATTCCAGAAAATATCCATACTTATATCACGGACAGCTTTTAGGATTTCCGAAGGGGAGGGGGGGTTCTTTGAACTGGAATTCTGAAGGAATGGGGGGTATTTACGATTGGAAATCCGAAGGCATGGGGGGGGGGGGGGGGGTTTCACAGGTGGGATTTCTAGAGTAGAAAGAGTAGAGTGAGTTCCTTGAAAATGCTACTGTTGTCGACTTTTGCAGTTCTTAAATAAACCACGAACGTATGATCGCGGAAGCAGAAAATATAATCAAAGACAAGCATCGATTGATCAGACACGTATTTCTGCTCATAACTTATAGAAGTGAACAGTAAAACGTGGGTTTCACATTTACCTTGATGAATTTCTTGTCAAGGGAATAAAATCTGAAAAATTAATGTACCTTACTTACCTCTGATACTCCCATCTCCTGCCCGATAAACGGCAAAAAACTCGTACCTGTCCCTCACTTCCAAGGAACGCCTGTCAGATAATTAGTAAGCATTCGGATCGCCGGACGGCAATCCACCGAAAGATTTTAACAGTCTTTTGAGCTATTTTGCTTTGTGAATGTCAAAACAACACAAGAAAACAAAGAGGAGGAAAATTACCGTAGGTGGTGTTTTTTTTATAGCCAAATTTAGACTAAAAAAAGGTTGCACAGCCTGGCCACACGCGGTAGGTTTTTCTTGTCACTGAAGAGTGAAAGCTTGTCGCCTGGCGCCACTAGATCACAGCGTTGGGGAGGCATAAATTCATGTTCATTTGTTCATGTAAACGTTGCCAAGTCGAAAATGTACCTAAAAAAAAACCCCGGAAATTCCGAAGGGTAGGGTGGGTTCACGATTATGGAATTCTGAGGGCATGGGGGGGGTAATGCATTCTGGAATTTCTGAAGGCAAGGGGGGGTTAAAACATGGAAGCTGTCCGTGGTTGGGTATGGATATTTTCTGGAATCGCCCAATGGAACCAGCCAGGAGACTGACAAAAATGAAAGTGTCTTAATTTACAGCAAGCGTTCAGTATGCATGAAATCCTGTCATAACATAGTTATTATGCGAGGAAATGACCAAAAAATTCATCTTATTGGGGTTTTGGTAATAACAGTGTGTCCTAGATTACATTAAACAAAGACTGTAAAGCTGTATACAGTCATGTAAATGAAGAATGATGTTTTTTACTGTACACTGTATGAGTGTTTTCAGCAAAACAAACAATAAATTGTTGATAGACACCTATAGCATTTCACAATTAATAATTTTTTCAATTAAAGATGTAATAAATTATTATTACAAATTTTCACCTACGCCAATCTGTTTTGCTATCAGTTTTGGTCACATGATCACATTTATTGTACATTGTAGTCACAATTATTGTGACATTTAGCCGGGATTTTGTTTTGTTTGAGTTCTTTGCATTGGTGCTCTGGTCAGTGCATTTTACGATTTCTTAAGCTGAGCTGAAATATACCAGGATCCTTTTTTCTGGGAATTAATTATATTGTACACTGTACACCATACACTGTAGCATTGTGTATTATTGGGGTTCCACTGTATCAATATACAGTATTTGAATGGAACATGGCATGTGTAGCATTGGGTAAGCAATAATCACATTTTGTATAAACATTGGCTGAATGTGCATTGTCATGGAGTCTGATACATGCCTGCTGATTATATCATTGTGGGGAGGACGAAGGAGGACAAAGGCAAAAGATGAAAAAAAAAAGTATGAAGCTCAGGAAATTCCAAAGAGTTGGGGGGGGGGGGGGAGGGGAGGGAGAGTATTTTCTGGAAGCACACAATAAGATAATTGGACATGAGTATCTATAATAAGGTTATTTTCATTTTTTCCAGGCTGGTGGATTTCTGCCACAAGTAACAGCATTGCTAAGTAGCTTTAAAAAATCTTCTATTGGAAGATATATGTCCTTCGCCCAGACAAAAACAACACATGTTCGAAAAGCAAAGTCCGTAACTGAACAGAGAGTAGGTACAGAATCAAATCCAGACACCAACACTCATGTGAGTATGGAATAAATGTTGCTTTAACATGTGTGAAGGTAATTTTTCATCCCCAAACCACAGCATGTACAGTAATGTTGTTTAATATTAAAAGGTGTAATGATAATTATTTTAAAGTGAGCAAAATTTAAATTTTAACTGCTTAACCTAGAATACCATTTTCATGAAAATTATTTCTTCTGTATTGAAGGCAACATGTCTGTTTGTCTATTCAAGCACAGGATATGTATGTCGAGAAGTCTCTGATGTAAAACCATCCTCTGTGCCGGTTTAAATTGTCAGCTGCAAGTGTATACTGTAATGGAAATTCAAACTTGGAGCAAATTGAATTTTATGGTCATGTTTTCTCTTGGCTTCTCTTTGTCCAAACCCTTCACTTGTTTAAATAAAACTTTTTTGTCATTACTATTTACAATATAATTTGAACTGTGATTGTAGGATCCTTATGCAACATTTCTTCATGAATTTGGAGTGTCATCAGCTCCTGTTGAGGTACTCACACAGCTCACTACCCCTCTTTCTATCTGTCACTGCAATCCACATGACACCTCGCACTGGAGAGTGTCGCATATCTCATCAGAATCATTCTTCAAAAACAAACACGGTAAGATGCAGCATAAATAATAATTTAATAATAGCTTGTAGACTGCCAGTAGTGGCCACTATTATACATGTACTGTAGTCTGTAGTTGAGTGGGTTTGCAAAAATCCGAAGCACCAAATGATAGAGGAAAGCAGAGCTAGCAGAGCTTAGCTGTAACTAATGTGTGTAGCTAGATACTCTGTCTCTCGACAAATATCCATGTATGTTTTTAGAGCCAAATGGAGGCTGTTGTCTTTATTGTCCTTGAAATACTTTTTGCAACATGTACATTAATAATTTTGGATATTCTCCAGTTTTATATGAGAGTCATTCAGCCACATGATGTGTTTAGACCAATTGTGTGCAAGCAAAACTACTGTACATGTATTTGATGGATTATAGTAACTGATAAGTTGCTTTTTCATTGAATTGTGTACGTACATGTACCACCCATAATAATAATTAGTGGAAACAGATACAAGTTGTTATCAATAGAAATTTTCTTTATTGGTGTTATACATTCAGTGCACTGACAGTGCTGTAGCAGTTTAGTCTTACATGTTCGTGTATGTGTCTCTTGTCAGTACTTACTGTACATGTAAAATGTAGCCTAGCTTTAATTGTAACATATTCTGTAAATGAAGTGAATATCCCTTTTATTGGCTAAGTGATTAAACTACTTGTATTTAATAATTACAGGGTTTTCAAGTTTAAGTTTGTCAAGGCCTGATTCCTCAACCAGCAAGTCATCTATATTTGCATCATTTACAAAACTTCCCTGGTTACACACATCATGTGAGTGAACAAAGCTATAGTTGCAGGTTCATGTACATTGTAGATTCCATATTTTGGCAAATTGCATAGTGCACTGTGATAATGCTTACTGCAGAGGATGCAAGAACATGGTGCAAAACACCAACCACGTTATGCTCCTGCAGCTTGTAGTGCACTTCCTTTTTCTGGGTAAGACTAGTTTTTCATTTTGACATTTGTAAGGTGCCAACCACAGAGCTGTCACTAATTTTTGAAGTAGGTGGGGATATACAAAAAATAGCCGGGGATTCAAGTAGCTGTATTGAAGTCAACATGCATGTTTTATATCAAAGTAGCCGGGGATATATCTCAAAATACGAGGGGAAAATCCCTGGCCCCCGGCCCTTAATGACAGCACTGCAACCATAGCTTTTGATTTTCGTCTGGTGTTGTTAGTCCATATTGATAGACGAGGATACCATTCAGTTTCTCTGAGAAGAATACAACAGCTTGAGGAAAAAGCAAATGCAGAAGATAACAATCCCAAAGCACAAGCGGAGTATTTAAAGGTGAGTTCACTTGATTGGGACATCAGTTATATTTTTGATTACTGAGCTACAGTTCAGCAGTAGACTGCATTAATTTTTCTATGGGTTGCCTTGCATAATAACCCATTTGGGATATTGAGAGAACACGAGAAAAGCATATAAATCACAAGCTGTAGGCAAACGATTTACAAGCTTTTTGAGTGTTCTCCTATAAACATCCCAACTGGGTTTACATGAAAATATTACACTGAGAAACCTATAGATGTGGTCTTGTTGGTTTTATAAAATAATTCTGTTATGTACAATCATCAACATCAATTTGCTTAAATTCTTTGATACAGCATACTATGGTTTTGGATTATTGATATCCCCCATTATTGATAAGTATTAATTAATAATAAATATTAATTTTTACAAATGCATGAATTCATTTAATGTTGATTTTGATTTGCCTCTCAGGCTTTGGTTCAGGAGGACCCTAACTATGTAATTCAGAGATATGAGAGTGGAAAATATGCTGTAGATGACTCAGTGACTAAAGAGTATTTGTTGGTAAGGACTACAACTGTACATACATGTATTAATTTTTTCAGTACTAAAATTAATGTACAGTGTATACACTGTACCTTCCTTTCTTCCTTGTATTATCAACACTTTATAAAACAGAGTGGTCACGAGAATTAAGAATTGGATCACACAAATTGAATGTGCTTGATATTTTAACAATATTTCTCCCTACTACTTCTATGGGAAATGTGTAGGCTAGGAGCAATAAATGAGAATTAAAATTTTCATCTTAAGGTAATTGAGTTTCTTCAAACTAGTCTGACTCTCTTTGTCTCGTGATGTTATTCATGCATCTGTACTGCAAAACACTGTACATGTATTTGCAACTCTTCCTGACTGATCAAAACCCAAGGTTTACACTATATCTATTTGAAAAATACAAGCTACATGCATCTCAACCAAAGGTTGGGTAACTCATGTTAAGGTTTTACAAGTGATGGAATAGAGAATTAACTCTGAAGTGTAAATTAAAGTGCTAATAGAAATCCATGAAAAACCCACTGGGCGTTAGCCCTAGTAAAGGGTATCAGGGAACCACACGAGGCAAAGAAAAAATTCCTATGATCCCGGTGGGAATCGAACCCACGACCTCCGGATTAGATCCACCGTTGCTCTGCCGACTAAGCCACGAGGTTGGACCTCGTTCCATCACTTGTATGTGTTTATAGTGCTACGCGGCACAACATATTCATGTTAAGTTTCTGTTTGTTTAAAGGCTCTGGTTCTCACAGGCAAATTGACAGTTCCAAAAAATGTCAGTCAGGTAAGCAGTTTTCGCACTGTCTGGTACATGTAAATGAGAATTTGAGGATTAGTTGATTCATAATGATAATGATGTTGATGATGTTGATTTTAGAAATTATTAGATTTATATTTATATTTACTCAATTTTAGGAAGTACATCCAAAGAGGTTCGACACAACTTCCTTCACAAAGGTTGGCCACGTTTATGTTACAGGAGACCAGATCACAACATGTTAAACTCCCAAGATCTGATTAGCAATTCTCCCTTCAAGCTGTCACACATTTCCTTATAAATTACTTAAGAGATTTGATGTTTTGATTATTTAGATAACCCGCTCCAACTGATAAATTTGCCCATTCTTGTTACCTGTTTGCTTCATAACAGTATTGAAAAAATTGTGAGAAGTTACATGTTCATCACTCCTGGGAGTTAAAGGATTAATTATTTTGATGATGATCATCGGCACTTCCAGCACCATCACTACAATGTAGACTTGTCATTTGTAGAAGACATCACTACGATCATTGTATGTGCACCTTCCGAGGTTCTTTAAATCTTACAATCTCTTGTATGTGAATACCTTTGACTGGCTCAGAGGGTGTATGGTAATGAAAGAAGTGCTCTGCAGCAGATTGCGATCTAATAATTATTGATTTCATTTTTCATTTTGTCTGTAGAGACGCAGTAGCCCACCATCTCCAGAAACAACAACACCAGCAACACCCAGCATTCTCACTGGAACTGAGGACAACCCCACATATGTTATAATGCAAAACCAGAAAGGTGAGTGCCTGTTGTAGGGATACCAGTGTGCAGCTGTAGTTCAGTGTAGATCCATAACACATGCACAACTGTAGATCTTCACACAGATATTTTTGGCATGTGTGTGATAGACCCACTTTGTAAGGTCACTCTACCTGTAGGTGCAGTGTATTGTATGCAAAATACTGTATACATTGTTTTCATGTGACATCACGGTGGCCATGTTGGTGTTCAAGGCTAACCCTCTGGGAATTGAACTCTATTTTTATGCAAATACTTTCTTTTGTTTCACTGAACCAATATGGCTGCTGGTCATGTGACTGAAAACAATCTATATATTTTAATATAAACATTCTTACATGTAACTTAGTGATCAAGAATTCTACACTGTCTCAAAAGTTCTCAGTTAATTTTTCCTAAATTTGTCCTCTCTTAGTACTCATTTGCAAATTATTTACAATGTACATGTACATGTATAAATGTATACATGTGCAGTTACAGTCACTGCGGTCTGATCCAAAGATTCTTCCCTTGACTGAAATCAACCATGGTTTTTTCACATTATTGTTAAGTTAATGGCACAAAATGTGACTCCAAGGGAAGCATTAAATTTTTGTAATGAAATTTCAAAGTCTTTAGCAATAATTTATTGAGCTTGTAGACTGTGTAGTCTCCTACATGTACAGTACATGTATGTGGTTCTTTATGACAGTTTAATACTAAGCTGTACATGTTGTTAATTCAACTGCTGTTTTGTTGAATAATTTATAATAATAATTAAGTCTATAAAGTTAGTGAAGTGTACACCATACAGTTCTGTAATTGTAAGTCATGTGCATGTGTAACAATAATTTATGAATTTATTACTCTTAATAAGTAAATTGTTAGTTCAGCTGCAGTTACTGAAGGTATGTTAATATTTTTTTTTGTTTAACTTTCTCACTGATAGGTGCATTTTTCAAGGAGCAGCTTTGGAACACCTTCAGATTCCTGATTGCACTATTTCTGATCTTGTCTTTGATTGAGGCTCAGCTCCAGATGAAAAGTTAGTAGAAATCATGTCTGTGCTGATACTCTATTATTCAGTTACATTTGTAGTATGTCTTGTGTATTTATAATTACTGCATTTCAATTATTTTCCTTTATTTTGGGGTATGGCAATGTACATGTATGATGATGAGTTCCAAACAAAGGAGAATAAAATTTAAACCAAGGATAAATTTTAACCAGATCACACACACTTATATAGTGGGCAGCAATCCTAGTTGCATGCAACCACTTCTTGAAGTTAGTGACAAGTAAAAGGGACAGCCCTGAACCAATGTAACAATACAGGGTTATTACTGGGAGCCAGGTTCTGGCACCCATGTACACCTGTAGATGTACTTGTAGTGCAAACAAAGTCCCCCCCCCCCTTGAATGTGAAGGTATCAAAAAGGGCAAACTAAAGAAATCTCAGGGGTGTCCTCCAATTTTAAACCCTATGCCCTCCTATTTCTACAATAATGCAACCCCAGCAATAATGCGCTCTTCATTTAATTAATAATTACTTATCTGCAGTGAGCTCCAGTCAGAAGGATATCCAACCTGACAGCTTGGATAGAAACACTCGCTTCACCGATGTGCAAGGGGTGGGTTGTTTCAATCTACAATTAGCATTTTCATGAGCATGGTAATTTTTTGGTTTCTGAGTGCCTACAGGTGTAAATGCCTTATTTCATGTATGAATGCATCTTTGTGTCCAGGTAGAAGAGGCAAAACACGAGTTGAAAGACGTTGTTGAATTTCTGAGGAACCCAGAAAGGTTTAAAAGGCTTGGAGGAAAAATGCCAACTGGTCAGTTTTGCTTATGTTTTGTAATACCGGTACCCCGGTAAATAAGTGCTGGAAACAATGAAAATTCCTTTTCTTCCATAACAGGATATTAATTTTACCAATTTGATTAGACAGAATTTTGAAAACTGTTTTTAAATTTGTTCGGACATACATGTAACATGTTTATCCAATCATAATGTGAAATTGGCTAGACATAAACGTTTGCCACTTACTCTAATTCTTATTGAAAACCCTGTAAGTAGTTTGATATTGGAGGTTAAAACTCTTGTTTTGTGCACATTGGTAGGTGTTCTTTTGACTGGTTCACCGGGGACTGGAAAGACTCTTCTTGCCAAGGCTGTTGCTGGTGAAGCAGGAGTACCATTTTTCTTCTGTTCTGGTTCAGAGTTTGATGAAATGTTTGTTGGTGTTGGTGCTGCACGAGTGAGAAATCTCTTCAGTGAGTACTTTTGTTCTTAAAAAGTAATTATTGTCTTAGTGTTGATTTTAGACAGATCGACCCCCCTACCCCCCCCCCCCCAAATGTAATAATGTCAAAATCTCTATAATGAGCAATTGTTGCCTGTTTTGAGTGGTACTGTCGTGCTATTTTGATATAGTGTTGTGTCAGTTTGAAAAGGAAAACTACTGTGCACCTGTATGATTTGGTGTCAGTGGAAACCTATTTAAATAATGGTTTAGTTTTGTGAGGAAAGGTTTGTTACGGCACAGAAAATACATGTACAGGCTGCTGTTGTTTGTCATTATGTCTGGCGAGAATGGGAATGTATTGAAGCTTGACAAAATTATTTTGTCGTAAAGGTGGTATGACTTGCCCTCCCTGCCCAAGTTATTTTATTTGCTATTTACAGGAGTATGGGTGTACATTTTAAGTCTGTATGAATGGAGGTATGGAATAAATAAAAATGAAAAATAATTAACAATCGGATGATATTTTGACCTGAAAATAGCAGTGAGGAATGACACACATTTTGTGCTTTTAACTGAGCACAGTATTTAATAAATTTTTTTTATCCAGCTGCCGCTAGGGAGCATGCCCCCTGTATAGTGTTCATTGATGAGTTGGATGCTATTGGTGGAACCAGAATTGTACACGATCACCAGCCGTACTCACGAATGACCCTTAATCAGCTGCTTGTGGAGTTGGATGGGTAAGCCTGAGACATCTGATCCTTAGGAATTTGAGAGACTGTAAAAACATCACAAAGAAGCTGCACTTATTTTATTTGAAATTCTCCTGGACCCGGTTGTTCGAAAGCCGATTAACGCTAATCCAAGGTTAAATTTAATCAAGGAGCTTAATTCTCTTTCCCCAAATTTTAGATTAGGGGAAGGCAGTCCTGAAAAACAAAAACTACTTTCATCCAAAAGTTAAAAACTGGAACCAAAGTTTACGCTTATCTTGGATTAGGTTAATCGGCTTTCAAACAACCGGGCCCTGTCAAATTTGGATTAACCCTTAAACCTCTTAACAGTGATAAGCATCAAATTTTTCCTTGCAATGTCAACACTTCATAAAACAGAGTGGTCACGAGAATTAAGGTCTGGATCACACAAGATGAATTTGCTTGATATTTTAACAGTTCTCACCACTACTTTTATAGGAAATGTGAAGGGGCAGCAAATGAGAATTTAAATTTTTATCTTACGGTTTAAGGGTTAAGAAAACAGGTCCACAAATCCCAGTGGGAAAGAATCCTGAGGAACTTGGAACAATGAGTAAAGGCCAACATTTATAATACTTAATTATATACAAACTGAGCAAAAATGAATGTAATCATGCCCCATATGTCTTTCAGAGTATACAGTGTAGTTGCAAGCACCTTGCATTGTACTACCCAGGAATAAGCCTATAAAATGTACACTGTATGCTGTAGTAATCAAACGAAGGATGTTCCTCGCAGTTGTCGCAATTTATGCGCAAAGAAGCCTAAAAAAACAGGACTTCAACTGTACTACGCTGTAATTTTGTTTTACACATGAGGCAGAGTTTAACTTTCTCCCTCCCGTGTCAAACAAAAGTAAAATTACAGTGTATGAGAAAGTTTTACAAGGAAATTTGGCGTTTAAATTTACTTACATGCAAATACACTCCATCCATTTTATGGATTGTTTCATAGAGTAACTGTTGTTTTTAGATTTGACAAGTCTGAGGGGATTGTTGTAATTGGTGCAACCAACTTTCCTGAAGTGCTAGACAAGTAAGTTCTGGTCCTATAACAAATTTCAGGTATTACAGTATTATCAACCAAAGTACACTGTAATGATACTACTTATAATCCATCAGATATTTTCGCTCGCACGCGATTGGTCTAAACGCATTACGTGACTGAACATTCCCCAGCTAAAACTGAGGAATATCCGGTGTTATTACACGACCTCGACAGTCAGAGGGCCAATAACTAAAATCGACCAATAAGATTGCTGTATTGCCAGTCCGATATTCTCTAAGTATTGGACCGGGTATTGTGCCAAATGATCCCGCGTTGTTCCCGCGTTGTCTTCAGTCGTGTAATAAATCTCTTATTAACCAAGCTTGTTCGGGACCGTACTGGGAGAATATCGGCCCCCGGTCGTTTTTGTACGGACCTCGCTGCGTTCGGTCCGTACTGTCAAGACCTCGGGCCGATATTCTCCCAGTACGGCCCTAGCGCTTGGTTAATAAGATATAATTATATATTCCCCAAATGCGTGTTGTGAAAAATATTTGAAGGATAATAAAGACAATAGTCTCCATTTGGCTTTAAAAATATGCTGGGATATCTGTCTTTGGACATTATCATTTCCTTGGAACTCATAGAGGATGCGGATGACCCCAGACGCCTCTAACAAATCGCGCCTCTGGCGCTCGAGCGGTTTTCCGATGGCAGTCCGTCAACGTCCTGGCTTTGGGCCTGGCCGATGTTGAATTTTTGTACAGCAATAGCTACAAACAGTGTTGAAAATAATACATCCAAACAGAATCGTGTTTTTTCCTTATGGAGCACGCAGTCGTTTGATTAAGAGGCTTTATTTAAAGAGGGTAAAACACTTAACAGTAGTCCTAAGACCCTGATTACTCTGTGGCCCTCATCCTTCTTGCAGAGCACTTATCAGACCTGGTCGATTTGATACCAAGATTCATGTTCCTATGCCCGATGTCAAAGGACGGCATGATATCCTCAAGCTACATCTCAAGAATGTTCAAGTTTCAGATGGTAAGATTATTGCGCCCTCCCGCCTTTAATCAATGCGCCGGCGAATCTTGTTTCCTCTTGACGGCGGTCGTTTTGTTTGTTCAGTCTCCAGGGTGTTCCGTCTTTGGTGATTGTAGCTGTATTTTGTTTATTCTCAAAAATTGTATACTCAATCAAGTGGTAATCATGTTAGGAGAGTTTACAGTACATGCTACATGCTGCGTAAACGTTAAAGACCCAGTATTGGCCATGATGCACTGCGCGCTCGAAAACAATGGACGCCTCGCTCCCGTGAAAACCAAAACGACAACAGAGGCGCGTGAAGCATAATGGGTAATACTGGGTCTTTAAATACATATTCAGTTAATGAAGGCCTCGCAATGGGTGACTTTCTTTACTCCCCGTCAGAATCAGAACCATAATGGAAGAATACTGCTCTCTTTAGACCAAGCCGCTGTTATCTCTACACTGCATCATGACTGTTCAAATTTGTCTACAGTCGCGTTCAAAGGGCGGATATCACTATTCAGTAGATGGATCACTAGCCTGCAGATCAAACTGTGTTACATGTACTGCAGTTGCGTTACATGCATTGCGACTTACAGCTGTAGACATTACTCATTCATTTATTTATTTATTGTGGTTTACTGCAGATGTCAATATTGAAGTACTTGCCAGGGGAACAGCTGGTTTTTCAGGTAAGATGTACAATGTGCAGTATTTAAAAGTGCTTGTTATATCTCTCAGTTAGTACGCGTGCTGTGATTGGTCAATTTTGCAGGCCGTATTCTGTACGGCCCATTAAATTTGAAAGTTTCCTTTCCCGCGCACCCGATTAACCATAGAGATATAATAGATGTCTTACTAATCTCGTTTTCTCGGTCCGTACTGTTAGTTACGGATCCTCGTGTTTTTCCCGTTGATGTGTGGCCTGCGCGCTTCGCGCTTGTGGGAACGGGAAAAAATTGGTTCCGTAACTAATAGAACGGACCTCGAACTGGGTTATAAAGAGGTATTTATGTCTGCTATAGATACAGTCCGTCTAGAAATAAACCCTGAGCTTGCAAGTTATATTTTTGTTTTTACAGAAATATGTTAATCTCTGATTCAGAGAGTAAAACTGCCTTCATTCTGACTTGTATTGAGGATAAGTTATGTTGTCTTGTTTTCTGCATAATACTGTGTTTTTAGAGATTGCTTCTTCAACTCCCGTGAAGACCAAAATTCATTCAGTTCGGCCATGCATGTAACTATTCAGCCTCGCATCGTCGTGGTCTGTTATAATTTATTCGCTGTTGCATTGTTTCAAAAAGTAATCCGAAATCGTGTGAACGGTCCAATCGGGATCCAGTCTTGCCGCCAAACTCGCGCGCTTTTAAATGGCGCATGCTGTGTTGATACTATTCACAGACGAGTCCTGAATACCAGAGTGAAACCGGATACGCGTGGACGGGCAAATTCGATTTGAATACGCTACGTGTTGACATGAAAATTTTTAAATCCGCAAAGAAAAAGTTGCTGATTCAAAGATATGCTGATATGTTTAAGTTATGTTGTGCTGAGCACTCGGTGATTTGTTTAGGTGCTGACCTTGCGAACTTGGTAAATGCGGCTGCAATTTATGCTGCCTCTGAGGGAGACCAAAGTGTCACAACGAAACATCTTGAATTTGCAAGGGACAAGATTCTCATGGGTAAGGGACATTTTATGAGACGTATCAGTAAAAGCTTACCTTTGTTGGTAAAAGTTTTTAAGATGCGTGTTAACCACCTTAATATCAAAGAATTTTGTGGATTAAGTGAAAATTCATGTTATTTTTGTTATCATCTTGATCGTCGTCGCAATCGACTTTGTCATTATCATCTTCGTCATTGTCATCATCATCATCATCATCATCATCATCATCATCATAATCACCACCGTCGACATCATCATCGTCATCGTTATCACCAATGCTGTAATTGGCATTGTCATAATCGTCATCATCGTCATCATCATCAACATAGCGTATCTTATCTCGAGTTTATCGCGTGGTCATTTCGCCAGAAACGACCATATTTGACACCCTCCCGGTTCTGCTACCAATTACTGTTTTGGAACTTGCCCTCTTAGGTCCTGAACGAAAGAGCGCTGTTATTGAAGCTAAAAACAGGGAACTTGTCGCATACCACGAGGGTGGACATGCCCTTGTGGCTCTTTACACCCCAGGAGCAATGCCAATCTACAAAGCCACCATTGTACCCCGAGGCTCAGCTCTTGGAATGGTATGTACAACTACTCGCGTTGTCGTTATGACTTTCTAACTACAGCTTTTGTGTCATACTGCAGATGCCGCGTAGTTAAAAGAAAGACTAACGTTCCACAATACGGACAAGACAAGCGATTTTAATCAGGGCGCCAGTGTTTTGGGAAGGTTTTTTCAAACTCTTTTTGGCTGTTCTTCTCGTTGGTTAGAAGAAAAGGCGTGAGGTTTGCTCAAGAATCAATCACAGCGAAGCAGAGCAATTTCAAAGAACGAGATTTACTCCCGAATCACGGCCGACGGAAAAGGTCTCGTTGATGAAAGGAGCTAAAACGTAGCAAAGTACATTTTGGGGCTAAGCCCGCATAGGTTTGATCGCATCAATAGATTTCTCAACCTGCGCTCTTTCATAGGTTGCCCAGCTGCCTGAAAAAGATGAGCTGAATTGGTCGAAAGCACAGCTCCTAGCAAGGCTGGATGTGGCAATGGGAGGGCGTGTCGCGGAGGAGATTATTTTTGGAAAGGAAAACATAACCACAGGTTAGGGTTTGTATTGCACTGGGTAAATGTTGCCTTGGTATAATGGGGCTGTCGTCCCAAACATTGGTTACAATTTGCGTTTAGAGAAATTGGAACTAGAAAAGGATTGAGTTGTTAATTCAGTGTGTCAAATGGGAAAAGAAATGGGATTAAAACTTGGTGCCGTCTTTGCAACATTTGCAGGCATTTGCTTCGTCTCTCTATCTGCTGCTTTCAAAAGGGCTCATCTCTCCTATTTGCTTTGGTGCTTCTCCTACACAGGGCAAAGTCGCTGTCAATAGGCCATATTCGTATTCTCGGTATTGAACTGAATCTAGCATGAAGTGGAGGCTCTTGCGAGGGAATCTTTTCATATGTAAATGTTTCCCCCGAAAGAGCCTCCACTTCATGCTAGATCCAGTTCAATACCGAGAATATGAATATGGCCTATTTGTCTTGATGGCTCAGTCGCTTGCCTGCTGTGATTGGTCGCTTTAGGGGGTTTTGTTGTTGAATATCGTCAGACAAATACTAAACGAACTACCTTGGCCAATCATAACAGACGGAAGCAGTTCAGAGAACCAATTTCCCGATTTCCGGTGACATTCTCTTAAAAATGTCAAACTTCGCTTTTTTTTTTTCTGTGATATCCCAGAACTATGTTATATTTCCCGGAAAAATTCCCCAGTCTCCCGATTCCCAGCAAAGTCTTCAGATTCCCGGAAGAATTGTCTTTTCCTCCCGAAACAGGCCCCTAATTCACCGAGTTTTTGTTGTACAATCATCTTTCAGGAGCTGCAAGTGACATGGAATCCTCGACCAAACTTGCACGCGCGATGGTCACCATGTACGGCATGAGCGATAAGGTACTGTTTCCAATTAGCTTTTAGGCGCGCAAATTCCTGCGGCACCCACTTGTCTCAAAATTGAAGGTCTTCGAAATGAGATATTTTGGGGCGCGATTTACACCTGAATTGTTCATTGTCCTTTGTTCTCGTGACCACTATATTTTATTATTTTTATTACAAGGAGAAATTTGATGGTGATCACTCTTAAGGTTTAAAGGTTAAAACCTCAATTTTTACTTCTGTTGGGTGTTGTTCCATAATAGAAATGATTCCATACGTGAATGAACGTACGGGTATAAATCCTGTCGTTACAGGCTGTCATTGGAATTGTTGTAGTTGCTGTAGTGTCAAAATGGCAGAACTATCACGTCACAACAGTTGGGGTTCACAGTAAACAATTAAAATCTTCTCCCATATCAAACTTATTGTCTGTTAATGAGGACCATCCCTTCCCTGTTGTACGGGTGACTCCATCCCTACCCCGTGTTAAAGAAGACCCCTCCCCTGTACCCCTGTAGGTGAGGTCAAGATGGATATAGAAGGTTTGTTGTCCGTCTTCAGGTTGGAATGATTCAAATCAAGGAAGGTGATAAATCGAGTCCTGAGCTACAGGCACTGATAGAGAATGAAGTCAAGCAACTCCTGAAGGTGAGTGGCAGACGGTGCTTACTACCGCAGTACGCAGTACCCGTGGGTTTTTAGAGGGAGAGTCATACGACTTGTACTCCAGGAAGTAATCGCAAAGCGAGGGAGCTTTCCACTTGTCAGAACTGAGTGACAAGGTCGGTCAGATTGAGTACGCTTTTATTTTGAAGCACTATATCTATTCTTCTTTTGCGCTCATTCGGCGCTGAGTGGACCATTTTGAAAGTTATTCTGTCAGGAGGATTTTATCAATTACTTGTCTTAGTTGAAAAGAAGACATTTTCAATCACGCTATAGATCGTTACATACACGTATTGGTGCACGTCCGCAACTCTTTCAGTAGCTCGAATTTCTGCTAAGAATATTTGATAAGGTACCTACTTTCAAATACAAAAACCACTCAGAAAACCTTTTGTTTTAGCTAACGAGTCAACCTGTCCTTTGTTATACAAACGAGCTAACTCATCATTTCCTTCCGCAATAATCTTTTCATTGTAGTATCTGATCTTCCAACTGTTTACTTGAGTTCCGAAGGCTAAATTAGGTCTTTTGTTCTCATGGGTCGTGAATGTTGGAGTAGACTTTTGTTTTTGAACGTGGCGTATGTGACTCTGTACTCTAAGAAAAGCGGAACCTGCGTAAACGCAGAGAACCGTTGTAGTTATAAGCAACTGAGTTGGACTTGTGAGATTCGGTCCATCAAAGGTTATATGGTGTGTTACAGGTACGTTACACGATCTGTTACACATTAAGGGTTACGAACTGTAGTCAGAATAAATCTCTGCTGCTGAAGATGGTGTTTTGTTGCCTGACGAATCCAGTTAGCGAGACCCTTGGTACTGAAGTTGTGACGAGCTTCGTTCTCGCCTAATCGAGTTGTTCAAGGGCTAATTCCGCCCCCGATTGTTAAAGTTTCCGTGTGTAGTTTTCCGTCCAGAGGAAAACCGTCCCAACTGGTAAAAAAACCTATCATCACAATTCTCCTCGTAGATACAACGCCCCGTTTTGAAGGCTTCACTCAACAAAGTTCCCAAACTTTTACACCCTGAACTGAATTACATGTCTCCTTTAAAATATATTCAAGGAACCTTTCCTCAGAATAATTGCGCTTCATCGACAAGCTGACTGGTATGACTGGCCAGTTCTCTAAGTGGAAAGCTCTCTAAGCTAAGTTTCTAACCGTTTCCATGGTAGTTAACATGAATAATTGTTTATTTTTCACAGGACTCTTACGAACGAGCCAAATCGCTACTCCAGGCGCACTCGAAAGAGCATTCTCACTTAGCGCAAGCTTTGCTGCAATACGAAACACTCGATCTACAAGAGATCAAAGAGGTTATTCAAGGAAAGAAGCTCTCCAGAACGCTTTGATACGACTGTAACTGGCGATGACACTGTAATAGGCTTGAGCACGCTTGTGTAAGCCTTTGGTACTTTCAGTGGGTTCCTTTTCGAAAGATACATGTATCTCCAGATGTTAAGAGGCTCGATTTAGCCGCTGTGGTTAAAGACTGGGTTTAGGTCTAGTTTCTAAGCTGTGTATAGCGTCTTCGTAAAAATGGCTGGGATGTTCCCTTTATTTTCATGTCGGGAAAATCATCGAAACAGACGAAACCTTTAAACTGTTAAGTGAAGAGACTAAGTAACAGACAGTGTAGATTTGTGGTTGCTCTGTTCCAAAGTCAAATTTTAGTAAAGTTTATTCTCAGGGTAGGACATGTAAAACTCTTTTAACTTGCTACACAGCGGCCGGGTCTACCCAGTATTTTCTCAATTTCCTTCAGCATCTCCCTATTTTAATGCGACAGTGTTCTGTGCCTACCTGACAATTTGCGCTTTCTGTTTTTCGCTCACTCCCTTGCACTTTCATACTGCACCAGTAATTTATTTGAAGAATCACTAAAATTTAAGAACAAGAAATTCTCTCCAAAGAATGTTTGTAGACTCTGTGTCATCAAGAAGGAAATCGCGATTACTTGTGGTGTGATTCCAACACACTTTCGCCACGTCGGCTTTTTTTTGCCAACGAAAATGAAAAATACTTTATCTTGAGTTTGTTGGACAACATTGAAACGCAAATGAAAATAAAGCGAAAAAGACTTTCTAAATAAATAGATCGAGGCTTATAACGTCATTTGCTCATTCTAACGTTTCCTTCGTGGAGATGAAAGCTTTCACCAGTATATCACGTGTTTATGGTGACGCTTCACGACTTGGCGGCTTTATACTGGTATGAATTAGCAGTGATAGGAAAGTTGTCAAACTTTACTGAGATTTAACAAAAGATTAAAAAGAAAAACAGGGTTTCGTTCACTTTGTTTAGTTTTTCTTTTGAATAAATGATCATAGTCTAGTGATTCAAATAGATGGAAAGCGGGGTTTTCTGTTCCAATTTTATTATGCTAATGATAAACTATATTTAATATTTTGCTTCATTTTTATGTTTTACCTGTGTTGCTTGTCTTCTTCGCGCCTGGTGGCGCATAAGGCCTTTTCTATGTTCTAGTTGCGTTTCAATGAGGTTGTGATTGATTGGTGCCCAAATTACTTCAAGTTCCATGCCTCCTCATTAAAATGTATCACGAACACTACTTTCAATAGCTATGTTCCTCTTATTCTTATACGTATGTCCACTTTTCCTTCGTCTCCATCACGATGATTCCATTGGTTCACCTTTGGCAAAAGGGTGTGACTTCTTTAAGAAATCTGTACGCTATCATTTCAAATCATTTTATTTATTTAAGCTCGACGGTATAAGGAGTGGTTGCCCAATCTCCCGAGCCAGGAGCTCATGTACTAAATGTTCGAGCATTCCGGATAGAATTGGAATTTGGAAGTGTTAGTCTTTAAGGAGAGGGGAAAACCGGAGTACCCGGAGAAAAACCTCTAACCTACATATGACGCCGAGTCCAGGCATCGAACCCGGGCCACATTGGTGGTCAGGGTTCGGCTCTCACCACTGCGCCATCCTTGCGCCATCCCTGCACCATCCCTGTACCATCCCTGCGCCATCCCTACGTCATCCCTGCGCCATCCCTGCACCATCCCCGCGCCATTATTGCGCCATATCTGCGCCATCCCTGCGCAATAACTTCAAACACAATTCAAGTGCACTTGAAATGTCTAGTGTGAACCCACCTATTGCTTTGTAGTTTTGCATGTGAGTGAGCACGTGCTCTGAAATGCAGTGAAATTTCATTCAGTTTTTTTTTTCGCTCAAATCTGTGCTTATTGCCTTGAGTAGGGATCTATTTTTATATTTTAGTCTACTGAGGCAAATATATTCGAAGGAAACCCGGAACTGGAGAAAAAATGAGAGGAACGGGCGCTTCGGTATCGAGTTACGGTTAACATCAAATTGGGTGTATAACTTACATTTCACTCGACCGATTGCGTTACACCAGAAGTTCTCTCCTACGCTATAAATAAAGGTGTATTTCCTTTACTATGTTGTGTATATTTGATTTATATGGTGTTTTACGTTTATTGTGTTGCCTTTATTGTGTTTATTTTGCATTTTATAGAGTCATTACTTGAAATTATGTTCACATGTAAACATATGCAAATGTTCTTACATTTCCAAAATGTTTATGATGCGTGCGAAATAAATTGTTATAAATTCTGTACTCAATCTTTTTCAGCCAAAATTTCTGGAGATATTGCTAATAAAATAAGAAACATCTGGGTGGTCAATTTTTTCTTGGAACCATTTATTAATTTGAAATAAGTCACTTTTTTCCTGAAATTTTGCAAACATTTTACTCTGATTGGTGCTAATTTATGTGCATCATTTAAACATTAGGGTGTTTTTGTGGGAAAATGGGCCATTTCCGAGTTCGCTTGAGCCTCTATTTCAAAGCGAGTTAAAGTGCGAAAAGTTTTGTGATGGTAATAAGTTAAGCGTTCCATATGAGCGAAAACTCATTTTCATTACAAAGACTTCGCACTTAGACTCCCTTTAAAATAGAGGCTCAAGCGATCTCGGAAATGGCCTATTGTTTGTGGAAAGCTCACTCATTGCGCCTTTATTTTATGAAGTATAGCTTTGTACTTGCTTGTAAATATTTGTTGAGAAATTGAAAATATCCGGATTTATGTGTCCAGAAAGAAAACGTCATCAGACAGAAATGAGTAAGAACGTTTTCAGGCTCAAATCGACAACAAAAATAAGAAGGTCGAGCCTCAGCTCCAAAATTAGACCTTCTTATAAAAAAGTGAGTGTATGTGAAAAGCTTCACAAACGTAAGACTCTAAGAAGTGGGTCTATGTCATCTTAAAAAACTAAGGTAACATACCTTGAGTTTTATTTATGCACGCCAAAACGTGCAAGATTCAAGTGCGCTGTTTACAAAAATTAGATAGAAGTAAAAAAAAAACACACGCAATTGACTTTAAAACCAGACACTAACTACAAAATAGATAAATGTACACAATAGATAAAAAATAATGACATCACGATATATAATAAGCTCGCATAAAAAGAATTGTTTTAAGTTTGCGTTTAAAATCATCAATTGAGTTTGCAGATTTAATACCCTCCGGTAAGTGATTCCAACGTTCCGGAGCAGCAACAGAAAAAGCTCGTTTACCATACGAATTGAGATTAAAATAGGGTTTAACAAATAAATTTCTATTAGAGGATCTAAGATTGCGGCTAGGTGAATACAATTGAAGGAGTTCCTGTATATAGATTGGAGCTCGATCATGTAGTACTTTGTAAGTAATTAACATAATTTTAAATTCAATACGAAAGGAGACAGGAAGCCAGTGAAGATCCCCCAGGACAGGAGTAATAATAATAATAACTACACGATTTGCGAAACAAATAGTATTTACACAGTGACAGTTCTATTTTCGAGAAAGCCAATGGCAAATGATAAGTGATAATGGAATATGAACCAGATGTCCTCTTGAAGGATGCTGCAATACACTTACAGTTCCATTTCGTTCGCGCAACTTTTTTTAAAAGGCTTCTTCACACGGGCCTGGCTCAGGGCTGGCGTGCGTTTCTTTTTTTTTCCCTCAGGGATGTTGGTAACCGGGGTGACAATTTTTCCATTAACGCACGATTTTAACAGTAATAAGAAACAGTGCTTACATGTTTCCTTGGCACTAAAAGCCTACCGCTTATCATTTTTGTAAAGTTGACTCATTATTGACAGTTCAGTTTGATTTAAAAATTGTTCGCCCACGGCGAACAGTTCCGTTTTCCTGTTTGAATTAGAATTCAGCCAAGCACCTCTTAGCAAAAGCTGAACATCTTTTATTTAGTACAAACTTGGCAAATACTGTCTTGATGTTTTAGCTTTTCAATAAAATCCACTTAAACTGGAACTGCATCACGCAATATAACGGCGTAAATATAAGCTGATGAGGTTTCTGATATACTGATGTGAAAATGTAAATCTTTTGATATATTAACTTAAAAATTATTAATGTAAAGGACTGGACTGACAGTTTTCGCCAGGTAAGTTTTGATGGCAAACAACTACAACAGAATGGACCAAGCTTTGAGTGTTCCAAAGAAAATCGCGTTGTCCTCTCTCCAAGTCATAAAACGACTGTTAATGAACTATTTCGCTTTTAATGAGGGGTACGCTGTTTGTTTAGCTTTAATCACATTCCTTGTAAACGGGATACAACGGAAAACTCTAGCTTTGTGGTGCTAACGTGTTATAAATTTTAATCAGTTAATAACATTCAATTATAATTATTCTGCTTGCGTTTAAAACCGCAATTGCAAAGCAGCTTTTTTGTTAAATATAAAAAAAAAGACCTTTTATCTCTATGTTTTTGTGTTCCTTTTAATTTTATCAATTTTTGGCTTAAATTTTCTCTGTCTTGTCACACCGTATGCAAAAGATAACATTTCTCCTTTTTGCTTATAAACACCTGGTGTTATGTTAAGTCACGTACAGTTGATCAATTTGTTTACCAAGACTCACTCGTATCGAAAACGGCTTTTCTCATCTTAGTTTGCAGATCCTTTAGCTCTTGGTTACCAGTCATTATTATATGGCTAGTGTTTGTACACGATATAACGCGCGCTCTGATTGGCTAAGCGAAGCAAAGCGCTAGGGCATTATTCTCCCGTAATGCCCACGGGCCGATTACGGATGATGCAAATTAGGAACAAAAACAACAAAAAGTCTTCCAAAGGCCACATTTGTTTTATTTACATTGAAAATTGGTGCCTCTAGAGGCAAAAAACTGAAAAAACGACCAGGAAAACTGTTAGTGAAACGTTTGGCCTGAGTTTGGAAAAAAATTAATGAATAGATTACCGTGAAGCGACGACTTGTGCTTGAACTAATTTTTTTTTCCCTTAGAACCGTTATGTTAGCCATATAATAAACAACTTAATAACCTCGACCGTTCGGTCGTTACGGGAAAATCTCAAACCTCGGCCTAGCTGTATTGACCTCGCTATCGCTCGGTCAATACGGCAAGTCCTCAGTTTGAGATTTTCCCGTAACGACCTCACTCTCGATTATTAAGTAGTTAGTATTCTCCTTTATTGAGATATTTGTAACTATATCACCTTTTTCTCAAAGTCGCCTGTCCGAGTAGATTGACTCAAAAATTGAATGCAACGTCGATAGTAAAAATTCACCTTACAGAACCATGCTTTCCGAAAGCCACGTACTAACCACCGTGGCTCTAAAACGAGCAGCTAATTATTTTTCACGTCATTTAGATGCTATATTAGTTGTCATTAATTTGCAGCTGGTGAAGTTTGCCTCGAATGGCTAATGCAAAATAAAATTCAAGCATTGGTCAGTTGAAAGGCAGATTGAAAGGTAACATTTAAATAAGGTATTTTCTGCCATGGAAAATAAAAAATGTGCGTGGATTGATCCAGAGGCACTTATTAACAAGGTTGTAAGAGAGAAGCGAACCATCACAATGCCGTCCGACTCAAATTTAACCACGAATGGATCGAACTGTTACGTTCCCCTGACTCCTACAGTGCAAAAAATAGGAGAGACTTTGGCTTACTGTCTGATATTTGTTGTCTCGCTGGTCGGGAATCTCATCATCACATTCATCGTTTATAAAGCAAAAACCATGAGAAAACCGATCAATTATTTCATCGTCAACATGGCCATGTCAGATTTGCTGTTTCCGATATTCATGATCCCGAGGACGCTAATAGAGTTGTATTCAGAGGAGTTTTTGGTTAGCCATGTTGGTCAGGCCTTTTGTAAGCTGTTTTGGTTTTTAATTTTCGTTTCAGCTGGTGTGTCTATCTTGAGCCTGATCCTAATAACAGTGGATCGATTTGGAGCTGTGATATTTCCTCTTCGCTCTCCACTCATCAGTTCAAAGCTGTGCCCCTACTTCATTCTCTCCACCTGGATCATCGAGATGGCCGTTTTCTCCCCAATTCTATTTCCCTCCGAACTGTTTGAACAACAAAGAAATGTGCGCTGCGAATTGCCGAAGTTGAGAGATGAAATGTTACTTTTTGTTGCAATGGTTTGGTCTGTCTACCTGCCTCTCTTTGTGTTAGTGATACTTTACTCCATCATCCTTGTCAAGCTGAAGTCACAGCGAATCCCAGGTGAACAATCAGCAAACGCTGAGGAATTGCGGGAAAGAAGAAACAGTCACGTGCTGAAAATGGCTATTGCGATCGTGTTAGGGTTTGCCTTATGCTGGGTACCCTGGAGTGTTTTGGAACTGTTGAGAGTTTTAGGATCAGGAATTGAGTGTTCTAAGAGTTGGTTTACTTATAAGCGCATAGCGAGGTTTTTGGCTCTCTTAAATTGTGCTACAAATCCATGCATCTGTTTCATTTTTTCTGAAAATTACCGCCGAGGCTTGAAAAGAGTCCTCCACTGTTTTTCGTAGTTCGCGGTTGTGTTTTTAAAAGATTAGCATGATTAGTATATACCATACACACAAGTAAATAGTATTTTTCGCGTGTTCTGATTGGTTAACTCGGAGGTGATTAGCAAAGTACTATTCACCTCCGAGCACCCGAAGAGTCGGCCTCCCGTTTCGGTTCCCGAAGAAAAAAAAAAATTAAGAATAAACGCTAGTTATTCATTTTGTATGGTATGTACTAAAACAATTATTCACCTCAATGTCGGTGTTTAGGTCTAGTTTCTAAGCTGTGTATAGCGTCTTTGTAATAATTGCTGGGATGTTCCCTTTATTTTCTTGTCGGGAAAATCATCGAAACAGACGAAAGCTTTGAACTGTAAAGTGAAGAGGCTAGGTTACGTCATTTGAATTTTCTGAATGTCTCCTCCAATATGATTCTACGAAACTAAGGGTTATCATTATTTATCGTACTCCTTATCCTGCTGCACACCCTGTCACCACTAGTGTGTTCCTGGAAGAGTTCTCAAACTATCTGGAAACAGTGATTGTGTCTTCTGAGCCTTTGTTAATCACCGGCGACTTTAATATACATGTGGAGGACGCCAGGGACTCCGACGCGATACGATTTCTAGATTTACTGGCCTCCATGGGTCTAGAGAAACACGTAGATAAGCCCACTCATATATCCGGTCACACACTGGACTTGTTGATCACACGCTGTTTGGACACTCTGATCGGCATCAAACCTCGAAAGAATTATTTGTTCTCTGATCATTTCACGGTTACGTGCGATCTCATCATTGGAAGACCAGCACCCAGTGTCAAACAAATATCTTATAGGTTGATTAAAGGTATTCACAAAGGCAATTTCAAGGATGATATAAATATTACGCTCGGATATTTTTGTGAGCTGCCCATGCAAACACGCTCGATGATCTAGTGCACTGTTACAATAAATCTCTGGCTGTTGTGTTTGATAAACATGCTCCCATGCGCCAAAAAGTTATCAATGCGAGGCCTCTAGTGACATGGTTCAATGAGGAGGTTAAATTGGCGAGGCGCGAAAAAAGAAAATCAGAGCGAAAATGGAGACGCACTGGGCGCAGAGAGGACATGTTGGATTACAAGGCAAAAAAGAATTATGTTAATCAGATAATGAACGAAGCACGGATAAAATTCTACCAAAACTTCATTGAGGAGAATAACACTGATCAGCGTAAATTATTTGCAGCTGCAAAAACTCTGCTCAATCAAGGCGACCAAAGGGCTGCCTTTCCCCCATGTGTTGACAAGCTGAAATTTGCTAACCAAATGGGACAATATTTTGTAGAGAAGATAAGGAACATTCACTCTAAGTTAGATAATCTTGTATTCACTTCACCCATCGACCTACATGACAATGGTGCAGATGCCCAACCTACTGTTGTTCAGCTTAATGCTTTTACGGCACTTAGCGAGGACGATGTTCGACAGCTCATACAGAAACCCAGCACTGAAAAACATGATCATGCAGCTTAGACCCACTGCCTACATCTGTCGCACTCGACTACGTTGATATATTGTTGCCAGTGATTACCAAGATTATCAATCTGTCTTTGGTATCTGGTCAGTTTGCAAAGGAATGGAAGTGTGCTCTTATCAATCCACTATTGAAGAAATCGGGTCTTGATCTACTGCTTTCAAACTACAGGCCTGTTAGTAATTTACAATACATCTCCAAGCTGACTGAGAAAGCGGTGTTTAACCAAATACATGCGCACATGACGACCAACGCAATGTATCCTAAATTACAGTCTTTGTATCGTAGATTTCATAGCCCCGATCAGCCTTACTCAAGGTCACAAACGATATTTTGATGAAGATGAATTCCCAAGAGGTTACGCTATTGGTAATGTTAGATCTGAGTGCTGCTTTTGATACAGTAAACCATGGCATACTAATCAGTCGTCTACATGAGGAAGTGGGTGTTAGTGGCCTAGCTCTGGAGTGGTATAGATCCTACCTGCAGAACAGAACACAACGTGTGGCTGTCGATGGGACACTCTCTGAGAGGTTCGTTTTAGATCATGGAGTCCCTCAGGGCTCCTGTCTTGGCCCACTGCTGTTCATCATTTACTCATCCAAGCTCTTCAAGGTTATCAGGGATCAACTACCTCAAGCACACTGCTACGCTGACGATACGCAATTGTATTTGAGTTTTAAGCCGCATAGCGGTGCGTCGCAGACTGCTGCTATTAATGCTATGGAGGGTTGTATAGAGAAAATAAGGGAATGGATGATAAAAGACAAATTAATGATAAATGATAGTAAGACTGAATTTATTTTGATTGGAACTCGCCAGCAGTTATGCAAATTACAGCCGTGCGCTATTTCAGTAGGGCACGATACAATCACTGCAAGAACTCAGGTCAAAAACCTTGGTTGCTGGCTGGACTCACATCTTAACATGTCAAAACATGTTACTAGCGTATGTAAATCAGCTTTTTTCCATCTTCATAATATAAGGCGTATAAAGAACTATCTTTCTAGGGATAATCTCTTCTGTCTCTAGTACATGCATTTATCACAAGTAGGCTCGATTATTGCAATAGTTTACTTTATGGTGTTCCAAAGGAACAAACTTTGAAATTACAACGCGTTCAAAATGCCGCTGCAAGGTTATATTTTTAGTTATGGACATTGGGAAATATTCCCATATTACTCCTGCTTTGTATGATTTACATTGGCTCCCATGATTCACGTGCGCATTCATTTTAAAATTCTGCTGCTGGCGTTTAAAGTCATCCATGGGCAAGCTCCTGCATATCTGTCTAGTTTAGTGTCGGTAAAATCTAAATCTCATTATAGTTTACGCTCCAACTGTAGCACCCTTCTTAAGCCTCCTACAGGCAGGATGCTGGTAACTCTCAGAGGGCGTTCGTTTCAGGCGGCCGCACCACAATTATGGAACGCCCTACCGCCAAATCTACGAGATGTCGCATCAGTGGAGACATTTTTATTCAGGAAAGCGTACGCAGATAGGTTTACTTTAAATAAATTTTAGGACTGATTTATTATATTTTATTTGTACATATTATAATTATTATATACTTTTAATCATTTTTATATTAATTAGTGTAGTTAGATTCATTATTTTATTTTAATATACTTTTTTTTGTAAAGCGCTTTTGATCTTTTATCGTAAAAAGTGCTATAGAAATATAAAATATTATTAATATTATTATTAGGTAACAGACGATGTAGATTTGAGGTCGGTCTGTTCCAAAGTTAAATTTTAGTAAAGTTTATTCTCAGGGTAGGACATGTAAAAGTCTTTTAACTTGCTACACAGCGGCCGGGTCTACCCAGTTATTTCTCAATTTCCTTCAGCATCTCCCCATTTTAATGCGACAGTGTTCTGTGCCTACCTGACAATTTGTGCTTTCCGTTTTTCGCTTGGTAACCAGGGTGGGAATTTTTTCCAAATGCACACTTCAGTCCGCGGCTTGACGTTTTCGCACGATTTCGTGATAGAAGCCAACCTACCTGCCATGAGACAGGCTTTAACGCACGATTTTAACAGTGATGAGAAACAGTGCTTACATGTTTCCTTGACACTAAAAGCTTACCGCTTATCGTTTATGTAAACTCATTATTGACAGTTCAGTTTGATTTAAAAATCGTTCGCCTACGGCGAACACTACGAGTTCCGTTTTTGTTGAAGCTGAACATCTTTTATTTAGTACAATAAAAATCCACTCTGTTAAACAAACTTGGCAAATACTGTCTTGGTGTTTTAGCTTTTCAATAAAATCCACTTAAACTGGACGCAAATTTAAGCTGATGAGCTTTCTGATATATTTATGTGAAAATATAAATTTTTTGATATATTAACTTAAAAATTATTAATGTAAAGGACTGGACTGACAGTTTTCGCCAGGTTGAGTTTTGATGGCAAACAATTAGAACAGAATGGACCAAGCTTTGAGTGTTCCAAAGAAAATCGCGTTGTTCTCTCACCAAGTCATAAAACGACTGTTGATGAACTTTTGCGCTTTTAATGAGGGGTACGCTGTTTGTTTAGCTTTAATCACATTTCTTGTAAACGGGATACAACGGAAAACTTTAGCTTTGTGGTGGTAACGTGTTATAAATTTTTATTAACGTTCCATTATAATTACTCTGCGTGCGTTTAAAAGCGCAATGGCTTTTAAATCTATCTTTTTGTTTTCCTTTTAATTTTATCAATATTTGGCTTT
>OX419343.1:23559068-23586568 GCA_948470475.1 Galaxea fascicularis | reverse complement strand
AACTCCGCTGTTTCTGTAAGGTTAGACCAGGTGACAAATTTCAAGGTGTTCGTTTGAACTGGGAATGCAACAAAATTTAAAAACATTGTTATAAAACGTTGCTTCTGCTGCCAGTCAGTCACATTTAATTAAATGTGCCGGTATGTGGCTTGCAACAATTGCACTGCATCAGATAAATTCATTTATCGCTGCAATCCCCGGACAATGGCGTGGGACGAACAATATCTACACACAGTCGCACCTGGCCGAAAACCAAAAAAGTTTTACTCTTTAATTCAAAGCTCTTTCTCGTACTCAAAAGTGCCGACAATTTATCTCTCACTCTGGGAAGAATGCAAAGTGCAATGTGCAAATCAACGTTTATTGATTTCTTCAGCGGGCGTTGTAACGTTTTTTGTCGAGGGTAGGGTGGGGGATTTTCAGTTTGCTTTATTCTGTCGCCCATCCAGGTTGCTTGTGCAGGATTGTTGTTGTTGCTTTTTTGCAGGTGCACGACCTTTCTTTTCTTTGCCTTCTTCTTTGTACTTTTCCCCCACCGTCCACCCCCTCCTCTCCCCCCCCCCCCCCCTTCCCCCTTTCCCGCCACAATCAGCTTTTCTGATGGTCCGTCCCTTTACCACTAGCCGCGGCGCGAACTCGCGTGTCGGTCGCGACCCTCTTTGAGCCTGCGGTACATTTTACCTTGCCATGGCAACCGAGAAAAAATGGCGGTCAGAAAACACGATTTGGACAGACATTAATTTTAAGCTTATGTCGCAAAGTTCTCTCCGTATAACAGAGAAAAAATAGTTTCTGTCTTTTGCCATAATGACACACGTAAAGGAGGTTGATGTAGAACCTCCTATGCATTTACAGAGACCGTCGTCGGGTCGTTCTCAAGATGTGTCACATTTGCTTGCAAGTGTGTTTCGGGAGGTTTTCCCCCGTGATGTTATTGGGGAAGACACTGTAAAAAATCTCGCTATTTCCAAGAGTGGTGACGCAGGCTACCACGATAAATACGTAGAGCAATTGAGAAAGGTAAGAGGAAAACAAATCGTTTAGTATTTGAAGGGAAGTTTGGAATAATTAATAGGTAGCTTATTGATTTCAGGGCCTGAATCGAACAATCGATGGATAATAATCGGTTAATTTTTGTTAATTGACATCGATTGGGATCGGTCAATCGATGACCAATCGATAATCTCACTAAAGTTGTCATGAACTTCATCAATTGCCATTGATTGCCATTCAAACCAAATTCAGGTTTCAGCCAGCATCTTCACTGCACGCAGAGTTTATTGTTTGAGATTATATAAATATTTGACAGAAAACAGTGTTAGACATGAACAAATACACACCTAGCTCTCAATTATCGATCGACATTGATAATCAATGACAATCGATGTTATTTAATTTGATTTTAATCAATCATCGATTGTTATTGATAATCGATGACAATCAATAATCACAAAAACTTATGTGTTGGATTTACCATCAATTATCACTATCAATCGATTAATTGATATTGATTGTCATTGATCATTGATTTCATCAGGAAGTCCGTTGTACATGTAAGGTAATACTTACAGTGTTAAATATGAGCTGAATATAATACCCCGTTCTTGCTGACATTGGTTATAGTTTTGAGTTCGGTATAGTGATGGGTCTGTTCAAGGACTGGATCCATGAATTTCAAACCTGCTTGAATCGAGGCCTACACTGTACCTGTACAGCTTTGCACTAAACCTGTTCAGCTGAGTGTGACTTCTACACAAGCCTGAAGTGTTGGCAAGATTTCCACACAGCCCCAACATCAATTTTACCTGCATTCATTTTTGGGACAAGATTAGTATGACAGTGATGCATGTATAAATAATTTATACATGCATCACTGTATGGGGCTGTGTGGAAATCTTTTCGAAGTTTTTTCAGGCTTTATTTTCACTACTGTTCAAGTACAGCTGTACATGCAGTGTTCAATTAACTGCAACTTTCAACTTTCAACATTTTTATTCACACTGTTTACAAGGCCTTAATTAAACATATATTAAGCAAACATTACAGTAATGTAATTATTAACTAGGTATAAAAAAAGACAAACAATGATCACTTAAATGCAGTGATCACTTACAACTTCATTCTTAATCTGAAGCTCAAATATATGCATTCATATATTCACATTGACCATAGCTGTAATAGGTTAAAATAAAACTGTTTATTTAATAAACAACAACAACAAAAATAATGCTTCCAAAATCACAATTTAGTTTGGCATTTTTTATCAAAACAGTCACTCTTGAAGTGCAACCATATGTAGATGTATGTATGTTTGAAGTAATTTGCCATTGAATAAGAAAATGCCCTCTCCAATCAATAATAATCAATGAAAGTTCATGTAAAACATTTTCATGTGATTATCAATCAATATTGGTAGCTGCCACCTGGTTCACTCAATTGGTAGAGCACCAGACTGTACTGTTGAGGTTGCAGGTTGAAACCACTGCTCTTAAAATAAATGACTTTTTTTGTGTGCTCAACATCTGCTTCAGTTCAGGTGATCACATCATTGGCCTTGTCTGCCTTCACCTCCACACATAAAACTGGAAGGGGACACAAAAGAACTCACTGATCACATCAGGGTTGGGTGAAGGCTGGCAGTGGGCTGCCATGGGCTGACCACCTGTCCACAAGTAATGTGCTGGGGGATGGGCTGATTACCTGCCCCCAAGAGTGTTTGTCGTGTCATAGAAGTTTCCTAGGAAATCTCACTTGACCACTTGGTATGGAAAGTGGCTGAAGTCAATTGGCTCATACCAATATTGATAATGATTCTTTGTACTCTGACTCTTTACAAAACCTGACTATGATAAAGTTGCATTTCATGCATGTTAACTGTACCATGGCAAAGTGTCCCAAGAAATCTTTGCCAAGAATGTGGCTTGCTGTCTTACATGTAAGTTCTTTTTCTTTCATGTAGATACAACAGGAGCGTGATCGTCGTCACAGAGAAGCAGACATGTTGGAAGCCCATATAATGCAGGCACAAGCTGCAGCTATGGCAGCTGATGAGAGAGAGCTTCAAAAAATGTCTGAAGGATATGAAAATTATCATTCACTAGGCCTACCTCCAGGTAATTGTTAAAATGCTATGCTTTTAATGAGAAAATCAGTGGTTTCATGACCTTCCCAGCAACAGTTTAGTTTTATACTGGACATTTAACATTTGTGCATATTTCCATGGTTTATTTTAGCAAAGTCCAATCTGAGAAGCTGTCTTGACACACAGTTGTTGCGGCGTTATAACCTCATAGTTCCAGAGGACTTCTCTTTAGAGGAGGTGCCAGTGTCTAAAGCCCCACAAGGTCAGTTCATTCCTTCCATTACTGTGTTGTTATAGTCTTAGTACAATATTTGCCTGTTTGTTTAAGCACTGCAAGGCAATAGAGGGTGTTCGCTCATGTGATCAGCAGCCATATTGATTTTTGAAACAAAAGGAAGATTTTGCATAAATTAAAATAAAGTTCATTTCCCAGAAGACTGATTTACTCGACTTCCAACATGGCTTAACCATTCCTTTGTTTTGCTCCTCCAACATGGCCACGGTGACATCAAGTGAACACACTCTATAACTGCCAGCATTTTCTTGTTACAATAAGTGTACAATGTAATTACTCTATTGCATTTTTTGTCTTGTATTCAATACAGCTGATGAAGTTCCAGGTTACGCCAGACCCACAACATCATCTCAACAGCGGTACAGGAAGACACCTCCTTTGACTGACTATCTTGATGATACAGCAGTGTCCACATCTACCTGGCCTTGGGCATCACTTCCACCAACTCAGGCGAAAGGGAAGAGACAGCCAGACACGTCACCACCTGCAAGTGTAAGTTACATGTGCATCCACTTCAAAACTTCTTGTCACTGACCCACTCTAAGTTAAAAACTTCTTTCTCTTTTTCCTTTATCTAAATCTGTACCTCCTTGCTTTTCCTCCTCAACTTCCCTTCTCGTCTCACTTTTCTCACTTACAGCTGTATCTCTCCATTACTTCTTCCTTCTTCTCTTCTGTTGATCCTTTCATCTCGTTTTTCCTTTTTCCATTTCTCTTTGTTTCCATCATTTCCCTCTTCTCCACTTCCTTCTTCCCACTCTTGTTTAGATCCTTCACTGGCCACAGTCTTCTCTTCCTTGTCGCATGCTCTTTCCTTTTTTCCAGTTCCCCATGCTCCTTCACATCCTCAACTCTGCCTCATCAAAAATCCTCTTTTCTCCTCCAGTCCCTTTTCTCATTTTCCTCTTGATTCATCTTACCCTTAATTATATCCAAACATCAACAGGATTGTGTATTATTTAAAAGCAAAGTCACATAGGTACTGTCATGTACACACCATATTGTACACCACACTAAATTCTCATTCAATGTCATCCAAAGATTAAAGACAAATATCCTGTACAGACTGGGAGGTATTACATGTATGTACAATGTATGCATGTACAATCTTTGTGAAGTATATATATGAAATAATTCATATTTATATTTATATCACATCTATATTGCAGTTAAAAATTAAATTCAGGTAAGATTTTTTTAACCTAGGTTGAAAATCAATTTCCTTTGTCTCCTAACCCTAGGAGACAAAGGGATTTGAGCATCAACCTAGGTTAAATTTTTTTACCTGAATTTTCTTTTTACCTGCGACATGTATCTTGATTGATGTTAATAAAAGAAACTGTGTACATGTAAGAATTGTTAACTTACACAAGGCTTGTATGGAACATTTCGTATGTACTTTCTATTCAAGGCCAAGAGTAGACTTACAAAATCTTCTGTATGGAAAGAGTCCATGAAACCCGACCAGCGACAAGTGGAGCGAGAGGATCTTAAGCGTCTCCAGAACAAATCGGAGTATAAACGAAATCCACGATTTGTACCTCCCATCAAACCAGGTCTTACAAAATCAAACAAGGAGAAAACAAAGAAAACAAAATCGGATACCGAGAAAGAGAATAAGTAAGTACACCGTAACCCTTTGGACCCTAAGATCAAAGTTTAAATTCTCATTTGTTGACCCTACACATTTCCTATAGAAGCAGTAGGGAGAAATTGTTAAAATATCAAGCAAATCCATCTTGTGTGATCCTGGTCTTACTTCTCGCGACCACTCTGTTTTATAAATTGTTGATATTTACAAGGAGAAATTTGATGCTGATCACTCTTGGGGTTATAGGGTTAACATTCATTATAATTCCTGTTTTTTTGCAGTACACATTTTGTAACTCTTGTTCAGAAATAGGCTGACACTGATTGATGTTTTGTTTTGTTTTTTAGAAGCACTGATCCTGTCGAGATATTTATTGCATCACCGTCACCAGTTGTGTTTACAGCTTATGAAGTTGGAAAAGTATATGAGGTATGATTTATTTATTTTTGCAAGTGGTGGTAATAGTAATTTGATGGGTGATGAGTGATTAATGTTGAAGCCACTACTTTGGAACTTACATGTTATTTGCTGTATCTTTCATGAATGCACCATTTAAGTTACTTTTGGAACTCAAGAATGTATCGTCATCAAGTCGTCAACTGCGAATAATTCCACCATCCTCAAAGTACTTTGCTGTCGGGCTGGGTAGGTGACATTTCTGTGTTACTGAACTTCACAATAATATTATAGGAGTTCTTTTAGATCATTCCCAGTTGGACATAATTATTTCAAAACTGATTAGTCAATGGGTATTTTTGTGTAATATTCATAATATACTTGATGTTTTACAATTTATGCCAATTGAATCTAATCCAAGAGTTAATAGTAAAAGTACTTACAGATGCTCATAAGGTGGATCAGTATGGTTTCTCATAACTTATTGACTGACCACTTTTGTTGAAAATGACACCTTGTTAAAGGCAGTTTTGGGAATGATCGTGGAGAGCCAAGTAAATATTTTCACAAGTTAATTTGTTCATATCAGTTCTCCAAATGGTGGACTGTTTTCCAATTATCTGTTAATTGTTTAACCCTGGATCTATTTATATGTACCAAAAAAATTTGCTTGACTTGTTTTAGGGAGATTCCCTGGTGAGCATGGTGTAGTCGCACCTGGCCTTTGTTGTCAGTATCAAATCAAATTTGCCCCTGATTCTCTGGCAGACTATGATGATTTCCTTAAGGTATATAGTGCGTACATTGTTTTGGTTAGAAATCTACACATTTTACCCACTTGTTGGAGAATAAAAAAAGAAAATATAATGCTGAGTCTCCTGAGGTAGTGAATTTAACGAAAGCTGCGAAGATGTTAAGGAACACCAAACCAAGGCCTTTTTCTAAAAACAGTTCTAATCAGTTTTTTAAATATAAAACTAATGAGTAGCACTCTGCAAACTGTAGTACACAGAGTTTGCTCTTCAGTTTTGCTTTACACTTTATTTTGCCTCCACAGTGGCTCAACATTGCCTGGCTATAAGATTTTCAATGAGTGAGATGCAAACTTTGGTATTAACTTAATATTTAACCCTAGGTCAGGAGTATTAATGTGGCATAAGTTGGCAAAAATACACAGGAGTGCCAAATGGACTCTATTTAAAATCCTCTTACTTAAAATGATGCTTTAACGGCCCAGTTTTGAAGTTGTTGTTGTTGTTGTTGTTGTTTTCACTGATCAATACAGTCATATCACTTTTAAGATTTTACTCTTAACCTACAAAATTCTGAATGGTCAATCGCCTAGTTATCTTACTTCGCTTATCAGTTCTTACAAACCAGTTCGTTCTTTACGTTCATCTGATCTTTTACTTTTACAAGTTCCGAATGTCATGACAGCCACTTATGGTCAAAGAACATTCTCTTATTGCGCCCCGAAACTTTGGAACAGTCTGCCTAAATTTTTGAAAGAGTCTGAGACTGTGACTATTTTTAAGAAGAAACTTAAAACATTTCTCTTTCGCGATTATTTTAACTTTTAGATAGCGATACGATTTTATCTACTTATTTATTTATTTTTCTTTGTTACCTAAGATTATATAAATGATTGAGAGTTTTTGCTTCTCGCTGTAAGCGCATTGAGAATTTTAAATGCGCCGACAAATGCCTTGCTATTATTATTATTATTATTATATAGATTTTTATTTCTTCATTAGGTGAAAACTCAAGTGGACCCTCCAATGGTTATTTCAATCCAGGCAAGAAGGCCACCTCCTGTATTGTCTTGTAAGTGAAAGAAGAATGAAGTATTGCTTGCTACATGCAGAGCTCTTTCATTTCAGTGAGTGATCATGGATAAGCTTTTCATCCACACATTTGGGTTCTAAGAACTTACCTTATTATATCTCTCAGTATGCGCGCTGTGATTGGTCAATTTTGTAGGCCGTACTCTACTGTACAGCCTGCTAAATTTGAAAGTTTCCTTTCCCGCACCTGATTAACCTCTGAGATATACATTTAATAAATAATTATCTCACTAACCTTGTTTTGTTGGTCTGTGCTGTAAGTTACGGAGCCTTGTTTTTTCCTGTTGACCTATGGCCCGTGCGCTTCGTGCCCTGCCCATAAGTAAGTGAACAGGAAAAAAGCTTTGTGTGTAACTTACAGATGCACGGACCTCGAACGGTTAAGCCTGGTTTCCATACGGTCTTCATGGTCTGTGATCAGTCTGCGACACTATCGGCACCATGATCGGTGTCTGTGGCGGTCTCAGCGGCACACGATCTGAGTGATCGGGAAGGTACATGTAGATTCAACTCTCCCGATCACGCAGATTGTGTGCCGCAGACCGCTGGAGATGCTGGGGACAAATGTTCCATATGTCTGCAATGTGACACAGACCGACTGCTGATCATGGCGCCAATAGTGTTGCAGACCGATCGCAGACCATAACGATCATATGAAAATAAGGCTTTTAAGAGGTGTTATTACAGAATCTTTGTCAGTGTAACTTGTCTGTTTTATAGTGTCTCCTGTTCTTGATTGTGGGCATACACTAGTGGGAGGCAAGAAAGTCATTCAACTGACTTGTGAAAACAGAGGTGGTGATGGAAAGTTTTGCATCATGAGAAAATCTTCCTGGCCTGCAACAACATTTCAGGTATTACTGATTGCAGTCATGGTGATTGCCATCTTTATACCACCTTAGTAAATGTGGATACGTGTATACCATACCTTAAAGGATGGACCATCAGAAAAGTGATTGAGAGTGAGGGTGGGGGGGAGGGGTGGGTAAAGTTTTTCAGCTTGAATTATTTGTTTTTTCACTTATTGCTTGCGCAGGAATTTTTTTTAACAGATTTTTCATTCCGTTCTTCTTTGCATGGATTTTTTCTTGTCCAATATCCTTGCATATTTTATATTTGTTATGCGTTTCCCCACCCCCAACACTTTTCTAATAGCCCATCCCTAAGATGATTGACGGTACTTAAAGTACTTTCACTAACCAAAGCTGCAATCAATTGAACTGAAGCAGATGTAATGAGCACACACAGACAGCATGATTTACCAATCTCCCCTTTTCCACTCGCACTTTCTTAGGGTTCCTTTTTTCCTCTTTTCTCCTCCTGCTTCCCTGGGCTAATACACGCTTTTTTTGTAATAACCTTTTTTATAAGAACGTTGAAGCTGAGATAAAGCCAAATTGTAAGAACATTCTTAGAACATAACCCAGGCTGAGAATCAGTTAAAGGAACATCTTTATTTTGTTCATCTATTTTTTAAATGAGTAATATTCTATGTACACATGAACTTTTTCTGGGTTTTCACTGCAAAATCTGGTGACTTTAATGTCGCGTTGTGAAACTCTATGCTCAATACTTTTTGCATTGCTAAATTTACCAGCAGTTGGTTGGCGCAACATCGTGTGTATTCGATGTAACTTAAGAATACCTTAAGAAAAATCAAATCGCAAAAAGAATAAGAACGTTGAGCTTCAGCTGCAAAATTAGACAGTTGTAACCTTATACAAGGGTAAACTTCACCTACATTTAGCTCAATTTTTTAATAGTAGCTTAATAAATTCTCCTGGTGTTTTAAATAGTGGACTTTAGAGAATCCAGGCTGCATTTTCGCGGAACCATTTGAATTGAAACCTGCCATGTTCAAGCTGGATGCTGGAAAGGTGATCACACTAGAGGTACAGTATGTCACCTGTGATTATAGTGGGCCACGGGATCAGATTTCATTAAATGACACGAGAAAGGGTAAACAATCGCTTTCTACCCTCGGCTGCTCGTTTGAGCTTTACACGAATCAGTTCTATTTTTTCTATACGGAAATACGGCCTGTTTAATAACGCTTTGTCTAAAATGTTAAACGGATACTCGATTCTTGTAAACGGATAAGAAAAGTGTTTAAATGTTTTTTCCAAAACATTAAACGGGTATTTATTTTATTTTAATGGACGAGAAAAGCGTTTTTAACCGTCTTGTCCAAATCGTTAAACGGATAGGAATTTCTTTTAGACGGATGAGAAACCGGTTAAACGTTTGCCCAAATCGTTAAACGGATAACTATGAGATTCTTGTGAACGGATAAGGAAAGCGTTTAAACGCTTTACGTGATCCGTTTTAAATGGACGATATAAACGGATTCTTCCGTTAAACGGTAAATGCTTTAGTGTCCATTTCAGTTCTCTTTCCAAGCCAGATGTAGTTATGTCACGTTTTGGCATTTAACTTGTTTAGTGCGCTCAGTACTTTGTCAGAAATGAAGTTCTGCATTCATTTCATACTGTATGTGAAGCTCCCCTTGCACTGGTGAAGTACCGAGCCCAATATTTTCCTACAAGAAGTTCACCTCATTTGAATTTGACCCTGATTTTTAGCTGCCATACGTGACTGCTACATAAACAACATTCTAGTCTCCATTTGGCGCGAAAATATGCTCGGATATTGATCCGCGGACATTATCTGTTCCTCGAAGCTCACTGAGTTTTCCTCAAGCGAAGCTCTCGGAAGACTGTGAGCTTCGAGGAACTGATAATGCCCAAGCAAAAATGTCCGAGCATATTTTTAAAGCCAAATGGAGACTACATTGTCTTTATTATCCTTCAAATATTTTTCGCAGCACGCATTTGGGTAATCACCGGATATTCCCGGGTTTTAGCTGGGGCACATTCAGTCACGTTTGGACTGTTCGTGTGCGAGTGAAAATATCTGATGGATTGTATTATTTATGGCGTTTTCATCAGTGATTATGACTGTTTTACTCTGTTCAGATCACCTTTTGTCCCACGTCAGCGAAGTATTTCAAAGAAGAGATAGTGTTTGTTTGCGACAACTGTCATGTTAAGGAGTTTTCTATTGAAGGTAAAAACAAAATCTTTATTGTTTTCTGGTAAGATGTTTGTAAGGAGTTGGTATTAATCAGTTTTTTATTTTTTGGTGTTAAAGATTAATTTTATCATCGATAATATTATTTTCTTGGTACCGAAATTGTCATCGAAAATTGTACGATCGTTGTCATAGTCCTTCCCTGTTGTTATTGATGTCGTTGTCGTCCGACATCACAGAAATTTCCACCTCTTCTGGGCTTTCAAAACTTTCAAAATAATCATGGTTTTTGCAGTGCACATTATCATCTTCTTCAGCAGAGTAATTCGGGTTTTCACAGCCACTGGAAATCAGTTTTGGACAAAGGCAGGGGTTGGGCATCGAGTCACGACAACAATCTAAATTCTGCTTGAAAATCAGTTAGTCGGGGAATTTTAGTTTGGACTAACCATGTGACAGATTTTCGTTCTTGGTAAATACATGTACAGTATAATGTCGATTGAAAACGTCTTTGAATTGCTTGCAAAGGAGTTGATTTTTGTAACTTCATTGTCGGCTTTATTACTCTTGAAATGAAAAATTGGTTTGTGGCCAGTGAAAATTTGTGGAATATCAGGGCATTTTTTTTCTATCCCAATGAGCTGCAACTCTTATGCTTTAATTTCACCACCTTGTCTTTGTTGTGTAAATGAATCTTTTGTTTGCTGTTCTGTACTCCCCAGGTACAGGCCAAATGGCAGGAGTGGAGCTTGATTCAGTATCAGGGGAGCTTAGCGAAACGGAGATTGGAGAAATGAGAGATGTATCGGCACAAAATCTGATACGTTTCAACAAGCAGAACCCAGAAACAATCACAGACAAGACCCTAGTCATCAAAAATACGACGTGAGTCAGCCATCCTTTGTCTTGGTACATTAGTCTGGGTGTGGGCTTCATTCGTCTCTAACCAGGGTTCACGCGAGTCCTTAGCATTTTACAGCACTGCAAAGTCTTTGAAAATGGTAGGAGACCCTGGAAGTTTTTAAACTCAAGTAGTAACGTTTTCTTGGACGAAGAATTTAGTTTTATCAACGGAGTTGATAATGTAAATTGACCACCGTACAGGGATTTTCGAGCGTTAGCCCTTCATCAGAGCGAATCGAGGAATTATTCTACTGTTTGTGCTTCGTTATTTTTTCCAGAAATGTGTTTCTCTTATTTTACACCTGAGCAAAGTACTTACACGATTAATTATATGTTTCTTTGTTTTTCCTCAGAAATGTGGCACTCCCTTTCCGTTGGAAATTATACAAGCCATTCTTTAGGTGTCCTGTGGCTCCTGGTGTACCTGTCCAGCCACTGTTGGCGCCATCTCAAGTTCCACGGACCCCAGAGGATCTTGGGGCATTCCGAATCACACCAAATATGGGCACTCTGCCGCCTCATCAATCAGTTGACTTCATCCTGGAGTTTGCTCCCAAAGAGGTGAGGGCCGGAGAGGGGTGGGGGTGCGTAGACTTTTTACAAGAAATTGAGCATACATTTTTACGTTAGGTACAATCTAATTTAAGAGTTTTCAGTGGGCGCATTTCCCTCTGTTTCCCACACTGCCTGTGCGTATTGGTCAGTCAGTTTTTCATGTCGTCGTGTCTTTTCATGGATGTCATAACAGTGACTCAAGTTTTTGCCCTAAGAAAAGTAGTTGGGCGCCCAAAATCTCTAAACCCTTGAAATCCAGGGTACCCAGAATATAAGTTTGGTGCAAAAACTAGTATTTCCCTGTCACTCAAAGCCAAAAGTAAGTCGTCAGGGGCGACTTGGCGCCGTTGGAGCACAGCCCTGTGATTGTAGTGAAACATATTGGCTCTGAGAGTTTGTTCTCCTTTTCTTCACACAGGTTGGCAGTTATCATACTGTTGGCCATCTCATCTTGGAGGAAATTCCAATCCATGAAGGAGATGGTGTCTCTACTGGGAATGTTCGAGATGTCACTGCTGTGGAAATTGAAATGAAAGCTATTAGCAAGGTACAGCACGTAAAACACGGCTTTAGTGTTGGGAATATTGTTTTCTTGTTTAAGTTGTATTGTGCCAATGCAGGTTCTAATTCTTGTGTCAGGAGCAATAAGTTTTATTTTTGTTTAAACAAAGAAACATTTTTTGTGGTATTGTTGTTGATTCCTCGGTGGTTTTGCTATTCTTTTTTTCAGCCATTCGATGTGTGTGTGTCTCCTCCATTGGTTGTGTGTCCAGGGACACTCAAAATAGGTGTCCAGTACAGATTTCCCCTGAAGGTTAGTGGTGAATTGTGACTGAAAACAATTTTTTCGTAAGCGTGTCAGTGTTCCAGATAAAAGCGGGTTCTCGGGTCAACGTCCCGAGAAATCTTGTTCCCTGATCCGACACACTGAGTTGTTGAGTAAGAAAATTTGAGGATACCTGCGTCTGCTGACTCCTTAACAATCTTTCATGACCCCTGGTCTCTGAGCGTTATCTGGAACACTGCTCAGTGTGTGTAAATTGCGCATATGAATGCATAGCGGTATCTTTAATACGACTTTTCCCGAGATCAAAGCATCAGAGCCCAGTATGATCCCCTCTCTCTTGTCTTGAGGCCCGAAGCAAAGGAAAGCAAAGGAAAGCAAAGCAAAGCAATCAAACGTAATGGCTGGCTTGTGTCCAGTGTACTGTTTTCAAGCATTTTGTCAAGGTCAAGTAGCCCTTTGAAATGTTTTTTTGGGTACCGCGGTGTTTCACGATCAGTTATAGCTTCTGTTCTTTATGATGAATCATGTATTTCACCAGCTTCCTTTAAGGCAAGTAGTTCCAGGGGAAACAAACCTAAAGAAAGGATAAGAAAGAAAGTCGTTTCCCACATCTGCTGACACTTCTTCTTGTTTTTCGGTTTATAGATGTCCAACAACAGCGTCTCTGAAGCACGTGTGTCGTGGAGAAATATTGAAGAACCATCAAGGAGACTATCAGTTGAACCGCAATCATCTGTGATAGGTACTTCGACGAAAATAACAGTAACAGATATAGCGTAACAAAGACACAAGCCTACAGAGCCCTCAGTAAGAATTGAACCCGTGGCATCGCGCACAATCATTGTTTTCTGTTACCACTACGTCAGAAGGGACCGGCTAGGCCGTTTTACCTGGTACACGCTCTGTGTATTGTTAGGATAGTAGTTTCGAAAGAACCTGCGCGGGCACCAACAGACTGTAAGGCAAGTTCAGGTAGAGTAAGCGGACAAATTAGCTGAATTCCTGTCACGGATTATCGCAGACACGGAGTCAAACTCTCAAATCGTATGATCTACATAAACTGGCTTCAGATTATTAGTGGACCTAGGCGTTTTGGATGCGGTGCCCAGAGGGGATCCCTTTGGAGTAAGATGTGGTAGGAGGAAGTGATGGGTGGGGGGACAATTTATTGTTGCCTACATGGTAGGCTTTATTTAGCCGAGCGCGAATGGCGAGAACCGAGCGCTGACACATCTCGCGCTCCGCACGCGGCTAAGTAAAACCTGTCAGACCAAAACAGTTTTAGTCCTTTGTGAGTTGTTTGTCTTGCTTGAAAAGGGAGGTCGACCCTCACTTGTTCAACCGTTTATTATTTAGTTTTGTGTTTTCAAACTACAAGCTACAGATCTGAGAACTTTACTTTGTCGTCACGGCTGTCTAGGTGCAGGCGAGGAAGTCGAGCTTGAGCTCATTATGACGGTAGACGAACCAGGGCAGATTGAGGAGACTATCCTGTGTGATTTGAAACATTCATCCGTACCGGTGTATGTTTATGTCAAGGCCGCATTTGAGGTAAGTACATGAAGCAGGCAGCCGAAAGAAGGAGAAATTTGTAAACTATGACATACTAATTATTCTGGTACAGGCCAGTTTAGTATGCAAAAGATATCTGACCTAAAGGGGATTTCTGTTCGCTTTCTTGAAGGAGAAATAATAGTCGTCTTCAGTGAAAATTCTCATAGTTTGGTAGATTGTACCGTGCAACAAACTCTCCATTTGAAAGTTTACGATATACGGAGTATTATGGGTTAATATTGGTTATTTCAAGGAAAGGCGAGAATGGGCGAAAAATTGTTTATCTAGTTATGGGTTTAAAAGTTTAATTTCTTACTAAGTTAACAATAAATCATTTGTGGGATACAGGGAATTTCATAGTTCATAGTAATTTTTCTTGGACAATTCTGTTCTAGGGGGAAAGGTGCAAAGAGTTGAACTCTATATGAAGCCTTAACCGAAAGGCTAGGCCACTACACCGGGAACTACGTCCCCTACTCTTGTGATTAGTGTGTGGGTTCTTCAACGTCCCATAAAGTTATGAGACGGGACCTACGGTTTATCGTACTTATCCGAGGAAACCTGCGACCTCCCCCACCCTTCCGCACGGGATTCCGGTACTCTACCAATTGAGCCAACCGCATGGCGGCAACGTGGCGTCAATTTTTTTATCACTTTTTTATCACCTAAGATGCTAGACAAATTCTTCTGTCAGTAAAAGTCTTTTCACTTGATAACTTCTCTTCTCAAAGAAACTTGCTAGTTTTTACTTCAGGTAGTCATCACAATCTAGAATTGAACTTCTGACACTCATGAGCTCTCAGTACAAAACCATTGCGTGCATTTTGATTTTCTAGGGTCCAGAGGTTGTGTTCACCTGCCCAGATCTGAATTTCAATCTCGTTCGCTTCGGAGAAGCACATGGGTATGATCACATCAACATCAAAAACATATCCAGCATTCCAGCGGAGTGGAGCATTAAGGAATGTCCAGAGTGTCTTGAGGTACGTCCAACGGGGAACGCAAATGATGCGCTCTTTCCAAGTCTTTTGTGTGTTTTAATCACAATATTCATTCTGGAATAGTACCGAAAGGTGCGCCTCTAAACTCGCCAAATAAACAATGAAACAAACGAATCAGTAAATAAGTAAATCAATCAATCAATCAGTCAGTCAGTCAGTCAGTCAATCAATCAATCAATCAATCAATCAATCAATCAATCCAATTAATCAATCAATCCAATCAATCCAATTAATCAATCAGTCAGTCAATCAATCAATCAATCTTAAACAAGAGTGATACTTAACCGTAAATCAACTGAACAACTAGTGGCCCTGGAATTCCGGATCAAATTGGAATTTGGAAAAGTTTTTTTTGAGAAGAGGGGAAAACCGAAGGAGACGGATAAAAACCCCTCGGAGCAAGGACGAGAACGAACAACAACACTCAACCCCGCCGCATACTAACACTCCTAGCCACTTTCCCCGCAGCAACCAGATGGCGAGATGGAGGATTCAGGGTTTCGATTTTCTCCCAGCTGTGGAGTTCTGGGTCCACAAGAGAGCATAGAAGTTGAAGTATTACTGGAGGTATCCGATGGTCCGCAAAGAATACGAACTGCGTTGCAGTGTGACGTGAAGAATGGTAAAACAAGGTATTTCACTGAACTCTTTCATATTGTTGAAAGTGTAAGTTTTTGTTGGTTCTTGAATAAGAAGAGATTGGTGTTCAAACGGTGTTGAATTCCATCGCAATCCCACTGCATGTGCTTGTGGGTGACTGTGTCTTAGTTCTAGCTTCCCTTATTTGGTACCAACTGCATACATTCCTTCGTTTGGTAACCATTGCAATGTTCCCTGCATTGACACCAATTGCATTGTTTACTGCATTTCGCACCCAATGCATGGTTTCCTGCATTTGGTTCCCATTGCACTGTTTCTGTGACTAGAGATCAATTGCATGGTTTCCTGCATTTAACACTGATGACATAGTTTGACACCCACTGCAATGAGCATCCTGCCGCCATTGGACGACTGCGTGTGGAACTCACTGCGACTTTTCCAACATTTGACATCATTGCATTGTTCCCCCAGCGATCCCTAGGTGCTCGTTTTTGATTGTCCACATACGATAACCTTCATGCTTTCATTTCCAGAACTTTGCAGCTGTTTTTCTTGATAGATAACCTCATCACTTTTCAATTTTTCTTTTAGCTATTTACCTGTGTACTGTGAAGTACAGAGGCCTTTGGTTTGCCTTTTATCTTGTGACATGTACTTCGAGAAGGTGTATTTAGGTGTCCCTATCAACAGACAGGTAGTACTTTACAATCAGTCTTTGCTGACAGCTTGCTTTAAATGGAAACAGGTGAGTGGAGAAAAAAAATATTTTGCCAGAGATAAACTTTCTGACTCCTGTCAGTCGCGAAGTACTAAATTTGCAAATCGTCTAAGAAATGTTTCCTCTTTTCGATGATTGGTGAAAAAAAGAATTGTTGTAACTTTGTGTCCATAAATACGTTTGTTTTGTGTTTATCGCTTTGCCCAAGCAGTGATTCCGCTGCTACTGTGGCACAGGGCGGCAGCAATAATGTTCTGGAGTCATGCCCAGGAATTGTTCTTCACTGCGCGTATTGCTGTTCGACATTGCACGTATTGCTGTTCTACGTTACATACATTGCTTTCCTACATTGCAAGTATTGCTGTCTTACATGGCACATATTGGTGTTCTGGATTGCAAACATTGCTGTTGTGCAGTGCACGTATTGCTGTTCGCTGCAACCGGCAATCAACCGGCTGAATCGTTTTCATTTGCTTCAGATCCTTAAAGGGGATTACACTCTTACGTTTGACCCGAGTGAAGGATACTTAGACCCTAGAAAGGAGATGTCGATCAAACTTACGTTTACAGGACACAAGAAGGTAGGGCTCAATTTTAGTATCTGTCTGCATAAATCTTAGTAATATCTGGCGGCACATCATGCATGTTATTATGTCTCTCAGTTAGTACGCACGCTGTGATTGGTTAATTTTGCGGGCTGTATTTTAATGTACGGCCCGCTAAATTTGAAAGTTTCCTTTCCCGTGCACCCGTAACCTCACAGATATAATAAATAGCTTACTAACCTCGTTTTCTCGGTCCGTACTGTAAGTTACGGATCCTCGTTTTTTTTTCCCGTTGATTTATAAGTGAACGGGAAAATTCTCAATCCGTAACTTACAGTACGGACCTCGAACTCGGTTAGTAAGAGTATTGATACCAACTGTTCCACAGGGCCCCTTCAGAAATTTAATCACGTGCTGCGAGGTGAAGAGGATGTTGGAACCCCTGTGGCTTTCAATCGGCGCCGATGTGCAAGGACTGAGTGTCACTTTTGAAACTCCTAAGGTTTTTGATCTTGAAAGGTAAACTTTGATATTCAAAACAGTGGAAGGTTCACTTTTGCACAAACAAGCCAATGATTAAACTCACTTTCACATTTCATGTTTCGTATCAGTTGTGAATTTCGCTTTAGTCTATGAATGCGCAAATAAGTTGGATCGTTTGGTGCACTAGATGTCTTTTATTGAGCAATTGAAACGCGATTCGTGCTATATTTGTAAACTATTTGCGTTTCCTCAGCATGCAAACTTAGCGCACGCCTTTGTAACTCCAAAGGTTAAATTGTTTTGATTAGTTCATAGGGCGTAAACGGCTGTTCACTGATGACTGCTAATAATGCTCGTTCTCACATTTAATTTGCTAGATTTAAGGGGTTTAAGGGGGCTGGATACCCGCTACCACGTGGCCATCCATACAGTTTCAATTTACTTTAGCAGATTTGGACAGTACTCTATTTCTTGATATGGCTTACTACGCGCAGATTCTATCGCTATCTGACCTTTAGAGCTCTCACATACCGTGTTAGCCTGACTGAAGTATTGTTTTTGTTGCGGCTTCCAGTATATGAGAGGAACAAAATGTATGCCTATTTGATTTTGTTTTCAATTTTTTTAGACTTGAAGAGGTGAAAGAAGCGTCTCTTGATGACAGAGAGCTGGTGCTGGATTTCGAAACCGTACCGCTGGCCAGTTGTCCTCGCACCACGCTCGTCCTGACCAACACTTCAGCGATAAGAGCGCGCTTTGACTTAGAACTGGATCACTTCAGAGCGGCTAAACCACCAACACCGCCAAGCGGTAAGGAATATGCAGGGAGATTAGATAACGGAAGGCACGCCACATGCAATAACAGCGTTGAAACAACACTTAGCTGTCATATAGACGAAATTCCAGAAAGTTACTGAAAAAAAAAATCCAACTTAATTCTATGGCCATAACTTGAATTGGTGAAAATATTGATTCGAAAGTTTTGAATATTTTCTTCCAAACCGTGTACGATTGAATGTGGCCATTTGGTTTGTGTGGTTGTCGTTGAGTGTGCGTTTTCGTGTGGGCTTTCTTGAACAATGTGCTTTTTCATCGTTTAGTGCGCGTCTGCACGCGTTTGCGTTTGCGTTTGCTTTTAGCTTTTAGTTCATTAATCCATTATGTTTCATCTCGCAGTGTTGATAATTTCATACAGATTTTCCTTGTCTTTGTTCCGCTTTCATAGGTGCTGCTCAGGGAAAGAGGTATGTTGCCTTTTTAATAATCAGCAATCTAAATTGTGTTGTAAATGCGAAATTTACCAGCCGATAGATCTACTGCGAACGAGGAACCGTAAATACGGGATTAATTACGCATTACGCTCTTGATTTGCTCAGTGAGATGAGGGATCTATCTCTGCTTTAATTTTCGTGAATAGCGGACGATCAAAAGACACAGTTTTGAGAGACGTACTTAAGTTGGCTGGTAAATTAGTGTAGTCATTATTCTGTTCATCTGTCTTTAGGGGACGGATGTTAGGAAGGACACCAAATATTGCTGACCCGGTCAGTAAGACGGCTACTAAAGCTCATGCAGGTCAGAGTACACGAAAAGAATGAATTTATATTTTGTCAGCATTATTCAAATGAGAGAGCTAAGGCGTTATCATCAGTCCTCCTCGTGATCCTCATCATCATCATCACCTTGTTTCTAATTCTCATTCTCATCCTCCGCCTTCTCTCCTTCATCCTTATTCTTTCGTGTTCATGATCATGATTGTTGTCATCGTCATCATCTTCTTCCTATTCATCATCGTCGTCATCGTCATCATCGTCATCATCATCGTCATCATCGTCATCGTCATCATCATCATTATCATCGTCGTCATCATCATCATCATCGTCATCATCATCGTCGTCACCATCATTATCATCATCATCATTATCATCATCGTCATCATCGTCATCGTCATCATCATCATCGTCATCATCATCGTCGTCATCATCATCATTATCATCATCGTCATCATCATCATCATCATCATTATCGTCATAATTATCATCGTCATTATCGTCAGGGGCGTCCTCTCTTGCTCCTCCTGTCTGAATGGTATTTGAATGCTGGGCCTTCTCTCCCCGAGGTCCCGTGATAAGACAGTGGTCATCATGCCGTATATGTTTTTTTGTTCAGATTACTGTCAAACCATCTTGCGTGACGGAAAGGGAGCAGCTTTTGTGCCAAGTCCAGCTTCCGGTGAACTGCTGCCATTCGGATACCAAGTGATTGAGGTCACTGGCCACAGTGATATGTGGGGAGAGTACAGAGACTTACTAATTTGTAAGGTGAATGTCACACAAGAGTCACGTTACATCTACGCTATATCGAAAAAGTGGAGATTGGCGAAAATAAGCATGCTATCTATTGAACTAATTAAGTTCTTTCCGCATTGGAAGAAATGTTGGTCAGTATATATGTATATTTGTTTTCGCACACTTGCGAAAAGTTAAAGATGGAAATCGGGCTTGTTGAACAAGTTAGTTCGGTGAAGTTTTCATAATTTGATTGTGTGCGATTCAAAAAATGTCGGCGAAATAAACCTTTGTCTTTGTGGTCCATATGGCGAAAGTCAGACCTCTCAGCGCGCTAATTTTAATCATGTACCAACAACATTTTTTTGAAACGTTACATAAAGTAAAGCACGCCATTGATTTCTTTACACAGTCAGCCTCGTCTTACACTTACGATTGAGGACTTTTTGTTTCAGGTTGAAGGTATGGATCCTGTCTACATTCCTGTCAAGATGGATGTTGTTGGCTGCCCGTTGAATTTCCAGATGATGAAAGATCAAGTGCCAATCCTGCGGTAAGCATTCTTAACCCTTTAATCCGTAATATCAACATGTGTTTTCTTCTTACAGTTTTCACGTATTTCGTATGTTATATGTAGGGAGAATTTGTATTAACGTTAACTCAACTGATCCCTGGTGATCAATTCCTGTATTCTGATGCCCCATTATTGACGATCTAGCGATATGGTAAGGTGAGGTTAGATGGTGGTCACTATTTTCACGGTCGTTTCTCCGGACCCTCTACCTCCAATATGCCGGCCATAAGGTCTCCCATCCCATAAATTATGATCTTCCAAATTTCATATGTTAATATTTTCCGACTATAACGTCTTTCCTTCTTCAGTTCTTAAGTTAAGCCGATGAATGTTAGGGTGACGTTGTTTTACTTTGTAAGTTTTGCGCTCGTGTAAACCCACCCGACATGATTGTTATCCAACCGTTGTGTGGGTTGCTAGTTAAGCACCGTTTTTGGGTGTTGTTAGCAGTTGAAAGATTAACATTCAACATCTGCCAGCAACACATAACAACACTCAACAAGATGTTCAAACGCAGCCAACATGTTAGACCTAACAATGTTGGATCTCTTTGGGAGCATTCGCGAGTGTTTTCACATGACGTCACAGCGGCCATATTGGTGTCCCAACACAAAGAAACGACGGTCATGTTGGTGTCCCAAACTAAACCTCTGGGAATTTCATTCTTTTTGTTATGCAAATAATTTCTTTTGTTTTAGTAAACCAATATAGTCACGTGAGTGAAAACGCTCAATACCTGAAATTTTTTATTGCCAAATTGAAACAGTTTTTAACACCCCTTCCCATTCCCCAGGACCGAACAAAACAAACGGTATTCGGCAACGATACTTTGAACATGCTTTGGTTGTTCGATTTAGATTTGGAACGCATGTCTCCGGAGGTCCGTCGGTGCAAAGATCCCTCAGAATCAACAACACGAGCCCTTACGGTGAGTCCTGAGAGTGATTTAGTTGGAAAGCAGAAAAGAAAATTTTCAAGTTTGAAAAACAGCCCCTACTTCAAATACTCCAGGCCGATATTAAACAAATGTGTTTTCCACTTTTTTCTTCACATGTTTATTACAATTGACTTACATCTTTTTTAAATTGTGATAGTGTATGAGGAAACAAAGATCCTTTATTACATAGTCGAGGTGACATTAAAATGTCTCAAAAGTTATGAATTTGACACCCAGTTGAAGAACGTTTCGTTCGAATTCGATGGATGTTTCATTTTCCCTTTTATTAATGTAACTGTTAGCAATTGTCAACGTCGCTTTTTACGTGCTTCGTGGCAGAGCAAAATCCCCTACATTTCAACAGGACGTATTTCTTTGCCTCTTTTTATCTTTACAAACTCAGAGTTTTGTAGCACTCTTTATAAACGTGACTGATTTTCCCTCAAACGTAATCTTTAGATTTATAGTTTTAGGGTTTGATAAAGAGATTCCGCGGTGGCTAGACTTAGATACATCCAAGTAGGCGACGTTCTAACCTAGGAATATGGCCATTTCTGGTATCGATTTCCCTAAGTGATATCTCGCCCCCTCGCATTTTTCTGCACAGATATTCGCTTAGACTGGGAAGCATACAATATTATACCAATGGACATCCAGCTCCTGGACATGTTGGTTTTCATTGGACAGCCTTTGCCAGTGTTCAAGGACGGGCAGGAGTTGGTACCAACGGTCCAGGAACAGGACCTTTATCGATGTGAGGAGCCCCCATTCATACAAGTTAAGCTAAGGGAACACGATGGAGTATGCGCCAACAGACCATTTGACGTCATACCCAAGCAACAGGTTCGTGCTTGGAGTCGCGCTCAGAAAGGTTCTATGACTCAGTGCAGCCTGGTGGTTTTTTTCTTACATGTTTCATTGGGATACCAATCGTCTTAGAAGGGTCTCTACCGGCCGACCGTACTTTCTTCATCCAAACGAGTTTTAAGCCCGGGTTAAACGAGGCCCAACATCTGTTCAGTTTCCTTTGAAGCGATGCTGGTTTAACGTTAAAACCATTGAGACCAGTGTTCATGACATATTGAAACTATTGTAACCAATGTTGCTCATATGTTGAAACTGTTAAAACCAATGTTGGTGAAACGATAAAACCGTTGGAACCAATGTTGGTGAAATATTGAAGCCATTGGAACCAATGTTGGTGCAATATTGAAACTTCATCCTTGTCCAATACTGTCGAACAGATACGACTCGTGAGTGGTTTGACTCTACTCGTACGACTCGTGCGATCCGTACAGGTGGTGAAACAATGCTTTACGGGTCGAACAGTTGGTGAAGTGCATATCATTAGTGAAACAGTTGCCCCAACCCGGTGTACGACCCGTACGACCTGCACGACCCGTACGTGTCGTAAAACAATAGTTCACGGATCGTACAGTTGGTGAAATTCATACATACATACATACATACATTACATATACTAATGATAAGTGACACAAACATGCTAAGGACAATGTATATTCCTCGTTCTAAAAGCGTAAAAACCCCAAAGCGCAAAATACAACGTATATTCCTCGTTCTAAAAGCGTGAAAGCCCAAAGCGCGGGAACCCAAAAGCGCTACATACTAAAAGTGCTTGTTTATTCCTCGTTGTTTAAGCGTCAGAGCACAAAAACGCTAAACATAAATGTATATTCTTCGTCCTGGTAAAACAATAGTTCACCGACGTCGACCCTACAGTTGGTGAAATACGGAGAAATACTAATGGTAAGTGAGACAAACATGCTAAGGACAATGTATATTCCTCGTTCTAAAAGCGTAAAAGCCCTATAGCGCTTAATACGATGAATATTCGTTCTGAAAGCGTGAGACGAAAAGTGCTATATACAATGCTTTTTTTCAGTCCATATTGTTTAAGCATCACAGCACAGAAACGCTAAACATAAATGTATATTCTTCGTCCTGGTAAAACAATAGTTCACCGACCCTACAGTTGGTGAAATACGGTGAAATACTAATGGTAAGTGAGGCAAACATGCTAAGGACAATGTATATTCCTCGTTCTAAAAGCGTCAAAGCTTCAAAGTGCTAAATACGACAACTATTCGTTCTGTAAGCGTGTGACGAAAAGCGCTATATGGAATGTTTACTGTTGGGAGTCCTAAAGCGGGAGAGTCCAATACATCTAATAGATTCTCTTGTATATACACCCTATATTCAACTTGTATATACACCCTAAGTGTCACTAATGATATACACATCACCAACTGTACGACTCGTAAACAATTGTTTCACGACCCGTACCAGTCGTACGAGCCGTACGAGTCGTCAACTTGTATATACACCCTAAGTGTCACTAATGATATACACACCACCAACTGTACGACTCGTAAACAATTGTTTCACGACCCGTACGACTCGTACGACCCGTTCTAAAAGCAAGATGCCATTTACGGGTCGTATCAGTTCGTGTATATTGGACAACCCTCTGAAACTTTTGGAACCAATGTTGGTCAAATGTTGAAACTGTATGAACTAATGTTGGTCAAATGCTATCTTTGTTTTTGTCAGGTGATACCTGCTAAAAGCCATTCCTCAGCCAAGGTGTCGTTCCACCCCCACACGGATGAGTCATCTGGTGAACAGTGCACTGGATACGCTGCAGCTTACATGAGCCTAGATAAACAGGTATCCGATTTAATGCATTACGTATTTCAGAAGGAAACAGATGCCACAAAGGTGATTGCAATAGGGATCGGCGCTTAAAACATTGCAGCTTCGCTGAGCCAATGGATGAATTATTGATCATTTTCCACTAAACGAGCGTGGTGATCCGATACACTTAGGCTAACTGTGAGGAGATAAAAAGTCTCTTCTCGATGTACCGAAACATTGCCATGATCTGTTTGAGGTTTTAGTTGAAAGCCTACAGATAAAGCTGCCAATTAACCTATTAGTGTCCTGGGTTCCTTATCACACTAAAGGAAAGGGTTCCTGACAATCTAACAACGGCCCTTTGCCGAGTCACTGAGTCAGCAGTCACTCATTGACTGGTAGATGTAACTCACTGACTGGCTGAGTTATATTGCTACATCTAAGCGCAATACCATCTGCTGAAAAAAAATGTCCACAGTACATTTCACAACTTATCCTCAGCCTTGGACGCTGCTCTCCGTCCACCGATATGTGGCCTACATTTTTCCATTGTATTTTTTCTTAGGTCCTTGAGATACCTGGCCGTGTGAAACGATTGCATGGTGTGGAGTTAAAGCCCTTCCGCCTAGACATGACAGCCAATATTGACCCTGCTTTGTAAGTTACGCGAGACCAACAGCAACAGCAACGACATACTTTAGGCCCTCAACCTTTTTACCAAACATTGAAGTCGTGCAGAATTAAACAGCGAGAGTTCGAGGCGTAAAGCACTTACAAAAATGTATTTTACTCTGGGTTTTGTTCTTGGACGTAATGGGATTTTGAAATCACGATTTCTATTCCGGCTAACACGAGTGCCTAATCTTAGCTATGGTAGCACAATTTTTGACGGTTGATTTACGCGCTCACTTTGTTGCTGTTGATTGATTGCGTCTTGTTAAGTACAACAACTTCAACTTCGACAATGACACAATTGAGTCAATGAATGATGCATAAGAAAGAAATCATATGTGAACTGTGGATATGAAATCAAATGAAGAATGATCATCGCAGTTGTGATCGCAATTCGCCGTTCCGAAATTCAAAAGGGACCCGGGGCGAGTTTCAAATTTTGAAGTAATTGATAAATTGACACCATCACATGAAAGATAACATTGAGATTGGTCGTTTGACCAAGTTTGATTTTTTTAGGTTGAACAGAGACCAAGTTATGGACCTTGAAACATAGCTCAAAATCCATACAAATGTCTCTAATTGTTGGGGGATGCTGTCACAAAATTAGATGTGGTGTCAATTTATCGATTATTTGAAAATTTGAAACTCGCCCCGGTTCCCTTTTGAATTTCGGAACGGCCAATTGAGTCAGTCATCCTTTACGTGTTTTGGTAAGGGCAACCGGCCTATTTTGAATTTTATTTATATCCTTTGGCTTCGTTCGTTTTTCCGTTATCTCGATAACAGGCTTTCTGTTGAAACCGAAGAGGACAAAGGAACTGAGTTCATGACAGCGGCATCTGATCTGGTTAGTGTAGCTTTTCTTCGTTATATTTTTCTTTTGAATGTTTAAAGAAATAATGAGCGTGCAGGAACATAGTCTTCTTCGCAGCTGTCGTTTGGGCTCGTCACACAACGCTCGCACTCTCCCACCTCACCCCCTGGAAGATACACCATTTGCAAGGGGTATCTTTGTACCATTGTCTGTATGTCATGTTCAAGCCGAAGACGGGAGTCTTTAGCGCGCATAACACGGAGAGGTATTCTGTGTGTCTTCATTGTGGAGTGTCGGCGATACAAGGAGTAAATGAAGGAAAAGTATATTTTTACGCCTTCATTGTGAATTTTTCTTTTCCTACTGCCCGTAAATAGCTTGATGGGCAGACACTGCTGGCCCATCGTTTTGTGCTGACCAACACTACGGAAACACCACTGACTATGAAGTTTGAAACGAAGGCTCCATTCAAGATCTTAACCATCGAGTCTTCTCCATCGGCCAAGACGTCTAGGTCCCAGGCTTCTGGAAGCATCACGATTAAACCAACTAAAACTTTAGAGGTAAGTGAGTATTTCTCATTCTGCATTCTTCACAACACTGGCAACAAAACACTTGTACATAGAGTTGCACTTGCTCGTGAAAACGGATCGCAATGCGATAAAGGACGTGTAAAACAGACTTAGTAGGCCTGTGAGGTAGTCTGACTCTTGATCTTCTGTTGACCTTGGCTGGGGGCACAAACAGATGTGAAAGTGTTTAGTTTTAGTCCATCAACAACAACAACAACAACATCTTTATTTCTTACATTAAATATACAAATATCACTAGTTTGTCAAGCAAATTAGTCTCCTTCCAGCTTAACTTATAACGTATAGGGTTCCTTGAGGAAGGTGGGGTCGAAAATGAAGGGAAAAGAGCGAGGGCTTTCCTCTCTTTACCCTTGTTCTCCGCTAGTCTCGTTCCTCTTTTCCATACCTCATTTTCCCCCTTCAGCTTTCCCCCTTTCCTTTGTCCCCCATTTCCTTGCCCCCTTATATATCTTTCCCTTCCCCTTATCCCCTCTGTTCCTCCACTCGCCCTCTTCTCTCCCCTCCCCTTCCCCATTCTCGTCCATGTCACCCTCCACCCCGTCCCCCTGCCCCTTATACATGCCTCATTCTTTTACTTCCCTTTTCCCTCCCCTCCCTTCCTCCTTTCCTTTTCTGCCTTTGTCTTCCCCTCTCCCACCTCCCCGTTTCCTCCTTCTCCGTCTTGCCCTTCCCACTTTCCCCTTTGTTGCTTGCCCGTTTCCTTCTTCCCTCCGAAACGTGTGACAATCACCCTCATGATTATTTCCTTCTTTACGAGCGTTCTTCCTTGGATAACGAGTAACTAAGCCATGTTTGAACAATTTCTGGGAAACCAAAATGGCGGAGAAAGATTTAGTTTTTGTAATACTTTTTTAGTTGAAGGTTGGATTCTGCTTGTCTGAGGAACTTGTTCGCAAAGTGAATGAGCTCTCTGAACAAGAACAAGATGACGGAATGCAGCTGACTGTTGTCAAGGATGGCGACCGGAAACTGATCTTCAAGCGAGATCTTAAAGTGGAATTCTCTAATAAGACTACGCAGGTAACGGAGGTTGCAACAGCAACGGGAAGGAAATTTATTTAAATAATGTTAAAAACATAAACTACTTTGTTTGCAGTAGAAGGGCACATAGCTACTTCAAGTTAGTTGACAGACACTCCACTGAACTCTGAATCAGGCCGGGGTCATCTCAGTTTGCTTTTCGCATCAGTAAACGCAATTGCAAGCTGTGACAGGGTGATGGACTTATAAGGAAACTTGGTGTATTGGCCAAAGAGGTGTCATTGTGTGGAGTCAGAGGGTCACATGGGAAGAGAATCGCACCGCTTAAGGCCCTGGAAAACGAGGACGCATTGTTGCGGACACATGATGTTTCTTGGGCGCGCAAACGCGCGGGACACAAAATGAATTTTGTGTTTCCATGCTGCGCAAACTGGGAAACATTTGTTGCGGACATAAAATTTGTGTTTGCAACAAATGTTGTGCGCGCGGGCAAACGGGGAAACATTTGTGTCGGCAACAATGTGTCCTCGTTTGCCAGGGCCTTTAAACACACAACAGGAATATGGGGATAGTCGTTTTCGCGCCAGCATGCGTGTTTC
>OX419343.1:23511568-23554068 GCA_948470475.1 Galaxea fascicularis | reverse complement strand
GTTTGATTGCTGGGATTCAAATCCCTAGCAATTTTAACAATTGCTTGTTGTTGATTCCTGAAGAGGAAGGAATCGAGCCGCTAGAACTGCGAGAAATGCATCAGATTGTTCGTGAATTAGTCAAAGGAATCTACATCTTAAATCAAACGCCTTCGATCACTTTAGAAGCCAATTATGATTGCAGTACTTCATGTCAAATCCCACCAGCTTACTTTGACACGAGAATCGGGCAGATACTTTCTAATGTGGACTACATGATGAAAAGCTTGTGGCACGGGGCTTACTTCCCGAAAGATAAAAGAACTAAATTCGCTGAACGCTGGAGACAGGCGGTGAATTTGAACACCACTACTGGAGAGCCAGAAACTCGAAGAAGTCTACAGCTCGTGTGGACAGAAGCAGGAATTTCAGACTTGGCAAAAGATCCTGAACTAAGTGAAGCCTATGATGCATTGCCTGACGAGAACAAGGATGATCCGGTTGCTACTGAAGAGAAAAGACACTTTATGAAACATGTTGATGAGTTGGCACTGAAACTGACACTCTTCCAGAACACTGTCAATCAACATCAAAACATGTTTCTGATTGATGCCAGTTACCATATTTCCAGCATTGTAAGGTCAGACAAAATTGATCTTCAGAGTTATGAAAAGCTGCAGCGACGGTTGAGTGTCCATCAAGAGTTCATAAGAAAGACCTTACCACTGAAACCTGAGGTGAAACGTCAGTTAGCTCTTCTCAAGTTTATTAGCTTTATGGTGCCATTTCTTGTTGCAATGAAGAAGCGCTGTAAAGTCCCTGATGTCAACAATTTCCTTCCTGAATTGTCTTTTGAGGAGTGCAAAACAGAACGTGAATTTCCACCGCTGATTTTGCGGCCTGATTTCAAGTGCAAAACCTTTGACCTCTCAGAGAAGTACTTCCATCTTCATGGGGGTGTTTTAGTTGTGCGGGAAACTACACCTGCCCAGAAAATTGCCCCTGTGATTGTTGGTGAGCGTGAAAATCTGGAATACCTTGCCACTGAGGCTTGCAACAAAATCTTGACTTCTGACACTGTGAAAGAAAGCTATCCCATGATGCCAGTTAAAATTGATGGCAAAAGTTATTTTGTGTTAAACATTCATCTTGAGACCTACTACCCTGTTTCGCCAAAACATCCATTGTGGATACATGCACATTATGATGAGATTGTGAAACTGAAACCCAAGAGACTTCCAGTACATGAGCTTCAGATTCACGAACAGTTTAAAAAGAGATATGGATACCAAAGAACTGTTAAACTGAAGCAGATTCCTGCTGGGCTGCAGGCAAGTGCTCAGAGGGGGTTGGTTTCGATCTTTCATACTATGACACGAAGGTTGCCCCCGTCACGTCTGACGACGCAAGATTCATCTGGCCTGTCTCTCATCCATCATGCCGCCATATTCAACAGGCCACAAATTATCACAATGTTGGTTGTGATGGGTTTTGATGTCAACGTACGACGCCACAACAACATTTCCTCTCAGGGTGTCAGTCCGTTGCATCTTGCAGCAAGGTGTGGTGCATTAGACAGTCTTGTTTGCTTAGTGACATATAAAGCTGATGTTATGATGTTTGACAGCCAGGGCTGGGTGGCAGCTCATTATGCTGCCTTTTTCAACCATGTGGATTGCCTACTGCATTTGATTCACCATGAACCCAAACTGCTGGAGCTAAAGTCCAAGGATGAGTTCAAATCTACTCCCATCCTGTTAGCGGCATCTAGTGGTGCTCTAGATGCAGTCAAGTGCTTGATTGACAAGGGTGCACAGTTTATGTCGACAGACAAGGCGGGAAATGGTGCAGTTCATCTTGCTGCTCTTCATTTTCACACCAACACTCTTGAATATTTCATCAGTTGGAACAATAATGAGGTTCCTGTGTGGGACTTGCTTGTTGGTATGCTTAAGTCAGATGACTTCAAGAGAAAGCACAGCGCTGTCAAATGTCTGGAGGTATTGTCGCTAGCTACAGAAAACAACTGGAAATCTATACTGTATGCTGGAGGTGTTCCTGCCCTAGTGGATTTGCTTAGACTGGATGACACAGAGCTACAATCTCTTGCTGCTTCAGTTCTGTGTAACATTGGCAGTCACACAGAGGTCAGAGCTGACGTGTCGAAAGCCAATGCCATTCCTGTTGTTGTCCGCTTGTTGGATTCCCCTGTTCCTATGATCCACTCCAGGGCTGCCGTGATACTTGGGGACTTGGCCTGCTTAGATGCCAACCAGGGGAGGATTGCAGATGAAGGTAGAGCATGAATACAGTATATAGTGCATTATGTCCTTATTAATTTTAGCTTAAACAGGCCTCTCTTTAAGTCCTAGTTAATTTAAATCTAGCCTGCTGGAGGTGCTGGTTGAGCCTCCAAAGAATAAGAGTTAAAATGTTATGTAAATGATATTCATAAATCAAAAGTCCTTAGGGTGTACATAATACAAACTACTTATTAACCAAGAGTGAGGTCTTTTCCTGGAAAATCTCAAACTGATGTGTTACCATTATATTGGCAAGGTCAATACAGCAAGGCCAAGGTTTGGGATTTTCTTGTTTTCCCATTTTTCCCATGGGAATGTGGAATAGTGGTTGGCATAGGTGACCTAATAAAACATGAGTAGAATACGTGTAGTCTGAATCAAGCTACAGCACCTGATTTCCAGTGCCATGCCAGGTTTTGTCACACACTGTACCTATCAATGGATTTCCCATCGTACCTTTCCTCTAAGGTGTATTTTCTGTGTGCTCCAAGTAAATGGTATTCTGTTCATTCTAATTTTTCTGCTTATTTTTCCACTGGAAGCGGAGTGAATAGTTATATTCCAGTCATTCTCAAAACAACAGTGGTTGCAAAAAGAGGTCATGATTACTGTCTGTCCTAAATTACATGTATATTATCCTTATATTAACTCCCAAAAGAATGCTCCTAGATTGTATTTCTTTTATCTTTGTAATCAATAATCGTTAGGAGGAATTGTGCCACTGGTGAGCTTGCTGGATTCTGAACTTGAACATGTGCTAGTGAACTGCGTCAATGCACTGAGGGTATTGTGTGATGGTAACCATGACAACCAGACAGCTGTTGCTAAGAGTGGGGCAATTGCCACTTTAACAGAACTTCTGAGTAAGTAAACTGACCAATATTATGTAAGACTGAATACTTACGTGTACTTTTTCAGTTTACATACATGTAACACAACTGACATGAGTACATTCATGAACATTGTTCAATTCTCAAAATACATGTAATGTATATAAGGAACATTCTAAGCCCCTAGCCCTTTTTGATTTATTTAAGTCCATTGCCTCATCATATTTTTTCAGGAGGATCCTTTTTAGTATCACATATTACATGCATACACAGTAACTTACTGCTCTTTTCAGGTGCTAAATCAAAGAATCTTCAAGCCAATACTGCAGCTTGCCTCAGTTCTTTGGCCAAAGATCATCGTGAGAACCAAGACCTGATTGTGGTGAAAGGAGCTGTCAACCCCCTGGTTGCATTAGCAAAGAGCACCAAGACACTGTGCCAAGTGAAGGCTGCAAGCGCATTGGAATCCCTCGCAACCAACAACCCAGAGGCACAGAAAGAGATTGATGTAGCTGATGCTCAAAGGCCACTCATAAGATTGTTGAAAATGTGGGCAATTGAAGTCAAGGAACAGGGTTGGTGAAAAATATTAATTAATGCTCCCGCAAAAGTCATGTACTTTTACATGTTCATGTAATGAGATTATGGCAAAGTTAAGTTTGGGTTAGATAACTATAAGGAAAACTTGCAATTTTATTAGCTAAGTTGATATTTTCTTTTTGGTAGACTGAATGGGCTTCCTGTGCAAGGGAAATTGCAAACCTTACCACTGAAACCAACTAACCAGTATCAAACTCCCTTTTCTGATTTCGGTTTTGTTCAACTGGCCAATTAGTGAGCTGTGCTAAAACAAAATTATACAAGGCTTGTTGCCAGGTTTGATTGACATCCAATCAGTAAACGCCCCAATTAAGTTTGCTGTCAGATAATAACAGCCGTGCGTTACGTTCTGTAAGCCGTTCTTCTCGCTGAAGCCATTTTGTGCGCGTTATCGCGCTTCACTCACTTAGCTGCCCCCAACCCCCATTCCTTATAGAAGAAGAAAGTATTTAGTCTCACTGCAGTAACACAGTCCTAAGTTAAAAAACTCCATTAGTTTTGGGTTTTCCCTGATTTAATGACATCTTTTAGCATTTCACAGCGGAACAAAATAGCATGACCGAGCTCCTTTAAAGCAAATCATCTCCTCCTCAAAAAATATTTTCAGCGATTGTGCGAACGGAATTTTTCTTTTTCATTTACAGGAGCCAGTGCTCTTTGGGCCCTAGCAGGTGCAACTCGTCATCAGCAACAGCGGATTGCGAGCATGATCGGGATAAACATCCTGGTTGACATGCTTATGCTTAAGTCCGAGACTCTGCAGTACATTGCTGGAATGGCAATCATTGCTTTGACCACAGAGAACATTGCAAATCAGAAAAAGATTGTCGCCGGGGGAGGGGTGCAGCCTCTTGTTCGACTGCTAAGGTCACCGAAAACTTCTGAAAAGGTTTGAAAAACAGCGCGTTGATTTTGGGACTATTCTGCTGGTTCTTATTCGGGTTGAGTTATAAGAAAATCAGTGAAATAAGGTTAACTCTTTACGTCCTATAATAGTGACTACCATCTACACTGTAACTTCTCGTTACCATATCAACAGTTTGTCAGTAATATAGGGAATGAGAAAACAGGAAATGATCACTAGGGATTAGTTAACATTTATACAAATTCCCCCAACATGCAACATGTGAAATAAGTGAGACCTGTCGGGAGAAAACACTTGTTGATGTTGGGAATTAAAATTTAAACTACACTGTACTAAAATAATCGAAATTGACTCCAAGGCTGGGCTCTACGAAAAGTAGTTGGGCGCCCAAAATTTCTAAACCCTTGAAATCCAGGGTGCCTGGCATAATTGTAAGTTTGGTGCAAAAGTAACATTTCCTGGTCGCCCAAAGGCAAAAGTTACGTTACTAAGGGCGACCGAGCGCCGCAAGAGCACAGCCCTGTATTTAATTAGGACTCGAAGTGTCATGTGCTTTCGTTCGAATTTTATTTTAAACTGTTTTTTTCAATATAGGGTTTGTTAATAATGAGAGATTTTCCCATTGTTATTTCTTTTTCATTCCGAAAACGGAAAAGGTCCCCAAAAGACGATTATTGTCTATTTCGAGCATTCCTCTTGCGGATATAGTCCCAAAAAATGCGCCTTAACTGGCCGCTTAATCTCATTAAGGATTTTCGTTTAGTTCTGAAGTACATGTATACATGTAATAAGCGAACCCGTAATATAGAATATTAATATAGAATCATGTTTAGATGTTTAGCCTAGTTGAAATTAGAAAATTACCTCAGTCGTTGCTGAATCAAAATTTGTACTTAATTTTCCAGTCGGGAAAATCAAAACCCAAAAACTGGGTTCCATCTGCAGGTACCGGAGTTCGAATGACGTAAAACAAAGAAACAAAAGACAACACAAAGAACGCCAAATAAAGACTAATCCCAAGTGAACAAAATTCAATGCTTTTCCGGTACCTGCGGGAAGACCCTAAAAATGTCGCATATGCTGCGCATGTATTTAATTAAGGTTTTCATAGGCTAGCTACGGAGCCATCTATTCTGCAAAAGAAATTCGGTCAGACTGGGTCGTTTTAAGCAAGTCTGTTTGTAGGCTCGGCAATTTTCTTTGCCGGCTCAACGGGGCAGATAGTCGAAAAATTGGAGCGTCCTTGTGTGGCCACAACACAGAGGATGATGTATCTGCCGTGACAGCGTTCATGCTTGTCTCCTTATGTTCAGGTGCTGTTGATGGTGATTCGTGTTCTTGGTATCCTGTGCGTTGGTGTTGCTCATCAGTCAAACAAATCCACTCAGGTTGAGATCACAAATGCGGAAGCACTCATCACGCTCGTTCAACTCCTTCGTACGTCCAGACTGCCGCTCATCCAGGTTGGTTGGTTTGTGTAACAGGGGTAGTATTAACAAAGGTTGATGTGAGATTAATTAACTAAAACGTATTTACTTTAGATCAGTAGAAAGGTTAAAAAGGTAGTCCAATTGCCTTAAGAATAACTGTCTTTAATTCCAGAACGGTCTCTGTACTATTGAAATCGCAAAATTCTGTAATGATTCACGTTCAAAGAAGCTACTAAGTCATTCTACGTTTTTCAGTGATATTATATGAAGCAGATATAGCAAAGACAACTTGACGTCAGTTATAACGGTGCGCGCAGATCTCACGCAAAACTGACTTGACCAATGGTAGAATGGCAATTTAAGCACCGGAAGTCGCGCTCAGTCCTTTTCGTGTTCTTATTTGACGTTGCATTGTCGTTTTTAATGAACCACTCTTTAGGGAAATACAGTTGTATAGTCAGTACTCCTGGCAAAGCGGACAAAGAGTCATTTAAGTTAATCACTGTTAACCTTTTATTCATTTAGGTGGAAGTCGCCATAACTATGGGAAAAATTGTTCTTAATAACCCGCAAACCCAGAAGCTCCTAGTAGAACAGACCAAATTCCGCGTGGTTGAACTTCTCCACCACCTGGCCAGTAGGGAGGAGACCGTCCGACACAAGGCTGGAATGGCTCTGGCGACATTCGCATACAACAACACTTCCCAGCAATACGCTATCAAAAACGCTGGCGGTATTTCACTGGGCTCGTTTGAGGAGTTTCTTGGATCTAAGAACGAGTTGTACCAGGCCCACGCGGCTTTTCAGATCATTATCTTGGCACGCGTGATTGACAGCGATCAGGTTAAATTGACTGCACGTGGCGTGGAGTTACTGGTGCGCCTGCTCAGTTCTGAAGAGCACAGGACACAGATCCTTGCGGCTAGTTTAACGGCGAGCCTCGGTCATACGCGCGCTGGTGTTCCTGCGGCACTTATCACTGCAGGTATGCGGTAACTCCCAATTTTAGAAGGTCGATATTTCGCGACATTTATTTTGGACGATTTAAGATGTAATCAAGCAAAAAAAGAAAACTAATGGTTTCAAAATTTTCTTTTCAAAAGTATGAAAATGGAGTAAATATAACATTTAATTTTCGATAACATGGGATGTTCAAATTAAATCAAATTTATTTAAAGCACATTTACCTAAAAAGTAACCAAAGATACACCAACCCGCAAATAGCAAAGGCTAATCTAGGCGGGAAGTGTAATTGATTAGTTAAAATAACTCACAGAAAAATTTAATATTTACAAGAGGGAAATAATTTAAAGATATACCAGTATTTATTGTATAATAGGTTAATTAAAAATAATGACTGTCCAAATTAAAATTAAAATTGTTTCATTCTAGCTAATCATACCACATTTGAAGTTTTTAATCTGAGTGTTGACGTCAGCAGAAAGAAGTTTTACTAATCTGGTCTGAAGGATGTTTAAGTTTTTGCACGAAAAGATTCCGGTAATTTATTCCAGATTTTACAACCTGTTCTAGAAAATGGGTGGCTCAGTTGTGTCAGCTTTTAACATTTTATATGAAATTTAACGTGGACGCAGACCTGGTTCTATACGAGTGCACAGAGTCTACTCGATCAAAAATATTTAATAGGTTCAGGGGAGCACTTTGGTTATTGATATCGTATATAAGAGTGGCTAAAGATTTAAAATAAAGCATCCTTACTGGAGGAATATTGGAACATACGGTCAATGGGATGACATGCTCTCTGGGAACGCCATGTTTCTTGCTGGCTCAACATGGTGTTAATAAATCAAGAGAAAGAACACCCGTCTCTTTCTTTCCATTTCTGTTTAGGTTCAGTGGAGTCGCTCCTCTCTAATTTGTCGTCACCCAACGAAGAAGTTAGAAGCAGCGCCGCTGTTGCCCTGGGCTACTTGTCTTTTGACCGAACCGCTTCTCGGTTGATGTTGCAGGTGTGTAGAAACACGCCGGGGCTGCTGGAATCTCTTGTCAGTAACCTTGGCAACGGGAAAATATCCATGGAATTTATGGATGAATGGAGACAAACCAAGATGGTTGGACTGCCTTCTGCAAGGTAAATCATCTATCGTCTTTCTTAGAGCACCAACATTAAATGACATAAATGCAAGGGACTATTGCAGTTTGTATTGTTGGTTATTGCTGCTGTACCAAACGCGAAACGTCTGTCGGAAAACCTCTCCCGAGTTTCTGGGGTAAATTTAAGAACCCCGGGCTTGAGTGTGCTTGGGAGGTTTAACCCTTTCATTTCCAGGAGTGACCAATAAGTAATATCTCCGTGCAAAATCATTTCATTGTCATGCCGACAGGTGTTGAGAATAAAGAAAAAAATCAACTAGGGGATATTGTTCGATTTAACACCAAATTCTCAGAACTAACATTATAAGCAAAGTATGGCAGACAGTAAGGAGAATTAATGTAATTGAAATAATTAATTGTGGGAGTGAAAGGATTAAGGGATAACAACCAAGTAACAAGGTAATCGATGCGTTATTGTGAACTTAAACATACGTTTCCTCTTCTTTGTTTAAACAGTCTTACAATTCATGGAGGACCTCCTGTTCCTCAAAGACTTCCACCTGAAGAACGTAAGTTTGCACTCCTTAATAGACCTTTTTACCGATACGGCGGCCATCTTGAATTCTATTGTTTTGACCGAGAAATTATGGGCTGCCGAGGGGGCAATCGCTGCAAAATGTATGGTATACACAGCTTTCAGGATAAATATTTACTGCTTGTCTCTCATATTCCAAAACAAATATTACAAGCGTTACATCTTTCTGTCACGGTATTTGGCAGTGGTTTCTATGGTTAGTGAAAAATTATTGTTAAAAGTTATAACGCCACAGTGTTCTTTATAATTATTTCTCATCTGCCCCCTGGGTATCCCATAATTTCCTCGGAATTCAAGATGGCCGCCGTATCAGTAAAAAGGTCTATTCAACCTGCTGCTGCTGCTTGAAAATCGTTCAGGAAAGATGTGAAAATAAAATTCACTTCAATGTGCGGAGACGTTGTTTTGTCGGTTCAAAAATAGCTTGTTCGTTTTTGTAGCTCTCGCAATGGTAGTTGGCAGTGTTATCCTAGGGATAGAAGACTACTGCGGGTATGTCTGCGGAAGCGACAGAACTAAAAAAAGAGCTGTTTTGTTTCAACGTTCCGTTTTGAATCCTGCTGAGGGAGGGAGTGGGGCGGGGGGAGTGACGTGAAAAACTTCAGTGGTTTCATGTATCAACGAGGGTTGATTAAAAAGATCTCAAAGATGAAAAAATAGCCGATTACAATGTGACTTCTCTGTGGTTTACGTCTTCCCTAAATGCAATGCCATGATTTCCAACAATTTCTGGTTTCTCGCGCGCGCTCAAGATGGCGGGCCGGTGCTGTACACATAAGCTTCACTTGCAGTAACTATGCGAAGACACTCCGTGACGTCACTTTAAAAGTGACATCATGGGGTCGTCACTAATGTGTGGCAAATCACTTTTGCTCTACAGGGCCGAGTTGCTTGAAGCATGGTTAGCGCTGACCATAGGTTAAGTTGTATTAAAATCTATAGGTTGTCATGGTATTTAACCCTGGGTTACCACGCTTCAAGCAACTCGGCCCAGGTCTTTCACCTTTTCCCGGCAATGTCTCTTGATGTTCGCTTCCTTAATTTGGATGTTACTGTCTTTTAAAAGGTCAAAGGCTTGCTTCTTTCATTCAACAGCGATAGCTCTATCTACAGACATAGTTCATTGGAATTAGTTTATACCAACTGCAAGAAAGTTAATGCCTCCACACTGAAACGGCACTAGCACACACCTTCATTTTACAATTGATCCCACCCGCACCTCAACATGTTCAACATGGTTTGGAATATTAGTTTTTAACCTTTGTTTTATATTGTATTCGTCCAAGCTTGTTGCAATGTTCTTTTGTTCTCGCGATTTCGCCGTCGGTTATATTTTCGATCAAAGCTTCTACTTCCCACAGTCCCTTTAGGCGCATGTCTTGCAGGCTAGGTTAGTACGAAAATGAGTGGACCCAGCAGTCATTGTAAAAGCATGCTTTGCTTGCATTAAACCGACAACACTTTCTTTTCAGGGAAACGCCGTCCCCGTACCACTCAGAGCGTGCCCTCGTTCCGACCGTTTCGCCAGCACGACGCAAAAAGAGTCGCCTCAGCGCCAATTGCTGTGAACAGCTATCGTAATCAAGTGAAAGCGGGGATCATTCGAGCCATGTTACCGCGCTCGGATTCGACTCATATGAGAAGCGCATTTGGAGCCGCAGAGACCTGGAAATCGAAATTGCTCCCGTCACGTCCTCCAGTAGAAAAGAGACTGTCCAGTAAGAACTCGTGACCACATCAATGGTCTCGCTAACTTTCTGGAATGCCGCGGGAAACTTCCCTAAAGTCGTATTAAAATGTTGAGAATATAATATGCTGCGGAAGCGGGGTATCTTTTTGCTCGACGGCTTGGGGAACGAGCGTAAACGTACAGGTGTTCATTGTCTTCAGTTGCCAAGAGAAGCGCTGGCTTGCAAGAATAAAAACTACCTGCTTTCAGTTGTTTCACGTGACAATCACATCTCGTAATCATTTTCGCTGCAGGGATGTACCAGGGCCTTGGAGCAACACTCGTTTGAAAAAGTTCTTACACGTGTAAGTCCCATCGATGAAAATTGATTACGTAATTGTCGCTCGTGAAAAAGTGGTCAAACTATAAGGCATAATTCTCGCCCATGATCACGATACCAGGATTTGGTAGAAAATTGTAAAAGAAATGTGGGAAAATGTCAATGTTTAAGAACCTGCCGGACAGTGATGTAGACTAGGAACACATTCATGGGAAGAAATAAAAATGGCTCTGTCAACTTGATCTGTATTCTCGAGGGCAACCAATGCATCAAGAAAGATGCATTGCGAACACTATGGTATTCTATTCAGTCCTGTAGAATTTGGGTATTGTTTGGTTTTGCGGTAAGCAAAATGCCTTTTGTTTAAATGCTGCAGTTCGTCAAATCAAACCGAGCACAAGTCCCTAACCATCCCAAGACAGTTCAACTATGAAATACCAAATTTCGATTTGAAAGTAGTGACATGAATTTCTTCATGGATTGACTTATTAAAGGCTTTGTTGACTAACGTGTGAGTTAGTTCGCAGCAAACATTGTCTACGTTGCATGAATAAAAAATGGTAGATGTTTCATAAAGTGGACCTGGCTATCAGTTAATGGAGCAACAAATCGAAAGAGGCGTGATGCAAATCGAGTGGAACTGCTTTCTGCCCGCCGTAAAGGAGGTAAAAGCGTGTGTAAATGACGCCACTTCGGCCATGTTGGAGGAACAAAGCAAAGGAGCAATGGCCATGTTGGAGTAAACCAGTGTTCTGAGCATTGAACTCTATTTTTATGCCAAATCTATCGTTTCGTTTCAACAAATCAATATGGCCCCTGACACGTGAGCGAACACCCTCTGTTGTAGCCCATGGAGTGTCTGCCTCCGCTTGCAGGAAAGCGAGTTTTAATGGAGAAATCACCGGGGACATGCCTTGATGTCCGTTTCTGCTTAGTGAGTTGAGATTGTTCTATTTGTCATGGTTTAATCTACAGAACTACCTTTTACATGACAGGATGACAGGTTCGCTCACCGGATGAGGAATTTGTCTTGGTTCGCCAAGAATTGATGCAATTTCTACGCAAATAGCCTAGAAAATAGCACATTTTATTTACTCACATCAAATTCGTTCTCTTAATTAACAAACTTAGATAAGAAATCACGTTTCACGGAAATCTTGGAAATAGTCGGCTAAATAACCCCGTTTAAGGAGAACTTAGAAACATCAGAACATTAGACAATCCTTGGCTAACCGCGTTATTTCTCTACTACCCTCGCTAAATAGAATTCTTTATCACATTTTCTAAACTTGTCCGTCACTGCTTTGAAAATCAGGATTTGCAGTACTGATTTTCGGCCATTTTTTCTTTCTGTCCTTAGCTTTGAAGCCGTATACCAGCATTCTATTCGAGCTGATGTTGTTCTTTACCAAAGTATAGAATTACCATTGTTTTTGTATAAAGTAATAAGGAATAGTAAAAAAACTCTCTTCAAACTATATTTTGGTTTTGGCCTCGAAACTAATTGTTCGAAGCAGCGATAAAAAAGCGATGTTCTCGCACTACAACGTGTGAAAACTACCTCGCAACAATTTTTTGCACAGCCAGGTTACCTCGAACCCAATAATATAGTTTGCTAGGTGCCTTAGCCTTTTCACCAGCAAAACGTTTAAACTCGAACAACGCGGAACTGAGGGGAGCAACATTTAATTTGAAAAAAAAAAAAAAAAAAACAGCACCTTGGGAAAGTAAGCTTTGAAAGTTATGGTACCCAGGCACCACTTTTAAAGGTGTATTCTGGGAGTGAAAAGGTAAACGGGAATCTCATAGCTTACGCCCCGGCAATTTGTGCGTCGCATTGGAGCCGAGTCAAACGTAATTCAATTCGATGCCGTCACAACGAATGGATCAAGGAGAAGACAGTGAACATTGGGAGGTAAGACCTAAACTCAAATACAGTGCAGAACAAATTCTTATCCGTGACTAGAATTCTCTCTGAGGCGACTGAAACGCTAAAAGCGAACTATTTACTTTTAAAATTCTTAAATAAAACGTCCTTTTTTAAAACCTAAAATTATTTTCTATGCATTTTCTTGCTGCTAGTATGTCCCAACTTAATAACGAATTGTTTCATCCCCCCACCCGCACATAACTGCAAAGCTAAATGCTAATTGTTCGTTTCAATACTCCTGTGTCGACAATTGCTTCCCGGATACAAATCTGTGAACATGACATAATGTGAGCAGCCGCTGTACAAACAACCGCAGTTTCTATGATGCCTCATCATGTTTAAATGAGCTAAGACGTCTGGGATCGTTCAGGTGAACCAACCAATGGTGTCTATTGAGTTGGCTATCGTGTTGAACAAATAAAATGTAAAAAGGTTCTCCACTTGAGCTCTAACCTACAAAGCTGTTTTTCGCCATTTCTCCAGGCCTACTTAAAACGGTATCAGATATCCTCGCGGACCCAAGTGACATGCCAGTTCAGTGTCATCTTAGCCTTTAACGTTGTCTCTGAAATACGTGCCGCAATTCATCAACCTCAACGTTTTCGTTCGGTGCATACAAACGGCTCAATAATGCAGCTTTACATGCGACGGAGCTGAAGAGAGGACAATGTCTGATTTCGTTTTGTCACATGACCGATTCGTGGTGGCTTGCACTTCCAGAGCGCGTTGCGCTACCAGATTTCGATTGCGAGGATGGCATAGTTCCTGAAGTCTTGTCAAAATTGATATACAAATGGTCCTCATACATCCTCATATCGATATATTCCTGGAGACAAGTAAACATCACCGTAAACTCACTTGCGAAAATGATTGGCACATATCAACAATTACTATGTGCTCGTCAGTCGAGGACAACACCCTTTGTGGAAGCTAAATCGTGGCTGACGAACCGTCAAAATTGACGTATAGAGAGTCTTCGTAAGTCCTCATGTCTACGTATTCCTAGGAAGTGATTAGAAGGGAATATGAATGGAACGTATGAATGAATGAATGAGGGGTCCCTAAGTACAACTATCCACACGTAATGCGGGGTGCCACTCTGAGCAGACGCATGCGGAAACGCTTTAAAACGCATTGATTGGTTTGCGGCAGATAAATGGCCAACCCTATGGTAAATACAACTTGTTCAAAACAGGAACACTTAGCATGACTGCCAACTTTTACGCAATGAGGGATTTACGAAATGACGTACATTAAATGCATTATGGACGGACGGATGGTAGACGAACGGAGAGAGGGAAGAAGGGAGGGAGGGGAGGGGAGGGGGAGGAAGAAGGGAGGGAGAGGAAAGGAGGAGGGGAGTGGGGGGGGGGGAGGAAGAAGAGAGGGTGGAGGAAGAAGGGAGGGAGGGGAGTGAGGGGGAAGAAGAAGGGAGGACGGGGAGTGAGGGGGAGGAAGAAGTCGAAGGGGACCGCTACGAAGCTCTCGGGACGTCTCACAGGATTGGTTGAGAAAACAATAAACACACTGTAAACAAACAAAAAACACAATGGACCCTATCCCTGAAACAATAGAGCTTCGTGCGATGTAAGGCGAATGAAATTAGAGGTTCCAAAGAGCTTCGTGACAGCAGGTGGAAGAATGGACGGATGGAGGAATTGATAAGATAGATATTTTTTTCACCAAAAGAAAAAAATAGGTCCGCAATGCGTACACGTGTGGCTTACTAGACCACGTGACAGGCGCTCGACTCTCGTGGACAAATGAATAAATTCGATAATGCCATAATGTAGCCACACACACACACACACAAATAAATTCACATTATTCCTTATATCAGTAACAGAGATAATGAAGGGGGAGGGTACTCACTCTTTCATCACTGAACAATTTTGTGAGGTGCTGAGACAGCTCTGTAAACGTTGGCCTTCTCTGAGGGGCCACTTGCCAACAGTCCATCATGAGAACGTACCTACGGTAATAGGAAACGCAAAAACTGTTTGCTCCAGTTAAAGTAAAACGTTTCTATCGTTAAATTTGTCAAGCGGGGTGGATCCTAAGGGGCTCATCTCTGAAAATTACACCGTTTAAAGACGGGAGGCAATAACCTAATCGTATAAAAAATCGTCATGAAGGAGATTGTTAATTTGTGGGATTTCTGAGATGCCTTACTTCTTTATCTTTTGCTCCTAGTCTAAGAATAGCCTTGCACAAAGAACTTCGCAGTTGGTAAAGATGATTCGCCCGGACACGAAAACTTGTCAATCTAAAAGCCCAGTGGTCATTGTGGTGGAAACGTTTGCATGACGGGAATATTGCCTTACATTTTAAGGTTTACTTACAGTTCTTCTGAGCAGTGCTTAGGCTTGTCCATTCGGTAGCAGTCTTGAAGAAAGTTGATCACTTCTTGGGAATTCATGCCAGGATAAGGAGACGCGCCTAATGGAAAAATTGGCTGGTTGTTAATCATCTTAAGATGGAAACTGAAAACTATAAATCCTCTTGTACAAGAATACTAGTTTTGCCTCATTGGGTCAGTTCCTTATATGCGCATTAGAAATCTTACCTAAAGTGACGATTTCCCAGAGAACGACACCAAATGACCACCTAAATATGAGGGAAAAGACAGATTATTAAATCACATATAGCTAAGAAATATCTTTTTCACCTCATGCCACTTCTCGTGATCTTATCTCGCATTATTTAAACTCACCTTGCCTGATCTTATTATGTGATATATTTTACCTTATGAGCTTTCGGTTATTTTATCTCATCTCATCAACCTTATCTTCCCTTAAGCCCTTAACTTACCATATTTCATCTAATCTTATCTCAGCTTATCTCGATTCATCTTATCTTATGTTATCCTATCCTACCCTATATTGTCTCATCTTATCTTATCTTATTTTATCTTAAACAATATTTCAAACACACAACTTACACATCACTTTTCGTTGTGGAGACTCCATCTAACAGAGATTCGATCGCCATCCACTTGATTGGGAATCGACCTCCCTATGAAAACAGATACACCAGAGTGAAAAAAAAAAACAGCACCAAGAGGGCCCCATGACACATATGTGACACTTGTTAATAAAATAAAAAAAACTAATAATTTTTTTCTATATTTCCTTCGTTCATTCGAAGATTGGTTTGTAGACCATGGTTAACTCGATGACCCTTTTTTTAAAAACACTTGTTTTTTTTACTTTTGTTCATAAGTTTATGGTTGCCATTGTCCATTCCTTGTTGCGCGGGCCATTAATTCCTTTTTCCGTTGATTTACTTGTTCATATTATTATTTTTCTGCTCTGTTTCAATGCATGTACCGCGAGAGTTTGAACAGACGCACCTGTGTTTTTCTTGTGTAGTGGTCTTCTACATAAATATCCCTGGCGAAGCCAAAATCGGCAACTTTGCAAACTTTATTCTCGTCGATCAAAACGTTTCTAGCCGCAAGATCTCGGTGAACAACCTTCATACCGGCCAGGTGAGCCATGCCTCTCGCGGTCTGAATCGCAAATGACAGCAGGTCTCTGGAACCGAGCTTTTCAACGGGTACTTTGTATAATTCTTCATAGTATTTGTCTTCCACACCGCGGCAATGGCGAAGGTAGCTCTGAAGGTCACCGAACGCACAGAATTCCACAATCACCATCAGCGGCTCTGTGTTTTTGAGAAAACTAGATTATTTGAATTGTAGGGCAATTTTGCTTTGAGCTTTTAAACCTAACTGTTCGGGAAGGGAAAGTGACGCAAGTTTTTGCATTCCAAAGAAACGTTCTCCGGTCGTTATCTTATCTTGCCCGTCTTTCTAGCAAAATGTACCATTTAACTATGGGAAAGACAATATTGCAGGCTAACAAGCCTACAGAACTATGGGAAAAGGGCGACCTCAAGACACATAAAAAATAGTAAGGATTAAAGAGCTCGTGGTGATGACTCTGCAGAGACAGCGACTGCCGGTACCAGGTAACAAGACGGCATGGAGAAAGGAACAATTAACTAGGTTGGGAACGCTGATGACGATGACGACGATGATGATGATGATGATGATGATGTGGATGTGGATGATGACTATGGTGATAGTTTTGGTGATGATGAGGATGATGATAATGGTGATGATGATGAGGTTGGAGATGACGATGAAAAGAAAACTGACCTTGTCTTGTACAACAGCCCAAAAGTCCGATAACATTAGGATGAGGATCAATCAGCTTAAGCAACTCCAACTCCGCGAGTAAGTCTCTTCTGGCAGTTTCACTGTCGCATTCTGATCACGAAATTAGGACATGAAGTCAGGAAATTACAAAAGAAGACTTAACTATTATAACTGAGGCTACCAAGAACAGATGAATCTCGCAGGATATAAAAAAAGAAGGCTAAAAATGGCCATACTATTAATACCGCCTAAACTCTGTAGTTAACGCCGCACACGTAGTTTGTAATTGTAAGGCTTGCAAGTGGGTTCATTGTCTGGGGTCGCGTTTGACTAGAATGATATCATTTGTTACGGTTGTATGGCGCTCAATCAAAAGACACTCAAACATAACTTCATTTTGAATACTAACTTAATGTAGTCTATTCTAAACCAGTAGATGGCGTTTTACGCGTGCTCTTATTGGCTACTCAAAACTCGGACAGCCAGTGCTATTCACTTCCAAGCAACTCGCGAAAATCGCAACTGTTGAGCAGACAGGAAAAAATGAGTTCAGAATCATCATTTGTGAGCTCTGTTACCTCACTGTTTTAGTATATACTAAAACTTTCGCGGCTTGGTTAATATCCACCATTAGCATATACTAGAACAGTGGATAGCGTTGAACGCGCGCGCTGATTGGCTACTCAAACTCCGGATATCCTGTGCTATTCACCTCCGAGCAATTCGCGCAGAATTTGCGCCTGAAAATGTTGTGATCTTTGCAGGAATAAATGACTTAAAATAATCTTTTTGTGTTATATTATCTCACTGTTTTAGTATATACTAAAACAACTATTCACCTCAGTGTTGGTGGCTAGTGGTGGATATTTACCTCGCCGCTTCGCGGCGTGGTAAATATCCACCACTAGCCACCTCCACTTCGGTGAATAATTGTTAATTATTCGCCAGTTTCGTTCTCCTTTTCGCCAAGGCGTGAAACATGTTGAAGTTTTCAGTGCCTTACCTTTCACTATCTTTACCGCCACATACATTTTCCCCACACATCCCTTGATACCTTGCGCTTGTCCTTTCATTACTAATCCGAATGCGCCAGAGCCTAAAATAACTTGCAAGTCTACTCTATTGCGCGGGAATTCCCAGGGACTGTTAGTTAACAAGCTGGCCCCTGCTCCCTGGGGCATCTCTGGCTGTTGTGGGAGAGGGATGTTGGGGACCTGATGATGACTGGTTAACAACTGCAAAGTAAGATCAATAACAAATGTTTCAATTGAAGGACATAAAATGAGTGTGGATAAAAAATGGATTTGACAAATAGAAACGTTGTGTCTCACAGAAATTTGAAAACACCGGAGGAGACTTAGGGGAACAAGAATCTGCGACAGGAGCGATCGAGAAGTTTTCTTAGTTATTTAACCCTCGGAAGTTCAAGTAAAGGAGGGGAAAGGGAGAAGAGGTGAACGTGTTCAATAAAAACGTAAACAGTTTCTGAAACATCAACGTTCCAAGCAAAAAGCTTCTCAAGTTATTTTCAAAAAAAATAGGACAGGGGATAGGGGGTTAAGTTTATTCTCCTATTACTATTTCCGTTATTGAAAACCCGATTGTAAGAAGAATTGTTCTCTCTAAAAATGCTGACTTGATGTTAATTAAGTTCTCCCACGAACGATCTGATGCATTTCGAGTTTTCAAGTCTCCCAAAATGTGATGTTGTCTTACCGAAGCCATTTCAGCTTGCTCTTGTTGACTGGTTGGTCTGCTGTTCACCGGGGTGCTCGCTGGTGTGCTATTCTTGTGGATTTTTCTGACAAAGCAGATCACGCCGATGATGCCGATTAATATCACAACAAATGCACCGCCGACGCCCGCGATCAACAAGGTCATGTTACGTGTTAGTCCCATGAAACCTTTCGATGTCTGGGCACTAAGGCTGGATTCTAAAAGGGAGAGACGTGACATAAATAACATTTTCGGGACGTTTGCGGCGATCTTTTTGCACCTAAAACAAATACCAACAGGACAGGACCCAAAACTAGCGTAGCACTGTTGTTGTAAGATAAAAGAAAACGCTCACGAGGATTACATAAAAACTGCTTTTCGTGAATAAAGATATATAAAACCAAGTTAGAACAAGAAGTTAGAAACTTTGGCGACTTTTGCTGGTATGTAAAATTGTTATGACTGTACTTGCCCGCTACCAGCCAAAATAAGACCAGTCGTCACTGCATTCGAATTGCTAAGAAAAAGCCAGCGACAGTAAGTGTTCGGGTAAGCTGCAAAGAGACTTCGTAAATTCGTAACTAATTTCTTCATTTGCACTTTGTTTTACTACAAAACGCAAAGATCTGATGCCAACGGGGTTCGTACGATTATTATCTGCCGTGACGACATTCAAAAGAGTTGAAAGCGTTAGCCTCTGAGCAAAACTCCTCACAAACCTGATTTACCGGTCTTAGCCAGGTAAGTGGTACTGGCTGGACTGGTTCCCAGGCTGTTTGTTGCAAAGATTCGGAACTTGTAGTTGGTGTTGGGCTTGAGATCCATAATGGTGTATTTGATTTTGTTTGGTGGTTTTATCTGAATTTCTTGCCAGCTCATCTCAGAGCCTTCCGTGTATTCCTTGTATTGCAACTTTAAAGCGTTTAATTTCAGTCCTCCGTCATCTCCAAATTTCCACGTGACTACAGCATTTGTTACGCTGGTCTCCACGTCAACAATGGTTGGGCTTTCTGGGCGAGCTGGGAACAAAGAAAAAGTAGCTTAGTCAGAAGAATCTCATGGACACGTTACTATGTAGACTGCGAGCAGTCCCTATTTCTTTCGATCGTCGATCTTGTGAGCGAGCGAGCGGAAATTGGGACGAACGGAAGTCAGCGAATGCGAATTGCGGGCGAGCGGACTTCCGCTCGCCCCAATTTCCGCTCGGTTGCTCTAGATCGACAAGGGATTGCTCGCAGTCTAATTACCGTACAAAAATACACTCACAAACTACCCTTTGCGTCTGTTTGCAAAACTAGTGGCTCCCTTGCTCTACGCGAAAGCGGATGCAGGATTTAGACTTAGCAACAGGCGTTTGTTTATAATTGAGGTCTCAAAGAGCCGCTTTGATCGACAGGTGTCTCTGAATTCTCCACTTCAGTCAAACTGGTTTACTGTTGACAAATAACAAAACAGCTATCTTTTTCAAGGACTGCTTCAAGTCTACTCAATTATATCACCTTCCGAAAGAACTTGCTAAGAAAATTTTCACGACCTTTCCTCTCTAAAAATGTCACAGTCAGGAAACGACTAATGCCCTAAAGCAGATCTCACAACTGTACATTAATGAGTTTCCTTTTTTTATTTGAATCTTGGTTTGCAAGTACTTTCCTTACAACAATAGCAGCATTTTGTTCCCACTAGCCTTGTTTTAAAAGAAGGTTTGTATGACCCAAGGTTCCTTTTATGCGCTTTTTATCGTTGCCATTGTTTGTCACGCTCTAAAGAGTAACGCCAAATTCTGAGGAAGAATATGTTATCAGAAACTTTAAAAACCAAAACTCACTTTTTCCTGTTAGTGTAATTTCCGTACTGTCCTTTCCTAACGCATTCTTCACCTCACATATGTAGACCCTCCAGGATTTTGTGGTAACTTTCTCAATTCTAAGCGTACTTCGACTGGTTGCGTTACCGTGTACCGTTGTCACGCTATATCCATTAATTTCCTCGCCCCTGCTGATACGGACAGTGGTGTTTTCGACGTCCCTCCAATTCCACGTGAATTCTGGTTCCGGATTCCCATTAGAATCACACATTAGGTTCGCCGTCTCCCCTACGTTGGCGTGGAATTTTCTTTTCCCGAATGTTTTGGGAGGTTCTACATCATAATAAAAGTAACAACATTAGAGAAACGTGTATACGGTGCGCATGTGCAGTGAAACCTCGCCATACGACCATCCCCATTCTCGTCCTCAGAGCTCACGATCCTTCTGGCCTGCGGCAGAAATCGAGAGCTCCGGCCAGTTCCGAAATATGCGCAGTCGCAGTGAAGGTGCATTTTTGTAACCGTTGGCAACCACTATTGTTTCAAACTTCTGAGTTTGCGCAGAAGAGCCGGAAGTCCGTGATTCACGGACTTGCGGTTTGGAACCAACCAGAGCTCTCGATCTCTGCCGCAGGCCAGAAGGAACGTAGGCTCTGGGAACGAGAATGGACCACCCCGTTAATACGACCACCTCATCTTTACGACCACTTTTTTTGTGTGGGCTTATGCAGATCGGGCCACAAAAAAAGTGGTCGTAATGACTAGGTGGTCGTATTAACGGGGTGGTCGTATGACGGGGTTTCACTGTACGACCAAATTTTCTTTGCCAGACGGTGGTCGTATTAATGGGGTTCTACTGTACAATTTTACTCTGTGAGGAAAAACGTGGGCTAACCTTAGCTCCATCATTTTCTACCTTTTGGAAAAATAATAACAATAAAAAAAGATCAAACTGAACAGTTCATTTATCTTAATCTGTGGCGCGTAACCGCCTGTGTGGACTAATACTGAAGTCAATACTTAGCACCCTCTCCCTTCAGTCACAAGACATGAGACACAAAAAAAGAAGCATGGTGCCAGCAATGTTTCTGGTGCCAGATCTAACAGACAGTAGGAAAAATGATTAAGGCACCTTACCAAAGACAGTGACGTTGAACATTTTGCTGTCTATTCCCAGCTCGTTTGAGGCTGAGCAAATGTATGTTCCACTATCCTCAGACGAAGCTTGTGTAATCAGCAAAGTTCCATTGGCTTCTTGATCAAACCTTGCTGTTGGCAGCTGTCCACCAACTTTTTTCCAAGTCACGACAGCCTTTGGGTAAGCGCTGACGTCACAGTCCAGTAATAGGTCACGTGCTTGTGCAGACTGAGTGAAATTCAGCACGGGTGGAGTGGAGCTTCTAATAATGGGACGCGCTGAAAAATTAGACATGATTTAGCACTTGGAACTTAATATTTCCTATGAAACCCCGCGTGATGATCTGATTTTTCAAGGTTTGTTGAACTATATAATTATGCGTCCATTGCCTGGCTTTAAGGGGGGAGGGTTGGGTTGGAGGGGTAGAGAAGGTCATATGCAGTTGCGTTTTAAAGTCCCTAAGAATAAGTACAGAAGGTGGGATTACAAAATAATGCATTTTCAGCATTTTCAACTTCGCCTTATTAGTGCGAGACATTAAAATCCTCTTTATTCGCGATCACTTGTGGATCTATTAGGCATGAATTCTTAAGGATTGTCAAACAATCCAGAAACCTAAGTTAAATGGCTCGCGGAGGTGGAAGTCGCCTGTGTCACAGCTTGGAAGAATTTAACATACGCTGGAATCTTGGAAGCATTTTGCAGTCTCAATAAATTTTCTCGTTCAACGGCTGTTTGTGAGTTGAATACAGATGTCTGTCAACACGATGCGGTGTATCGTTAACCTTTCAACTCCAACGAGTGACCACTGTTTAATTTCTCGTTATAGCAACACTGCTTAATCAACCATAAAGGTTGTGAGAAAAAAGGAAGTGATCAACAGGTGATAAAGGTATTGATTGTTTAACAAATTCTCCCCATCATTTCCACAGAAAATGTATGAAGAACAGTGTGAAGAAAACACATGCTGATATTACAGTTGAAAGGGTTAACCAAATGATTTGCGCATGTCAATATAAGACTACATTCCTGTAGAGGTGTGTAAGCTTTCTGAGTTTTAGTCCAGTAGAAGGCAGCCTTTATAACCAGAGACGTGCGACAAAATCCTTTCTACGTCACTGACGTCCATATTTGTTTTTCTCTTCGCCTCAACACAGGGCACTAAATCTTCGGATATTAATTTGTCCAGTACAGTGAAACCCCGCCATACGACCACCCCGTTAATACGATCACCTTGTAATTACGACCACTTTTTCTGTGCCCCGAACTGCATAAGCCCACTCATTCTCTTATTTGAAAGCCTCGTTAATCCGACCACCCCGTTGATACGACCAAATTTTCATGGCCAGACGTGGAACGTTCATGTTAGTCACTTATGAGCCCACCGCACTCTGGCATTCACAGCCAAGAATTTCAACATCCACCTCCTTCAGAGGTTGCCCAGTTGACTTAATTCTTCGATCAGGATCAAGACGTTTCCTCTCCGCCAAAATGCCCGCTCTTATGCAGTGGAACCCTGTTAATACGACCACCATCTAGCCATGAAAATTTGGTCGTGTTAACGGGGTGGTCGGATTAACGGGGCTTTCAACTAAGAAAATAAGCGGGTTTATGCAGTTCGGGCTACAAAAAAAGTGGTCGTATTAACGGGGTGGTCGGGACTGTATCGAGGAATTAATTAAGGGCTTAGCAATACAGGAGTTTTCCTGTTTAAAAGAATGCCTTATGCCCGTTGCCAAATGTCGTGCTACTGCCGTATCGAACTCAAGGGATCGAAATAAATTCGACAGTAGCACGACATTTGAAACCAAGTCGTGCTGCTGCCGTGTAGCACGGCAGAGGTTGCCGTGCTATTTGTGTGGTTGTCTAATCCCTGACTACATGCAGTGATGCTTGAACATATGTTGAACACATTTTGTATATCATTTGAAAAATCCTAAACGAGCTGCTGTCATAGCATAGTTAACATTGTCAAATTTGAAACAAATGGAAGACGAATGTACTCTATTGCTAATAAGAAAAAGGTGAGATCCTTCAACAATGTACATGTCCAATTTCGCTGCTGTTTGTTTTAAGACAAAGGGCGTAAACATTACATTATTATTTTTGGTGGACTCTACTTTGTACATGGACTCACGTTGCCTAGCAACTTACACAGTGGTTTCTTGGAAAAAGGCGAAGCTACAAAAACCTATGATGCATATCGTAATTATTGTTTGATTGCGTCCATGTTGACCAAAGATTCTAACATACCTGCAGGAGCCTCCTGAACATACATACTAATAATGCGGCAAAGGTAATGGAAATAATCATAATAATAGAGATTTTCATCTCATATGCTACGTATATTATCTACCAATTTTGACACCCGTGTGCTTTACGACGTTTACGACGAAACTTACCTTTAACGAGAAGCAGCACATGTTCTACGACGTTGGTTGGTTTGCCACCATCAATAAATAGAGCCCTGCAGGAGTAATTCCCATGATCATAGCGGTCAACTTTAGAAAGGTGAATGGAGTCCTGTCCGATTAACGTGATGAGTCTTGTAGAGTACTTGGAATACCCTTTACTAGTGATGGTTAAAAGTTTGTTTTTGGTGCCGTTGAACCACGTGGTTTTCATCCAACTTCCTCCTGGAAGAGACGCACGGCATCGAAGGGTAACATTCTGATCTTCCTTTGTTGTGACAGTCGAAGACGCAACAAGCAGATCTATAATGAGAAAATGAAACAAAAAGACAAGCTGTCATGTATCATTTGGATGGCTACACTCTTGTGACAGCTTTTTCTCAGTTACACGAGGGGGGGGGGGGAGAACAAGCAAAGAAAAGCAGTAAAATCTCCCACCCTTTCCCTCCCCTCCCCCTCTCTTCTTTTGCTCCCCTCTTCCTCCCTCACCCTCTCCCCAGAGGTGTTCGTCACCTCTTTAGTACCTTTAAATGGAAACGTTCAAACGCTAAACTGGCGTGTATTTTCCTTGTTTTTTGTAATGAAACACCAGAGAGAAATCGCAATTTCTTCTCGAATTTTCTAACTGTCTTTTAACATCCTATCGCGCTCTTATCAGTTTTTTTACAAACACATTTGGTGGTCACGACCTTTGAAATAAGTTTTTAGACGTCCTTTGAATACCCTGATGCGCCGATCAGACTAAAATAAGTGTGGCTAACGTTACTTCGAGGTGTGGGAGTTTACAAAAATCGTCATGGTGAACAAGTGTGCTGTCGAAAGGGCAGACATTTTCGCCACATGAACGCGATGTTTTTTCACATGGCCGACTCCTTATCTTCATCATGCGAATTGACAAGCCATGCAATATTATGTCATATCATCCCCGAAGCACAAGTCAATTTTGAAAACAAAACGCTCTCAGAAGACGGGCTCAGTTTTGGTTCGTTAACTGCTTCGCACGTGATAAATTATCTGCTTAAGATGGAATAACGGCTGAGACTAGCAGGGCCATTGAACAGGATTTATGGAGCTTTTCATCTGCAATGGCACCGCCCTTGATTAACTTTGATAAATTTGCTAATTTTTAACAACAAATAAATTATACATACGGAAAAAGGAACGTTTCTGTCTCACAAACAAGTCATTTTTTTCAATCTCCGAGTATTAACTGTTATGTTCTTGCTTTTTACAGAACTAAACCAATGTATGTTATTGAATTTCTTAAAAAATAAATCAAGATTAATTACTTCCTCTTAGCTGACATTCTTAAGCATGCACCATAATCAATCAAGATTAATGCTTAATTAATCCGTTCCCCCTTTAAGTGGCCGTTTTGCCCTAAACTAGGAAAAATATGACCTTATCGTTTTGCAAGCCAAGAAATTTTGAATGTAAAGTTACATTTCCGAAGGAAAAGACCGCCATTAATATAGTTATGGTCGCCTTAAGTTTAATGCAATGTAGCTTGATAGGAAATTGCCACTAAATAGATTCTATTTTTAATGTGGTAACTTTTTGCGATTTCCTTCACAAACTCATTAGTTTTGCCTTGTGCAGCTTAACTGAAAACGTCACAGGAAAGAGAGCGCGTTGGTGGTTCCATTCATAAATTGAGGGATTAATTAGAAAAACATGCAAAGAACAGAAAATTACGCGTTTGCACTTAAACCATGAACAAGGGGAAAATATTTGTCCCGAAGCCAGGAGTATGAAAGATCCGACAACGATTCTAATCCCACTGCCACTGTTATCGAATGTGGAATGGTACAGCAATTGTTTTGGGCCTGACCTCCATTGCCGGGGTAGTCATAACGAAATTAAAGTTGGAAACAATATTTGTTGGTTGATACGATTCCCGAGAGACGGATGAAACTAGTGTCAATAGAAGTAATAAAGGTCTCTATCACCAGCAAGTTAAACACGATCCAACCCATACAGGAGAAAGGAAAACTACGAACCAAAACTCTAGGTTTAGAGGGAAATAGACAATCTTAGTGACGTACGGCCATTGGCCAGTCACGCAGCTGGTGTAAGTTTCAGCAGAAATGAGGAATGAGCGAAGGTGATATACTCACAAGCTGAAAGCGAGCTACATACGATGACACGAAGCGTGAGGATTGATTTTGATATATTGCCAAATAACAGATTTAGTCTTAAATTGGGCAGTTTTCGCTAAACATTTAGATAATAGCTTTTCCGGTTCAAATGTCCTGGGGGCTCTTCATACCAAGGCTGTGGATGAGATCTCAAGGTGTGACTCTTAAATAGAAGAGCTACGGGTTTTTCCTTGCTATTGCCGCACAATTGCTGAGCTGTAGAAGGCATGCGTTTCTACATTTGTGTTGTTAAGCCTCCTGCTCTGTAGGAGGATTGAGATGAACAGTATTCGGCGAGAAGAATTTTCCTGAGGTAGTTTTAGGTTTAAATTAAACCACAAGTCGTTTGTGGATGAACATTCTTTATTACAGCCCTTAACAGAACATATCCTTTAATAATAAGTATGACATTACTTTTTTGCTAAATATTTGAAATATTTCGCACTTTTGATATTCGGTCCTCGAAAAAGTAAATTATTTGACTTAATTATTGTTTCAGGTTTCCATTAACATAACCGTAGATCGTTTTTTCAGTTATGTAAACTGGAGTTTATTATTGGAAGTCCATTGCGGAATTCCGGCTACACAAACAAGCGACAGATAAATTTAGCCACCAGATTTAACTTAAATGCGGATATTTTCTCGTTTTATGCCGACTTTGATTTCAGTAAAGCTTACCTGGAGAAGCCACAAAAAGCATTGCTACAGCAATCGTGAAATATTTGACTCCCATCTTTGCAAAAAAAACCAAGGATGTCTCCGCAAGTGAAAAGTCCTCTAAGCACCTGAAAGAGATATGACCTTGTGTAAACCGTATGTTCTTTAGAAAGTGGGTGGGTGAAATCCACCATTGTTGTGGATGATAACTTGCAAATATCAGTCAAAACCTTCTGTTTGTTAAATTAAAAACAGTCTTTAGCAATATTAGTTTTCCATATTAATTGAATTTAAACTTCACCTAAACAATATGGCGATCTGTTTAGAGGACTGTAAATATTATGCCACAGAATCGTCGCTTTGGGAATGTTTATCGAAACAATAACGACCCTTATCGATTGAGATAGGTTTCTCCTCATGAAAACACTTGAAATACTTCAGTATTTAAAACTCAATAACACATCTTTTCAACCAATTACTTTCATCGGTATGCCTTTGGCCAGTTGCATCATACTCAGGACAGTGTTGTAGCCACGCGAAAAGTCTGTTATATCCTTATCTCACGCTGGAAATTACTGATAAGAGGTCATTGTCAACGACTCAAAATTGTTTATCTTGGAGCCACAATCGGAACTCCTCTTTCTCGCGGTTTTTTGGTAAACCGCGCTCTTTTGACCGGCTGCCACACGATTAGGGCGCGAAAAGAAATGGCTGCAATTGGCTAGAGAGGAGGGAATAAGATCTGCTTATTTATCGTGTTGTGGCTAATTGCTGAGCCGTGGAATGAACTTAGAATAATTTTCCCACACCAAAGAATCCAAGAATGCTGAGTTACCAGACAAGATTGTAATTTGCTAGGGTGTTTGCTCAATTCGTGACCTTTCACGAGTGGTATGCAGACCAGCGGTGTTTCTGCCGCCTTAACACTTCGGATAAATAATGGTAGTTTACTTATTGTCTTAAAGGGGTTAAGAGACGGATTTTTCTGGAGGTTGCCCAGCCACTAAATCGCATATGAAAAAGCTCACACTTCTTCCTACACTGTGCTGGAAAACGGCTATAGATCGTTTTCACGTGGCGTCATCACTTTCTAAAATCCAAAAGTAAAGGACCACGAAAGTTCTTGTTTTATCCTCATCAGGCATAAGAGGCAATAAATTTATATCTGTTTACAATTTTACAGCTCAATGGTGTGCTTCGTTTTGAAACTTGAGCATTTTGAATTTCGGGGTTATGGCGGTGCGTGGCACAAGGCTACGATCGAGTTTTTTTAAAAATGTATACTTATCTCATGATTTTGAGCTTTTTTAGAAGTTAAAGCATTAGGAAAAGTGCTTGTGGAAATACCTGTTTTTTTCAGTACTGATGATCAGTCTCACAGATAGCCAAAGTAAGTTCCAGTTGTTGACACTATTTTCCGGCCGCCATATTGGTGCACAACAGATGTGCACCAAGATGGCGTTTTCATACTGGGCTCTGTAAATTTCTGCGACACATTTCGACAAATATCTGAAGTTTGGTGAAGGGCAAAGGCCTAAAACTTGGAGAAATGTCTTCTTTATTTATCGTCTATAACATCACAAATTCTTGACTTTTTCTACTGGCTGGTTTTCGATTTATTTATTTATTTATTTATTGCGTGACAGTGAAAACGATCAAAAGACAAAAATACTTCGAGTTAGCATTTCTTAGGTCCAATGCAATATTGGTGTTGCGATGGTGAAGTGACCGTTGAAAAATGTCGGCAAAGGGGTTGATAGTTGGCTTGAGATAATTGAGAGGTAAGAATGACAGAAGTAAATAAAATAGCGACAAATCAAGGTATAATGACGAAAGAAAAAAAAAAACGGTAATCGAGCATCAATAATATCGCGTGTTATTTTCAATTTTGTCTAAAATCACGTGATTTTTTTTTCCACGCCACTAAGAGGTGACCGGAGAAGAGAGGCAGTTCGAACGTAGTTATCGCTTCGACTAGCCCGATCAAGGACACAAAATTATAGATCCTCCCACTGTCTCTCTTTATACGAGCAGGGGAATGAATTCCGTGACTTAAGGCAAAGCTACAAGATTAAGTAGACGTAACTCAGTCAGTATTCTAGCATCCCATTCATAAATTAAAGGAATTTGATGACACTTCTAAGCATTTGCCGACCCCTTGTTGCAGAATGCGCTTTAATTAAGCTTTTTGCAACAACAAATTCTCAGTCTGAACAATAAATGCAGGGTGGTCCACGGTAGAAGACGAATAATACCCCTCAACAAAATAATGTTTCGAGTGCCGTTTGTCTCATGCATCGCGTGGTTCGTCTGTTATTAAAATAGACTGAGGTTGTGTTTACAAAGAACATTCAGAAAAGCACACCGTTTAGAAGATTAATCTGTCTTATGCCAGTCAGTCGTCCTCACAGACTAACGACTAGACGCTCTTCTGAAATAAAGGTATTAAACAGTGTTATCTTAGTGACAAGTGTTTTCAGAAGGGAAAGAACATTGCTTTTTCAATTTTAGGTGGAACATACGAAAAGTTCGCAATCAAATCGAATGCACATTCCAGGCCAAATCCAGAAGATATTTAGACTTATTTTAAAACCATACCATCGCATTTAAGTGAGCGCTCTCTACGCCTTCTACTCGTTGGTTACCTTCCCAGAGACAACCGTAAAGGTACGGACATTTTAAACGTCATTAAGATAAAGAAGGTAAATCTTAAGATAAAGGCTGATCATAACGGGCATCTTTAGTACATCGAAAAGTGTTAAATTTGGGTTCATTGTTGTGACAATATGAGGAGAAGCACCTCTTGAAATATATAAAAAATAAATTAATAAAAAATAAATATCTTAAATCTCATCATCTTTTTCCTGGGAAATTATGGTATTTCTTTCCCTCCAAATTTTCCATTTCATGTTTCTCTTTTTTTCTCGAAAAATCGACGACGGTAACACGTATTAAAATCTCGTACTTTTAAGATCGAGCGTGCGCCGTTGTTTCTCGCCCAATACGTGTATTCTATACACTTTTATCGGCTCCTAATATTTCCTGTTTCTATCTGATAACAAACTTATTTATTGGTGGCAGAATCATTAATTGTACTGAAGTCTTCAAAGTTGGGCGAGGCTCGCCAAGGAAAATTGTCAAAACTCAATTGTAAATGTGGTTTCCTTCTTAAGGAAAGTAATGCGACTAATTGAAACACGTTTTGGCCAGCTTTGGCGAATAAGTGTGCATTGATTCACGTGCCGGATAGTTAGATAGCGTGATGCCTAAGTTGATGGTAGCATCTTCGAGATTTTTCTCCAAACGATGACACTTACGACTTTCTAAATTAGCTCATGTGTCACAACAATCGGCAGCCATTTATATCAATACAACAACTGCATGGACAAATTGAAAGAATGTCTCATTAAAAAAAGAAATATTTCCAATTTGAAAAAAACTATCATGGTGTCTTGGTCTTTCCACGCCCATAAACAAGGTTTGTGAAGGAAATAAAAACCACGCAATGCACGAATTTACTAAGGAGTACCAGGGGAGCCATGTTGATGGCTGAGACCTGCAGGGTCTGGGATCTAAAACTTCCTCGTCTACAGCGCATGCAACGTATCCCTATCATTTGTCAATAGTTTTAAATCATATAATTCTCTCAAGAGCTTAGCAAGTAACACCTATGTCACTCAGAATTTAATTAGTTTAATACCATGTCTGATAGTTTGAATTATGGGCTGATGAAATTTTCCTTCCATAAGCTTACACAACCCGTGCATCACATACATCTGCGACTACTTAAAAACTACACGGTATATATTGACTGTCGTCAGAGAGATTTTATAAACGCTACAAGTTCTTAAAATGCACGTCAAGCTCATAGTTTAATTCACACGATCATTGATCCCTAAACATCTTAGGCATATTCCTTACGACCGGATGAAGTAGTAAAATAGGGCATTGTTTTCTGGTACTTCTACAAACCGTTAGACTGTCCACAGTTAAGAAAAAGGAGCCTTTGAGAAATGAACGCCCAACTACAATTCTTATGTTTACGCTGTTCTTCCATTTCAAGATTGACCAACACATTGTTTTTCCCGAATTCCCGCCATAAAGCTTGGGTATTAGAGGAATCAAAAGGGCAGAGAATTATGCTATCATTGGCGGAAACAGTTCTCAGTGCCGTCTGCGTTAGAGAGTGTCCGCCCTACTAATAGGTACCGAGATGTGTGCTATACGTGATAGCAAGCCATTGAAATGACGGGAATCAATGATCGCATTCTTTAAGCCTTGGAAACATAATTACAGAATAGAAAGATCACATCATTTGGTTAAAAAATTACTTTTTTTCTTTCCAATAGTGCTCATTTGTGGGCTATTTAAACTGTTAGTTACCTTGCCTCTACAACTTGTAGCAATTTACGTTTATGTCTCCAGAAGAAATCCTCAAGGGTGCCCATTCAATTTTCAACCGCTGCATAGTTCCCTACCCTAGAGGTGCTATTTGGTTTGCTGGAAAAGATGGTGTTAACATTAAGTGTGACCATTCAAACGAAAGCTACCTAGCAGTACTTTCGTGTTTTGATTACCACGCTGACAAGGTGGTTCCAATAGAGTACTAAAGTGTGACGTCACAAAAATGAAATTTCTGAAATTATGGGATTTGTCAGGATATTCTGAAAGAACAATATCCAAGACGCCTACTCGCCAAAAATGAGCATTTGGGGGCAAATTGTCTCTGAGATCGTAGCCCAGTTATGCTTACAAAATTCCATACAAACCCTTCTAAATTTTTTTTGGGTCGACCCAAAAAATATTTAGAAGGGTTTGTATGGAATTTTGTAAGCATAACTGGGCTACGATCTCAGAGACAATTTGTCCCCAAATGCTCATTTTTGGCGAGCAGGCCTCTTGGACATTGTTCTTTCAGAATATCCTGACAAATCCCATAATTTCAGAAATTTTATTTTTATGACGTCATCACTTTAGTACTCTATTCTTAAGTCTGTGGATGAAATTCATGTCGTTCCAGTGAAAGCTGTGTAGCAGTATTCTACAAGCACATCAGTGACACAGTGAAATGACATCTTGGACGTTTTGTTGTCTTAAACACGGCACAGTGACCTTGGCACCTCCATATCAACAGTTTATACATTCTTATCTATGAAGCTAGAGTACAGTCTAGTGGTTCTGATGGAGGGAATGTTTGCTCAGCTTAATTTCTAGTCAAAACTCATTACGATATTAGTGTGTCTAATCTTAACCCTACCTCAGCGAACTGAACTCTCATTAGAACATGCACTCGTGGAACCCTTCTAGCAATGCGAAGGTTGCCTTGGTAATGTTAGCCTCAAATTTTACACCCAAAAAAGTGTATTTTTGACAGTTTTTGTCTGTAGCAATGTAATACGATCCAGCGCCAATCAGTGTATAAAATTATTAAAAGAACAACTCCAAGGAAAAATTTTTTATCTGCTTAACGTAAAAAATACGAAGTAAATCCCACTTGAACTCGAGACCTCGTCAAAAACAACAAAGCCACAAAGAGAATTTCTTTACACGCAACTGTGACCCATGTCACCGAGGATTGATTTAGCCTTACCGAAATGTCTTTTTAGCGAAACAGTTTGAGATGGCGGAACGATTTAAGTCCAGCGATTTGGTTATGACCCAGGAACATCATCGCACCCCTCCATTTTTGGTCTTCTTCGAGCCTCACCCTACCCCTCCTCAAACTGACCACTCCCTTCCCTCATTCAGGTACATGTACGTGCCAAGCGGAAAAAGGAGTGATGTTGCACGATATTCACTCGCCGAACTAATACCAAGTCTCACTGCTATCCCTCCCGCATAACGTTAAAGAAGGGCGAAGTAACACCAAGAAGATTTCTATAATTAATTTTAGAGGCTTTAACTGTTGTTTTTGCAGGGGAAATCTTCCCTTGTTTCCAGGAATATAAAAATAACGAATCACAGGGAAATTCCTTTGCGAGGCGCCCTTTCCCGACCTTCAACCAAAACGGAAATTAATATTTATATAGCCATAAAAATTCAGGAAAGAATTAGTTTTATTTCTTGTAAAACAAAAACAGGTTGTGCTATTATTCATAACCCGTAGATCAACAGATTACTCATTGCCGAATATTGCTTGGGAGCTGTAGACATGATTCAACATCATGATATAACTGTTATTCGACATATCTACTCCGACATTCTTGAAATCGCCGGTCATTTATTACACGATGTGACATTAGCCCAAGGTGTGTCTCGAAAAAAGCCTTTATGTTTGAGATTAGTATTCTTAAAATCGAGGATTTTATCTCATGGCGCCCACGAGACGCGGGCTAAGTTCTGGAAAGATATCAGATCCTTTTTAAAAATAGAAACCAAAGGAAGTTTCAGGTTTTAAAGGAGGTTTTAGGTTTGAGGTTGAAAATTGCAAACCTAATTGTATTACACATATGAAACGAAATTAGGCATGACTTTAAAAGCAGAAAGAGATTTTAGAGTTTAGTAGTTGACTTTCATATGTGCTTTCTACTCGAATGCACTACAATCAAGGGAAACCTATTACGGAATCCGTTATTAAATGAGAACTGAGGCAGAGCTAAGCTCAGCTATCAAAAATACCGCCAAAGTTCCTTCTTGGTTTCCTGCAAATCAGGCAGTGAGCGCTGATGGCTTTCAGTGTGAAGTGCACGTTTCAGGTTTAATTCAAAAAGCAAATCATGGTCCAGGAAAAGATTATGTTTGTTTTCTTTCCCGTAACATAATAAAGGCTATATTCGTTTGTTCAAGAACGTAACCCGTGACTTCACAGAATTTCCACTCGTCTGCAGAGTTCCGGCAAAGCACAGGCACAGATTTGCCTTAGAGTGGGGTGTTCACTCTAATCTGTTTACGAACAAAAATTAAGTCCCACATTCTAACTAAAAAGATTCCAAAAGACGAAATAATCCTCCTAACGTTGTAACTGAAACTTTAAAAGTTGTGACATTAAGTCTCGTATTAAATACAAGATAAGCATTTCTCAGGATCTCTAATTAGTGGTCCTCAAAGTTTCCGACTTTTTACGGCTTTGTTAAGCTATACGCTTTAAATACAACCGATTAGTCGCAGGTGATTTTGTTTAATATCTTAGTTAGCAATCTAGAGAAAATTAACACCAGAATTAAATTTGACATGAATTGGCATTTGGAACTGTCAAGTCGCTGCATAGACTAAGGAGAGGAAACTTGTTTGAGAGGGCAATAAACCGGCTGAAAATACGACGCACCGCCAGCAGAATATTATCTAAAATCAAACACCTTACCATCCCTAGCTTGCTGGATTATTTTTGGCTGAATTTGAAGTGATTATAGCTTAAGACCGAAGATCTAATAACAGCTAATAACGACAAACGGCATCGAGAACCAAACCAAAATGCCGCGTATATTTTCTTCTTTTCGCTTTTACTTGTACGGAGCAGAAGTAAAGCTAAGCGTATTTTAGCATAGCACTTATCCCAATTAGTTGGGATTATGTGCTGTGTTTGTTTTACATTTTTCACTATTTCACATCGGCAGTTGTAAATTTGTAACAAATCTTCTTCTTATTATTTTACGCATGGCACTAATTCGTCTTACGTAACCTTTCTAATAACTCTACGATTAGACCTAAACTTGTACTCTCTAGGTCTTAGCCAAGACACTGAAGGATTTTTCCAGATCCTTTACATTAGCTTCAGTGCTACAAAGAAATGTTTCGAGAGCACTCGTTTGCCTCGGGCTTGTTCCTGTAGACAGTTGATTATATGTGGTAAGCCTAAAAGATGAATTGACTGGGAACTCTTTCTCTTGGCCATAAACCGCTTTCTGGGACGAAACTGACCGAATGCAATTGAAGTAAAGTTATCTCGGATTTTCACTTCTGGATAAGTTATTGAATTTCAAATCAACAGGTTGGTGACACTTTGAGGCGTTTGAGTCATATCTAGACGCAGTTATTTCGGGACTTTTTACATTGGGACATGGGAAGTATGACAGAGTTCAAAAGTTTGCAGATTTCTGAAAAGGAAACTACTCTTGAGGTGCCAACGTTCATCAAAATCTGTGAAATTATGAAGTCACCGAGTTTTATCGGCTATATATATTTATCTCGTCAGTGCTTTTTCCGAAAGGTCACCGGATACAATGGGATACACTCCAAATTTTCGCTTCTTAAATTTCAACCAGAAGCATCTAAGAAATGTACGTGGGTACGAGGTGATGAGAACAGCATTGGAGAAGTTATTTGCATTGTTATGAAAAACGTGCTGAGACTCAAAGCAACAGTGAATGACCTAAGACATCAATGTATTAGTAAAAAGATAGCAACGAAGAGATATTTTCTTTTAGTGTCGAATGATATCGATACTGATTTTAACAGCATGACCGGATCAAATACCATTCATACCTCGTATCTGTCCCACTGACCTTCTATGAAAGGAAATACAAAAGTAAATATCGAGAAACTGCGCCTTGCTTATCACTTCTTATCTCCAAAGTGTCGCTCGCTTGATTTAATTTTTGTCGCTTGAAGTGTTGCTGTTTCAATAGCGAGGACACTAATTAAAAATCCTGCTCGAGAAGTCCCTGCTGTAAACTTTGCGTCGGTCTGAAACGTCAGGCGATACGGGACAATATCTGCTTGAAATACCGTGTTAATGTTACGACCGCCGAATCACATGTTTGACTTTTTGACTGACATCTAGCTAGTCTATGCCTTAACTTGTGTTTTACTTCTTGTTTAATTCTTACAAAAGAATTTTTAGAATGAAGTGTCAAATACATACAGTGGCACCTTTTTGTTTGTCTGGCTAATGTGAACGCTGGTTTCAGTTCAGAAGAAATTTAATGTCACGTACTTGTCTAAAACAAGCCAAAAATGAATCATGTTTGTTTGGAAGGACGACAATTTTGAATAAGCTTCGAAACGGCGAACTTAAATGTTACAAGTTTGAGTTTCGCAAGAAAATTGCGACTTTCACCAGAGGTGTGAGATCTCGCAGAAAACAGCATAGTCAATTCATTGTTAGATTCATTGTTAAATCCACAGGAAGTTGTTATGACTACTTAGAATGAATAGAAAGTAAACCAAGCTCGACAATAGAACAATACAGCGAGGAATTAGTAAATTTGAACAAGAGCGCAGCTAAGAACTGCTTGGTTTGCTCGATCGTTCGATCTCTATACTGGATTATTTCTTGAACACCATTTGAAACTCAGTGACAAATCACGGATTGAACTTTATCCAAACAATGCATTCAGACTGCTTTAGGCCAAAAAAGGACTCAAAAATGACCTTGCTAGATTAGCTGTTCACTCACTAATCGTTAAACCCTAAGAAAGTAATTCAGCGACGCATTTCGCGAATATATGCCCCATACGCGAGGTCCTCAAAACTAACTACTGTCTCTGGATTACCCACGTTAACGAGTTTAATTGTCCCTGAATTATTTTCCCTTATGAAGAAAGTAAATAGATGGTATTTTGTACTCACTCAATTTGCTCTCAAATTTTATACCATGGCCCGGGGCACTTGTTGAAGTCAGATTTGTGATTGAGCCCTCTTTAAGAAGTCCACCGTTACCGAACTGCGCAAAAGCTCACCGTTGGTTCAGTACACAATGGCTGCTGTAGTTCGGGGATCAGTGCCAATTCAGCGTTGCGATACGATCTGGGTGAATACAAATCCCCGCTGGGCTTTTCTTTTCCTTGAAAATCTTCTAAACGCTTTGCAACCTTGTTCGCTAAGAAGAGAGATTCCTGCACGCCCCAAACCGCCGACAGACAAAATGTGGCCCGTCTCGAGTGCGTCCTTCGATGAAGCTACGAAGCTAGCAACTCCAACAGAAACCACACAAAAATGCAGTCAATCTTTTGAATCGTGATCAGATCTTTGCTCTTTCAATCTTAGCCGTAATTGACATTAATTGACCGACTGGATGGCTAATTTAACAAATCATCAACTTCTTTTAATCGCTATTGTTCAACAACCAATCAGCAGTCAGAGCTGTTTTCAAAGTAAACTGAGATGCTTTTCCCAAAATTAGAGCTGAGTTGAGATGTGACGCAGTTGTGTGGGAAAATGATCTCTTCCCTCCCAAAAGATGTCGATTTTTTTGCGCTTGTGTTTGTTTTATGGATGCCTTAGCATGCCTTGGCTCGCCAGTCTGCTCTCAAAAAAGTAAAAGCTATTTGTTGGGTGCTAACAAATGTCAAGAGAGCAAGTATTAAATGGACAGTCCCAAAAATAACGAGAGCTGTTAAATGTCTCTCACGTTGAAAACTTGTATCACCCAGCTTTTCATTTCACATCTGCAAGCAGCATATGCCTTCAGATAAGATCTCAATCATGAACTATTTCTTATTATGTCTGGATAATATACACCTATTTTAGCGATGAAACTTGAAAACAAGATACTTTTCAACTCTGGAATTTTTCTTGCATGAGTATCGTCTTGCTGTGGTATTGTCTTGGCCACGTACGTTACCACTCACTCTTTGGGCGAAGTACATGGAATCAAACGAGAGGCCGAATGATGCGCCAACCACTTTTGCAGTGAATAAAGCTCTTGAGAGATTCTTTTACGTGGTAATACAATTCTTTCCTGTGGCGATTTTTATTGTGGTTGAGCCAACCTTGGATTCCACCCTGAAAATGCGAGGTGCTGAAGCGTCACTCGATGTGCCTCAACAGCAACAGTTTTTAAACTCGTTTGTCAGATGACTAGATCGATTTCTTTTTTTTACAGTACCTCGCTTTCTAAAGTTTGATATCAATTTATTGGAAGATCAAAGGAATTAGTATTTAATTGTATTTTCGTGATTGTAAAAACCCTTTTTAGATGAGGCGCAATTTCCGCAGGAAATTTAACGGCTATTCCAGCCGGAATGGGTATAAGGAAAAGCTCTTTCATTACCTTTATTGCACCATCTTGTTGATACGGCTTTCTCGTGTGTGTTTTTCATTTAAGTAATCCTGCCAGTACTGGATGAAATGCAAAAACCGCATCATGTACAGAGGGTAAACAATAACTCTCATTTTACAATAGCATAGAGCCTGTAAAAATATTTGTCCTCAGTGCAGAGCAAACAAAAACACTACCTGGTGTGAGATTTGCACTAAAGACGTTAGTGCTTTGCACAAAAAAAAAAAGCGCTGAGCTGATTCATTAAATCCAGCACACTGCACCGTAAACGTCGAGTTGAAATCTCGGTGAGGTGTGGTGGTGTCAGTAAAGTTCGTTCACTTTTGCAGCCAGAGCTGAACATCCGATACTAAGGCCATGTCCACACTGATGCGTTTTTGTTTGAATGCGTTTTCGATAGGTGTAAAAACGCATCGATTGATCTGCGTCCACACTGATATGGATGCCGTAGCGTTTTCAATACGATTCACTTTCAACAGCGTTTTCAAAAGGATCCGTTTTCGATGAAAACGCTCAGCCGCGTTTTCGAGCGTATCAGTGTGGGCGGGAGGCCAAAACGCATACATATCAATGCGTTTTCAAACAAAAATGCATCAGTGTGGACATGGCCTAAGACAAGATTCAGTGCGAAATTCAGTTTCGCCAAAAGAACGAGCCAGGCGCTTTGTTTGGCCGAAACATCGACAGCATAGTTTCAAGACCCCTGATGTCTTTGTCGTCTTAAGTTTTCATTTTGCTGGAACTTGGAGAGATCTAGAAAGCAGGCAGGTAAAGACGTGGAGAGACGGCTGCGGCAGGTGCTACATGCGGTAGGGATTTTTCTGTTATAGGCGTGCACGAGGGTGGCCGGTTGTTCTTTGTGAACCACTAACAATTAGCCATGATCACACAGACTTGTTATGCATGCAACCGATCATCGTGTTAGACATGCAAGGCTAATCACTGACATTATTGAAACTGTTTCGCTTCATAAAACATTGTCCACAGAGAGAGAGGACAAGAAAGCAAAATGTATGAAAGTTGCCTTCTGTCGCTGGGGTTCAGACAGCCATTAACCGGTTTCATATTTTGCAGTTCACCACATCATGTTTTTCTAAATTGGTTGCCTATTGTTTCTACTGGCCTTTGCTTAACATTGTGAAAGAGAAACTGGCCGCCTGCAGTTTACAGTGAAATAGGGTGATTCTCTTCCCACTTGTTGCATACTTAGGTGCAGTCTGGAGACGAGGCGTGGTCCCTCAGTCAGTTATAGAAATTACCTATCCTGTAGTCATGTAGCCGACCAAGCGACTGGGATTCTTCGAACCACAACCAATCCCTAGCCATTTAACAGGCTCCTTATTTGGTTATTGGGTGCAGCCTCGCTTTTCTATTACAGTGCGTGACCCCACGTATTTCGCCTTGTCACTTGTTTGGCTTGTCCAAATAAACTCCTCTCACAGCTTGTTCACAGGATACCCAACGCCATTTCCCCTCGATTCCCGACAAAAGACTGTCAGATGTCCAGATATGCCGACTTTTTTTCGCGTCTGAGCATGTTCCAGAGTCTTCAGTGAATTCTCTGGGGGTCGTGTTCCTAGCAAATCTAGATTATTTAACGATGCAACGCTTACATCTGACAAGTTTGTCATCTCAGCTACCAATTGGGCAGTAATGAGATGGCACTTTCTTCTGTGTGGTACTGCATATCACATCTCATTAACTCTAACATGTTCAAACTCCGTCATGTATGTGATGCCGAAAGTCATTAGCCACCTGGCTGATGCGGTATAGTTCGGTTCTTGGCTAGGAGAGTTTTCTTGGTTTTATGACAAGCAGCAGCCTGCCGTTTGCCGTTTACTGTTGACCGTAAATGCGATGCTAAATCTCTTTAATGTCTTCTTCAAGGAGCCCATTTTTATGATGCGGCGAGTGGTACTCTGACATCTCTTTTACTGGAAGCGCCAGTAAGGCCAGCCGTTAGTGAGCTTGCGCAAACACCCCTGTGGCCTAAAGAGCTTGGTCGTACATATGTAAAAACGAAACTTAAACTGAACAAAAATCGAAAGCTTTTGGTCAAACTCAAGAAAGGGCTAGCTGATGACCAATTGTATCCTGCATTTGCCTCTCAGTGTCCTACCCGTTTGTTTCCCTGGCGTTCAAGGTACCGCAACCATTAATAGCAACGTACTTACTGTTTTCCACTTAATTTGAGTGCTTTCCGTTTCCTACTAGTCCCTGGGAGTAGATTGAGTGAAGCGCCGGCGTATTCCACAAAGAAATACAAATGTAGCGTTGGTTTGATCTGAATGTGAGAAACGATCTCTTAACAAACACCTACGATTTATAGACTTTATAGCTAGAAATATTTCGAGTCTGTGTTTTGTTAAAACTCGGAAAATGCCGTGCACGATTGCGTCGACAAGTTAACCCCTTTATTCTAGTTCAAAATTCAACCACAAGGTCGAAAAAGGTCTTTTCTCACAACTATGTGACACTACAAACCGCGCGCATGAGTATGTCAGTTCAACTTGCTTGTCTTTCGTCTTCTCGCGTAAGCCTTGCGAACAGATCTTTTTATCGCCGGAACAGCCGAACAAACTTGTCGGTGTTTCTCAGCCACAGATCTGTACTGAGTCAGGGTTTTATTCCTTCTAAAAAACAAGGTAAGACACTAATCTGCAAATCCCGTTTGTCAATCCCTGACGCTTTGGCGGCAGATTGCTATCTGGTTGACAAAATGAACAGCTATGGGCGATCGAAAACTAAGCCTGGCGGCGGTATCGATAACGTGAGGAAAAAAAAGCTGTTTTCAAAACTGTGTTGCGTGTATACAGATAGAAATAGGTGAACTGTTAACAATAAAAAGTCACGGCTTTGTTATTTCTAACTTGATGGTGTTTTGGTGTTTCCACGTTCAAGTTTCTAAAATCCGCCGTTTAGTTTTGTTTGATTTGATAAGGAGGAAAATTTCCGCTACTTGTTAGGGCTATAAATTACAAATGTTGTTTGTGAATCCAAGTAGCCTCAATTAAGTTGCAAGTGGAATTAAGTTCTGTTATAACGTCCGATACGTTCTTTTTAGTAAAAAGCAGTTTTGAACCAAACTAAATTGAGAGCGCTAAACATGCGATGACCAAGTATTTTGACCCGGCAATGAGTCGGAAAAATATTGCTCCTTTGACCAGTTACCAAAAGATGTGCTTAAATTAAAATCAGAGATGAAGTTAAGTCCTTACCATTAGATTTTAGGCCCCTTTTGAGTCTTAGCTATAGGGGACTAAATGCACTCCAATTTGTTCAGTTTGCATCAGTCAGTTTTTCGATCACCGCTATCAACAACCGATTAAATAGGTCGAGTTTCTTTCTTTCTTTTTTTTTTTTCAGATGCAATCCTATTTTTTTCTCACCGCTAACTATAATCAGTGTTGGGAGAGGTGTGCCTTCAAAGACATTTTAATACTGTTTTTTATCTATCGCTTCCAAAAAAGATTACATATTATCTAGAAAGATACTAAGGTAACTCTTTTCGGTAAATTAACTGATCCTTCCGTTTAAAATGAAGTTTCAAAATAATCTGAATAATGGTATTTGCGTTCGTTTGGGACTGGCGAAACTGACCGCCTATCAAAATAAAACAAACTTCTTGATTCTAACTTCAACTTTAAACTTGATTAACCTGACTGACTTACTGATTGAGGTTAAAGAGAAATTGTATTTCATCAAGGCACAAGAACAAGCTTGGCACAAAATTGTTATTATGACGGCATTCCAAAAACGTACTTTGTTAGAAGAAGTTGATCCCATAGACCGGACGTTCTGAAAAAACTAGATTGATCAGAATAAGTCTTAATTCTTAGAGAATTATCACTTCAGAATTCTGCTTACTAAGATGTTGATTTGGTTTTAGAGCCGAAGGATAAAAAAAAGCTAATTATCCAAAGAAATGAATCACAGAGGCTCGCGTCGAGTGAGAGGGAATTAATGATAATAATAATATTGTTTGAGAGAATGCATTTATTTCGTAATTTCATTTTTTTATTTTTTCTTTATTTTGGTATCAGGCGGTCCTTCTCTGAAGCTGGCGAACTAGGTGATCCAGCTTAAGAACGACAGGCAGTAGACTTCATAACGTGTTCCCCTGAGAGAACAATAGTCCAGTTATGACAAGTTAGTGATCAGATCTTAACAAGATTTCCAAATTTATTTAACGCTTTCCCTTCCTTTTTAGCGTGTGTGTGTATTTTGCAATTTCGATTATTTGTTTATTCAGGGAGCGCTATACAAATACATCTTTCTCTGTAAAAGTATTTCTCTTGCTGTCGAGTAAAGCTGTCAGAGAGGAGGGATGGCACGTTTTCCTGATGAAATAATAAAAGGACTGAAACAACTCTTCTATTTCTTGTTTACCTAAGCCTGCTGGGAGTTAGCATATCAACAGGAAGGTCTCCGCTGGCTAGCTAGTACCACGTCTAGGTTGCTGGTCTAAATTTCTGCTCGATTGTAGTTTTACCATTTCCCGACACCTCTGTTCTCCAGGATGTCGAATGTGCAGCTTTTCCTTCGCATTTCCAGTAAAACTTCACAGCAAAAGCTAAAAGCGTTGCCCCAAGAATTACTTGCGAAGGAATTCAAGCTCCGTTATCGGTCGTACATGACCGAGGTACTAAGAAGCTTATAGATTAGGTTTTCCGGATTTGACCTTCGCAATTACACAGTGAAATATCAAAGGCGAAAGCGTCGCAGGGCGACTGTCCGAAATCCCAAAAGGTTAGTTGAGAAGGCGTCCGACATAACTAGGGTTAGCCGCACCGCGCACTGAAAAAGTTGAAGAAGAGCCAGTTTTGTCGTTATCTTGTTATTTGATGTTATTTTGTTTCTTCGCAGGAGTGGTGGAAAGGAAGGGGTAAGAGTCATGGGGGAGGGGTGGCTGAAATAGGACTGGAGGAAGGTTAGGGAA
>OX419343.1:23504068-23506568 GCA_948470475.1 Galaxea fascicularis | reverse complement strand
CATATTGCCATACAAGTTTCTCTGGGATTAGGTTGGTATTACGTGTTGCTTTCAGGAAATATGGGCATATTAATCTGCAAAACGAGGCACCTCAGAATTTTTCCAAGCAAACAGATGGATTCATAGTCTACTTCGATCCGCACCAAAAGCCTGGAAACAGTCACGAAGCGACATCCCGTCCATGGAGAAGGTGCGGTGCACCCGCCCTAAATAGGCAGAATATGATGGATAATACGGTTCCAATCAGACTTGAGCCGTATAATCAAAGTTGGCTTAAGCGGATTTACCGCATCCAAAGTAAATAAATACATTTCTGGGATTATGCTTATTATCAAGTTATTCAGGAAAACCATCTTAAATCGTGATTACGTTTGAACATGGGGCGGAGATAGGAAAGAATAATACGACACTTACTATGATGAGAAGAAAATTGATTTTTCTAGTAGATTTACCAGGGAAGAGGAACACTAGATCAGAGCTGTGTCAAATATCTAGCTGTGTACTGTGAGCGAGCAGATATTGGGGGAAAGAATTTATTTATTTATTTATTTGATGGAAGTGTCAAAACCTAAATCCGTTTGTGAGTTCCTATTCCGGGACCCTAACTCTTCTCATATTGGTGGGGGAGATGTTTACTTTTGCCGTCCGACCAAATTAATCCTAGTCCAATTTTCCCACTAATACTTTTATGGTTAAGAAGGCTGCAATGCAGTTGCATGGAAATAGTAGTGGTTTATAATGCCAGTAGGACATTGATCTTGTTACACGGCTCATGAAGTAGGCATTCCTCTTTTTACGGGCCATGTTATTGATTTCTCTGGAATTAAAGTGTAAGCACTGCATTTTATTCAACACTCAACACTCTTTTCCCTCAAGATGGAAGATCAACAGCAACAGAAGAAGGCCAATCAGGAGAAAAAAAAAAGAGATTCAAGCTGGCCAAAGTTCAACAATTGGAAGAATAAACTTGGAATGGCGAGTCGTCATCAAATTGTCTAGTTTAAGTATGCTACCGTGGCACACAAAAACGACCATGTCAGGCAAACTGCTCAATTCAAATCATCAATAACTATTTTGAAATATTGCAGCTCAGAGTCATTCTACATTTCAGGGGAAAAAAGAAGCCATTCACGCAAGAAACAATCACAAAAACTGATCTGAGCATACAACTCTAACTTCTTGGTGATTGACATTGGAACAATAAAAATACCCCCTCTAGACCTCTAGAGTACTTTACGTTTCCCCACCACAAAGTAACACTTAGCATTTTCCTATGATGACTTTCCTGAAATATCTAAATTCCTTTCATTCCTGTTTTTGTAAGAAAATAAGAACACAGTAACAGGAAGTTATTACAGCCGATTTTGGTGTCGGCCATTATTCAGGATTTATTCGTTTTGATGTCTTTTATAACGTGTCCGTCACGTGAGCTTCGCATGGACTCTTCTGTATTCAGCTAGCTCACATAAATCGCGTATTTCCGGCAATTCAATACACGAGAATTGAACGGGAAAGTGATTATACAATAGCTTAACATTAAAACGTTTTATTTATAGCGAACGACGTTTGGTCTTTATTAAGAATTGATTGTATTCGTGAAAACAGACACGAAAGTTTCTTTCCACCGCATGTTGGCATGATCGACTCAAATGAGTCCCAGCGAATAGTAAATTTAAGCCTTTGCAAGACGGAGAAACACCCCACCATTTCTTTTCTCTGCCGAGGCAGGTTTGGGCTAACTAAAGAAATTGGGACTCTTGGACGGCTTTTTGCGATATCACGAGATTCGCCAAATGTGGTCCGTTAAGGTAATGTCACAGCAATGCTTTTCCTGATGCGGTTTGTCACGTTGTACAAGGTGGTTCTAGAACTCTAGACTCTAGAATCATCACGGTGATGATAAAAATAAAAGGCGGGATTGTTTTTGTCTGTTAATTACGAAGTGGTTATTCGAAATAAATGAAGCTTATAACCTCACACCCTTATCAGTCCCACTACCAATGTTTTTTTTTTCCAAAACGTGCCAAACACTTGCCATTTAGTATATAGCTTATTGTAACAGTGTCCAGTTATGGCTTTGGTTTTCTTAATGCTCGTCATATACGCACAAAACTCACATCTACTGCAACTGATCGTTGCTTAGTCAAACTTACATAATCAGGCGAACAATAGGGAGCTATGGATGTCATTCAAGAATTAAGAGGTACGGTGTTGAAGTGAAGAAAAGATGCACACATACATACAAACTTATTAACATTCCCAAACGGGCTACTCTATGTTAATGTACAAATCCTGATCGGAGAAGGAGGGAAAAAGTTACGAAAAAGCATGAGTAAAATCTTGAAAATCAATTAAAAAGAAATTTTTGTAATAGATGTTCCTGAAGTGATTTCTTAAAAATTTCATAATTCATGATGTTTTGTCTAAGGAGTTCCAAATCTTGGTTGCTCTGTAGGAAAACGTTCTTTGACCACATATAGAACGATACTTGGAAATGTTT
>OX419343.1:23476568-23501568 GCA_948470475.1 Galaxea fascicularis | reverse complement strand
CCTCTGCAAAAGGCTCGCGGATACCATCGATATCAGCGTACCTCCCCATTTAAAAATTGCGGAAATCTGCCATACCGGTTCAATGCATGGAAAACCTTCTGTCTTGTACGGAACCGGTATCTGATCCCGCGATGCTGATGATTTAGAACATATCGCGTGCAGTGTTATCTCGCCATGCCAACTTTAATATTTTACACTCTCTTTTCTCCTATATCGACACTTAAAATGTTGAAAATAAAAGAATGATTTTCATTTTAATTGAGGGTTCTGGGGCTCCAGGGACCTCCCCCTCTCCTCCTTTGGGACTCTGAATCAAGCCCACCAGAAATGTTAAAAAATATATCATTTTGTAGCCAAGTGCTCTCAAAACGGTGCAATCACACTTCTAATCTCTTGTCACTTCTGTCTCGGCTTTTGATCCTGCGCAATTTTGTCAGCTGTGAATTCATCACGTGATGTCATTAACCGGAACTACAGCTGTGACAACCACAAGACAAACTTCCTCGTTCGAGTTGTTTATCATAAGAACAAAAGAACGTCACATCGTTCGATCGTACGAACGTGGTGTGATGTTGGTCTCGCCAGATGATAATTCAGAATCTCTTGCAGGAAAGCCCTCTTTCTGCCCAACCAGCCATCTGTTGTTGAGCCCACGGTTTAAGTTATCTCGCGGTCATGCGCTAAAACAATGGCGTCGCGACCAATTTTAGACTTGTTTATTGAGCCACTATTTTTGCTCGTTATATCACAATCTGAATAGCGCAATGGCAGCAAACGGATGCGTGAGAAAAGTACAGGCGATTGTAGTTTAGGAGGTGTAAAAATTTTATTTTAGATTCTAAAGATGGGCAAGGTACAAGCTTATGCAAGTACGCATATACCTGATCGACCCACATGGTTGGAACACATGTCTGGACATCACTGCTAAATATGGAGATTTGAGTTAAATTCGCGAACGAAACTCTAAATTGATCGACCTAAAGTTCTAAAGGGCGTAGACCAGTTGTTCATGTGGTTAAAAGCAAGAGTTGCTTCGAGAGTGATTATATTATTATGAGTGCAAATGGAATTACGATGGACCAAAGCGAAACGATTCACACTGAAAATGTTGAAGAGAGCGATTTTGGTAGGGACTGGATTTCTCGCCTGTGCTATGAGCATGGATTTTTTTGCGCCACACACCCCAAGCTAGTCATGTTTTTCACAACAGTGGTTGTTTTCACGTGCAGGTAAGCAGAGCTCTGAAGCCCTTGGCAAAACGTGTTTTCATTCGAATAAAGCTTAAGTAAGGGTGATTCCCTGACAGTCAATTTCCATTTCATTTAACCTTGTTCACCTCCAGAACGGCCACAAAATAGAAAATAAAGGGAAGTGCAAATGTTAAAGGGGGATAGATAAGCCTTCATGGCGCATAATTAAGATTGCAGCTTTCTTCCTTTTACTTCCATTCACAATTACTTGAAAGAGTTTGAGAGGAATATTACGCGAATCTATATTCTTGTGAAGGATTGTACCAAAATCTATTCAATTACAGCTGTACGATAGCTTGTATACATTACATTCCCTGCATAATCTTAAACTTGGATCTTGGATTTATATTCCCCAAAATAGAGTTAACTAATACTGGGAGACTTAAGATGCAGGGTTTGTATGGATCCTGGAAAGTACTTGAATTTAGTCTAGCAGTTTTCAGGACTGGAAAGTTCTGGATAATGGTGGGAGGTCATGGTAAACACGGGAATTTTGTAAACTCAAGTAATAAGTTTTCTTGAAAGACGTAATGGATCGGCCAGATGGGAAAATCCAACAACTGAAAAATACTTCATGTGCATTATGGGTCCTGGAATGTAACTTTTTTGAGGTCTGAAACATTCTGGAATTTTGTCTCTGAAAAAATGTACAAACCCTGAAGATAATGTTAAATAAAGAAGATAAATAAAATACAAAAAATGATCAAATAACAAATAAAGATAAGCGCTCAAGTTATGGTCTTTGAAGTTGGGGTGGAGGATTCATTGCAAAGATTTCCCCCAGGGCATGAGCCTTAAAAGAGTCGACAGATTCAGTGTTCTCTTTCTGCAGAGAGCCTGTTCCACACTTGCATAGCCCATACAAAAGGTGAATAATGAAATTAGGCCAGAACTGTTGCCTGGAGCTTTATGAGAGCATGTGGTTTTCACAATCTACTTTGAGATAGTTAAGAAAAGTAAACTAAGCTGCAACTGTACTAAAAATTAATGACAATGTGGGGAGGGGATGAGGGGTGTTGAAATGGGTGCAGTTTCTTGACCTACTGGCTAATCAATGACTGTTCCCTACTAGTGCACCTTTGCTCTCAGTACCATTATTTGGCGGTTCAGCAGCAATAGAGTGGATTACTTTGAGTTCTTCTGGGGTGTCTGTTGCCGATAGCAGTGGTAAAACCTCTAGAATCCTACAGGGAAATGACAGCACCATTCCAAGATGGGTAAGAGAGAGCTTTTGTCTTTTGTCTTTTGATGTTTTAGTGTATTCTTTCCAAAATAATGCTCCAGTACTGAATCTGACTGAATACAACCTGAGTCAGCTCAATACTCGACAAACATACAAATTTGTCCCCTGTCATTAAGGGGGCCTTACCTACATGTAACTACTCTGTTGCTAATATAAAAACTTCTGAACCTTCATATCTTGGAATCAGTATGCTGTGCAATGATATTTGTAAGCTGTGTGACTAGGACCCCAGGGGGGATACTCTAGATTTCAAGTGAAGGGGGCGAAGGAATCGGGCCACAAATCAAAACCGAAAAAAACTCCCTGGACTAAAAATTAACCCCCCAAAAAATCCCATGCTGAATCTCTGAGCCTTAAAAATTGCTTCTTAAATCAAGCCACTTAAAAAAAACAGCCAAATTTTTCACCTCAAAAAATCACAGAATCAAACATTTGAAACCCCCCAAACATCCCTTGATTATCGCCATCACTTGAACTCCAGAGTACTCCACTCCCCCTCCCGCCTCTCATCTTTCAACCCCCCCCCCCCCCCCACCCTGGGACCAGGACAGCAGAACTTTGGATATCAAAAACAGTGCTGATGGTTGATGATTACCAGGGTGGAAAAGCTGACACATTAATTTCTTGAAAGTGGGAAAGAAAGATGATTATTTCAGAATAATTAGAACTGGATATCTTTTTCTCTGAACTTGCAAATTTTTCTTTCTGATCTGCGGGCAGTCAAGGAGAGAGACAAGTTTAACCAGTAACAAGTTACCTAGTTGATTTTTTAAATTAAGTCACATGCTATTTCTTACACACGTCACCAAACGAAGGTGGCCGCAAAATGCTGTCCTGCATAACAATGTACAATAGTGTACAAAGTGATCTTTAATGAGAGTTTTACTCACTGTTAAATTGTTAGTTAAGCAAGGAGAAGGACATTTTGGAAAATTCTTAGTTTATGTTGTCCAGTTCCATGCTTTGATAGATTTCTTTTTCCTTTCCAGTTTGTAGGTGACCCATTTCTTTATATCCAGCAGTTTATTGTTATAGCACATGTCAGTCCATGGAAGCCTCACTTACAGCATAACCTAGTGATAAAGGAGGCTCTGAAACCTGCATTTAAAATCACAAATTTTGTAAAAGAATTTCAGTATCAACATGGGTATGTACAGCTATTCATAAGTCCTTCAGTTGTTTATAAAATGTTGCTCCATATAAGTTATAGTGTCAGTGATGTATGAAATAAATCATGAATTCAAAAAGAAGAATGATCCTCACAGTTGTGAACGCAATGTATGCAATTGTGTGAAGAAGCCGGAAATAAATCAGGACTTAACAGGGTTTGAACCCATGACCTCGCGATACTGGTGTAATGTTCTAACCAACTGAGCTATGAAGCCATTAGTGTCATTCTTCTCTTTTGGAGCTTTCAATAATGCTTTGAAACTAAGGAATCAAAACCATACAGTTTATAATTCATTAATTTTCTGAGCTCAGTAAAGGCTCATAGGCTCGGTTAAAGTTTTATTGCTGGATTTACTTCAAGTTGTGTTTAAGTGATAAGAGGGAATTTGAACAGGGAGGCAAAAGTTGCCATAGAAGTCACAAGAATTATTAGTCCTTTCAATTAGTTTTATTAGACTTGAATCACATGGAATATAAATATGTGTGCAATTGGCCAGTCACATTGCGATCCAGATGAGAGTGATAAAAGCCTTTCCAGAAAACACTGCACTAAAAAGAGCAAGTGCTTTGTTAATCATGGAAATGCACTTGCTAATTTTTGGACACATCTTCCCTCATAATCAGAAACAAAGCAATTAACAATTGGCAGGAGGTAGACCAGTAATGTTGGCTTTCGACAATCAAGTTTATGGAATGTCGTCACTGGGCTGATCAATTATGTGTTCTGTAATTATAGGAGTAACACAGTCAAGCTAGATGATGTTTGTTTACAAGTAAGTTCCGGCTCAAACATTGCCCATCTGTCAGGCTACAGGTTAAAGGATCAGCGATATCTTCCTTCTAAAGGATGTCTTTTGCTTTCACCGGCAAATCTTTGGAATAGAAACATACAAAGGTAAGAAAATTACCAACTGGAAGTCTAACAATGCTGGAAATGAGGCAGGATATACATTTTAATTTGGACAAAATGTGAAACTATTGCATATGTGTAGCGTTGTTCTTAGGAAGAACAGATCGAGACACACTGTAGTGAACTAAAAACAGTTCTTTTTAATCAATGTACATCATCGAGTACAAAACCGGAAAGCATGGCATGAAGATCGGTTGCCATGGTACGTAAGATGACGTAAATGTCACGTAATCGTCACATCTCCCCTTCTTCAGAAAAACAAAGAAAACTATAAAGATAACTGAATGTGACTGTCCTAGTTTCAAATGTATAGACTTCAAACAAAGAAAAAAAACAAAAAATACAAAAGTTTGTCATATCCTTTCTTTCCAACCAACTACTGGTAACGTGTTGGTGGTCGAACAATTCGTCCAGATCGAGTGGTAGTCACCGGTGGGGAAATCTCCTGTTTATCTGCTGCAGTCTGAACTGGATACTCTGGATGTGGCTTGTCCGTCTTCTGCAATGGTACTGTGTCTGATTGATCCTTACTCACTGCAGTACTTGGTATGGAAGGTGGTACCAATGGCATTTCATCACCAGAATTTGCGGTAGCAGGAATTGGTGCTGCTTTTGGGGATAATCTCATCCCATCTTCACTGTGTGGCATAACTTCACGTGTGTGCCTCAGGTGTCTCCTGTTCCTCCTATAAACTCTTCCATCTTCTGTTCTGACTTGATAGGACCTTATGTCGACTTTGCCTTCGACTCTTGCTTGGGTCCAATCCTTCTTCTTTCCAACGTGGGAGCTTTGTGGCTGCAATCGCACTATGTCTCCTGGGCGCAGTTCCTCTAGTTCCTTGGCGCCTTGGTTGTAGTACAGGGATTGTTTAGCCTTTTGTAGCTTCAACTTCTGATCAACCTCTTCTGGTAGCTTCGGCTTGAGTAACTGGTTCGATGTTGGGAGTGGGGTCTTGGTTCTTCTACCAAATAATCGCTGAACAGGTGACGAGTTGAGTGTTTCTGTAGGGGTGTTCCTCCAGTCCAGTAGGGCAAGATATGGGTCTTGTTCTGACTTGATGGCTTTCTCTAGCAGATGTTTTGCTGTCTTCACGGCGTTCTCAGCTTTGCCATTTGACTGGGCATATGTTGGAGAGCTTGTTACATGTTCAAAGCCATAAGTGTCCGCGAACTGTTGAAACTTTGCGGAAGAAAAGGGTTGTCCGTTGTCAGACACTAGCTGGTCGGGAATCCCATGACGTGCTAGATGGGCTTTCAACTTCTTCACAACTTCGTCTGCTGTCTTGCATGTCATTCTGTCGACTTCGAAGAAGCTCGAATAGTAGTCAACAGTCACCATGAACTCTGCACCATTCAGATCAAAAAGATCAACTGCAATTTTCTCCCATGGTCTACTAGGCAGTTCGTGACAGATCATTGGCTCTTTCCTTTGTTCTACTGGCTGGCTGTTGCAAACGGCACACTTTGCTACGTAATTTTCGACATCCTTGTTCATGCCTGGCCAGTAAACTACTTCTCTGGCTCTTCGGAGGCAGCCTTGGATGCCGATGTGGCTCCGGTGGATCTTAGCCAACATGTCATCTTTCACGCTCACAGGGACAACTAGTCTTTCACCTTTGAAGACAAGTCCATTCTGCAATGACAACTCTTCCCGAAAAGGAAAATAATCTTTGATGTTTGCTGATACCTCTGCCTTGGTAGCTGGCCAACCTTGTCTGATTGTTGTCTTCAGCTCTCTCAGGGTAGCATCAGATTCCGTTGCTTGCTGGATGGCAATTAGCGTTGCTTCCGATACTGGCAAGTATTGTATCATATTGATACACTCTAGCTCTCTTTCTGTATCTCCTCTCATCTCCTCGATGTACACAACATCTTCTGCTACATCTTCTCTTGTGCTCTTGTGCACTCTATATGCTCTGCTTAGTGTATCTGCCAGATACATTTCAGTCCCTTTTTTGTAAGACACTTGGAGGTCAAACTTCTGCAATCTCAGCAACATTCGCTGGAGACGTTTAGGGGCACTGAGTAGGCTTTTCCGAAAGATGCTCTCTAAGGGTTTATGGTCAGTTTGGATCTTGACAGGTCGACCATACACACACTGCTCAAAACGTTCTACCCCGAAAAGTATTGCAAGCATCTCTTTCTCTATCTGGGCATAGTTCGCTTCTGTTTCCGTCATGGAACGAGATACATAAGCCACGGGCTGGCCTCCTTGCATAAGACATGCACCAAGTCCTCTGTCAGATGCATCACATTGCAATTCCACGTCTTCTTTGGGGTCGAAGTACTTGAGGACGGGGGCAGCTGAGAGTATCTCCTTAACTCGCTCGAAGCTGCGTCCTTGTACTTGCTCATCCCAACGGAACTGGTTCCCTTCTTTCAAAAGGTCTCTCATTGGGGCGGTAACTTCAGACAGGTTAGGAGCGAACTTTTGGAGGTAGTTTACCATGCCGAGAAGTCTCTTGAGATCTTGCTTGCTGGTTGGGGTGGGCATCTCTTTGATACCTTGTACCTTGTCTGGGTCAGGCTTAAGACCATCTTGACATATCACATGTCCCATAAACTTCACTTCTTTGTGGCGGAGCCTGAGCTTCTCCTTGTTCAGCTTAATACCAGTAGCGCGGCAACGTTCTAACAATGCTGTCAGCTTTGCATCATGGTCAGACAGTGCTTCAGCTTCTGTCTCTCCGACACCAAAAACAAGAATATCATCAAATATTGGCTTAATTCCATCAAGACCTTCCAGGGCATATTCCAGTCTCCTCTGAAACTCTTCCGGAGCGGGTGATATCCCGAAGGGCATCCGAGTCCAGCGGAACCTTCCCCAGGGGGTGCCAAATGTGGTCAGGAGACTGCTTTCGTCGTCTAGCTGCACATGCCAAAACCCGTTCTTTGCGTCTACTACACTGAAGACTTTAGCATTTGTAAGTAGCGGTAGCAGATCATCGATCACTGGCAGTGGGTACTGGTTTCTCCTGAGTGCTTCGTTCAGAGGCTTTGGGTCGATACATAGCCTTATCTTCCCATTGCTCTTCTTAATAACTACCATTGAGGAAATCCAATCCGTTGGAACATCTACCGGTTGCAAGATGCCTATCTTAACTAAGCGTTCTAGTTCCTGTTTTAAAGGCTCTTTCACTGCAAAGGGGACTTTCCTCACTGGGAGTGCCACAGGGGATACAGACTTATCAATCTCAAGGTGAAGCTTTCCTTTGAGCTTTCCTTCTCCTGAGAAGACATCTCCGAATTCGCTCACTATATCCGGCTGTGTGGGAGTCTCATTCGAGAGAGACATGATGTTATCAGTATTGATCACAATGAGACCAAACTGCTGCACCGATTCAGCACCAAGGAGTGCTGTGTAGCCTGTTGGTACGACGGTGTATTCCGTGAGGAAACACTGTTCATTCTTGGGGTTCAGGGTCTCAACCTTAATACATCCCAAAGGTTTCAGCTCTGATTTGTTAAACATGACCAGGGTAGTTTGAGTAGGCTGAAGGCGTTCCATCCGGGGATCATTAAATATCTGCTGATAAGTATCTGCTGGGAGGATATTGACTGTTGCTCCACAATCTAACTGGAATTTCACTGTTTCATCCCTCAAGCGCATGTTAGCATAAATCTTCTTAGGACTGTTTTTTGCATGAAGTGCACTCACTGATTCTACACTGAATAAGTAATCATCAGAATCTTCGTCATTAAAGTCCTGAGCTTCTTGTTCTACATTGTGAACTGACTTCTTAGTTTGCTGTTTGCTAGCTTTCTGACTTCTGCAAGCCACTGAGAAGTGGTTCATTTTACCACAATTATCGCACTTGTGCTGCCATGCTGGACAGAGTTCCTTTTTTAGAGGATGGGTTCTGTGGCAGAACTTGCATCTAACTGGTTCCGTTAATTTGTTATGCATGGGGCGCTGAACTTTACTGGGATTTCGCACTTTATTATGGCGCACACCTATCTTCGAGTTTGGGTGGCCTGTGGCAACGGCGCTAACCTCCTCCGTATGAGACATTTCCTTGAGTTGTTTGGATGTGGTTTCACTCGCGCGGCAAATATCAATACATTTGTTAAGAGTTAGTTTGTTCTCAGCTAGAAGCTTTTTTCGAGTGGCGTTATCTCTAATTCCTACCACAACTCTGTCTCTAATCATTCGATCTTGCATGGTACCAAAGTTGCACGTTTTAGCTAACGAACGCAATGCTGTGAGAAAAACATCAAATGACTCACCGACCTCCTGCACTCTCTGATTAAACAAATAGGCTTCGTAGATTTCATTCGTCTCGCCGATGAAATAGACGTCTAGGAGCTCTATCACTTTGTCAATGTCTGTTTTCTCCTCTTCATTTCCAAAAGGCAAACCATCGTAAATCTCCAGGATATCTGGGCCAATGCATGTCAACAATGTGGCTGTTCGAAGATTACTGCTTTGCGTACTGAGCCGCGAGGCGATCTCGTAGTTTGTCCAAAGCCGCTTAAATTTCTTCCAGTTCACAGCTAAGTTCCCCTTGAAGTCTAGCTTCGACGGTAAAGGAATAGAAGACTGGATGAACTGAGGAGTTGCTGGCTGTGTGCTTGTTGACGCTGCACCGCTCGAGCCTGTTTCGGTCATCTGGAGCTAGATTCACTGTGTTTCGCTTGAAGATGCACTCAACTATTTCAGCGACGATTCTGTAGGAAGAATCCCAAATCACTGACACCATGTAGCGTTGTTCTTAGGAAGAACAGATCGAGACACACTGTAGTGAACTAAAAACAGTTCTTTTTAATCAATGTACATCATCGAGTACAAAACCGGAAAGCATGGCATGAAGATCGGTTGCCATGGTACGTAAGATGACGTAAATGTCACGTAATCGTCACAATATGCATGTAGAGAAATTTTAATTTTTAGTCATAGTCTGAGATTCCTGTTTTTAGACTTAACTGCAATGTTATTGATACATGTAACACACACAGAATGATACAGCAGTATGATTTGTGTTCTGTTTGATATGGATCTGCCCTCTGTTGCATGACCTCTGTTGTATGCTCTTTGAAAAAAAGGCCCTTGGGAACATCTTGCTTTTATACTGATGTGGCTGCCAAATTTTATATGACTTTCACCAGTAGCTTTACTTAATCAAAATTATAGTAATAATCTTTAATAGTAATAGTAATAACAATGATGATGGTGATAATGATAGTTATGAGAAAGTATTAATACATGTAATAAGACATTAAAATTTCTAATAGTACTTGTCAATACTTAAGTTTGTCGCACAGTACAATGTAAGTTATTGTACAGGTTATGGACTGTTGGAGCACATTAGTTAACAATAATTAGACCCGTAGCCCGTAAGGGCTGTGGTCCTTGAGGGCGAAGGGTGTAATTGTTTTAGTATCACCCAACTAGTCGGACAGAAAGGCAATAATAAAGTTAGCAAATGTAAGTTGAAGAAATATTTATTTGGGAATAAAATGAAAGAAAGCGTCATGCTACCAATCAAAGTGCAGGATTTGCATTAGTCCACTAGTTGGGTGATAGTACTAATAATATTGTAATGGTTATTGTCATTTAAGGTTTAATGAAGATCCCTCCGTACTTGACGACCTGTATTTAGACCATAGCAAGCCATCATTTAAAGTTGCTTTGAGAGGTAAACTTGAGTATGATCTGAATACTGTGAAGAAATGTTGTTGTCAAGAAATCAGGGTTCATGTACAAACTTGCAAAACTTTTTTGACTGTCAAAGTATCCCCTAGAAGCAGCGTTGGTTTGAAAAAAGAAAATTGAATTTGCCTTACTAACAGATACATGTGTTTTTGTAATGACCAAAGAGCATTTGCATGTTAATGAAATATTTGTCTCAAGAGGACATAAAAATGAAACACGAGCAGTGTCTTTTAACTGATTCTGGTATTTATCATCTTGATGATTATTCAGTTTAATGTGAAATTGAAGGGAAGCAAACTAATTAACCCTTTCTATGTTGACTCTGTTTTCCCTGAATAAAATAACAGTCACATAGATATCAACTTAGCTTTCTCTTGACAACCTGTAAACATTTTATGGAGTCTCAGCTTAGACAGCAAATTTGAAAATCTGTGGAAATGATTGTTAACATAAAAGCATTATACTGAATATCGTGTGCATATCAACTTCGTCCAACTTGCCTAATGAAAATAGTAATGAATTCTGTTCTGATATCCTGTTAGAGTACATACTTGGTTTACCACTCAGACACACCGGAATTTACCCAAATGTACAGACTGATGGGCCAAGTCATCTGATCCAGTATGCGGTAACACTTGTCCTGTCATCACATGATTCAAGGTAGTGTGCACTTTATAAGACAATACGTTAAGTGCTGATTTGACCTTAGAATCCAGATTTCTCTAAATTCCATTTACTTTGTCCTGGAGACTTGTAATCACCTTCAAGACATTTTCAAGTATTTATGTTGCATCTGTAAGTCTTGAATTAGATGGGAAACAGAAGTAAAAGAGGATCTGGTTGATGGTTGATTTCTTTAGTGAGGCTTTAAACAATAAAAACAGAAATCCTTTTGTATTAATTTGGTTGGTAAAAGTAAAGCGTTGTTTAATTTCTGCCCTTTTTCTACCCGGCTCAGATTTGATCGAAAACTTCAACAAGTTGTTTGAACATGTTAATTTGAACTTTTCAGTAAGGACACAATGGTTGTGTGCCACTAAGGCATGGATAGGCTTTGGCTTAAGTGGCCTTCACGCGACAAATAAATGTTGCCCAACTTGTATTGGTAAAGTCAAGTTAATGCGTGTGAACGACGCAACAACATGCTGACAAATTGTTGGCGACAAACAGAACTTGCGTCCATTCTCGCGAACTTTTGTACGTGTTGGTAAACTCGCATTTGACGTGTGAGCGTGTGTTGTTCACTTTCAACCAAACAAAGTTAGTGCTCTCTTCATTTGATTTGCAAGACACTTCACAAAAATGGCGAACAAAGTAGTGCTACCGTTCGACCGTGAAAGGACAAGGATTTTCCAGTTTATTCATTTCATTTCCAAAAGCTCGTTAAAGCAAGTTTCATCCATTTGCACAAAATTTTTAAATGCCATTAGATCCTTTCGCGTGAAGCTCTTACATGAGTGTATTGTACGCGGCAAGGTAGGGATTATCCCGTTTAGTACCATATCATCCTATTTTCCATCGTTTTCTGTTTTTTTTTCCCCGGCCGAGAATATGAAACAGTAGTATGACGCCACAACTCTCCGTGTCTGTCTTTGCTTTACGGACTTTGCCTATGATGTTACGAAGTGTGTTTGACGTGTGAACGCACTAGTTGGCCAACTCTTTGGCGTTCGCCAGTACGAGTTGGCCAAGAATTCAAGTTGTTGGTTGTGTGAAGGCTGCTTTACAGACTGGACTAGCTTTTGCTGGTGATGTCCAGTCTGTCAGTCTACGGAACTTTCGACTTGAAGACTTCTATTTAAGAATTACTTTTAATTCTATTGTGGTGTGACCTTACTAATTTTTCCCCTGCAACGGTATTGTTATTAAAATATGAAATAAATCAAGAGTAATAACCATTTAATACTCTTATTATAAATGCTTTTTCCAGTTATATAGATGAACTCAGCAAGCGGTTGAGAAAGGAATTTCCTCTGGCCTCCCCAACTAAGAAAGACAACAGTATTGATAGAGACAATGTTGTCCACATATACTACAAGGTATAGACAGTCAAAAGCAGACTTGACTTGCGCACAGGTCTTGATCACTTATTTTTTTCAGTATAACCAGGCGTTTAGGAACAGAAACCACAAACTGTGTTTTTGATGCCTTGCGACAACGTCAAAACAATAAAAACGTAATTACCAAATTATTGCTCAGCAGCCACGATTGAGCAGACTATTGAAGCCTATTACTTTTTCGCCGGTATTTATATTAGAAGTTTATGATTATGGAGTTGGCCGTCATGACTTTAAATCTCACCATTCTCGCAAGCGACTCACACACGAGCCAAGCCGGTTTTTCTCAACAGTTTCAACGGGTAACGGATAAAACCAAACTGCTCAGTTTTTTCAACATATGCAACGGTTTGGAAGAAATTTCCCGACGTTTTTTTCTCAACGCCTTCAATGGGAACTGTAGCAGCTCTCACAAGCTCTAAATTTCATTGGCAGGCATAGTGTAGCACCTCTATTGTTTTAGGGATAGGGTCCATTGTTTGTGTTGTTTGTTCTTTTGTTCGCCTGAAGGGTTGCAAGGCAATCTAGTGAGACCTTACGAGAGCTGCTACATGCCCACCTTCAATGGGTAAAGAAAAAACCGAACGGCTTTTCCACCGCCTTCAACCCTTGCATCAATGCCTCCAGTGGGTACCCAATGGCTAACAAACGGCTTTAGCCGTTGAACAGAAAACCGTTAGTGTATGTTTCGCGCGAGAAATCGCAAATTGCAGTTTCAGAAACTGTGCGTGCTTGTCTCTACTTGTGATCCACAAACTCTCTGCTTTGATTCTACCTTGGCTTTTTCAGAAACTGTGCGTGCTTGTCTCTACTTGTGATCCACAAACTCTCTGCTTTTATTCTACCTTGGCTTTGGGTGATTATCAATCAGGCAGTCAAATGCAATAAGAAAATAGTTTTACTGGGTTATGAAAACGTGGGATGGCATGTCATTACGTGATTGTTGCAACTTTGGTCGACTCCTGTAAGTTGTTTGGGCCTGAAGAATTAAACAGAACACATCATTAAGTTTTGGCTGACAAAAAAATCTTTTACACGTACTAATTAAACAGTCTCTCTTCTAGTCAACAGCAGTGCATGTCGAATTTTTCTTTTATTTATGTACTGATGTTTTACAGGGTGAAGATAGAGAACTCATTGAGCTTCTCCCCCTGTGTGTCACATACTTCATTGTGTTTCTCTACTTGGCATTTTCTGTTGGTGAGTTGAAATATTTAAATTGTTTTATATAATAAGCTGCCTTATGCATGCATTTTGATTGGTTCTTATCAGAGGACAGATGGCGAATGACGTGATCGCTTCAAACTTTTTCCCACTGCTTTTTTCTAAAATGGAGGCACGTTTAATCATTCAGGTTGAATTTTACCAGATTGGGTGAACGAAGATGTAGAAAAACGTCTTGCCGAGGCTGTGGACAAATTCCAAAAGCAAGAAGAAAGAAAAAAAAAACACGTTTCTTTGTAGAAAATGACTTAAACTCGAGCAGCCTCAGTCGAGCACCACTAAACAAAACACAAAATGTTTCTTTATTAAATAAAACAAATAGATTCCATGTTGCCGTGCACCTGTTCAGTAATAGATTACAAAGGACATCAAAATGTGGTAAGAACAACAGTGACACACCCGGCTATCACCTCGTGTGCCACTTTTTTTGTTCTTACCACATTTTGACATCATCTATGATCTGTTACTGATCAGACGCACGGCAACATGGAATCGATTTGTCAAATATACCACAGAAGTGAATAGTGCTTTTCGCGCGTTCTGATTGGTTAACTCGGAGGTGATTAGCGAAGTACTATTCACCTCCTTTTCGGTGAATAATTGTGAAATAGAAATTATTATAGAGATAAAAATGCGCCAGGTACATTAAAAACATACATTGTTGAGTTTTATAAGCATGTGAAAGTTTTTTAGTCCTGCTTCTAAAACTTCTTGAGTAATCATACCATACGCATTTCTTTGAGCATTTTATAAAGCCAGATCCCCTGGTCTTGTGTAATTCACTCGATTCGATCAATCATAGCACATGCAATTCTTTGAACACTTTTTAATCAGTTGTATTTGTTTTTTTAATTGTCTCTGCTTCTCGCACTGGTTTTGTTATATTTGTTCTTGATAACGTTCTGTGGATATGCTTTATAAACCTTCACAGGTACACTCCAACTTTTGTGTGTGCACAAAAACGCTAATATGTATTTGCCTTTGTTGAGCTTTTGCCTTTTTTCGTCGCAAAATTTGATGCTCTTGGCAGTTTAAGGGCCAGAATAAACGCTGTGCTTAACATGAGCCGAACTAAACTCAATCATTAAGTTTATGTGAAGTACGGTGTTTGACGCAGTTACGTCCGACTGATTTCATTTGGATCGGCTGAGGCGTTCTTCACGGCCGGCCGGGCGGCAATAACAGCTGAAGATCAGTAGAGTTTGGGTCAAACCCCGATCTTCACATGAGCCAAACCAAATGCATAATCATGTTAATTTATGATTATCACTATGTAAGTCGGCCGCGATCTGTTTATTTTCGTGGTCAAGTAAAGTTTGGCTGAATTAAGGTCGACGTTTGACTCAAAAAGTGAACTTAACTAACTTGAGTCGACCTAAACTGTTTTTAAGTTCGGCTCTTGTGAAGTACGGCGTTTGGCCTGGGCCTAAGAATCAATCAGACGTATCTGTTTTTACAGGGAAGATAGAAATGGTTAAAAGTAAGTGGGGCTTGGCATTCAGTGCTGTTGTGTCAGTGATCGCGTCCCTTGTTATGGCGTCTGGTTTGTGCTCTTTCTTTGGGCTTGTTACTACTCTAGACAGCAGGTGAGAAATCTCCAATTCGTTTTGTTTCCCTTGTTTGGGGCGCATGAATTCTTTTTGGAATATTCCGAAACAGGAAAATAAAAAAGACGGTATTCTTTATTCTTTTTAGGACCCATTCTTTTTCCAAAATGAATTGAACAGCTTGCCATTCATTCTGCTTCCGAAATAAGATTGAACACAATGAACAATAGGGTTGCCACTGTGTTCAGGGAAAAATAAGTGAAAAACAGATTCTTTTAAGGTCAGGGAAAATTCAGGGAATTGTGTGTCAAGTCAGGTAGATTTCAAAACTTGTAGCTGAAAGTAAACGAAAAGGCAGGGAATTTTACTTCTGACAAGCCGTTAGGTTTGGGAAGTTGTTGTCGTTATTAAACATTCCTGCAAAGAAATTGATTTCTGTGGCTCCATTGCTGGCGTTATTGTCCAAGGGTTTTTTTGGGTGGTCAGTGAAAAGTCAGGAGATATTGTAGACATTTTTTCTATCCCAGTGGATAGCAACCCTGAATTCTGCGTTATACAATAAGTTTGAGATATTTTTTTGGCGGGAAAGTCACGCGTGGTCCACCATGCCAGTGACGTGGCACCGGAGGTCAGGTTCAGGCGCGGTCCAAGATCACATCCTATCAAAAGTACTCCGTCGAACAGATCTTATCCCACATATTTCTAAGAACATGTCCAAAAGAACGAACCCTCAGTTGCTGGCTTGACGTTTTTATGAATACTTTTTATTCCAGTGAGATATTTCCATATATTGTTATTGTGGTTGGTGTCGAAAACATCCTGGTGATTACTAAGTCTGTGGTGTCAACTCCGGTGGATCTGGAAGTCAAGATTAGGGTTGCACAAGGTATGTGCAACAACATGTGGTACCTGGAAGTTTCGAACTGTCAAAATTCAGCTTGATAGCGAAGCCCGGGGGACAAAATCAAGTGAAACGAATTGCAAGGAATGTGGAAGATGATTAATTTGATTTGAGTTGGGTTGCGTTGAATTGAGTTGAGTTTTATTATTATTATTAATACAACTTTCATTTTTCTTTGATTTTGTTCTCTGCGCCTCTCGCTTTCAAGCTCAATTTTGATAATTTGAAATTAGCGTATTCCCTGGGCAGGTTGCATGTTTATTCACCCCTTCGGCCAGTGATATTATCTCATTTAAAATGGACTCACAGCCATTCCTTTCCTAGATCATACTCGAGATGGACTTGTGTACTGAAACAGTAGGCTGAACCGACCAACGAGATGACATACGATTGACTGACGACTGATTGATTGACCGACCGAAAACTCATTGACTTTGCATAGAAAAGTATTCCTATGCTAGATGTTCTAACGTACTACAAAGTAATAAATACTGGAGTTAACACTTATTGATATCTACGTAATATTCCGCATGGGATGATATGATACATGTGGTTAGGTTTTGTGATGATCGAGTAACATCGCGCCAAGATACATGAAAGCGTCAAGGTTGCGTGATGCGAGAATCGTTTAGCGTGTGACGCGCATGATTCACGTCTCGCGCCTCGCGCCTAGCAAGAGGTTTATGGCTTCACTTGGGCAGTCACATTAGCTTTTTAGACTTCGAGTAGTTCCTTATCTTTTAGGGATAACAAAGCGAATCAAACACGCGAATGCTCGCCAAAAATTGCCTCACAGGGCACCATTATATCTATTCATCGCGCAATGCAATTTTGGCGAGCGCTCGCGTGTTTCGCTGCCTTTTTGAAAAGTAAGGGACTGCAATAAGTCGGTTTTTCCCTATACAGAAAGAAAAGAAAAGGAGATGTTTTACGTTGCACGTATCTTACATAATTTACTTACAGCAGTCATATTTATTTCTCCCAGGATTAAGCAGGGAAGGCTGGTATATTGTGAAGAACCTATGCACTGAAATAGTAATTTTGCTGGCTGGTTACTGGACCTTTGTCCCTGCTGTACAGGTAAACACAAATTGTTCTCGGGACCGTAGCTCATTTTGGAGGCACGGCTACTAATGCGGGCAACAGCATCAGAGTGGTGTTTAATCGAGTGTCGTAAAACGAAAACCAAAGCAATTGCTCTGACCAATCACAAGAGGTGAAGACAGCTCAGTAAACCAATCAGAATTTGAAGTAATTGCATGCAACCGGCGCAAAGCGCGGGAAAATGCGCGCGTGCAACTGCCGATTGGTTTTGGTTTTGCTTCTCATTGGCTGAAAAAGTGGCGTGAGTTTTGCCAACCAATCACAGAGGAAAATAAAGCAACTCCAAAGCAAACTCGAATTACTTTCATCACTCAATTGGAAACCGCTCCAATAAGCAAGAAATTAAATAAATGTTTTCTTTAGAGCGTGACGAAGGCATACTGAAAAGAGAAATTCTTAATTCTCTCATCAGGAGTCGGACTTGTAGGCGGTAATTTACATGCGAACGTAACTGATTAAGCTTTGAGACGGCCTGCGATACTCTCGATTGGGAAAGATGTCGCAGCGGATTTTGTTAATTGAAATTCATGTCAGGGAAGGATTTCAACTGACAAAATCTACGAAGTGAAATCCGTTTTCAGATCTTTTGTTGGAATGGAGATCTGGCTTATAAGTCCAGATTTCCCAATCGAAAGCACCCTTAGTTTCTTATCTTTTGGAGGCAGTTAGTTTCTTAATATCACGGATTGAGTTACATGCGTTGTATACTTCGTTTACCGTCCTATGAATGACTTGAACTTTTGATAATTTTTCTTTTTTTTTTCTGACTTCAATTCCGCTACCGCTAATTTCTCTCTTGGATAGTTCGCCCTCATTATTATTTTTGATATTTTGAAATGGCGTTTTCGTTGCCGGTTTTCGTCGTCGTTTGTTAACTCCCAAGATCTGATTGTTAATTCTCCTTTCTAGCCGCTCTACAGTGCCTTTTACATTAAGAGAATCTGGGGTTTTGTCAAGAGGACGCACTCTGAGCTGAGTTGCTCAATGCATGGTTAGCGCTAACCATTGGTTAAGTAGGTTGCCATGGTATTTAACGTGGGTTAGTGCTAACCATTCTTCGAGCAACTCGGCCCTGGCTGATACGTTTGTTTATTCTCATCACCTGTTGGCTGGATAATGTATTGATATTATAACATGCTAATCTCTTGAGGGAGTTTAAGGGTTAAGGTCTCTTCTGCTTATTTTATAGTTGTTGAGTAGTTGGTTGAAGGTTATGACATTATGCACCTGTTCTTTTTTTTCAGGAGTTTTGTCTTTTTGCCATAATTTGTTTGCTGTCAGACTTCTTCCTGCAGATGGTTCTGTTTGTCACTGTACTGTCAATTGATATCAGGAGAATGGAGGTATTCAGGGCAAATATGTCTTTGATATTTCTGAGAATTCAGTGCAAAATATGTCTTTGTTGTTTCTTAGAATTGATCACTATTGGCTTGGTTTTGAAATGTGCGAATCTACGTTTCACATATCAAGCTTAAACAAGCGAGATATATTTTTTGCAGTATAGCAACCCAGCCTGATCAACCATACAGGCTCAGTATAGCAATCTAGGAATTGATCTCCAAGAGTGAAGTGCCTTGATGTTTGTTAAGTTTGTCGTGTATTCCCGTAAATACTCGCGGGACATTTTTCTTTCTGTTTTTTGAATATGTAGCTTTCAGATCTCCAGCGGTTACAGCGAGCACCAAGGCAGAGTAGTCCACTCTCAGATGGTTCGCTGAAAGGTTAGTCAAGCAGTGAACATTCCTGATATATTGAAGGAGCACTACCTGAAAAGGGCTTTAAGTGAATTCCTTTTACCTTAGTGCTTCACTTATCTCGGGTGTTTTTAGAATGTTTATGTTTAGCGGCTGTCGCTAATTCGGTTGTTTGCAGTGTCATCATCCTCATATCCATCCCCACCTTCACCCTCTTTCTCATCTTCATCCTTATCCCTATCCTCTCCCCCTTTCCCATACTCATCCCCATTCCCTCCTCCTTCATCCTCATCCTCATCCCCAGTCTCATCCTCATCATTATCGTCACCATCGTCGTCGTCGTTGTCATCATCATCATCATCATCATCATCGTTTTAATTTTAATCTTCTTTCTTATTTTCCAACTCAGCGTCATCTTCAAAGTTAGTCCAAAGTCCACAGTCACCAGTTCTCAGCCCTTCTCCCTCCTCCGAGCCTGTGCGATTCTTTGGTCTGCTGCCTCCACTTCCATCATCTTCACTCACCACTCAGAGCACCCCTGTAAGGGAATGCCCTGTCATGCCAAAGAAGCTACCCAAGAGACTGAATGTTGCGTACTTTTGGGCAAGAACAAGGATTGTACAAAAGGCTTGTATGGTGAGATGCGGCATTAAACATATCAGACTTTGAAATTAGAATCCGGTTTTAAGTCATAATAAACAGCACCATCGGAACATTCTGCCCAAGACCTTGCATTTTAATAGTTACATTATAGGATTCCATCCACAAACGTACATGTAAGCAATAGCACCATATGTAACGACTTCTGAATCCCAAATCGAACTTTTAATTTTAATGGTAAATGGTTTGAACCTAGGAGTCATATCATAATTGAGTGGAGTATAATCGTCCGATCCGGTCGTTATTTTTTTTTTATTAAGATCCTCGTGCACTGTTCGCCGTGAATTCGGCACGTGAACGATTCTACGCATGAAGTGTGCCTCACTAACTTTGTCATTTCTTCGTCTCAATTTACAGTTATGCCTTGTAGTCTATTTCATCTACATCCTGAATTATCCAGGCTCAGAATCTGCAGGCATCCGTCAAGACCAAGCCAAGTCAACTGAAAATCCTAACACTGACAACTTGAGTCTTGATCATGCAACCAGAAAAATAAAACTCGCCCAGGGAGGGGACGGGGTGAATGTGGAGTCAGACGAGAGCAGGAAGAAAGAGGCATCAACAGAGGCAAGATCGTTCAAACCTCCTTACGTTGAACTGTGGAAAGGTCTTTATCAAAGGCACTGGCCTCAGTTACTAGATTGTTACAATATCAGCCTTCTCGGCAGGTATATATTTGTATTGTTGATATTGCAAACTTTCGTGGAGTTTGGTTTTTTATTTCCAGAAAAACAGGTAGCCGATAAGTTTGTTTTCCTCTCAGGTACATTTAACACGGCGATGGTCGAGAAATACTCGGTGGAGCGTCGCCAAATCGACTGGGGAATGAAAAGCCGGTGTGCGCACGTTAATGCCATAGGATGCCAGTCATGCTAAGACATCTGCCTGAAATTTAGATGGGGACTGCATGTATACAGTCCTTTTTTATCGAGGGATATTTATTGAGGGGATGCATGTAATTTTCCAACAAAGTTGAAAAGTGCCTCCCAAGCTTATAGAACTGGGGTGGATTCACCTAGTTTTAGAGCTGAGAACAAAACTTTGTTTTCAGGTACGTGACCATTCTACCGCCCGTCCATCTTGGTATCAACATTGACACAGATGTCTTTAGCTCGGATTCCTCCCAAGAAGGCGTTGACCTTTTGGCTGGTAACCAGGGCTTTCCTTCTGTAGATGGGACCGTGAAACTGGATCAGGCCCTAGGAAACGGGGAGGAAACGGCGGCGGCTGACGAGGAGACACGTGACCCCGAGTATTACCATAATGCCTTAGCTTGCGTCATACTTGGTGTAGTCGTCATGATTATTCTCTTCTTTGTCTGTAAATTTCTGAATGATCTTCAGTTGAAGCCCAGGTCAGGTTGCGGGCGGAAAAGGACGAGCTGCGGTCATGATGGACTGGTAGAGAGTGTTCCTATCAGCCTTAGGGGGCATACACAGGTTTGTGTAGCTGGGATTTCGTGTCATCCTTGTACATTATTTTATTGTATTCTTAATACTGCTTCTCTCTCAACAGCCACTATATTTCTGGTTTACGTAATCGTACCGCTTGCAAATTTGTTTCAGAACATTGAGCATTTGAAGGTTACAATGTCCTCGATAATCAGTGTCTGTCTAAGTGGGCAAATCTGCGTCTGGGACATAGCCACGGGATATCGCTTGAGAGTAATCAACAGAAAAAGGTGTGTTCCAAACCTCTTTGACGAAGAAAGTTTTTGTGTAATGCATTATCTTGACTGTAGCTTTCAAGACTCGATAGCGTGTGGACGATAAAGTGGGCATCGAGTGCGTAGAATGCATGGCAAGAGCGATTACGTCATTAGCTAGGAACAGAGGTTTCGCTGAAATAAGTAAATTGGCGCAATGCCCGAAATCGTATTACTGACTAAGAAGCCGAGTTAAAAGGCAAAGCGTGGATGTGTTGCTTAAAATTTTACTGGCGGTTTGGGCGAGCGAAATGCGGGTGTCCTCACCTAGACCTTTAGCATACAGGACAAAATTACTTAATTATTATTGGTCGACATTTAATCTGAAACTGTTTTTCCATTGATGGGATGCCTCTAAAATTTGACCGCAAACCCTCAGAATCGCAAGCAACGCGAATTAACGTGATGAAATTGGTGGTTAAAGCGAAACAAGACTGGCTAAAAGAGAAATTGCTACTGTTGTTATTTTTACAGCCCTATTCAATTAGAGGTTGCATCAAAAAAACGAAGCTCCCGACTGAAGACGTCCGAGCAGGGGCTTGGTACAGAAATGGACAACGGGTACACAACTCAGCAGAATATTGACCGCGTGGCCAGTCCCCGACCGCTCACGCACTCGGAGCACACGTCGCCGCAGGCCTCAAATATAGATGACAATGAATCAGGGGCAACCAGTGGTGGGTTACTATCGCCGAAAACCGGAGGAGAAAACGAGGTACGTGAGTGTGGGGCTACTTCGCACAACTGTTACGTTGGTCCACGCCAGATTAAATCCTAACGCAACTTTGTAAGCTTAAATCAAAAGAGGACAAAAAGTACCATCTTAATTGGCCAGTTCGAAAGAACCGCACCTTCAACCCCTCTAAGTCTTGCTTCAGCTAACTAATTAAACAGGGAGAGAAGGACTGCTTTGTTTTAAGTTAAGATTTTTTCTTTAGGTGTCAAACTGCGAATTACGCAGGAGTTCAAGGTCCACGGGGTATGATTTTAGTAAATATGCTAACGGAGCAGGCATCCCACCTTGGTCTCCCCGAAGTCCCAAAGGCTCGTTTACAAGCTCCTGGTCCAGTGTTGATGGAGAGGACCCAGGGTGGCTATCAAGCTCAGAGGAGTCTGGTGACGAGCAAGTTGATGATCAAACTAACAGTTACCATGACAACCAACTTACAGGGGCCTCGGTGTGGTGCTTTGATTGTAAGGACGATTTATTGGTGACGGGATGTAGCGACGGGACAATTGAGGTACGGTATTGACTGGCTTGGCTGTGGCCAAATGTGGGGTAGTCTAGTCCGTCAGCTTGGCTAGACTGGGTGAATTCGTATGTAAAACATAGGCACGCAATGCGTGCTTGAGCTATTTTGTGAAGGGCGATAAAATGTTGATAAGATATAAGGAGAAGTCAGAAAATGGTTGAATGGTGAGTCATTTATCTGTGGCGCTTTTGGTTTTTGTTATGGTATCGGAGAAGTACGAGCAAACTGTTTTTCATTTGATTTCTGTTTAGTTTTCTTATTTCTAAGACTGATTTTGAGTTTGATTTGTACCAATTAAATAGTCATTCATCCTACATTTTTTGAAACAAGAGTTTCATTAATTCCGCAAAAACCGATATATAATATATTTTCTATTATTTGTTCATTTTCTTTCTCCGCACTTTCGCAAACAATATATTCTTCCGGTCCCTCAAAACCCCCAAAGTATACGTACACGTGCTGAAACAGTTCCAGGACCACATGAAGAAATATTCGCAAACAAACGAACCACCAAACACAACGTAATATACAACACCAGCAAAAACAAATCAACGTTGAACAAATAGTACTGATAACGAATATAGATGTAATTGCCATAATTCATCAATTTCTGATTTTCAAGTGCTTTGTACTTTTTACTTCGGACAGCAAAAATAGCCCGACCTAAACAAACGCTCTTATTTTAGTGTTGGGCCTTTTGCTGACGTCTGTGTACGGTAAGCAGATGAGCGTAACACCGCGTTATATCCCGAAATAAGGGCAATATTAAACTTACCGACTCGAAAACAAACCACCAATTACTTCCAAAATAAGCTCCTCCGAATTAAAGCGTCAACAGTTGTACAATATTAAAAAACCCGATCAACAGACAAACAACGGATCGAAATCCGCCAATGAGAAGAAGAGAAAATTGAAGTTGAGAAAAGTAACCAATAAAAAACGGTCATTGTAAAAGAAAATAAATTCAATTAGATGTTGTTGTAAACAAGTTGAATTGACCACGTGCAAATCTTGTGATTGATCAAAGGTCATGTTAGATCCACGTGACCGATCAAAGTTCGGAGTCGCATTTAACCAACAGCGCTGCCTTATTCATGTGGGAATTAACCAACGAACTTGCTATTACCAAACGTATACACGTGATAGATCAAAGTTGGAAATCGCATTTCTAAAACAGGGCTGTATGTCTTGGTGCCTGTTTACACGTGAGAGATAAAAGTAATCCATTTGACAAATGAAATCAGCATTTTCATTGTTTAACATAAAAACTGCTTCACTTCAAGGGGAACAAATATCCAGATTAAGGATTCCCTTCCATAGCATTTTTCTTCCGTGCCAATATCACTTGTGGAAACAGCCACTTCTGATTAGACTAATATTTATAGTTTTCAAATCCCTCAAACATATGTTTATTTTTCCAGTTTTAACAATGTTCTTGCAGTTTTGACAAAGTTAGCAAAGGAACAAAAAAACACAAGAAAAATTGCAAAACTAAGCACTCGTCCACTTCGAAACGAAATTTTTGCTCCCCGAGTAGGAACCGCTCAACCAAATTACCTTGATGCTGAATCAATTACGACTAGCATTATTCGTGTAACGTTTTTTGCCGCTTTTCACCGCCTGCATTATTTCCGATAATCAGAGCATTCAATCAGTTCAATGGCAAATAGTAATATGTGATTTAAAGAACACTGCTTGATCTCAGAACGGCATTTTTTCCCCGCTAGGTCTCTCGCGGTTACACTACGGGTTGTTCGAATAACTCGACGTTTCAATTCTCAAAAACTAAATTTCACTGTTTTTAACCCTTAAAAATTCTCTTCAGAAGTGGTCGAGTGCCACTAACATAGTTCTATTTTCGTTTTCATCGGGATGACCGAATTCAAAGATGCTGAAAATCATTGAAGGACTTTCCAGGAGGCGCAGGTTGTGCATCACACGCAATTCAAAATAGTAAAGACACTTCCCTCGAAAACGTGAGACGTCAGGCTTTTCATTACACAGTAACTTAGTGCTGATTGGCTCTGTAGTAATTTTTACGTGGACTCCGGCTGATCTTTGCTAACAATGGGAAACGAATCTGCTGCTCGTTTCAGCAGACGTTCATTGGGAAGGAAAGATTGCGTGACGAACCAAAAGAGTGTCTGCGAAGGAGACTAAACACACGGTTGTTATAACCAACAAGCCGCGGCCGTAAACTTCAAATACTTTCGTCCCCACCTTACTACCTTCATCATCCATCGAAACAGCACAACTCATACTTCATTCTAATCTGACTCCAGTATCTCACGCCTATTGTTGTCATTCACGCATGCGTTAAATATACAAACCTTTTTCTCCAGAAAGACTACCATAACGGTGGTACCCCTTGGTGTGATAGTAATAAATACATCACGCAACAATAGATAGATGACGTGTGACATTCCACGCTGATGTTCCTTTGAGCGTAATCAACACGCATGTGTAACTTAGTCTCAGTGCTGACCATCACTGACCACATGCTTTCAAAAACACCTTTAAAACAGGGAATTAAATTGGCCCCTGGCTGAAACAATGCCATCTAAAGAAACCTTTATTTCATTGGTTCAAGGCAGAACCACCCGACCAAGGAAGAATTTCTTGAGCTTCA
>OX419343.1:23454068-23471568 GCA_948470475.1 Galaxea fascicularis | reverse complement strand
AACACAATCGTGATGCATATGTGTACATAAAAGACCAAAAATTGTAATAAAACAAAACAAGGGAAAAGTAAATACACCAGCTTGCATACGCTTTGTCTTACGCGGCAGTGATGTCTTCGTCGCTTCGTCAGTTACCTCGAGAAGCTCATTTCTGACTTTGTTCCTCCAGTCAACCTGACGGCCATTTACAATGGAAATTGGGGATTTTTTATGGTTACACTGTCCTTTATTAACTGGCTGTTGTCGAAAGGTTTACTTTGGCAGTAGCGACGCGCTTTAGTGACCGTTGCCGTTGTGGAAAGATGACCGTTGTAGAGAGATTAAATTAAGAATGATTGTATGGACCGTTTGCCTGGACAAAAACAAATGACCCTTATACTGAGGTGGCCGGCATTAGTAGAGCTTCGACTGTAGTTGGCCAGTTTATTTCAAGATAAAGGAGGACAAGTTACTATTTATCCTGCGCGTTCCTTTCACTCTCGCAGACTTATGTGCAAGAAGTGGCTTTGGTACCGAGCCTGGTACTTTTCCTGTTCGCCAACTGATCCAATACTATAAACTGCCGCTTATAAGACCTGGGTTTATACATCTTCGTAAGGGGTTTAAAGAGGGCTTATAAATGAACGGAGGGGCCGAGAGGGTTTAAAATCGGAATAGAAAATACGCTTGAAAACAAGCTATAGCAGTGCTGATCAAAAGACGTTCTGCTTTTACTGGTTTTCAATTAATATTCAAAATGTTATAAAGAAACTCAAGAAAGTGAGCGAGCCGAAAAGGCTAAAGATAACATAATTGGTCTCCTCCCCGACGCTTTGGCACAAGTTGTTTGTCTGTTAGCCAGGATTTTGAATAGGGCGAGGGCGTCGGACCGCTCGAACATTCAGATTGACCAGGGCATTCGTGGCTAACACTGCAAGTAGAATTACCGATGTACATCTACTGAATTTCTAGTAACTCGCTAAAGTCGATTTATACGAAATACAAGCCAAATTTATACAAGCAAGCTGCAGAACCTTACTCACGAGAAAATCGATAAACACTGAGTGGTCACTGTGTAAATATCCAGGACGTACGGCAAGTGTCAGCTGAAAACCATTCTTACTTCAAAAGCTTTTCAGCGAGGAATGCATGTAGTTATTGGGGCTATGCTGATTATCAAGGTTCAACTCCTGTTAATTCATTTGTATTTTGATACTTTTTGGGCTTGAAAACTAACAATTGTTTTTGAGGGTACAATATCTCTTCCGTTCCGTTGATAGCCTGCAGCGTATTAAACTATAGCACACACAGAATATTCCGTAGAATTAAGGGTCATCAAATAACCTTCATTTGTTAGTTTTATTCAGAAAAGCTCTCATAGCTTCTTGGAGAAATTTTGAAAGTTGTTTGGAAGCCTGTTTTCCAGTGATACATAAAAGAACCGTGCGTTACCCAACAGGTGTCACTGTGGCCCGGCCGATTGCGTGACCTTTTACTTTCGATTGCTCTTTCCAGATTTTTTTCCGATTATTCGACAGAAAACATTGCTTAATTCGCTTGTCAGCTAGAGAGACTTATTGGAAAAAGATATTATTGCCAATTCCATGTGATTCTATGAGATAGAAATAATTTTCGTGCGATTTTCTTCCCGTTGTTTACATTTGTTCTGTTGCGTACGGCGTCCGAGTGGCTCCAGTTAAAATTTTATTACACGCCGGCGTTTTAATTGGCAGAGCTTAAACGTCAAATCTTACAAAAAAAATGTCCTTTCTTTTATGTAGTATAATTGTCTTTTCAATTTCTAAAATACCAGGATCGATTTTGGGCGGGTAAAGTTGGGCATTATTTTCACATTCGAAACGACATGCAAGGAGAGGGTACGCAACGAAGGCCAGAAACTATATTATTAAAATCATTTTGCTGAATCTTTTTACACAGTCTTGAAGCCTTGGACGTCTTCTAAACATGTGCGGAAGATGAAGTTAATAGGAGCTTTTGCGCATCCGTAATGTTTCCTTAAATTTGTTGGAAATTTAGACTGATTTCATGAATAAAAATTGTATTTTTTGCGAATTTTCGAACTTTTCTAAATTTCTTAAAATGTAAAGCGCTTGGGGATTCCTTAATACCATTTCTCGAAATAATTCACTCAAAGGGTTGTTTGGGTGATATCAGCAAAAATCCGATTTTTTGGAACTGATTTGAGATTCTCGATATATTCCGACATTGGCTCTTAAGATCCTTAAACCTAAAATCCTAATCCTAATGTAACCCCAACCTCTGACATCCACAACATTTTCTTTGCTTCGGTTGTCCCAGTGCATAATTTGCTCCACAGCAAGATGTTTTTGTATACCGTGCGACCGCTAACTGCAAAGAGCCTAGGGCTAACGAGGCCAAAGAATGATATAAACGAACAAACGTTACGAATACCAAGCATAACAGCACACACTACAGCAGAAACGCCTGTTTGAGTGGCTGTACCATAGGATAATAACATATTTTATTTGCTTATTTCAGACAAATAACCGTCAAGTAGTCAGCGGCGCTGCCAATGGGGGCGTGCGCGTTTGGGATGTTATAAGCGGTGAATGTCTCCAGCACCTCCGTGGTCACGTGAAGTCCGTGACTGCAGTCACGTGCACGGTGGAGCACTTGCTGAGCGTTAGTTTGGAAAGCGTGCTTTGTATTTGGGACAGGTCACGTGGCGAGTGTTTGCATCGTTTGAAGCAGGTATGTCTTGGTTAATTCCCAATTGTAGTGAAACGTTTGAGAGAGGGAACGCCCAGAGGGATAAATGAAAGAAATATGGTCGAGCCGGTGACCTGCGGCTGAGACGTGTCCCAAGCAAGGTTATTTGTTTGGCGTGCAGTGTATGGTGATAAATAAACTGTGGCACGCCTTGTATCCCGGATCATAGGTTGTACTCGTGTGTTGAGATACACCAGCGAGGGGGTTTTTCCTTGCGGTAGAAAACGCTGAACCTTTAATTTTTTCTTCCAGTTCCCAGATCTGTGCTCCAACGTCGTCATGTTGTCGAGAACGCTCTTTATCACGGGTGGACAGGTTGGTATGACTGTGGTTCTGTTCCCGTTGTACGTCATGTTCCCGCATTCCTTACCACTCGCATGTTTCCTCTTTCACAGGGACACATCTCTGTTTGGGATGCCCTGACAGGGAGGCGTGTGAAGACGGTTTTGTTGGGGGATGGCGACACTGCCGTGTTCGTACGTTGCGTGAACGTGTGCGACAACAAGACGGTCGTGTGTGATTACGGAAAAGAAGTGAAAATCGTGACTTTCCCCGCTGTCATGGATAAGGCAGAATGAGGACTTCCTCTTTAACCCTTTCACTCCCAGGAGTGATCAATAAGTAATTTCTCCGTAGAATATCATTTCATTGTCAAGTAGGCAGGTGATGAGAGTAAGGGAAAAAAATCAACTTGGGATATTGTTTGATTTGACGCCAAATTCTCAGAACTAGCATTATAAGCAGTGTAGGGTAGATAGTAGGGAGAATTAATAAGGAGATCGCCGGGGAGCGAAAGAGTTAAATAGGCAGCTCTGAAGAAGCAATTGACTTTGGTCGCTCCTGTAGTTCGTGAACGTCTCAGTCTCTTTAAGAATAGCCTGAGTATCAGGCCCTATCGGGGAAGCGGGGACGAGGGGAAGGAAGAGGAGAAGGGCCTGACACAAAGCCGTCCAACATCCAGATTCTGGATGTTACGCTAATTGGTCAAAAGACAATAAGAAACGTCACGTGAGTCAACCGGAAGTCAAGCTTCCAGCGCAGGGGTTACAGACGCCATATTGAAGTTTACTCTCATGGCACATGTCAGTTACCGGAAGTGATTTTGATTGGCTAATTATAACACGCGCTGTCTGGGGGTGGAAGGCTTCTGAGAAGCTGTTTGTGTCAGGCGTTTCTTCCTCTTTTTGCCTTCCCCACCCTAGAAACGCCTGATACTCAGGCTACTTTAAGAATGAAAGGATGAACCGTTTCCTTGCCTGCGCCATAGTTATTAAAAGAGGAGATAGCTCTATTAGGGATGGCCCATTCGAAAAGTGATGGGGGGAGGGAGGAGGAGTAGTTCTAGCTTGCACGAATTTTTTTTTTTTTGTGCTATTTGTTTTATGCAGGATTTTTTGGCAGTGGACAACTTCTGCACGAATTTTTTTTTTTCTGTTCCGTTTTCCTTATATGACTTTTTTCACTTTCCCCCTATCACTTTTCTAAGAGTCCATCCCTTAGTGAAGACTTATTTACTGCGTAAATGTATCCACTCATTGAAGACAGGTATGAAGAACTCGACCCTCAAGCGAGGGATATGTAATACAGTGACGTCTGTATCAGACCACTGTACCGAGAAGTCCATCGTAAAAGGTGTTCGGTATACAACAGTAAAGTGTCTGAGGGTATGAACAGCACTAACCAAGTTCGACCATAGTTGCGCCTGTAAACCAGATACCTAAAATGGCCGAATGCATAGCACATTCCCGTCTTTTTATCATTTCAAACAAGATCAGCGGGGCATAGTTCATGGTCGTTATTCCACGGGGATCGCGTCTGAAATCCGCTGTTAGTTCCTCATCATGTATTTCGTGAATAGAATTTAGCATACTCGTGTGACAAAAGACACTTAAACATATGTTACTTAAGTAATGCTTGGCAAAGTTGGTTGCAAGCGAACACATTTTCTCTGCCAGGTTTCTTGATAAGTTATGGGTGCTCCTTTGTTCGTTGGTGAACGTTTCTCAACGTTTCAGGCAACCCGCGAAAAAGAGCCACTCGCCGAGGAAGGAAGGAAGACTGATTGGGGGTTCTTGTAGAGACAAATAAAGCTTTTGGTCGCCTGCGTAACACTGCAGGTTTTTTCTGAAGAGTTATCTTTTCGAATACTGTTGACAATTCTAGAACATTTTTGGCAAAGGAGAGCTTTCCAAATCTTGTCATTCACGGTAGGTTGAAACACTTACCAAACGCAGAGTTTTCATAGTAACCGGCGTAACGTTCAGCACAGTGTGATCAGGTCCCAAGAGAATAGGCCATTTCCGAGTTCATGTCTGCCTCCTCTTCAAAGCGAGTCTAAGTGCGAAGTTTTTGTGATGGTAATTACTTCTACTTTACATATGAATGAAAACTAATTTTCATAACAAAAACTTCGCACTTAGACTCGCTTTGAAGAGGAGGCAGACATGAACTCGGAAATGGCCTATCAGCTTTATAAGAATTTTCTATTTAATGCCGTATATTTAGGAAAAAAGATAATTATTAAAAGGTTTGTTTATTTCGTATTTGACTCATGGGTCAATTTAAAGTGCAATGTAACTTCGCTAAAACGGAGTTCGCAATACTTTTTGCATAGTACTGTTCTGAGTGTTGTGTACTCCTGGAAGCAAAATAACTTATAGTTGAACCACAGTCAAGCAACTGGAAAGGCTTTGTATGGACAAATTATTATTCGGTACTGCAGAGCAGGCTTTGTTCGGTGTACAGACGCTCGTTTAATGGTCGCCATTTTAAAAGCGAGCAAGTTGACTCCAACCCTCTGCCAATTTAATCATCCAAGATGGCGGCACGACACTGCCCTGCAGGGTATGCGCGCGCATTAAAATATTCTCGCGCGCAGCAAATTTCTTCAACTTAATAAAAGTAAAAAGTTAAGACTTCCACCACTCGGTAACCTATTCCAGCTACGATTCTATTCACTGAACCTATTAAACCTCTGCGAGAGTATGACGGTGATGCATGCATAATTAATGTTGGGTCTGCGCGGAAATCTTTCTCGAATTTTTGCCAGCATTCTCTTCAGTTTTCGCAATGGTGGGAGTCTTCTCTTGCTCTGATGACCTTAGACGGACGAACAGGGTGTTGATAGAGTTTACGTCATGAATTTTCAAAGCAGTGCTTCCTCTGTTATTTAGCGATGTTCATGAATTCTCGATGGGTGTCCCTGAGTATTGTGGCTGACTTTTGAGGACAAAACGTCTTTTCAGAACATGAACTGAAAAGTCCAATATTTTGGGAGAATAAAAGTCCTTGCATCAACTCAATAGATTCTGATATTCCAAAAAGCAAACGAAGGAAAAAAATGAGGTCCGTGAAAAGAATTGGTGCCGCAGTTTGATATCCATTGTACGTGACACATTTTTAGCATTATATTTTGCTGTCATCGTGGTCGAGTAAAGCCGGTGAAAATGTATTATGGCGGATTTTCACTTCTTTCCCATCGCGATAGGAACCACAGTTGTGCCTCTATTATTTTAAACCGAAATTTAGTAACTATTTATACAGACATTTGTGGGAACTCGGTTACGTGAGGACGAGGCCTAAAATTTAAAGCATTGGAGAAGACGTCTCCTTTATTTTTCACCCACTGCCATCATTTAAAAAAAATTTATTTTCGTATCTTTCAAGTGAAGACAAATAATTTATAAGCAACGACAAAAATCCAAACAAAGCCTCCACCATTTTCTTTTGTCGGAAAATTTATTTCAACAGATTTAAGATCTGATTTTAATTTGACTAGTTTCGCCTTTTTAATTTATTTTAATTCCTGTTCAACGGTTAATATACATCGGGCACAAAAAGAAATCGAGCATTAAAATCCTTTAAAAGGAGCGATACGCAATCGTTTTTTGTTCGCATTGTGAAGGAAGATGAAAGAGATCGCAAATTTCGCTCTGCCCTTCTATCTCAAAAGCTTTCTCAAGAAACGATTTCAATAACAGACAGAGCTGGGCAGTCTGCCCGACTGCAATAGTGGCACGAAGTAACAAGACACAACGGAAAAAGCACGAGGTATGATATCACAGCGATGGGATTTGAAGATTTGTGACCGTAAAGGTTTGTTTGTTTTTAAAGTATTGGCATTTTTCTTAAACTTGTCAATATTTCACAAATAGGAGAAAAGCACAATCACCAGGAGGTCTGAATGTGTGGTCAATATTTGTCGAAAATTTTCGTGACATTTTGCCCCGCCCGTATTTACCAAATGTAACACAGTCTGAAATGAACAGGCTGTGCTTGCTTCCCTTTTTAGTTTTTGTCAGAGCCACAGTCGTCGCGTAAGGAACTCGGATGTCGCTTCCATATTTGTCAACTGACCTCGCAAAACATTGGCAACGTTTCGTGCAACATATCTCGCAACGGCGGAACATAAATTGTGGGCCAAGCTCCACGGATAATTGTCCAGTGTACGTAAAATAAAGGGCCTTCAAGAAGCTACGCCCTGGGGTATCAAAAAAAGGAAACTGCGACTCGTTTTCTCAGGCCACCTCTCAGTGAAATTAGATGCATGTATATCTCATGTAATTCTTTATCATGTTTGGTATATTACATGAAGAATAATATGAATGCAATAGTCAATAATATCAGTGCTTTATAAAACAGAGTGGCCACGTGAATTAAGGACGGAATCGCACAAGATGAATTTGCTTGATATTTTAAAAATTTCCCCCCACTACAAATGAGAATTTAAAGTTTAATCTTAAAATAGCCGACTTATAGATTTTATTCGCGCGATCAGAAGAAATATTTCACCAACAAGCATAAAAGACAAGACTACGTTTTATCGTGCAGAACTGAAAATATACTACTGTTGGTAAAACAAGGAAACTTTTAATACGACAACAAAACCAAAACGGAAAACAGTTGCTGCAAACCTAAACATGCAAAAACGTTTAAAGTAAAATCCGTAGGTTTTCTCAGACTCAAGGCTAAAATAAAAAACCAAACAGCATGATCATAATAACCATAATAGTGACAATATTAGCGCAAAAATTTCTCTGCTTAGACCGATCACCAGTTCCTCTCGATAGAGGAAACCATTAAAGTTTAGATACCAAGGGATTTGAGTCGTGGTAGGCTGCGATTCCAAACCAGCCTCTTTCGACTAACCGAGATGGCAAGAAACCGTGATCCAACTGCTCACATTGCAAACCTGCTCGGTGATGTATAAGTGAAAAGAATGAAATATCAAAGACTTCGAAATTTGTTCGCAGCTGCTACACTTGCTAACAGAACTGGCCGAATGGTCTTTTTCTTGTTCATCCTTGCCGGCACGCTTAACAGCACACTCACACGTTGAGGGCGAAAAAAAGGCTGAAAACTGAGAATATTTTCAAAACACAATTGCTCAGGCAAGAATTATCCTGGGAACCTATGAGCCCCATTGCATTTACCATACAATGTACACAACAACAACATAACAACTGCATTGATTACCCTTTGTGTTGGTACATTTCCTGGCTATAATGCATGGTTCGGTTAAATTTGTTTTGATTGAAATGTTGCCGCAAAATACACCTTACCAGCGAAATTCTATGAATTTTCTCACTGATCAAATCCCTCAAATTCCCAAAAAAAAAAAAAAAACAGGGAAATATAGGAATATAATTAATTCTAGCCAAACCTCAGCTCAAAAATTATACCTTCCTGTTAAGAACATTTAATTCAAGTAAATAAACGAATAAACAGTTGGAAACAAGGAGAATTTCGAAAATTGAAGAAAACGGCCAGACAGGTTGAACTCGTCAACTTAACACCGGTCATCCCCACGAGGTTGAAAGCAAAGTTAGAATCTAAATTTTAAATTGAATTTTTAAAATGGCTTTGAAAAAGGGACGAGTAACAAACCTATCAGTATTTACTTGGCGTAATATCTACTTTGCATTTGTTTTTAGAATGGTAAATCGAAACGATCAATGAAAAAATTCAACACACTGCTGCTTTTATGATATATTCAAAAAAGGAAAAACAAGTCACAAACATTCTAAGGTAATACATGTACTTCTCTATGAACCGAACTGCTCTCAAAGATATAAATTTGCCAAAAATTAATTTCGCGGATACTAAAACAGCGTGGGAAAGAAACACTTGCCTAATACCTTTTAATGTATTACAGCTGAATTTATTTGAGCGTAGAATGGTAATTGTGTTTGGTTTGATTTTACATTTCTTCGCTCTGTAATTGGCTGGCAAAAATCGTGCCACTTTCTCCACCAATAAGAAGTTTTAAAACAGCAGCTGCGTATTTTCCCGCGCTTTGCGCTGGCTACACATAACTGCTTTTAATTGTAATTACTTGTAATTCTGATTGAATCATCGCACTGTTTCGGTGTTTTGTGATTGGATGGAGTAATTCGTTTGGTTTTGGTTTCACGACACTCAGTTCAGTAAAAACTGCTTTAGAAACAAAACGTGTGGGTCGTGTTATTATGATTTGGCAGCCCGAAATAGATTTCAAATGACGACCTACAGCTTTACGTTTAATCTTAGTAATTAAGATCGACAGATTGAGATTAAGATTGTGGAGGCAGGGTGGCCGAATGGTTTAGGGCGCTGGATTTCAATGCGGTGGCCCGGGTTCAAATCCCGCTCTGGTCACTAGCTGGTGTTGTTCTAAGTTCGAGCCTGGTTCAACTCCTCGGTCATCCTTATAAATAGCCAACTGGTCTACCTCCCGCCAGTTGGGATTCTTAACTCTGTTGTGTTCATTTGTATTATTTGTTTCATTGTCCCGGAAATTAAAAGCCCCTCTAGGGGCGTGGTCAATTAAGCATTTATTTATTTATTAAGATTTCAAGTAAAGCTTGCCTTTTGGTCGCATTTCTTTTCGTTTTCGGTCCTCTCATACTCCGTTTAGTATTTTGGATTTCTTATGCGGATTACCGCTGTACACCTGTTCCCAGACTCCCGTTCTCTGTTCCCTCTTTCAGCAACATCCGAAGTTTTGGGGTCGCCCTCGCCTCAGACTCCCAGCGCGAAGACCTCGCGACACAGAAACTTTTCCCCAAAAGCACGAATGTTGCCTGCGGAGGAGGCTAATGATAACGATAGACTCGCGACAAGACAATGCTTTTTCAAATTGATTCCGATAACGGCACTTATTTTCCAACAGTTTTATCTTCCCTACACTAAGCTGACTTGAGACTTTGATCGGGCGCAAGCGGTAAGGACGATGTTTCATTTGCGGAAATCAAATATTGTTTTCTAAAGCGTTCTGATGTCCGCTATAAAGGTCGCTTTGCGAAAGTGCAAAGGTGGTGATGGCAGTCGTCTTGATCAGCGGTTCTTCAAGCGTGCGCAGCTGCGGTGGTGCGGAGGACGCAGACTAGAGGTACCAACCACTTTTGATGGTCAAAAGGTGCCCAAAAAATGCCAAAAATCGCTCCCAGAATTTAAAAAGTTGTTTACCAAAGTGAACTATTTTATTCTGTATAACATTGTAAAACGAAATGCAGAAGTTGTTTGATGTGGACTGCTTCTGTCATCTCTTTCCACTACTGCCATGAGTGAAATAACAATATGGTGGATCCAGTTATCAATAAACAACGCTGGAAATTTGGCGCGTTTTTTGGGAATGGAATGTTAAATAGGTTTTTAATTTTGTAAGCTGTATTGTTATAACTTCAGTTCATCTCTGTATCGTTTATATAACTCTATCTTTTCTTTCCTTTTCCTACTTTCCTTTTCTTAAAATAAATACCCAAACTAGCTTTATCTAACTGCAATTTCTATTTTATCTATTGATCTATTTATTTATTCAAAGTGCATATCGTATTCATTATATCTCTTCACTTATCCCATACTCATAATTATATTTGCTCTTAAAAAAGTCCTTCTCGCTACCCGCCTAGATTAGCTTTAGCTATTTCCGAGTTAGCGCTGTTGTGTATCATGTTGATCAATTTTAACAAACTTGAACTTGAACTTTAAAAAAAAACTTAAACTTGAATCAATAGCTACTATATGTTTCAACCATAATAATACACTTGAAAAAATTTCTCAGTTCTGATTGGCTAACACGGAGTGCATTTTTCGTTAACACAGTGCAGAAACGTTTAACACAGTGCAAATTTACAACGAAGATTTCCGAAGTTAAAACGAAGAGACTGCCGGAGGCCATCCAACGCATTTCGAAGACCCGCGAAGATTGTACGACACCCTCCGAAGATTGTACGAAACCTTCCGAAGATCGCCCGAATGCTTCCGATGATTTCCCGAACAGTTCCGAAGATTTCCGAAGATGAACCGAAGATTCCCGAAGATAAACCGAACACTTCCGAAGATCACCCGAAGATTTCCGAAGATGAACCGAAGATTACCCGAACACTTCCGGTGATCTCCGGTTATTTTCGAACCTTCTCCAAGTTTTAGAAGATCAAGGGCAATGCCTTCTGCGTACCTCAGTAGTCAATGTATTGGCTGAAGCTTTATAAGTGGTCTATTTTTTCAAGTGTATTATTAATAAGTAATCACATGATTTTTCTCGTGCAATTTGGAATAAATAAGCACTTGTAAATTTTTTCAAAGACCACAAATTGCACTCGCCCTACGGGCTCGTGCAATTTTGTTGGTCTTTGAAAAAATTTACTCGTGCTTATTTATTCCAAATTGCACTCGGAATCATGTGATTACCTATACAAACAACTGCGCAATTTTAGTTTAATTTTTTATTTTTAGACGCCAGATGGCTCCTTTGTTGTATTTGTTCCCCAAAAGTTGCTTAGGCAGGCAAAAGTCGCTCCAAGTTGCCTGTAGCACAAAAAGTTGCTCAAACTTCTGAAAGTTGTCATAAAGTTGCCGAGCACAATCTATACAGGCCTAGTTAACGCGCATGGCAAAACAACAAGGCGAAATCACCAAATTCTCAGCCGCTAGCATTTCGCCAACAGGTGACCATTCTGAGAAAAATTAAACTGTTTTAAGTTGGCGAGCTACCCTACAACGTACGTGTCGTTGAGATAATCGTCAAGAACTGTTTACAACAAAAAGGCGAAAAAATAATTTGCGTATCGTTTCAACTGAAATCCTCCGTGTTACTTCCGCAAGGCATTCTGAATACACGCGCAGTAAATAACGGAACATTTTGGTAAATGACTTTTTCTCGACAAGTCGGTTAATTGACAGAAATTGTTGGCGAGAGTCTTCTTCAAGCTGTGGAAACAGTTAATAACTTCGTTTCGATGAGATTGGTAAGTAAAGTCCAGTCAGCTGCACTGATGTCAGTTAATGACACCGATGAAATGTTTTAAAGAGGAATACAAGCACCAAAGTTGCAAGAAAAATGGAATACGTTTCCGGCCACCCTGCCTTTCTTTATAATTTTTAATTTATCATTTTTAAATTATAAAAATTCAAGCAAAGAAAAGCGGAGTTGGCCGAAACGTCTTCCATTTTTCTTACAACTTTGGTGCTTTTATTCCTTTTTGAAACATTGCTGATATGAAAACAAGTCTTCGATGTTATGGCGCCATTAAAAATCAGATTATTTATTAATTGCAAATAAATGTGATTCATAGAATATAATTTTAGTTGTTTTATACTTGAGCTGCGCTTTTTCCTTGTTCGAGCTCGAGGTTGCTGCAGGCTTCATGTGACAGTGCAATGATCTGGCAAAATCGAAATTTCAGACTTGATAACAGGTTTCCTTTTTCGCTGCATGTTTAATTAACGTTGGCTATCTTCATCACGTATCAAAATGCAAACACCGTTATTCTAAGCTAATGAAAAGAAGCAAAAAATAATTTAGATGGCGCGGTATAATTTTTGGTAGATGCTGCAGGGAGCGTTTTAAATGACCCTACTAATAACAATAATAATGAATAGGTTTTGTTGAAAACGCATTTCACATCTTTTCACAGTTCTTTAACGTAGGAAACCTAAACCCAAAATGGTTTCTGAAAAGAAACTTTTTTATGTAACCTTGATTTAAAACAATACACAGTGTAACACTATTTGATGATAGTTGGCAAGTCGTTCCAAAGCCTTCGAGTGCAATAAGACAAAAAGCTGATCTGTCGACCAACGAAAAGCTCGTGGAAATCAGTTCGCAATCATTTGGGATATTCTCAATATTCTAACTTTTTTTCGACGTATGTTTTTTTTCTTTTAATTATTAACACATACAGCTTTCAACTGTGCCAGCGTACTTCATTTGACCTTAATATCTCATCTGAAGAATTAATGTTCTTGTTTATGTGAAGTTCATAACTACAAAGATCGCACAACTACAGAACAAAACTGAAAAGTTCACATGTAGAGAAAAATACATTTTATGCTTCCTAACAGGATTTACCAAGCCGGAAGTGCAAGTACCGGAAAATGCTTACGCAGTTCTTTGCAATTGGATGAAGACCAATCAGTAAACATTTTGAATTCTTTTCACCATTTGTGATTTATATCGCCTTTTTTTATTGCCATACAGGCAGCTTTCATTTATGCTTCAGGTAAAGGCGATTATCAAAACAAAAGAGCTCAGTTTATAATGGCAGCTATATCTTTCAGTTGTATTTAAGGTAACGTCTAGCTAACTCCGAACACGAAACTCGAAAAGCTTTGGAACTGGCTAAGAAAGGTTGCACTTGAAGAGAAAATATGCCAAAATCAACAGTTTTCGTCCTGTGTAACCTCAGGGTTACGTGCTTCGTGATATTCAAAACAAATTGGTTTGCGTGTTTTTTGAGTTTTTAATTGAAAAAAGCTCATTCATAATTAATAAACACTTTCCCTTATGATAAGGCGTGCCTAGCTTATACCTAATGAAACGTGGTCACTCAAAAATTCTAGAGATTCAATCAACTTGTTGTGCCGTGCCAGGGATCGTGGAGCAAAAACTGATCTGAAAGTGCCAATGGGGAGAATCTTCTGTCACTGAAATTATTCCGATAAGTTTGAGTTCGTATAGGACACTTTCATTGTTGATTTTTATGCAAGGCCTAATGTACATGTCTTTTATACATGTTTGTCCGCTTCCAGAAATACCGAGCTTTTACATCTACATCACACAAACTGTAACATCGTACGTATGCTTTAATTTGACAATAATTAACAATTATTCCATGAGCGCGCGTTGGATATGAGATGGTAACGAGGCCCGTAGGACCGAGTTGGCTATAACCAATCTCATATCCAACAAGCGCGAATGGAATAATTGTTTTATTAAATTCTAAACCTTCGGATTTGCTAAATTTTATTTAAGTGTAAGAAACGACCAGAAAGTGATGTGACTTTCGGGCGCCAAAACGACAGGATGTCATGATCGCATGATACGTGCACCGCCGTGCGAACAGTTGAATGAAAAATCAAAAGCGAAGCAAATTAAGCTTACGGCTGAACTGAAATTACAGTAATCCAAACTTCACGGACTGCTTTGTACGGGTAAAAACCTTACTGTAGTGTTCTCAAGTGTTCAAAGCTCAAACTCATCGGGAAGAGTAATTATTGTGGACATTTACACTACAGTTGTAAAAATACTTGGGAAAGCTTAATTGATACGTGCCGTTAAATAATCTCATCGCGAACTTTGTGGCTTTTTTGTTGTTTCTGGGACGGTCTTGTCCATAATTTCTTGAATTTCCTCTGTGGAGAGCTCAACGAATCTGCTTTTTTCATCCATTTTTATGGTCGACGAAACTTGCTTTTTTTTGTTTACTTCCCGTGAAAAATTTTATGCCGAGCGACCTTTAACGCATTCATTTCCATATAAGGTCAAACGCAGGTATAATAGCTGGTAACCGAGATCTAGTGAACCAATCAAAAAGCTAGAATTGCATTATCCGAGGTTGAGAATTTAATAATCTAGTTTAATTCACACAAACCGCTGAACCACTTCGTGTTTTCATGTCCTGACATCTTGTCGAGGCAATTTATCCATAAAGCCGTCGAATTCTTTAAGTGAACTGAAGTCAATTTTGTTGGTAGACAAGAACGTGATCACAAATTTTCGACTTCAGGTGATAAAACAAACCGTTCAAGCTGACATAAAACTACCACCGAACGAAGGTTAATTGTAGTAATGTGACTTAACAAGTAAACATTACGTCAGTCGTAAAATTTAAAATTAACATGCAAAATGGCTCTAAGTTAAAATGCCTGCTAAGTAAAACTGTCACAGACGAAAAACAACTATAAAATAATTACCATTGTTTAACGTTTGTCGGCTTTCTTTCATTCGTAGATTGAGCTGTAAACATGGATGAGAATGGAACATTATGGCTGCCTTCTAATATGACTGGAAGTACACGAACAATGGACATGATATACGTCTTCACGCCCGCTGGTATTCTTGCGAAACGAACCATTTGTATACTCCTATCAATGATCGCTATATTGGGGTTCTTTGGCAACTATTTCATATTATACTTTCTTTGGAAAAGGCCAGTTAGAAATAAAATCCAGTCAAGCCGTTTTGTAAAGAATCTGAACATGTATGTGAAAAGTTTATCCTTGTCAGAGATTCTTTCAAGTACAGTGTCACTGCCATTGATGTGCATCCAAATGTCCTTTGACGTTTTCCAGAGCGGCTGGGAGTGCATGATTGTGCGGTATGTCAACTTCATATTCCCTGTTGTCACAATTAACAACCTAGTGGTGATCAGCTTAGAAAAGTACTTATCAACTCGCACAGCTCCACGCACGTTCCGCGTTTCAACCGTGCGAAAAATGATTGTCTGCGCATGGGTGTTAGGAATAAGCATCATGATTATCCCCACAGCTTCATTCGCCGGATTAAGAGTGGATCTGAACGCGACTCATTTCACCATCGTCTGCAAATATGACGAAAATTTCTATCCATTTAAAATAACACTGGTCCTTTTCCCTCTACAATATTTTCTCCCGTGTGCGTTTGTAACTTACATCAACATGTCTTTGGTTAGAACCGTCTGGATTCGAACAAGGAAGCAAATCGGAAGTGAACCAAGCAACGCGTTTAAGGCTCATCTACGAAACATAAAGCTCAAGGGAACAATTCTTCTGGTCGCGTTAACCTTTGCGTTCATCATCCCTAACTTTTTTTATACAACTAACATAGCTTACACTCAGTTAGTTAAACCACAACGCGACTTTTCTACTGACTACATAATTCGTTACGCCAGCGGTGGTATTGCGTATTTAAGTGGCGTCATAAACTTCATAATCTACTTCTCGCATATGAAGGCGTTCCGCGATTTCCTAAAGAAACGTTTCTGCAGAATGAAAGATGATGGCACCAGACGTCTAAAGACATTAATTAGAGATAAGAAAGAAAAGAGAGTATATGCTGTTGCTATGTCAACCCTGAAAGCCGAAGAAGGGCAACTAAACGAGTTGGAGCTCGCAAACTGGAAACAATCGAGCGAAATCATTCTAAATTTAGATGATTAGATTAGGCTACTCGAGAGGACAGGGCCCCAAAGGGGGATCCCCTGGAGCCCCAGAGCTATGACAATTTTTCCATGGAGCCCAGTAAAAATTAGAGTATATCGGAATTCGTGGCTATGCCATTGAACGGAGTACTCTCCGAAAGCTATTCTGAAATGTGGAGTTCCCCGAGGTTCGATATATGAGTCAATGTTGTCCTAATATACATAACTGATCCTACTAATAAAACTGACTATGCTACTGTAAGAATTAATAAATGCAGACGATACTAATAATTATGACGTTTATTGCCTGCAGCATCCCAGAGCTGGAACGCGAATTTACATGAGTATCTCTAAAAATGGCTGATAGCAAAAAGGCTCACTCAAGACGTTTTAAAAACAGAGTACATATTCTATGGACTCTTTATCTTTTTCAATTATCGTTTCTATCCCCAAATAATTATTGTACATTCATTTAAAATATTCATTTGAGTACATTTTGTTGTAATAATGTGGCTGAACTAAAGTGCAATATATTTCCTGATTTATTTAAACGTTTTGAAAAAATCCACTTTCTAAATAATTATGAATAGTTTTAATTGAGAAGCCCAATTAAATATGACAAGGCTAAAACTCTTAGACCTTTTTTCTTTTCACATTCTAGGCGAGAACTCTGTCAAAACGTCCTTCTGGGGTTTGTCGAGGTGATACTTTCATGGAAAAATCACTTTAAATGTTATACATCGACATAGTCCTTACATTACTTAACGGGTAACAACGCATATTTCTATTTAAGCATATCGTAAGACCGTCCAAATATGTTCATGCAGTTTATGCTGTATTCGTCGCACTTGCACGCATTCACTGAACAGATACTAAAACTTCTCTTGACGAAAATGTAATTGCGTTTACTTAATCGGGGGGAAAATGCATAACACCGAGCAATCAAATGCAATAAACGCAATTAACAGTACTCTGCCGTGAATTTGATATATAATTTAACAATGATCCTGTTGTATTTTGCGCCATATCGCAAAATACAATGGCATTTTAGTGAACAAGGTGAAAGGCTTTGTTTGCTCTGAAGTGTAAGGCGATATTCCGCGCTACACTCTCTTTTGCCGACACCGATGGAAATGGCTGAGACTGTAAGCTAATGCGCTTTTATTTCATTGGCTCCCCGACGTTCAGTTAACAACGGTAGTTAATGACTCCATGACAATAAATGCAGGCTGGTAAACCGATAATCCGACAACGGTAATTTATGGAAAAATTGAATGTTGGCATCCTCTCTTTTGTCAGAGCCATTTCTCATTATTCTGCGAATCTTCAACACGACAGAACAAAAAAAAATTGATTTTACTCACGATTAAGACTTTCCGCAAAACAAAAAG